>CM053582.1:361046607-361069101 GCA_028627135.1 Pseudochirops cupreus
GTCTCTCAGCTGGCTTCAGTCTCCAGGATTCTTCTTTCAAGGGGAGCAAAATTCCAATTCTGTCTCTGTCTCTGGAATTCTTGCTTATATACACACCTCAGCCAATCCCCTTCTTCCACATCAACAGGGGCTCAGCCAATCCCCTTCTTCCACATCAACAGGGGAGTTCAGCCAGTCCCCTTCTTCCACATCAACAGGGGAGTTCATGCCTTCTCAACAGTGGGACAGAGTTTGCACCTTCCACACTTAGTACTAAGTGCTAAGTATCTTGCTAAACTGATTACTACTACAATGAGCAAAGGAATTACCAAATGGAGCCAGGAGGAAGTGATGGACCTCTACAGGCATAGGTGTCTATGTTGGTAAGCCTTTTTAAATACCTCTACAACCAATTAAAGAGCCTTGCTGACATATTTCTCTTCCATATCATCATGATTCTGCTAGAAGCGTTTCCATGGGGAGGATTCACCATTCCATAAAGCTGATGGGGTCTGTCCATGTACCAAACCTTTCATATTGACAAATAATGAGGTTGGTGGGAAGGGGGAGAGAAGAGGAGGGGATTCAGGAGAGGGAATGAGAATGTCTCTCTTCGCTGTCTCTCTTCGCTGCTTCAGCCCTACATGACAAAGCAATAACTGTTTGACCTTGGTATTCAGTTTAATGTGCCCTAAATGAATAAGTCCTAGGGAAAAGAATATGGATTAATGAGGCTCCCTGATCCAACAGAAGAGAAAATTTCCACAAAAAAGAAATAGGATAAGCTCTATATTGGGATCATAGAACCATAGATTTAGAACTGGAAAACACTGTTTAAAGAGCAGCTAGTTTATATAGGTGTGATGGCTCTGCATTTGACCTAATTTCAAGGACTTAGAAATTGAATTGACTAATTTTCAATAGAACCCCTCCACCCACATACTTCATAGAGAAAGCTTCATAGAGGGGGTAAAATCCTAGTTCTTTGAAGAAATACTGTTCATTAATCTTCTACTACTAGAATTAAATATTTTCCATAAAACACAGTTAACCGTTAAATTATGAGCAACCTCTTTAAAATACAGATTGCTTTTACAATGGAAATATTAAAATTGGTTCTCACTGGCAATGCAACAGAGGTCAAAAGTTGAATGAGCCACAGTAATTGAGAGAACTTTATGTTCTACCTCCAAATGATTCCAAAATTATGTTATAGAGAAGGTTGGAAAATTGTTGTTCATTAAAAACTATAATTTTGCAAAAATTGGAGTCTTGCTTATTAATTTTAGAAAGTTTAAATATATCTTAAATCCTGAAGTTATCAATCTAATAACTCAAGAAAGACTAAGCTACTTTTAATGTGATCAAAGAGCAAATTCTTTAAAAGTTCTTTTAGCAATGTACATCAGAAAGAGCAATGAATGTGGAATCAGAAGACCTGGATCTGAATTTACTTTCTACCTGTGGGATCTTAAGTAAATCTCTGAACTTCAGTTTTCTCCATCTGTAAAATAAGAGAGTTCCACTCAATGACCTCCAAGGTCCATCTCAGCTCTAAATCTAGGAACACTCTCACTTTACAGATGAGGAAACTGAAGCCTAGGGAAATGAAGTCACTTGTCTACCACCTAGTAGGTGGGTAGGGACAGAGTCAGGTTCTGAACTCAGATTCTTTGCCTCCAATGAGGCAACTGGTGATGCAACAGATAGAGCATTAGGCCTGGAGTTAGGAAAACCAAAGTTCCAATCTGGCCTCAGATACTACTAGCTGTATGACCCAGGAGAAGTCACTTAACTCCTGCCTGCCTCAGTTTCCTCATCTGTAAAATGAGCTGGAGAAAGAGAAGGCAAACCACTCCAGTGTCTTTGCCAAGAAAACTCCAAATGGGGTCACAAAGAGTCAGACAGGACCGAACCAACTCAATGACAACAACAAACATTGACTAAGTGAAGGATTGACTCTCTCCATAAGACATTTTGGTATAGAACTGGGTAATATAACATCAAATGTTATTTTTGCAAAGAAAAAATGTATTCTTTTTCAAATTCTCTATCATTGGTACTTTCTTTTTGATTCTTCTCTCTTTTTTCTTTATGCAACTGACTATTCAACAATACATCTTCACTACAATCATGTTCTGATTGCTCATCTAGGCTTGGCGCCTACCCTGGGTCGTTGATAAGATAGTCTGTTGATTCTTTCTTTTTTAGATTTATCCCAGTTACGACAGGTGAGGGCTAGTCAAGCTAAAAACAAATGCAATAATTTGTGTTAAACTTTTGCAAACCTTAAAGTCATTACTGTGTCCACAAAGACCCATCACCAGAAGGTCTGGCTACCAAGGGATGTTTTCATGTAGGTTGGCTTTTTGGATAGATCCTGACTTTGTGGATTCCTGGGAGATAGGGTCTGAGTCATGTTCTTCCTACCCTGGAAGAGATTTGAGGACTCTCATGGGAGACAGAAAAAGGATTGTGAACTAAGCAGTGATGAAGGCAGAGGAAAGGGTAATTGGCTGCAGAGGCAGTGATGATCGGCATGTGATGGGGAAGGAGGTGCTGAAGTAGATAAGAGGATCAGGTCTGCTGGCAGCTTCATAAACCAGGGTAGATAAGACAGCGGTGATCAGGGCATAGGAAACATCTGATAATTGGTGATTTTCCCCCTAGCTAAGAATCCAGTTAGCCAATAAGGCCCCTTTTCCTCTTACTCTCCTTCCCTTTTCTGTCCAAGAGGATGGATATATAATCCAGAGTTCTCTGTTCCTTAAAGTTTTCTTTGGTGGTTTAAGCAGAAAATGTATAAGAACTCACTCACTATAGATCAAATTAGACCTATTTTAACTGCTTTTGGTTTGTCTATGTCCTTAGTTGCAAAAAGAGAACGCAAAAGGGAAGAGCGGTGTTTGGTTTGGGAATATGGAGAGAGAAAAAGGACCAGGGTTTAAGCCTTGAGCTAAA
The DNA here is from genome assembly GCA_028627135.1 of Pseudochirops cupreus. Classification (NCBI taxonomy): domain Eukaryota; kingdom Metazoa; phylum Chordata; class Mammalia; order Diprotodontia; family Pseudocheiridae; genus Pseudochirops; species Pseudochirops cupreus. The sequence continues at coordinate 361,049,548 of CM053582.1, forward strand.
CAAAAGTGCCAGGCTTTCTCCTGGTTGGGGAAAAGAGAAAAATCAAAAATCTCATGGGTTTGAGGTATTGATTTTGTCTAATCTTTCAAAAGCAAACTAGATCTGTAACTCTTTTACTTTTACCTCTCAGGCTAAAGGGAGTCAGAGTGCCATTTTTTTTTCCATTTTCCTCTAACTAGGACAGGAGTTGGGACAGGAAGGGAGCTTGGAAGGATTTCTCCAGTTTGGGAGACTTATGCAAAATAAGGATTAGTTTAGGAGCAGAAAGATTTGTTCAAGGCTTACTATATGCAAGGTATAGAGCTAGACCCTGTGGACGCAGAAATGAATGAGAAATGATCTTGCCATCGTGGAATCAAAAGGGAAGTGTAGAGCACAAGATAAGACAATCCTACAAATAAATAAAATACAAAACGATTTATGAAAGTCCATTCAGTTCTGCTACAGCATGTGTTTTGAAAACATGAGCTTTTTTCAAGTTGATTGATATATTAGGGAATATTTTGAGCCTAACTCAATTTTCAACTTTATTTCTGCATGATTCCTCCCTTGAGAAACAGTGAGGATGCAGAAAATTGTACCACTTCACAATAACTCACAAGCAACCTTCAGGTTTTTGTCAAAGCAAAATGTCATGTTTATTGCATTCAGTATTACTATTCTTTGTCTTTTATTTTCAAAGAGGACCATGACATCTGGAAGATGATGCCATGACTTTTTCACTTGCATTCAGTAATATGGTGCAGTAGGAGACGTAAGAGGAGAAGGGTTGGTCTTATCTCCCTTATCTGTTCCCCTTCCCACCGTGGCCCGAAGTTCTGGCCTAGTCAATCTACTTTCAAGGCCTGGGAGGCTGAGCAGCAGTCCAAGACCTTGTCCACTATTTATGGTAGTATTTATTTCTTATCTGTTTAACATGCACAAAGCTGAGCTTTCATTTTAATTAAGTTCCTATCTTTTTTCTTAATGTGTCACTGATGAAGTTTTTCGGTATTGTGCCCCAATTCTATTTTCTCCTAAGTTCCGTGGTTTTATTGCTTGATTTTGCATAGCATGGTATTTCTTGGCAATGCATGTATAGCAGAATCGACTATACATGAAAGAAGTGTAAGGCACTATGAGGGTTCTCAGGGATCACTTTAGTATCAACTCTTTTTCTTATTTAATATTTTATTTTCCCCAATTATGTGTAAAAACAGTTTAAATACTCTTTTTTTAAAATTTTGAGTTCCAAATTCTCTCCTTCCTTCTTCTCTCTCCCCTCATTGAGAAGGCAAGCAATTTGACATAAGTTATCTATGTGTAGTCATGCAAAATACATTACCATGTAAGTTATTCTGTGAAAGAAAACACAGACAAAAGAACATCAAGAAAAATAAAGAAAAAAATATCTTGGATCTGCATTCAGGCTCTTCCAGTTCCTTCTTTGGAGATAGCACCTTCCATTTTAAGTCCTAGAGAATTGTCTTGGATCACTGTATCACTGAGAATAGCTAAGTTATTTATAGTAGATCATCATACAATATTGCTTTTACTGTCTACAAAGTTCTCCTGGTTCTGCTCATCTCACTTTGCATCCGTTCATGTAAGTGTTTCAATGTGTTTACGAGAGCATCCTGCTCAACATTTCTTAAAGCACAGTAGTATTCCATCACAATCATATACAACAATTTGTTCAGCTATTCCCCAACTGATGGACATCCCCTCAATTTCCAATTCTTTGCCACCACTAAAAGAGCTGCTATAAATATTTTTGTACACAGAGGTCCTTTTCCTTTTTGTTTTTAAATCTTTGGGATACAGACCTAGTAGGAGTATTGCTTGGTCAAAAAGTATGTATGCTTTTATAGTTCTTTGGATATAGTTCCAAATTGCTCTCCAGAATGGTTGAATCAGTATATAATTTCACCCCTAACACATTAGTGTTTTAATTTTTTTAATCAACTTTCAAACTTTTGAAACACAACCAATTGATTAATAATTTTAAAGTCTGAATTATGTTTGTTAGAATTTATAGAATTCTTGGTTAATTACTTTAAAAGAATTGAAGAATATTCAAGCAATTTTTTTTAAAATTTGAGACTAGGTCTCCCTATTCTGCCCAGCCTGGAAGTATAGTAGCCACTCACTCTACTCCAACCCTGAACACCATCTCCTCCTAGGGGCTCATCATATTGGTGTTGAATTAAGCATAAGCATTCAATTGTCTTTAGTGTGACTTATCTCAGAACTCCTGAACTCAAGTAATCCACCAGCCTCCACACCCCCAGTAGGAAGGATCACAGATATGTACTACATAGATGCCCATTGTGATTTGTGAATCATCAGATAAAGTATACTCTGTGAAGTCATATTTCCATTTCATTTGCCTCTATGATAAGTCTTTTCTGCTTTTTGTCCAGTCAGGTAATTGTTGACCACTTGCTTTAGATGTTGGAAGTTTGACCATCATTGAATTTTTGGTTTTAGTGAACTAAAGAGGATGGGTAAGATAATAATGAAAAAAATATGGGACAGATACAATTACTAAACCAAGTTACTCTTGACTCCATCAGACTCAACATACATGTTAATGGAGAGGTTATATTTATAGAATTTGTTAGGATTCTCAGAAACATTATAATCTCAAAATGTACATTTCTGTGGGCAAAATACCTATGGCAATACAGCTTTATAAAGATCTTTAGGGCCTCGTCATAGGATTTGTGAATTGACTAGTATTACCCAGTATTTGGATATAACTATGCTGTAAATGAAATAAGAAGATTCCTAAAAATGAAATTCCATCTTTCAGAAATTGTTTTACTCCATTTTGTATCACTATCTGACTCCTAGATAAATGCTATATTATTGGCAGGTAGAATTGTCACTGCTACTGAGACCGTAAAAACCCTTTCATTTTGTATTTAATGGCTGCTGTTCTCATCTATCACCAAGCATCATGGTTTGCTGCAGAAAATCTATAACCTGGAGTCTGAAACATCCCAAGGGGCCAAGTCTGAATAATAGCTTTTCCTGTGCCCCCAGGTCACAGCTTCCTGGTAACTGCTGTGTTCACTATGCCCTCAATAATCACACAGACACTTTGTTTAGCTTGATCACACTCATTGAAATTGAATTTGCATTTTGGGTGCGTATGTGAGGGGACTGGGGGATGAGGACGTGGTACTTGTAAGTGTCTTACTATGATTGCCATTTTGAAATTTGAATACTTTTCCAAGATAGCCACATAACATGAAATCATTGGATAGTAAAGGATCTCTTCCTACGCCCTCTCCACATCTTTTTCAAATTGAATCACACCTAAAATCTTTCTAAACACATGCATAGAAAGACCCCCAGATTGTGCTTCATAACTTTCCCTAGCTGCTACTATCAGCATTCTGAATCCCTTTGAGATATCCGATCACACATTGCCTCAGAGGCAAAAGAGATAAGTAGGAATAGAAGAATGGCAGGATTCAGGAATAATACTAGGTAGCTCTAATCCAACTGAATGAGGTATACTCTGCTCTAGTTAGACCTAGTCCCTGAATTACTACACAGAGGTCTAATAGGTCACACCTATTCTTTGTATCATGGACCTCTTTGGCAAATAGATGAAGCCTAGGAATGGTTTCTCAGACTAATGTTTTTAAATGCATAAAATAAAATGGAAAGAATTGCAAATGAAGATAAGGAAGAGATGGTAGGGGAAATAAGGAGTAGAAGGGTAGAAGAGGGAGATCATAAGAAATCAGGGAGTAGCCTCTATCATCTCAGTAAAGTAAGAAGTGAGGTCAGCAGCTGAGAGAGTAGGGAGAGGGGAGGGGGTAGTGTAGGAGGCTTGATGAGAGAAAGGAAAGTTTGTATGACTACTGGGGTTTTGGGTTTAGGGGTTCTTGAGACCACAAAAAACCGACACACTGGGTCTTGCCAAATGAACTTGACTAAAGCCTTCTCTCAGTCAAAGTAAAACAAAGTTTATTAAAGATTCACCATAATAGGTAGACTTTTAAGGAGCCTAAATATTTGTGACACTTGTATTGGACAAGTGGGCCATAACAATCTGACACTGACTGAGTTTGAGCTGGATTGAATCTCAGCACCTTCGTGGAGGCAAGCTGGATCTTATATGCAAAAAGACTGTGGGAGGGATCTAAGGGTGGTCTAGAGGAGGAGTTTGGGGAGGGTCTTGAGGAGGAGTTTAGGGAGGATCTTATTGGGACTGAGGTCAGACTCTAGGAATGGGATTAAGGGTGGAAAATAACTGAAGGCTACCTGGACATGACAGACAATGGAGGGGTAGGCTAGTTTAAGGTAACAGATTGGAATGTAGATATTTTGATAGGATCAAGGGTAGGAAGTAGCCAGGTAATGGAGGGCTAGGCTAGGTTAAGGGTAACAGAGGTTTGGACCTAGCAATAATGAAAGGCTTTTGGTCTCTGGGGAACACCAGATCAAATAGGAAGATTCAAGGGGATCCCCAGAGCCTAAACCCTATCATGACAACTGAGGTGAGTAAGATAAAGACTCAGTTGTTGTTCAGTCATGTCTGACTCTTTGGAATCCCATTGGGGTTTTCTTGGCAAGGATACTTGAGTAGTTTGCTATTTCCTTCCCTGGATAATTTTATAGATGAGGAAACTGAGGCAAAGGAGATGAAGTAATTTGCCCAGGGTCACGCAGATAGTAAGTATCTGAGGCTGGATTTGGATTCAGGTTCTCCTGACTCCAGTTCTATCATTCTATCCACTATACCACCTAGCTGCCCCAAAAACTCAATTAGGGAGAAGGAAAAGAACTGCATCTCTGCCATGAGGGACCAGTTTGAGAGTAGGTAATAAATGTGTAGTAGAATCAGGCATCCTAACTTCTTAAAACTTCCATTCAACATATGAGTAGAAGGGGAGAAGGATGAATGGTAGGAATAATTCCTGGTTGGAGTTTATAAAACAGAACCAGGAGACAAGACACTTTCCTCTTTGACCTCTTTACCTTCCCCCAGCTCCACTCCTATAAAGCCAATCAAGAACAGCTCTCTTGAGGACTACTTCTGTGAATAACTTTGAGAATCTAATCACATAATTTAGAAAACTCTATTTATTCAGCAATAAACTAAAGCAACTCAAGAAACTAAAGCACAACATTCACAACAATATAACATAACAATTTATTACTAAGATGGCCACATAGTCTTAAACAAAACATATCATTCAGTAAGTCACAATCTCCTTAATCAATACAAAGTACCCAAGTAAAGTCCTCTTTCATCTTGACTAGAGGCTGGCTTCTAATCACCCTTAAACCAATCATCCTTAAGGGGTAGAAGAAAGTGCAAACACCATCCATCCCTAGGTTACAGTAAGTCACGATCTCATCAGTCAACATAGAGTACCCAAGGAAAGTCTTCTTTCATCTCGACTTGAGGCTGACTTTCAAACCACACAGCATCTCCTCTGTGGGCTGACACTCCCAAGTCTTGCCTAGATTCACATGTAGGCAGTTCTCTGCTCTTGTTCAATATCTCAGCTCATAGGAACTGCTCCACTCCAAGCCCTTGGAAGTCTCTGTTTCTAGGAAGACAAAGCTTAGAGCTACAACAATATTCACACACATTAAGCTTAGCAGAGCTACAACAATATTTACACATGTTACCGGCACTATCATCTCAATTCACTTTCTGTCTGACAAAGTAACACAAATTAATAGACAAGGCTTCTGTCTGAGAAATCAAACACAAATCAACAGTAAAGTCCTCCTTCAGGACTTCTGTTACAGCAGTAAAGTCCTTTCAACAGACAGAATGCTTCTGTCTGACAAAGTAACATCAATACAGATGAAACAAAAGAGCGCTGAAATCACAAGCATTCTCTCTCTCAGTTCTGCCTGGTCCCAGCTCTGCTCAAGCTTTTCTCTGCTCTGCTCCTTCCTGTTCTACCCTTCCTGTTCCTCTCTTTCTGCAAGCTCTTTCCACAGTGGGCTCTATGTGATTATGTTAGGCCTATTAAGGGCAGGAAGGTCCTCAGATTCCCTTGGACCTATTAAAAGCAGCGAAGGTCTTCAAACTCCCTTGGGCCTATTAAGGGAGACACAATGTATACTGTTTCTAACAGAGACTCTTAATTCAATCAAAGGTGAGGCTCGAACGCATTTGTATAGCTGAAAAAAGCAGCAAAGTCCTGCTTTGCTTGCCATTGCAACTCCTCATCTGTTGAGCTCTTTCCTACCCCACTGTTAAAGTTGGACTCCTCCAGGAAACCTTCCCATCCTCATTATTAATAAACTTTATGCTCAGCCCTTACAGGGCACTTGGATTTTTAACTCTGTAGCACACTTACTACATAGTAGTATCTATTTAGCTGTCAGCATTGGTAGATGGAGGGTTATAAGACTTTTTTAGGAGCAGAGACTTCTCTTATTTAAATTTTGTATTTCCTTCTAGCATTTAACCTTTTGCTGTGCTTGGTAAATGTTTCCTGTGAATTCCTAAATAATTTACTCACACTAAAGCCTTTCAATAAGACCATTCCTGACACTCCTTCTGGAAAGAGCATGACAATCTGCTTATAGCAAAATTCACCATCCCTGTGGCTCCCCAGTCCAAAGCTCCCATCCCTGGCTACCAATCTGTATATGTGCCAACTTCTATCAGAAAATAAGTTCATCCATGCCCAAAGGGCTATAAAATTGTTCATACCTTCAGATCCAGCAATATCATAACTAGGTCTATATCTCCAAAAGACAATTTTTTTTTTAAAAATGAAAGGACCTATTTCTACAAAAATATGTATTGCAGCTCCCTTTGGGGTGGCAAAGAAATGGAAATTGAGAGGCCATCCATCAATTGTCTGAACCGGTTGTGGTATATGAATGCAATGGGATACGGTTGTGCTATAACAAATGACAAGCAGGTAGATTTCAGAAAATCCTAGAAAGAGTCACATGAACTGACCCAAAGTGAAATGAGCAGAGCCAAGAGAATATCATACACAGTGACAGCAAAATTGTAATAAAGATCAACTGTGAATAACTTAGCTATTCTCAGCACTACAGTGATCCAACAAAATCACCAAAGACTTGTGATGAAAAAAAGCTACCCACATCTAGAGAAAGAACTGCTGGAGTCTGAATGCAGATCAAAGCACACTGTTTTTCCCTTTATTTTTTCATGGTTTTTTTTCAGTCTGCATCTTCTTTTATGACATAAATAATAAGGAAATATGTTTTGTCTGATCATACATATATAATCAAATTGCTTACTGTCTCCAGAGAAGAGAGAGGGAGAAAATTTGGAACTCAATTTTTAAAAAAAATGAATGTTAAAAATTTTCTTTACATGTAATTGGGAAAAATAAAATATTTTTAAAAGAATATAAGTTAATTAAAGAGGAATGTTTCACTTTTATATTTGCATCTCTCATACCCAGTGTGGTGCCAGGCACATAGTAGATTCTTAGCAGATGTTTATTCATTCATTCAATCAAATGGCCATCAGTGAACCATCTACATCAATAACAACCAGTATCTAACCAGACTCCATTCCACTTTTCAAGCACCCACTCAAAGGCATGTATGCGAACTATGTGGAAGGAGAAAGGGGGAAAAAAAACCCTGTAGAGCCAAAATCCCCTTTGTTTTAGAAATGGCTATCTTAGAAGGGTATACAGTTTTTAAAGCAATATGGTAACACTTGGCAACATGTAAAACTAAGAAAATCACCAAGAGATTATATTAGATGTTGATTTTGAAGCTCAGTGCCCACTATTTCATCTTACATATAGATTCTTATTTTAATTTTTGAAGTGAGAAAAGAAAGATAAAGAAATTTTAATTAGAGCAGGGCTTCCAGGGCTTTGTCTCAGGGTGCTGACTTCTTGGTGGGAAGGGTACTCTTTTTCTTAGCAGCAGCCCAGAGACCATTAGCTATCATTATGTGACACATCAAACCTGAAACCTTGTGCCTCTTCAGGGGTTGAGGGAGCATGTGAGCCCTGGGTACCTTTCTACTCCCCACTTTGTGGATAGTTTAGATACAAGCCAAAATCTAAGCTTTAAAAAACTTTTCACAGCATGCAGGTAACCAAAGGTATCACTAGCCAAACAATGTAAGAAAAAGAAATCTAATTCTTGTTGGGCAGGTTTCCTCAAAACTAAACACAGTTCAGCCTGCATATGTGGGTTTAAAGCAAAGGGGCCTCTTACTGGAGAGAGAGGTTTCAGTGCCCTAGTTTTTTGGGCCCAGAAGCAATTCTGATTGTTAGTCTATGGGTTGAAAATTGAATTTTCATTTACAGAAATTGAATTATAGAAATTCCTGGTCATTACAGAGACTTTCACTATTGAATATCTTGGAGACATTTTTATTAGGTAGGTCAACCTAAATTAGAGAAGCTAAGAACATTACAACTCTTGGAAAGTAAATAGTAAATTGACAAGATGCCGTCATTAATACCAAATAATTAGAAAAGTTCCCAAATAGTACATACAGAAAGAATAAAATGGGGTCACCATCTTTACTACCCTCTTTGATAAATTGTTCATCAAGTGTATGTGAGTGTGAAAGTGAATATCTACAAGGTGAATTATCACCCTTAACAAACTTCCTAGTAGATTACTCTTTATTTCAACTGCATGTAGAACATCACCTCCATTTCACATCTAGCTATTGAGACACTTAAAACCATTGTGTTGTTTGTGAGTCTACACACCAAACTGTTGGCCAACAAAGCAGTCTGAGACATTAAGGAGTTCTGAAGAACACAAGAGGATGATCAGCAGCTGGAAAGGTTCCCAGTCCACATGAGAATCTGAACGAGAGAGCGTCTGGAGGAAGTGTTTTGGCATTTCCACAGCAACAGTTTACTGATGGCACAGAAATGGGATTTTTCAAGGCTCCTCTTGCAGATACCTTGCAGCTGTTTTCTGCTTATTCGCCTTTGTTCTCCAATTGTAGAGAGCAAACAATATTTAATAGGTAACTTTCCTTTAAAACCAAATCTCTTTAGGAAAAAAAAAAGTTTTCTCTGGTTCTATTATACCTCATTTATAAACTCACCACCCGCTCTCCACAGCTGCTCTTCATCTCCCCTCCCGGATCCCAGGGCTCCTCCTCCCCAAACTCTCTCAGATGAGAACTTGGCCTCACATCTTACAGAAACAATTGAGGCTATTTGCTGTGAATCCCCTCTTCTCCACACTTTCTCGCTTCCTCTCTCTCTGGTGACATCGGTTACTTTCTCCTCCTTGAGTCCTGTTTCACGTGATGAAGTGGCCTCGTTGCTCACCAAGGCTAACTCCTCTGCTTGTTTAAGTTACTCCATTGCACCTTGTCTCCTCCAAGCGACTGCTTCCTTTTTTCACAATCTCTCCCCTTCTACCGCTTCATCACCTTCAGCCTACAAACATGGCCATGTTGGGGGCAGAGATAAGATGGTAGCGCAAAAGTGGAGACTTGCTTGAGCTCTTCCCCCAACGCCTCCAACTACCTATAAAAATGACTGAACAAATTTTAGAGCTACAGAACCCACAAAGTGACAGAGTGGAGCTCATCTGCAGCTGAAGACAGCCTGGCAGGCTGATAAGAAGGGTCTATTGCAACATAGACTGGGCCAGAGCAGGCCTCAGGCAACTGAATCACTGGCAGCTGTGGTGGTTTCCAGACTTCTCAACCCACAAACCCCAAAGACAAAGTAGAAGGTGGGGAAAGTCTGTTGGACTTGAGTGTGAGAAGAGCGTGGTATGGCCCCTGCCCCCACGGTGGTGGAAGTGGTGGCAGCAGCAGCAGCAGTGGCTGCTTCCAGAACTCCAGGCCCACAGATGGTGGAGAGGTCAAGCAGCCTCTTAGAGGGCACTTGCAGGGAACTTTTTGCTGGCACTGAGACAGGATTCTCTTGCTTTGCCCTGTTTGGATCTGGGTCACAATTTTGGGTGGCAGTCCTGGGGTGAGGAGGAATGCTGCCTTGGCAGAGCTTGTGGCAGCTGTGGAGAGAGAGCCCTCCTCACAGTTCTGAGGCAGAAAAGAGTGCTTGTGGTCGCCCACAGACTAGAGCCCAGGCCAGGAGAAGAGTAAGCACTCTCCTTTGATCATATCACCTAAGAAGAACTGAAAATTTACAGGTGCTAGAAGTAGCTCTGGCAACAGCTGTGCAAAACCCCAGAAACTTAGGACAGAGTACTTTCTACTCTGGAAGCAGAGTTCTATTTTGCCAAAGAGCTCAAAAGTTAAGTAATTGGCTGGGAAAATGAGCAAACAGAGGGGAAAAAAAAACAGACTATAGAATCTTACTTTGGTGACAAAGAAGAGCAAAACATAGAACCAGAAGAAGACAACAAAGTAAAAACTCCTGCATCAAAAGCCTCCAAGAAAAATATGAATTGGTTGTAGGCCATGGAGGAGCTCAAGAAGGATTTTGAAAATCAGGTAAGAGAAGTAGAGGAAAAATTGGGAAGAAAAATAAGAGTGATGCAAGAAGATCATGAAAAATGAGTCAACAGCTTGCTGAAGGAGACCCAAAAAAATATTGAAGAAAAAAAAATGGCCATCTCTCTCCCATCCTGAAAAAAAAAAAAAAGAAAAACCAAATCCTCACTTGATCCTTCTAACCCTGCTAACTATTGTCCTATTTCTCTTCTGTCCTTTGTAGCTAAATTCTTTGAAAAGGCCATCTACAATAGAAGCCTCTACTTTCTCTCCTCTCACTGTCTTAACCCCTTACAATCTGGCTTCTGAGCTCATCCTTCCACCAAAACTGATCTCTCCAAAATTAGTAATGATCTCTTAATTGCCAAATCCAATGGCCTTTTCTCAATCCTCATTCTTCTTTACCTCTCTGCAACCTTTGAGGCTGTTGATCTCTCTGTCCTCTTTGGTTTTCTCTTCTCTCTTAAGTTTTCCAGACACCACTCCGTCCTGGTTCTCCTTCTACCTATCTAACTGCTCCTTCTCTGTCTCCTTTCTGGGATCCTCCTCCAGATCATAGCCTCTAATGGAAGTGTCCCTTAGGATTAGGTCCTGGGCCCTCTTCCCTTCTCCCTTTATACTGTAGGTATGCCTTAGGGTTCTGTCCTGGGTCCTCTTCTCCCTCTACACTACTTCACTTGTTGATCTCATTACCTCCCATGGATTTAATTACCACTGCTTTGCTAATGACCCTCTAATCTGTCTTTCCTGTTTCAATCTCTCTACTGACCTCCAGTCTCACACCTCCAACTGTCTTTCAGATATCTTAAACTGGATGTCCAGTGGACACCTTACACTCAATATGTACAAAACTCAACTAATTATATTTCCTCCTAAGCCTCCCCTCCCGACCCCAACACCACCCATACCCCTATTACTGTCAAGTACAAGTACGGCCCAGTCCCTCAGGCTCACAACATAGGAGCCATTCTGGATTCCTCACTGTCTCTCAACCTCCATATCCAAGACATTGCAAGGTCCATCAATTTCACTTTGCAACCTCTCTAAAATACACCCCTTTCTCTCCTGTCATACTGCTACCCCTCTTGTGCAGCTCCTCATCACCCTGCTCCTTGATCGTTGCAATAGTCTGCTGTTGAATCTGTCTGGCTCAAGTCTTTCCCCACTCCATTCTGTCTTCCATTCAGCCACTAAGGTTATTTCCTAAAATGCAGATCCAATCATGTCAGCTCCCTATTCAATAAACTCCAGTGGCTCCCTGTTGTGTCCAAGAACAAATACAAAGTGCTCTGTGTGACAGGCATTCAAAGGCTCCTTCCACATTTCTAATCTTCTTCCACCGTATCCCCTACACACACTCTTCTATCCAGTGGCGCTGGAATCCTGGCTATTCCAAGAACAAGAACTCCATCATCTCAGTTCATTCCCTCTAGCTATCCCCCATGCCTGACACACTATCCCTCCTCCACTCCAAATACTGGCCTCCTTGGCTTCCTTTAAGTCTCAAAATCCTGCCTTCTATAGGAATCCTTTCTTAAGCCCTCCTCCCCCCCCCCCAGCTTTTTTTAGTCTCTATTTATCCGGTGTGTGGCTCACTTTGTGTATATTCCTTTGTGCGTTGTTTCCCCCATTGGTTGGGAAGCTCCCTGAGGACAGGGACTGATTTTTGCCTCTTTCTGTATCCCTAGGCTTAGCACAGAGGCTGAAACAAATACTTACTACATGTTTATTGAGTGAGAAAAATGGTAGGAGTCCTATTTCACCATTCCCTCATCCGACTTCCCTTACTTCTTATACATAATATGTCATTCAGTGCTTTCAGGATAATGGTAAGTGAGAAAGAACGAGGACCTTTTTCAACTGTGTTTGCTAAGAGTTTATTTTCTAGCCATGTTTCTTTGAAAAGTTCTATGTCTTAAATCCTATGAAAGTCTGCGAAAAAAAATTAAGGGATAATCTTTCCCACAGCTATGTCTATAAAGCTTCAGCTAATCTCTGCCAGTGATTTCAACAAACTCCTATCTTGTTAGTCCACTGGGCAGAGCTTTTAAAAATAAAATCCCAGAGACTGAGGCATTTCCCTGACTATAAAATGGGAATAATAATAGTACATACTTCTCAAGGTTGTTATGCGGATCAAATGAGGCAATATTTGTAAAGCACTTAGCACAACTATATAAATGCTTATTTTCTTCCCTTCCCTTCACCTTCCCTTCCCCCTTCCCTTCCCTTTCCCCTTCCCATCCCTTTCCCCTGCCCCCTTCCCTTCTGCTTTTTTATTTACTATGGGACCTTGGACAAGTCACTCAACCTATCTAGACCTCATCTTCCTTATCTGTCAAAAGAAGAAGTTGAACTATGTGATTTCTAAGGCTCCTTCCAGTTCTAAGTCAAGGTTATCACCAGGAAAGTAGTTAAAGTCAGCAGAGAAAATAGGGATGAAAAAAAGTTCATTAACCCATCACCAGTTATCTCCTCTATTGTTTTCAGATTCTGGGCCACCTAGAAAAAATGTCTCCTTTTGTTATCAGATATTGATTGGCACCCTACCTCCAAGTTCTGGAGATTATGCAAGGACTGGAAGAAAAATCTCCTACAGTGACTGTGGTGGTGCACATCTATAATCCCTACTACCAGGAAGACTGAGGCTGGTAGACTGCTTGAACTTAGGAGTTCTGTGCTAGAGTGAACTAAAAGCATCCACTCTAAGTCCAACCGTGATTTGGTAAGCATGAAGGAGAAGGGAGCTACCAGGTTGCCCAAGGATGGGGGGAAAAGAGCAGGTAAAAACTCCCTTGACAATCAGTATGGGATCTAGCCGATAAGTGGTTGTTTTACTTGTAGCCTGGGTAAGATAGGAGAAAGAGAGAAAGAAAGAAAGGGAAGGAAGAAAGGAAGGAAAGAAGAAAAAGGAGGGAGGGAAAGGAGAAGAAAAGAAGGAAAGAAGGAGGGAAATGAGAGAAAGGGAAGAAAAGGAGGGAAGGGGAAAGGATAGAAAGGGAAAAGAAAGAAAAATCTCCTAAGATTTCATTTGTAATACCACTTTGTGTTTTAGGAAGGTAGGGAGAAAATAGCTGAAGAACAATTTCCCCTTGGGTATCAAGGTTGGGAGAAAGATCACACATACATAAAAATGTTCAAATTATGACACTTGGATTTGTCCGGTTGCCCAGGGAACCAGGAGTATGTTTGAATTTTCCTGATTATAAGTGCTATTTATATTGGTGAATAGTTTTTAGGTTACATTATTATAATCTAGGGCATTCAAGAAGTTTGAACAATGGATAATGATTTCCCTTTTAAAAATGGGGGAAATTCTAAAGAAAAAAATATTAGACAGTTCCTAAGAAATAAGCCTTGCTAAAGAAAAAAATCAAATTCAAGAAATACATATCCTAAAACTGTTTAGCCCATGTATACCCTCAGCAATGTGTTTTCCTTTTAATAATGAGTAGAGAAGCATATCATCAGAAAATCATAGGATCAGAAACGAAGTTGGGCCAGTCAAGTAGCCAGAGCAAGGAATAACCAATGGACAGTCCATGTATTCTATCAGTATCTATACCAGATTAAAAGATCATACAGACGAAGAGCTTCATCATGTTGACTTGATCCTATGTAAGGATATTTTAGGTGTATACAAATAATAGTAATTCAGAATAAGAAGTTATAGATAGATATAGTAACCTGAATTATTGGAAGGAGTATCCACATGGATGAATTTATATATTATATATTTGATTTTGAAGTCAAATGAATAGAGGAAAAGTTATGAGTATGAGGAACATATGAAGCTGGCCCATAGTAAAAGATTGAACTTTTTATTTTGCTTTCTTGAAGTAAATAAAGTTCTAGTTCTATTCTAGGCAGCTAGAGGAATAGAGTACAGGGCTGGGAATCAGAAAGACTCACCATCCTGAGTTCAAATCCAGCCTTAGACACTTACTAGCTGTGTGACCCTGAGCAAGTCTGACATGACTGAACAATAAATTCTATCTTCCCTATTTGCAGAGAGGTTGGGGCCACTCTAAAGAAGTTACAAAACATTCTATCCTTCTTTTTTTCTCCTCTTTTCTCCTCTATCACTCACCTTCTGGAGAGACCCTGAGGAAGGGACCAGTTGCTGGTGAACTTTTCTTGCTGGGTTAGTGGGAAGATATTAAGACAGAGTGCATACCCTTGGACCCGGCAATACCACTACTGGGTCTGTTTTCTCAAAGACGTCAAAGCAAAAGGACGTATATGTACAAAATACTTATAGCAGCTCTTTTATGTGGTGGCCAAGAACCAGAAAGTGAGGGGATGCCCATGAATTGGAGAATGGCTGAACAATTTGTGGTGCATGATTGTAATGGAATGCTATTGTGCTAGAAGGAATGATGAGCATGATGGTTTCAGAAAAATGTGGGAAGACTTATATGAGTTGATGTAAAGTGAAGTGAGCAGAACCAGGAGAACATTGTGCAGAGTAACAGCAATATTGTAATGATAATCAGCTGTGAAAGACTTCGCTACTCTGAGTACCACAATTCCAAATTTTTCATGATGAACAATGCCTTCTGCTCTCTGGAGAGAGAAAACTGATGAATTTTGAGTGCAGATTAAACATATTTTTCTTGTTTTCCTATTTACTGTTCTTGATATTTTTTGCAACAGGACTAACATGGAAATATGTTTCTCATGACTTCACTTCTCGGTAAGTTGGGGATGGACTGGAATAAAGACAGAATTTTGGACTAAGAAAAATGAATGACTGTATTTCACCACATAATCATTGCAAAGTTTACGCCACATTTTTTGCAAAAACGTGGAGTATGATGATAACGCAAAGCTTTTAAAAATTGTTGTGGGTATTAGCTTAAAATCATTTATTACCAAACTATAACGCTGGCAGACAAACTGTACAGTTTTAGCTAACTGGGAAGATGCAAGTCTTACCATGCCATGTGACTTTCTCATGGCAGCTTCTCCTGCCCACCCTCTCCCCTTGTGCCTATGACTCTTCATTGGGTTGAGTGTCAATCCCATTAGTACTGCAGTGCTCTAAACAAACCACACACCTCAGCTTTCAGAACTATACTGAAAATGTATGTGCACTGTGAATTTTAAGCTCACACAATGCACAAGCAATAAATGCATATCCGTATGCCACTGGTGAATACAGTGCTGCTCTGCTTACCTTTTAAGTGGTGTGACAAACAGAATTATATCATGAGATGATCGTGCAATGAAAGGTTATAAATCAGTTTTTGAACCGACAAAACAGTGTACAACAATTATGCAGTGAAATATAGTACATACATATATTATATAAAGGATATATGTGTATATGTATATGTATGTGTGTATGTGTTTATACACACATATGCACACACACGTCTATATGTTGTTCAGTTGTTTTAAATCACATCCAACTCTTCATGACCCTCTTTATAGTTTTTTTGGCAAAGATACTGGCGTGATTTGCCATTTCCTTCTCCAGCTTATTTACAGATGAGACAACTGAGACAAACAGGGTTAAGTGACTTGCCCAGGGTCACACAGCTAGGAAGTGTCTGAAGCCAGATTTGAACTCAGGAAGATGAGTTTTTCTGACTTCAGGTCTGGCATTCTATCTACTGTACTACCTAGTTGCCACATACATACATGCATGTATTCATATGTATGTGTGCATATCATGTATACATAAGATATACACATATGATACGCATGCACACAGTATACATATACACATATGTAGGCTTCATACATATATGTATACATGTGTAGACAGTGCCAGGAGATACCTTTGTGAGCTGCAAAATCAGATGTTCAGTTAAGTCAGACTTTGTTGGTATGGAGTGGATCTGGGTATCCTGAGACAAGATCAGTTCTCAAGAACTTCTATTGCTGTTATGGGAATCTGAAGATCTTCCCTGCCCCTACACCCTTTGATAGGCTTAAGTGGCTCTGAGAATCTTCCCTGATTTGAAAACATACTCTGCCCCCTAATAGGCTGAATGCGGTCACATGGAGCCTGTGGCGGGATGCTTGTTCTTCAGGAATGTCCACGCTTTATTACTTTGTGATTGGGCAGTGGGTCAAGAAGGCTGTGACATTCTCCCATCCAGGAGAAGGCTATATATATGCCCTGATGTGAGGTTTTGGTTTGGGGCTCACTTTGAGAAGAGTTGTGTGATTTGGCCAAAAGAGACTCTGGGTAGCCATTGAGTCCCCCAGCTTTGAAAACCCAGATGTTGGTGCTTCCCTCTCTGGTAACTAACTGGGTATGGATATAATGGTCAGATGGTTGGGAGCCTGTCTGCTGATCTGTTTCTTTGTCGGCTTGTAACTTCTGCTTGTAACTGTTTGTATTCTCTGAAGTTCAGAGTGCTGACTTTTTCCCCTGAACTAGGTAAATGATATGTGTTTGATTGATTCAAGTGAGACTGTTATACCTTTTTGAGTTGCTTTCATTTAGAAAAGCAGATCTAAGAACCTGTGCTAGCAGCCACCCTGGATATTCTAGGGTGCTTGCTGCTACAATTGCTTCAACAAAAGGTCCGAAGGAAGAGACAGGAGAGAGGCACATTTTAGTCAGGCTAGAAGGGAACATAGAGTGGGTGGAAGACTGCAGAACTGTTCTGATCATTTTTCCCTTTCTATCTCAGGTCCTAATTAAATAAAATGGATCCATCTGAGACAAGAAAATTACATATTTGTGACTACAAATGCCTCCTTTTGGTTTCTTTCTTCATTAAAGTCCTTAGACATTTTGATGTAAGCACCTGTGTGCTGGAGATGAGGGATTTAGTAAAGGGAAAAATACTTTCCAACTAAATACTGCAGATTTTCCTGGGGATGGGGGTCTCATAAACATTCAATACAGCTCTTATGTACCAGAGTCATAAAGTACAGTAAATATACACATGCCCCATTTATGTTTGCTCTGAGAAGCATGCCTTAAAACTAGAATTTCAAAGCAGTCTCCTATAGGACATGTAATTCCACATGGGATTCTGGGCACTGTGAGGCCTAACAGAACCTCAGCCGATGTATGTACTTTTGTACAGCAAATAGCCACAAGGCAGGAATTCATAGCATACCAGCTTACTCTAGTCCCAGTAAAAAATCATAAGCCCTTCGGATAGCTGTAGAATAAGGGCTTCATTTATAAAAGGAAAGTATGATATAAAGTGATACTCCATTGCAAAGAAATAGCTTAGATAAATAAATGCAAGGTGACAACAGCTAGTTGGAGTGTTTTTCCTCAATTCTGTGCTATTCTCCAGGCATCAAACTGGCCAATGAATTTGCTTTGCTTACCTTTCCATATTAACGGTAATCAAATTCATCCCCATAATAGCAAAGAGACTTAGAGAAGTAATGCATTTCAAAAGAAGGATTGCTGGCTCACTTTCTTGGGTTTTTCACTATGTTATAATGACTTGTATTATATTTCAAGTTGAGCAGAACAAATAAATCTGCGTATCACTTTGAACTGGGTTAGTAATTCAGATTTTTGTAATGCTGCAACTAATTGACCCTTTTTGAAAGGGAAGGAGGGAGGGAGGGAGGTGGAGAAAATTTAAAATTTACAGAAGTGAATGTTGAAAACTAATAATAAATAAATAAATTTATATTTAAAAAAGAAAGGGAAGGATAACTGGGAGTAAAATGGCACCCAAGAACTCTCAGCATCCCCACATATATACGATGAGGATGTTCTTTCCCTCGTCTCAATGATAATTTCTCCTCTACTCTTTCACAAGTAACAGTTATGTCAGGTCAAAGAAATTCTCATGTGATTCCTATGAGATTATATAGCGGACTACTTTGTTGGGGGGGTGGATAAAAAGAGTAAGGAAATAAATTCTGCTACTCAGTAGTACAAATAACTGCCTTCAGCATGATCTAAATCAGCAGCCACACTACACATCCCAGGTTAAGGGAAGTTATCTCCCTTTTAAAAAATTTATTTGCTTTTAGTTCTCAACATTCACTTGTACAAAATTTTGAGTTCCAAATTTTTCCCCTCCCCTCTCTCCTCCACATGACAGCATGCAATCTGACATAGGTTATACATGTACGATCATATTAAGCATATTTCTACATCAGTCATGTTGTGAAAGAAGAATCAGAACATAAGGGAAAAATCATGAAGAAGAAAAGAGAGAGAGAGAGAGAGAGAGAGAGAGAGAAATAGTCTGCTTTGATCTGCATTCAGACTCCATAGTTCTTTCTTTGGATGTGGATGGCATTTTCCATCATGTCTTTTGGAGTGGTCTTGGCTCCTTGCATTGCTGAGAAGAGCTAAGTCTATCGAAGTTGTTCATCAGACAATGTTGCTGTTACTGTGTAAAATATTCTTCTGGTTCTGCTCACTAGGGAAGTTATCTCTTAATGGAATATCCAAAGCCACGTTGTGTGTTGGCCAGTGACTACTCCCTCTTTATGAGAGCAGTTGGATTAATGCTGGGTTATTATTATTATTATTATTTATATGGATTATGGATTATTCACTGTCCTTACAGATGCCCCGGAGAGAGCTAAGAACTGGGTGGCCTGAAGTAATGAGTGATAAGAGCCCTGAACGTGGACTCTGGAGACAGCTGGGTTTGAAGGCAATCTCTGATCCTTATTTCATATGGGGAAAGTTACCTAGCCTTTCTTGGGGCTAAATTCCCTCAACGATAAAATGGGAATAGTAAGACCTGTAGGACCTACATCTACCTCACAGGGGTGTTGTAAAGATAAATGAAATAATGCTTGTAGAGCTCTTCACAAACCTTAAACCATGTAGGGGTGTCCCCCCCAAAATGAATATGGTTTAAGGTATTAAACTTTTGGGATACCCTTTTTAAGTGTCACAGGATCTTAGATACAGATGTGAAAGGAGCTTCAGAGGCAATCTATTATACAACCACCATAAATTTATAGATGAGGATGACTCAGTGGCTTCTCCAGTGAGGTAAAGTAACAAGCATCAGGGAAGATTTGAGCCCAGGTCCTCTGACTCGAGAGCTGCTGCTCCTTCTGCTGTACCTTGTGTCACTTATCATTATAGGAACTCGTTCAATTAACAAGCACTTATTAGGCACCCAGTGTATGCCACGTGCTAGGAATTACATGGATAAAAGCGAGACAATTCCTGTACTCACTTAAACAAATAT
>CM053582.1:361069601-361094769 GCA_028627135.1 Pseudochirops cupreus
TGTGTGTACTTCTTGTTGTTGAGTTGTTTTAATCATATCTGACTCTTTGTGGCTCCATCTGGGTTTTTGGGGGGGCACAGATACTGAAGTGGTTTGCCATTTCCTTCTTCAGCCCATTTGACAGATGAGGAAGCTGAGGCCAGCAGGGTTAAGTGACTCACTGAGAGTCACACAGCTAGGAAGAGTCTGAGGCAGGATTTGAATTCATGAAGATGAGTCTTCCTGACTCCAGGTCTGGTGCTCTATCCATGCACCTTCTAGTTGACATGTATATATACATGACACATATTTGTATTCATGTGCATATGTATACACATGTCTGTTTATATTTTCTATACATATATACACATTTGCATATATGTACCCATATCTACATGTGCCTATAGTGGGGGAATATACATATATGTGTGGTTGTGTGTATATACACGTATGTATGTATGTATGTAGGTTGGATTTTCTCTTCTTCACACCCAACACATCCATGACCCAGAATAGACGTATTCCGTCCCTTCAGCTGGTCCTCATATGACGGACTCACAAGCCTCACAGTTTTGTTTGGCCCCATCTGGACATTTTGAAGTTCATTGACATCCTCCTTACGTGGACCCTGGGAGGAAATAGTGAGAAGTCTCCGTGTGGAAGCCCTTCAAGGTTGTGCACGGCCACTGCATGGAAGAGGGGTCAGCCTGGCCTTGTTTGGCCTCAGAGGGCAGAGGAAGGATCAGCCTGGGGAGGGTGTGGAAGCTCTATGCTGGGGGAGCTTCCACCAGTTAGAGCTTCTTGGCAGTGGACAAGGCTCTTTGGGAAGGGGCTATTTAAGGAGCGGTTTCCCCTCATCAAAGGCTGGCAAGCTGGGCTGGCTGACCACTGACCACTGCTGGTTGTATTTCAGGGAGGGGATAGTTTGGGAGAGGGAACTGGATCTTCACAAGGCTGTGATCATGTGACTGAGACAGCTCAGCTGCCCAGTGGTCAGAGTCGTGGGCCGGGAGTCCAGAGGACCCGAGCTCTGCCTCAGTTTCCTCAGTAAGGATAATAATATGTCAAGAGGCTTTGTAATGATCAAATGAGATAGATTTACAAAGCACTTTATAAACTTTAAAGTGCTCTATGAACCCTGTTGTCCTTCAGTCATTTTCAGTCACGTCTCTTTATGACCCTATTTGGAGTTTTCTTGGCAAAATGCTGGAGTTATTTGTCATTTCCTTCCCTGGTTCATTTTGCAGATGAAGAAACTGAGGCAAACAAGGTGAAGTGACTTGCCCAAGGTTGCACAGCTAGTGTCTGAGGCCAGATTTGAGCTCACAAAGATGTCTTCCTGACTCCCCGCCCAGCACTCTGTCCACCGCGCCACCAGCTGCTCCATATAAATGCTAATATTAAAATTACTATTATGAGCCCAGAGCTGCAGGTTACACACACTATTGTCCTTCTTAAAACAGCGCTGGTAAGGAATGATTCTAAAAGCACAGACACATACTGGGAACATCAGCGTGCAGTGGTCCCCATATGGAGAAGCAGACATGGTCTCCTAGCAACTAAATTAGAATAACATAGTCATCATGTATAGTTCAGATTATAGCATGGTTCACCCAGGGCAATTGGGGGCATGAGGAATGCTACCAACATCACCTCTCCCCCCACAAATAGCACTCTATTTCACATGTTCCACACATTTTCTAAAATTTTGCCACAAGTGAAAACTTAGGAATTTTTGCCATGTGTTTGGTGCTGTTTAGCACATAAGAGCATATAAGAGACCTTGCATGCCTAACATTGTTTTTAAACCACATACACAAGTGCTGAGCCCAAGAGGCTGAGGTGTTCCACCCACTAAGGGGCCTTTTTCTACTCTGATCCCAAGCACATCATCTGGACTAGGTTCAGTCCTGGGGTAAGCCTGGCCTATCACAAGGGGAGTAAGGCTCCCTTCACTTCTCTCAAGTTATCTCATTTCACACTCTCACTCTACTGCCACAGAGAAGACTTACTTACAGCTAAGGGCTGGGCTCAAATCTAGGATTTCCACCAAAGGGTGAGTAGAAGGATGTTCAATACAGTTATCCCTTTGGCATCATGGGTGTTAGGGAGGTGTCCCTCCCTACCTCTGCTGTGATCTGGAAAATGTATGTAAAACTTTTTGGCTCTCCCTTTGTACCAGAGGAGAAGTTTGAATTTGTTCTTTTTCTAATGTTAATGGCATTTAAGATCTCCCTAGCCCATTAATGGGCCTCATGTGGAGCCCATTAAGGGAAGCTTTCTTAGGGGAGGCTTGCTAGTAGGAAGACTTTCACACCTTTTGCTAATTTCTAATTAGACACCGAGTCATGAGAGTTTGTAAAGTGATAATAATTGGAAGATCTTCCCAGCCCCTTAATAAGCCTAAGGGAATTTGAAGACCTTCCCTACTTTGAAGATATACAAATAGGCTGAATATAATCACATGGAGCCTGTGGTAGGAGGAGTTTGCTCAAGGGTGGAGCAGAGCCCACAGGAAGCTGGGAGAAAAAGCTGCTAGACTGGAGGCAGGAGTGAATGCATCCGAGGGAGACAGTTAGGCTTGTGAGTAAATGTTGGTTTGTGGGAAAGCTAAAGGATGTTGTGGCTCTGTGTATTCTTATGACTTATTAACGTCTTTGCTGCTATGGTGGAATTGGCTTACTGGTTTGGGGATTTGGTTTTCTGGTGTCTGAATAAATATTTTGCTCCTATCTTCTATATGGAAAGTCTGTTACATTTTGCAATTAAGCACTATGCAGTCATATTTATAATGACCGTTGGTGCTGTGAATATTACATTGGTGCTATATATATGCTCTGAGTTGGTACTTTGCTTTGGGGTTGGCTTATGAGAAGGACCTTGTAATTCCCTGTTCGAGATTCTGGCCCATAGGTTCAGGGCTCCCTGACTGCTCAGATCCAAAGGCTCTCTTGATCCAGGGACATATGTGAAGTGTGTACCAATATTGCTTTGATTCAGGCAGTCAGAGCCCTGTCTGTTTGTTTTTATTTCTCTGTTTGTATTTTCTCTGAAGTTCAGGGTGCTGACTTTTCCCCTGAACTAGTGAATGTAACTAAAAAAGGCTGTTGACCCTCAAACAGCTCTCTTTCCTAGTGAAGCAGATCTATGAATCTGTGTTAGCAGCCTCCTGGGGATGCCTGTGTGGGGTCTGCTATGGGTGTTTACAGTACCTTATTGTAAAATTTTATGCATTTCTGAGTTTCTAAGCTTTTTCTGCATTGTTTACTGACCTTTCCCATTTAATTTCTTGTGCCCACCTGTGACATACAGAAACAATGATGGGGAAAGTTGTAATATGGAAGGGATGACTCTATACCATATGACTCAGCTATGAGACAGGTTTCATTTCTTATATACAAATAAAATGCTAAAAGACACAAAAAGCAACACACATTGAGAAAATTAAAGAATTGGTACCTTACTACCACTGTTAGAATCTACTGGGAAGCTGAGTCATAAGCATGGGAACATGAA
Source organism: Pseudochirops cupreus (assembly GCA_028627135.1). Taxonomy (NCBI): domain Eukaryota; kingdom Metazoa; phylum Chordata; class Mammalia; order Diprotodontia; family Pseudocheiridae; genus Pseudochirops; species Pseudochirops cupreus. The sequence continues at coordinate 361,073,097 of CM053582.1, forward strand.
GCAATTTGTAGCACAGTAGACATCTTACATTTTACTTCTGCTTTTCACTGTCTCCCTCAGACCAGGCCAAAGTGACCTCCTCCTCTAGTAGGTGATCACCCTTTCCCGAAGCGCACCCCTTAAACTCACAACAGTGACCTCCAATACTATGTACATCCGTTGCAGAATCAATGTTCATTTACCTAGGATCGGGAGACAAAAACAGAAGAGAAGAGGCAGCTCCAAACCCAGGATCAGGCTCACTTGGGCAGGGCACATGCTCATGGCTACCTGGTATCTGTGTTGGGGCATAGCCTGAGCTGCTATTCTCGTCACATGTCATGGGAAGCCACTTAAAATAGTTCTGACACTGTCCACAGCCAGAAAAAAGAAGAGAAAAAGAACAATGGTTCACTGAACTGTAGATCCTTCCTATTCAATTAATAATCAATCAGTAAAGTGCCAGGCACAGTGCTAACCACTGGGAATACAAAAACAGGCAAAAGACAGACCTTGCCCTCAAGGAGCTTACAGTCTAATGGGGGAGACAACAAGCAAACAATTATATACCAAGCAAGCCATTGAATTTGCTCATCAGTAACTTTGGAGACAGCAGTTTTGTTGGAATGATAAGGTCAGAAGCCAGATTGTTAAGGGGTTAAGAAGAGAGTAGGAGGAGAGGAAATGGAGGCTCCTGTTGTAGATGGCCTTTTCAAAGAGTTCAGCTACTAGGGGTAGAAGAGATAAGACAATTGATAGCAAGGTTGGAAGGATCAAATGATGGTTTGGGGGGTTTTGTTTGTTTTCCAGAATAAGGGAGAGGTGGTCATGTTTGTAAGTAGTAGAGAATGAGCCAGTAGACAGGCTCACTGACCAATGAAGGACTTATTTCATCATCTCAAGTCCTTCAGTGCTGAGTCATAGATGGTCCAAAGCAGCCATGGTCCTAAAAGCCATGTGAAGTGCTCCAGTAGTCCATTCAGCATAGTCTCCACTTAATCTCTAAGGAGGGCCCAGAACTACCGTAGTTGGTGAGCCTGCAGATCATAAACTCCAAATGCAGAGTTATGCAAAGCCAACAGACAGCATTTTACAAAGTTTACCAGAGGTTACTCATTACTTAGTACTTAATAAGGGCCTGTTCCAACCTAATTAGTTAAAGAAAAAAGAAATAAGAATAAAACAAGCCAATAAGAGATAAAGACTTAGAGAAAAGGAAAAGGGAAACCAGAGATTTCCTTCTCTTCCTCACTGCAACTTTTCCCATTACAGTTTTGATATCTCATGGGTCCATGTAAGAAATTAAAGGGAAAAATTTAAAGAGTCTTGCAGAAGCAGCAGATGACACAGAAAAAGTTTAGAAACTCAGAAATGCATAAAATGTATGTATAATATTATGTAATATCAACATATTTTATCCTTTAATATCACGATAATTCAGACTTTTTGGCCCCAAAGGAGGACCAAGAACATGCGGATTTTCCAGATCACGGTGGCACCATGCCCCTAACCCTTACCCCCACACCTGAGATGTGGAAGGGATAACTGTGCTCCAAAAAGAGCTCCCAGAACTCACGGGGCTTTTCCCACAAGAATTAAAGACCTGAGATCAGCTGAAGTCACTCCCCACCCCCACCCTCAGGTGTTTATACATAAAACAACACATCTATTGCACTTCATTTTTAAACTGAAACTTCCCTCTTCAAAGGGACTTATGATCTTTTAAAGACCAAATCTAACCATCTTTTCTCAATTCTCATCTATCTTAATCTCTCTTCAGCTTTGGATATCGCTGACCACTATTTTCTCTAGGAATAGACCTTATATGTAAATTAAGACTTGTTACAGATCAAACCACTTAGCACATGAGGTATTAATTTTAGAGAGGAGATGTACATATCATCAAAGTCACCAAGAAAACTCAGTAAACATAAATACCCTGAAATAAAACACCAAATTAATATAATAACGATCATCAATATAAAATAATAACCATCCTCGTAACCTGGTAATCCATTTCCAATATGTGGTTAATCAGCACAGTTCATCTTGAACCTAATGGTTCAATTTCTAGTAACAAGAACCAGATTGAATTCCAAGATGTGCAGATGACCAAGCTCAATCTTAATTTAATATGAATCTATAGTGAATCCTGTAGCAGCAGCATTTCAAAATGGAGGAAATACGACTTATTCTCTCTAATTTCAGTGGAACTCTCAGAGCTCTATGGAAATTTTAATTTATTCATCTACAATTTATTTTCTATCCCATCAGCCACAGTGGATGTTGAACCCCTAATGGGTTCGATTTTCTGCTCTATGCAGATGATTCAAATTCTATATACCCACTCATGTGTCTCTGCTGAGTTTCACTCATTTATCACCTTTTGGACATCTCAAATGGGATGTTCCTAAATATGAGCTCAATGTGTTTGAAAAAGAACTTTTCTTTTTCTCAACCTCTCTTTTTAACTTGTCTATTATTGTCAAGGATATCACTATCCTTCCAGTCACCCAGGCTTACACCTTCAGCATCATTCTCAACTCTTCACTCTTCCTCATCTTATATATTCAATCCATGACCAAATCTTGTCATTTCTACCTTTATAATATCTCTCATATATGTCCTTTCCTCTCTCCTTACACAGTTATGACACTAGTTCAGACCCTCATCAACACTTGTCTGAACTATTGCAATAGACTTCTGGTTGGTCTCTTACTACTTCAATCTGTCCTTCAACCAGCTGCTGCCAAAGTGATTTTCCTAAAGGTAGGGCTGCCCATGCCTACAGTGTTAATGGAATAGAAAGATCTTCCTTGCCCATTAATAGGACTATTAAACCTGCTGATACAGCCTGAGTCACACAGAGCCTGAGTCACATGGAACTCAGTGTAGGAGGAGTTTTCCCAGAGAATGCAGAGAGAGAAGCAGCTTGAGTGGGCAGAGGGAGAAACTTGCCTAGGGGAACTTGTTTGTGGGGAAGCATAACAGAAAGAAGGTTGAAGATGTCCATGCTCTTTGTTAAAGTACCCTGTTAAACATTACCCCCTGGTATTCTAATGATGTCCCAAATAAATATTTTAGTTTTGCCTTTGAGGAAGAGAGTTTATTATATTTTATGAATCTACCCTGGAAAGATATATGCATATTCATAGTGGCTGCTATGGGCATCTCATTGGTGTTTCAATGCCTCCTCCCTCCGTGAATTCAAATTCTGCCTCAGAAACTTACTAGCTGGGTGACCCTGGGCAAGTCACTTAACCCTGTTTGCCTCAGTTTCCTCATCTGTAAAATGAGTGAGAAGGAAATGGCAAACTACTCCAGCATCTTTGCCAAGAAAACCCCAAATGAGATCACAAAGAGTCTGAAATGACTAAGCAACGACAATTTTTAAAAGTACCTTGTACTATATTGCCAGGAATTGTGGTAAGTGCTTTCAAAATACTCATGAAATTAGGTTATTCTTTTTTTCTTTTTTTCCTTCTTCATATGCTTTGTCAAATATAGTTATTTACAATCAGTCAGAGTTAGAGAAACATTTTCAACATTTTCTATATCATTATATACTTACTTTTAGAAGTAAGCTAGATTTTTCACGATTTCAGAAAGTTGTTGTTGTTTGTCTTTCATTTTTAAAGAGGACCAATGACATCATGGGTAATGTCTTGACTTACACTTGAATTAGATCTGAGTGAGGCAAAGTTGCTCACAGTCCTCAGCCTCACTCTCAAATACCAGCAGCAAGACAAAAATCAGAGCTACTAACAATGGCCCAGGACACAGTGGATGGATGACCTTGGCATCTTCAAAACCTGACCAAACTCCACAGCACTTGCTTCAGCCACCTTGCCCTTCACTGAAACAAATTGTTCTCCTATGCCCATTCCTCTAAGGAAAGTCTTCACATGCTTGGGGTAGACACCCCTCCTCCCCCAAGTAACCAACAGGTTTGAGGTCTGTTGGTTACCCTTAACCTAGTTTAGCTCATTTGCTGTGACAGTTTTACTAGGGTGTGGCTACTGTACATACTTCAGCTTCTTGGAGCCATAGGTGGCTCCAAATGAATCAGGTGGACACCAAGGGTGGATAAGCAGTCTTGAAAAAGGCTGGATAAGCCCTCATACCAGAGCTGCTAGTTCTCTCTTTATATTCTATACACCCCAGGAAGAAAGTAAATGGGTGAGGAAAATAGGAGTAGAGTCAAGAGACTTCAAGTTGTATGAACTGGATCATTTTAGATAAATGTTGAGAGCTCCCATTGAGAATGAGTGGGGAGGGAGAGTACATGAAATTGGAAGACAAGGGAATAGAAATTGTCAAATATCCACTGTGGGTGACGGGATAGAAAATAAATTGTAGATGAATAAATTAAAATTTCCATAGAGCTCTGAGAGTTCAATTGAAGTTAGAGAGAATAAGTCATATTTTCTCCATTTTGAAATGCTGCTGTTACACCATTCACTATAGATTCATATTAAATTAAGATTGAGCTTGGTCATCTGCACATCCTGGAATTCAGTTTGGTTCTTGTTACTGGAAATTTTCCTGAAGGCTTTTCCTTTCATTGCTTTTCCCTCTGTTCACAAAAATAACCCTCTTTACTGAAAAGTTTTCATTTTTTGGGTTTTAATATCCCAAGTTTCTTGTAGTGGTGTGAAGACAATGTGCTCATGTCACTTTTACTGAAGGACCAAGCCAATTTTTTTGCTTGCCCCCAGTTAGAGCAACGTGTCCCCTCGTGTGACCTCACAGTGCGGTGCCTTTTTCACTTGTTTTAATTTCCATTACTTTGTGCATTTTTTTTCTCCTAGTATTCTGCACTATTGTTTTCTTCTCTTTTCTGTTATATTCTATATTATAAGAACCCTGAGGCAAGGACTATATCTTATTCATTTGGGTACTTCCCATATATAACAATTAATTGAACACAGAATAAAATTAAATGGTGAAAGGATGAATGCATATTCTTTCTTATTCCTAAAATTCTTCAAATGTTAATAATCTCAGCCATGCCTGACTTGGACAGTTATTAACTATGTGACTTTGGGCATGTCACTTAACGTCTCTGGGTCTTAGTTTCCCCATCTGCAAAATGAGGAGGTTGGACTATATGATCTATATGTTCTCTTCCACTTCCGCCTTTCTGAGTCTGCTATCACTTGTGGGCTTTGTGACAGAAGGAATTCTTGCTCAAGTATAGGTTGGTGTTATGGGAATCTGAAGATCTTCCCTGCTCCTAGGCCCTTTGCTTAAGTGGCTTCGAGAACTTTCCCAGATTTGAAAGTATACTCTGCCCCCTAATAGGCTAAATGTGGTCACATGGAGCCTGTGGTGGGAGGCTTGTTTTTTGGGAATGCCTGCGCCTTGTTGCTTTGTGATTGGGCAGTGAATCAAGAGGGCTGTGACATTCTCTGAGCCAGGAGAAGACTATATATATGTCCTGCTGCAAGGTTTTGCTTTGGGGTTCACTTTGAGAAGAGTTGTGTGATTTGGCCAGATGAGACTCTGGGAAGCTGTTGAGGCCCCCTGCTTTGAAAACCCAGATGTTGATGGTTCCCTCTCTGGTAACTGACTAGGTATGGATGTAATGGTCAGACGGTTGGAAGCCCTGTCTACTGATCTGTTTCTTTAACTTCTGCTTGTAACTTATGTTTGTATTCTCTGAAGTTCAGGGTACTGACTTTCCCCCTGAACTAGGTAAATGATATATGTTTGATTGATTAAAGTGAGACTGTTAACCCATTTTGAGTTGCTTTCCTTTAGAAAAGCAGATCTAAGAACCTGTTCTAGCAGCCACCCTGGGTATGCTAGGGTGCTTGCTGATACAGTTGGGATGAATGACCTCTAAGGGCTCTTAACAGTTCTAAGATTATATGAGGTGCTCTTGTTATAGAAACAGGTCAACAATCTTCCTCCTTTTATTTGCTTTATCAATTTGAGATTCAATGTATCCTTCAAATGGGATATCCAGTTTTTCCAGTTATGTGACAACTTTGCTCATCACACCACATTGTACTAGGATTTTTAATGTTTAAATTTATTGTTGCCTCATTTGGCCTTCAACAAGGTACCCATCTTCACTAAAAGTTTCAATTGCATTTATTTATTCATTTGTCTATTCAATACACATTTATTAATAGGCTACGGTGTACAGGATACTGCAGTTGGAGCTGGTGGGGAAGATGTATAGGATAGATAGATAGATATAGAGAGAGAGAGGGAAAGAGAGAGAGACAGAGACGGGGGGGGAAGGGGGGAGAGAAAAATCATTTAGATCAGTGGTTCTCAACCTATGGGTTATGTTCACTTTGTAACAATGTATCCTGCATATCAGATATTTACATTATGATTTATAACAGTAGCAAAATTACAGTTACGAAGTAGCAACGATAATAATTTTATGGTTGGGGGTCACCACAACATGAGGAACTGTATTAAAGGGTTGTGGCTTTAGGAAGGTTGAGAACCACTGATTTAGATGACGAATTAAAATAATATTATTATTCACTCTAATGGAGAGGCATGATTCTAGCTTAGACTAATACTATAGAAATGCAACTAAGTCTTATGCACATGATGGTATAATAAATATAAAACCAATAGGTGGTGCTGAGTGATCAATCAGTCTTTAATTTGAGCTGGAGAGGAACCCTCTACCTCCTCTGTTTTTATGGGGATGATGTTTTCTTATTAGCTCGTTCACTTTCAGGGTGTGTTTCCTTTGGAACTCAGCATGCCCACATAGCTGCCCTGCCTCATTCAATTAGCCACCTCTAGGCTCCCTCTCACCCCACCTGGCTCTTATTCAGCAGAATCTGGTTCATAGAATTTTTCTCTTTCCCTCCAAAGCACTTTCATCCCAGTTAAATAGGTGACTTGTGATAGCCCAGCCACATTGCTCTGGCAGCTTAGCTGTTAAAATCTTTAATAATTTAAAACTGCTCCTCTTCGAGTTTCCTCCTTCCTTCTCAGGCTCCTGTACAGACTCAAGTAAGCTGAATCGGCACAGATTTGAATAACTATCCAAAGGAATGATGAGAAAATCTAAAAATATTGCTTAAAAAGATAATTGTTCTAAATGTGGCCACACAGGTTGTAGCCACAAGGAGAGAGGGAAAGAAAAACAGTGTGACTGGCTTTTCCTTCATCCTTCCCTGAGAAACAGGTAAAATCAAGAGAGTAAATGAGGCTAAAGTGGTTAAGAAGAGAGCAGCTTTCTGGTCTCCTATGGGTGACCCCAGCTAGTCTTACCAATAGACACATGATTCTGAAAATCTGACTGTGTTCTAAGAAGGTCTAGGCAATCCTTTCTCCAGGAAATCTCTCTGGCTCTCAGGGATCTTTCTTGGCATGAGAAGAAAATCAGCTCAGCCCACATTAGAAAAATCCAGTGTTGAAACCCTGACTGGGATGTTGGCTTGGCTCTAGCCTCCACCAATTCTTCATCATCCTCAAGGTCAAGTCTCTCCAACACTCTCTCTCGGTCTTGCCAGACTGGAATTTGTGACTCCCAAGAGCAACAAGACCAGAATCCCTCCAGGAGAAAACACCACAACTCTGTCCTGTTCTCAGACCTCCAACATGCTCAGTCTTCTCATTGTCTCTGAGACAAGTGATACAAGTGTTTATGTTTTGGTCTGCACCTGTGATTTCATTAATATAAAGAATTTTTCAAGGAGGAAACTCTCATTACCACCAGTTATTGCCGCCACGCTGCATTTATAATCTTAGAGTGTTTTCCTAGGGGCAGCTGAGAGATTAAGTTACTTGATTAGGATTAGACAGCTAGTATATATGAGAGTTGGGACTTGAACTCAGATGTTCTGACTCCAAGGCCAGCTCTCTATTCACTTGGCTCTGCTGCACTTAACGAGTCACAAAGCACAATTCTATGTGTTCCAGACCCTCACTCGTAGTCTATTCATTTTGTTGACTCCTGGAAACCTTGGGACTAGGGAAGAAAGTAAGCCCCCCCCCCTTTTTTTGCTTTTTGGAGGGGGGAGGGAAGGGCAATTGGGGTTAAGTGACTTGCCCAAGTTCACATGGATATAAGTGTTAAGTGTCTGGGGCCGGATTTGAACTCAGGTCCTCCTGACTCCAGGGCCAGTGGTCTATTTACTGCACCACCTAGCCGCCCCATTCCCCCCCCTTTTAAAATCATGAATCCCATTTGAGTTGATTTGCATTCTAGGTAAAAATCCCAATTGTTTCACATTTATTTGAACCCTTTGGCCAATTCTAACAACAAGTCCATTGGTAGCCATTGCAAGCCACAGAAATAATGTTACCAAAATATCCCTTGGAAAAAAAAATAAAGATATTAGAACACTCAACGTGCTATTTGTCTGACTCTGTGATTACAATCACCACAGTCCAAAGTGCACAGATTATCTAATTTCAGTCTCACATAGTTAACCCGTTATCTTTATATTTCCCATATCCTTCTGGAGTAGGAAGATACAGTGGAATGCAAACTGTATAACATTTGTATGCAGGACAGAGGGAAGTAAGCAAAGGAGGGCGGGAGGGAGGTACCTTTATCCTGAAAGCTCTAAGAGGATCATTGAAATTTAAGTGTCATTGGTTTGGGTTCATTTAGTGCAATTTGTACTTTAGAAGAACCTCAAATGTCAGTGCAGATTGTGGTCAGACTTTGGGTGGTGTTGAAGACAATCTTTTCTGTTTCCTGTTTCCATAATGTAGTGCTGCAAACATTAGTGTGAACAGTTGGGAAGACGTTAGAAGGTAGGTAGACTGTAGATTTGTAGTCTGTATTTCCAGCTGCTCAATCTGGCTTTTAGTTCCCGTTTCTAGGATTATATTTATGTATGTACCACTGTGAGGAAAGGAATTATCTAAACACATGACATCTCTTGGGTCTTTCCATATTGGCTGCATAGTTTCTGTCCTGTTGACAGCTGCTTGTCATATTCCTTTCCACTTGGGTGGTCTGATTTAAATGAAGAGGAAGATTGGCCAGGATTAGTCTCTACAGAATGGCCTTTGGATGTCACTTTAATTGTTCTGGAAATTTTGACCTTGGAAATTTTGTGTTCAGCTCTTTCAGACTTTCTTAGGGATCAGTGATTGCTGTAGAGCTATAACAAACATGATCTCCTGTTGCTACTGGTGCTTTTGGAGAATTTAAGGCTAATTCTTGGCTCATGGCAGTGGTCGATATTTGGGAATGCTGGAACTGTAAGAGACCTTGAAGATATTCTAGTGTAACCCATTTACTTTATAGAGAAAATTCTTTATAAATTCAAATAAAAAGACTAACATTTGATCATAAAATGAAAAAGCAACCAAAAATATGTTCCATCCCAATATTTTTGTGCTTAAAGGTAAGCGACTGTTTTAGAAGCTATGGGAAAAAAAAGAATGCAAAAGATTGTCATACATTTGAATCCATAATTGAAGTTGAACTCACAAACTTTTTGAACCTTTCCTTATTTAAATTTGTTCTTTTTCATAATTGTTGTTGTTCAGTCATTTTCAGTTGTGTCCTACTCTTCCTGACCCCATTAGGGATTTTCTTAGCAAAGATACTAGAGTGGTTTGCCATTTCCTTCTCTAACTCATTTTACATATGAGGAAACTGAGGCAAACAGGGTGAAGTGACTTGCCAAAAGTCACATAGCTGGCAAGTGTCTGAGGCCAGATTTGAACTCGGAGAGATTAATCTTTCTGACTCTAGGATCAACATTTTATCCACTGAGTCACTAAACAGCCCCTTCCTCTCATTAGAAATTCTAAGTAAGGGTTGTATGTTGTCACGGGAGTTGAAACCTCTTGCAAATCTAGGTAGCATTTGCTAAGAACATGTTAGAACAAAGACTCCATTATGCTTCACTAGCTAAATACATGAAGCTAAAAATAGTTGATGCTAGAAATAAGAGTAAATCTATTTTCTCACGGTATCTAGGAGTTTCTCTTGAGTTTTTACTGAGTTCTGTTTCTTACACAAAAATAAGACTTAATATTAAAATTGATTGGTTGGAAATCTTTGCTATTTATACAAATACTCTGCTCTTTCTCTAAATCCCTAAATTTTCTTGTATTCACATTTCCCAAATACCTAAGACTACATTTATGAGATAATGGGAACAACCCAATATTATCTCTCCCTAATAATGAAAGCCAGATTGCAGTCATCAACTGAAAAAGGGATTCAGAAGCATTTGTGGACTTAGTCCCTGAAATTGTACAAAGTTGCTAATGGGGGGTAGGGAAAATTTCCAAAGCCACAGTCAATGTGTTAATGTCTCTGGAAATCCTGGGATGACGGCAGTTCTATAGAAATACATCTGCTTGTTCCAACCAATCATCTCATTATAATGTTGTTATACATTTTAACCAAACCCCATCATGATGCCACAAAACCTTGCTGATTGCACCAGAGGAGAATAAAATTAACTCTCAGACTATCTGTCCTTTGGAACGTTGTTCTAACAAACTTCATATTTTGGGCAGCAAAATAATGGCATTAGGTGGCATATGCCTGTATAAATCAATGCTGTCAGATATGGAATTAAAAGGTGAAGTAGACACAGAAGCTCTGAAAGAAAATCTGATTTTTTTAAGTAAGATGACCTTTTTATTCAAATTGACAAAGTACAAAAGCATCTACAAATTTGAAGAAATTTTCTAGATTATCATGCTTTTCAGACCTAATTTGATGTCTTTGGGGTTAGTTTAAAACATCCATGATTTCATTATCAGTTGCTAGTGTGATTTAGGGCAGCTAGATGGTGCAGTGTAGCCACTTAGTGCATCCATGTAGTCAAGAAGACTCATCTTCTGGAGTTCAAATCTGACTTCACACACTTACTAACTGGGTGACCTCAGGCAAGTTACTTAACCTTACTTGCCTCAGTTTCCTCAACTGTAAAATGATCTGGAAAAGTAAATGGCAAACCAATTTAGTATCTTTGTTAAAAAAAAAAAAACCCAAATGGGGTCATGAACAATTGGACACAATTGAAACAATTGAATAGCAACAGTATAATTTAATTAGGGAAGTTAGAAAACAAAAAAAAAAGTTTAACTTCTCTTATGTACCCATTACTCTACTATGCAATTTTCACAAACATTTATAGCCTTCTAGCATTACTAAAAGTCACACAAATTGGTTTACTGTAAAGCCAAGTACGAGCAGCTTTCCAGAGGACTGTTGCTATGAACAGCTTCAAGGTTCTGATTACACAGAGTAGTGAACTCTCTATTTATTCAGCAGCAAATTAGAGCAAATCATTCACAGAAATCAAGGCACAGCATTCACAATAACATAATAACTTATAAGTAAAGTGGCCACATAGTTATCACCAAAGTGGTCACATGGTTTTAAGCAAAGTACATTCATTTAGTCAATCACGAAGTCCTTAATTCAATCACAAAGTACAAAAGTCAAAGTCCTCCACCCATGGGGTACAATTAAGTTACAATTTCATCAGTCAGTACTCAATACTCTCTTAAGGGGTACTGGAAAGTACAAAGGCCATCCACCCCTAGGTCACAAGTAAGCTACAATTTCATCATTAAATACCCAAGGAGTGGGCTTTTCATCTTGACTTGAGGCAGGCTCCCAGCTTTTGTGGTTCCTCTTCCATGGTCCCAGCTACTGCCTGAATCTAACCAACTGGCACCTTAGTTCAAAGGCAGGCAGCTCCCAGTTCATTGTCCAGCTCTCTGTGCAGTTCCTGCTCCACGTTGAAGCTCACAGTGTCCAGTCCACCTCAAGTCCTTCACAGTTTTTGTTCCTGGGAAGAGAAAACTTAACAGAGCCACAACAATATGTACACACACATCAAGCTTAGCAGAATTACAATATTCACACACGTGGTCAGCACTATCATCTCAATTCATTTTCTGCCTGTGAAATCAACATAGACAAGGTACTGACATCACAGTCATGCTTCCTCTGGCATCTCCAGCTAGCCCTTGGAAGTCCTCTGCAGCTTGGTTGGCCCTCGGAAGTCTGTGGCAGCTCCAGCTTGTTATCAGAAGCTCTCAGCAGAAGTTCCCAGATGAAAAGTCTCAGCAGAAGCTCCATTCACAAAATCAAAATAACTTTCTCCTATTCTTAAAATCAAAATCACTTTCTCCCATTCTCAAAATCAAAATCACTTTCTCCCACTCTGTTCTCATTTCTCTTTTCAGTTCTTCTCAATTCTCAGTTCAATCCTCAGTCCAACAGTAGCAGCTCAGCCTCCAGATGCTTGCTGAAAGAAATACTCTCTCTCTCTGTCTCTCCCTCCCTCCCTCCCTTTCCCTGTCTGTGTCCCTCTCTCTCTCCCTCCCTCTCAGGCAGTAGCTGCTCTGCCTCCATGATGCCTGCCTCAAGAAGTTCTGACTCTCCCAGCTGGGGTTTTTCCTTGTATACAGTATTAGCTCCTCCCTGTTCAGCCCCTTTCTGTTATGTCAGTAACATGGGTTCATGCCTTGTTTCTTTACAGAGGCTTCATTTGAAACTAAGTGCTAAGTACCTTTTAGCTTGGCAATACAAAGGGATCTTTAAATTTCATTACTATTACAGCTACCTATGGCACTATTTTTTCACTTAACCGTAACTGAATCATAAATGAATGCTTATTTTCATCCAAGAAAACATTCCTTCAGAAGTAACTAAAGTAAATGATAATAACTGCTTTTATTTTCCTCCTTTTTGTCAGCTCTCATTTGATATAGTTATAGATGAGAACTTTAGATTCCATTTCAGTATGTGCACAGATTCTTTTTGGCTTCCCGAGGTAGAAGTCATTCATATTTTGTTTTCCATTGCTATGCTACACTATTTTTAGCAGATGCGAAAGTAGAAGACATGGGCACACAATACCTCAGACCTAAAAATCTCTGTTCCAGAATCATGACTCTCCATCAGAGTAAAGAGTGCATAGTTTGAATTCATCATTTAAGTTACCTCTCATTTCAGGCTTTACATTAGACCCAGAATCAAAGTTACTTTTCTAATATAGAAAGTAGTGTCCAGGTTGTAGATTTCATATGGTGTTTGACTTTATGTAAAATATTCATTGAACTCAACTTGAAATGAGCTGATTTCTTTCACTCTACCTCCTTCCTTCTGCTGAAATGAAACTTTAAACATTTTACCATCTGCTCTCTTTTGTGATTTATCCACACTGTATCATGTAGCCAAACTTCCAAAGTCCAGGCTGTTTTAGATGGCTTAAAATGCCCCACAAAATAAGCATTGCATTTTAAGTCTCAGTTTGTAAAAATTCCCAAGGCAGGTTGTGGGCACCCACTCATTCCGTAAGAGAAGCACAAAGGCAGCACCATTTGGAGATCAAGGAAAATGAATCCTTTTTTCAATGCCAGAGATTTGTTTAGATGATTGTAATAGTAAAAAATGCAAATGAAGCAGTAACCCCTTGTCTTCACACATCTAGGAGACAGGTAGATTTAAAGTACTATCCCTGAGTGCTCACTTAGGACACAAAGAAGGTAATCATGATCCCTGAGGGATAGTTAGAGGGTGTTCAAAACATTTAGTGTGGAATCTTCATTCCAAATACCATGAAGGGATATTAGCTAGGTATGTGATTAATTCAATAATATTAACCAGTTAATTAAATTAATTAATCAATACACATTTATTAGCACTAGAAGAACCTGATATATCAACTGATACAAAATTTTTTTTCGTAATTTTACTTTGCAATAAAAATTTTCATCCTTTCTCATTTTTCTTTGCTTCATGGACTACAAAAATAAAATCATACAGATTTATGCAGCTTGATCCTTGGAGGTATTCTTAAATTCCAGCCCTTCTAGTAAGTGTTCGACCTAATATTCTTTGAATGTGCCATTTGTAAGGTACAGATAGTGCAGGTGGGCCCCATGAGAACTATAGCGAGAAGGGAAGCACTAGAATTCCTGAAGTGTGCCTACCATTACCAAGTGGTAATGGTCATAGACTAGACTTAAGAAATTACCATCATAATGGTAATTTGACATTCCTATCCCAGAGGAAAAGTGCAAGGTAATGATTCAAACTAGGATTCCATGGAATTAACCAAATGAGGAATATCATTGACAGCCTAGATGCTGTTAGTTGGCTGGATAGTACTGAAATGTTGATTCTACAGAAGTGCTTAGTAAGACCATTTCTCCCATTTGTTTCGTAGCACTGCATAGTTTCCGTGGTTGATGTTCCTGGACACAGTGTGACTTTTAGCTATTCTGAAGGCATGGTAACTGAAGCTGCAGCATCATATATAGGGAACAGAGAGAAGGCTAATTTGACTCTGCTGCTGAGTGTGGGAGAGGTGATGATGTTCAATCAGGCTGGAAACAAGATGGTGGTTAGGTTGTATAGGGTTTTAAAAGTTAACAGAGGAGTTTATTTTCCTAGAGATGATAGGGAGCCAAGAGAGTTGAATTATTAGGAGAGTAACATGGATAGAGCTGTACTTAATGAAAATAATTTTTTCTTTTGTAGGATGAGCTAGAGTGGGAAGAAACTTGAGGCAAGGAGACTAATTAGGAGGCTAATTGCAATAATTTCAGTGAGAAGTGATGAGAGTCTGAACTAAGGTGGTAGTTATGTAAGAAAGAAGGAGGGGTTGAATGGAAGAGATATTGTGAAGGTAGAAACAGCAAGATTTAGCAATTGATTGACTATGTAGGGTGAGGCAGTTAGGAATTAAGGATAAAGACAAAGTTACACAACTGGGAGTCCAGAAAGACCACTGTACCTTTGACAGAAATAGGGAAGAGTCTGAGAAAGGTGAAGGTTTGCAGGGAAAGGTAACGAGTTCAATTGTGGACTTCTAGAATTTAAGATGTCTCCAGGACATCTAGTTTGAAATGTCCAATAAGCAACTGGTGATGTAAGACTGAAACTCAGGGAAGAGATTTAGGACCAGATGTATAGATCTAGGAATAATCTGATAAGAGGAGACAGAGAAAGAGATAGAGAGAGTGTGTAAAGGAAAAAGGTCTAAGAGAAAATCTTGGGGAACAGCCATTTTAAAGGGCATGACATGGATGATAAGCCACCAAAGAAGATGAAAAAAGAATGGTCAGGTAGGAAAAATTTAACCATCAAAGGGTAAAATTGTATCCAGTATATCCCTGGAGTAACGTCACGAAAACCCAGGAGAGAGTATCTTAATATAAGATAATGTTCAATAGTTTCAAATGCAATGGGTCAATGGGAAAATAGTATCAGATTTAGTCAATTTGAAGAGAGAAGTTTCAGTTGAGTGATGAGTCATAAATCAGATTGGAGAAGGTTTAAAAGAGAGTAAGAAAAGAAGTAGAATTAGTGAATATAGACAGCTTTTACAAGGAATTTGTTTAGAAAGGTAGGAAATTTATAAGACAAAACTTGGGAGGATGGTATAGTCTACTGAAGGTTTTTTGGTTTTCTGGTTTTTTTTCTTTTCTTTTTATTTCTTTAGGATTAGGGAGACTTGGGAATGTTTACAGGCAATAATATAGGAACTAGTAGGTAAGGAAAGATTGAAGATTTGACAGAAGGGATGTTTGAATCTACTAGAGAAGATGGGAAGATATAGGACCAAGGTTACATGTAGACAGTTTGGCCTTGGCAATAAGTTAGGGTCACCTAATTGCCAGAGACTAGGAGAAAGGAGAAAGTGAAGGATGTTTTCATGGGTTTTTGAAATGAAAAGAATGAGAGAAGAGGTATTTTACATTGAATGACCTCAGTCTTCTCAGTAAAGAAAGAGGTAATGTCCTTCCTAGCTATAGGAATGAGGGGAAACAGGAGGAGAATTCTATATTAATGGTTTTGACATTTGGTGTTAGGAGATACCATGTTTTCTGCTTACTGGATAAGCACTTTATGATGTGAAAAGTATGTTTCTCATTACAGTCCTGTAAGGTAATTTAATTATTCCTCTCTCCTTTCTACAGATAATTAAAATAAGTAATCTCTCTTTAAATGACAGCTGAATGACTATTTGTTACAGAGATCATAAAGGGAGTCTCTGGTTAGGGACCAGCTGGGCTAGATGGTCAATGAAGCTTTCTCCAGCTGACATTCTATGATTCAGGAAGATCAGAGGGCTAATAAGTAGGATCATAGGATCACAGTTTTAAGTTTATCAGGACCTCAGAGGCCATCTAGCCCAACTCAATCATTTTACATACCAAGAAACTGAGGCCAAGAAGCCAATCAAGTAACTTGCCCAAGGTCACATAGTTAATAAACATCTTTCAGAACAGAATGTTCTGGGCCACTTGACTCTATATTTAATGCTCTTCCACTGTTCTCTTCCCAAAGAAATGTGATTTTCATTTCTGGATTTATAGCCCCTCCCCATTCTACCATCCTCAGCCCTCGTCATTTCGACAGCTGTTAGGGTAGGCAGATTTATCTTCCCTTTAGTTTCTCTCCATAAGTTGCATGTTCTTTGTTGAGGAAATTCAGGACACCATGAAAATGAGTCAGACTTGGGATGGAGAAGCCTTTCACTCACATCTGAGGCAGGAACAAAACTGTGATAGGCTGTGTAATCAATGAAATGTGAAGGGTTGTAATAACAGAACTAACTCTCAGTGTCCTCAGTGTCAATTTCCTGACATCCCCACATTCTCTGCCTTTTGCTCATTTTGTTGTTTAGTTTTTTCAGTTGTTTCTGACTCTCTGTGACCCCATTTGGGATTTTCTTGGCAAAGACACTGGAGCAGTTTGCCATTTCCTTCTCACATTGATTTTACAGATGATGAAACTGAGTTAAGTGACTTGCCCAGGGTCACATAGCTGTAGTGAGTATAGTAAGTGCCTGAGCTTCCCCTCATTCTTCATTGCTAAACATTACAACTCAATTTGGTCTAATAAAAGTTATGTTTCTGAGTTCTTGAAGCTAAAGCATTTATTGACTGTACTACTCATTGTTCACCTAGATTATTCTATATCTTATTGGTTTTTATATTCTCTATGTACACATCCTATCTTTTTTTTTATTTTTGGGAGAGCAATTGGGGTTAAGTGACTTGCCCAAGGTCACACAGATAGGTGTGTGTGCGTGTGTGTGTGTGTGTGTGTGTGTTAAGTATCTGAGGCCAGATTTGAACTCAGGTCGTCCTGACTCTAGGGCTGGTGCTCTATTCACTACGCCACCTAGTCATCCCACACATCCTATCTTTTAAGCCCCTTAAAAGAGATGATCAAGTCTTAAACCTCTTCTTATCATTGTCATCTAGCCCTCCCTGCACATAGTAACATTCAGCAAATATTTTTGTTCTTGCTGCTGCTGCTGTATCTTTATGATGAAAATAACTGAGCTGCCATACGTAGAGCATGAAAGCATCTAAATGACTCATTTGGATTATGGTTAATACAAAACACTGGTAGTAGTAAGTAGGAAGTACTAAAATATGCTAAGGCCCTATGAGTCATTGGTGTGTGCCAGAGAGCTTCAGAGACACGATGCCCACGATCAGAGGCGAGATTTGGAGCCAGGTCTTCCTGAGTCTGAGACCAGAGCTGAGACGTACAGCTTATGGGGAAACACCCACATGCCTTCAGATTTGCCGCAGGATGGACAATGGTTAATGGTATTTATAGGAGCTGTAGTCTGCCTCTGTATGCACTTAGAAAACTCAACCTTTTCAAAGTACTGTTTCAGATTCAGAGGGCAGTAAGTGTCATATGATTTGGAGAAAATGTCTATTTCATATAGCAATACCATTAAGAGGTATATTGAACCCCTGCATGAAATTGATTTTTAGTGTAGCACCCTATGAGCAAGGAGCCTGTTTGGAAGGGTACTTTTTTACCTAGAAGGAGAGACTGAAGGATCATGGGAAACAGAAGCCACACAGAATTGGAGAAGCCTAGCAGCTTTTGAGCTCCACAGAGAAGAGAGGAGCCCAGGGTGCAAACATATACCTGCAGAATGCCAAATGCAAATAAAGAGTGTTACTATCCCAAAATGCATATAATTGTGAGGAAGTTGGAACCTTTTCTGCCTCACTGACTCTCTTAATGAATGATCTGCCTAGACAGATTTTTGCTAGTTTCCTTAATTGTGCCTGGTTTGCTATTATTGGGGCATGGTGAATTTATTCATTCTTCACTCCAGCCTTTCCCCTGCCTCAATGTTGCCTGGCTAATTGACATGGCTTACTCTCAGCAGTCTCCTGTTCTCTTATTACTAACAGAAAGCTAGATGGCTCAGCGGTTAATGTGTTGGACTTGTGAAGAAAACTTGAGACCAAATCCAGCTTCAGATAGCTGTTAGCTATATGACCTTGGCCAAGTCACTTTATCTGCCTCAGGTTTTGCCTCTATAAAATGGGGATAATAATAGCATCTACCTGCCAGGGTTGCTATGAGAACCAAGTAAGACAATATTTGTAAAGTATTTTTGAAAACCTCACTGAATTATATGATTTTTATCTATTATTTAAACCATATTTATTTGCAGTCTGTACTTTTATAATGGCTCTCGCATCCAGATAAAAATAAGTTGACTTGTAATACATTCGGAGCTAGTGTTTGCTATAAAGGAATGAAGCAGTCAATGAGGAGGAGCAAATGGGGTCCCATGAAACCAATAGTCTTAGATTTAATCATGAATCTATCAATGCCAGCTCCATCACCCCACTCACCCTAATGAAAACACAATCGGGTATAGTCATACACGGACCTTGGTTAGTACAATACTGCAAGTCCTGAGCTCCTGAGCCCATTCTTTGAAAGAAGAATCCTTTCTGCCCCTCAGCATTCATTAGGAGTTTGCTGTATGCCAGATGTTGAGATAAATACAGGAGATACAGTGCAAAAGTGAGACAGCCCTTGTTTTCAGGGATCTTTGATTTCTGATAGAGACACAATGGGTAGTAGTGGTCAAGAAAGTGTTTTTTAGCCTGCAAAGTCACAGTAGTGCCTCATGACTGGGGTGGTTGATTGATATGACCTTTCCAGAAACAATGATGACCATTGTTCCCATAGCAAGTGGTGGAGAAGTGGGGACACATGGGATACAGGCAGTGCCATGGCAGGAAGTTGGCCAGGATGAACCACGGTCAAGAGTGTGGGGTTAGCTAACTTTAGAGGGCTATGTGAGCTTGTGCTCCTGTAGTCACTAATCAAAACAGCATGGCCCCAGGGTGGAAATTCAAAAGCTAAATAGCTGAGTGGCTTAGTTCCTTGGGAAAGATTGAAGACAAAAGAAAGAGGGGATGGCAGAAGATGAGTATCATGGAAACAAAGAAGATGAATTTGGACAGCTTCAAGAGCTAGTGGAGGATAGAAGGACCTGGAATGCAGTAGTCCATGGGATCATGAAGAATCGGGGTTTACCGAAATTTTTCTTGAGACTTTGAAACTTATTTTTCTTGGGATTTTAGAACAAGGATAGCAAATTATGGCCCATGGGCCACATCTAGCCTATTGACTATTTTTGTATAGCCTGAACAAGCTATGAATAGTTTTTGTATTTTTAAATAAACAAATAACTAATATACTAATAGTAACACATAGCATTTACATCATTCCTACTATGTGCCAGGCACTTCACAATTATTGTCTCATCTGATCCTTACACCAACCCTGGGTGATAGGTGCCATTACTGATATTATTCCTATTTTATAGTTGAGGGAAGAGGCAAATAGGGGTTAAGTGACTTGCCACAGTTTACACATAGCTTGTAAGAGTCTGAGAACAGATTTAAATCTCCGTCTTCCATACTCCATCCCAATGTCCTATTCACTGAGCTGCCTAGTAGCCCCTTAAAGTTTTATTATATTTTAAAATGCAACAACAACAACAACATGGCCCTTGAGCTCTGCCTTGCTAACCCCTGGTTTAGAATAATCTAGTCCAGTGTTCTCATTATGTGGCCGAAATATTTAAGCTTCACCTTCAGTTATATATGTTTCATCTTAATTTCAGCAAGGCATTTTAAACAGTCTCTTATTATGTCCTAGACAAGCAGAAGAAATGAGAGTTGCATGATGATATTAGAGTTAGGTAGATTTATAGCCAGTTAAATGAATGTTCATAGAGTGTTTAATAACTGTGTCAATCAGAATCTGTCTCTAGCTGTAGGCTATGCAAATATTTTTTCAGATACTTATATGAAAACATGAGAAGCACGCTTATCAAATTTGAGGATAACACCAGGACTAGAAGAAATAATTGATAAGTTGAGTGGCAGTAAATATTCTCAACAGGTCAAAAGGGTGGAACAAAACTAACAAGACAGAATTTAATAGCAATAAGTAGAAAGTCATAATCTTAAATTTAAGAAAATCAAGTTTAAACTAGTACAGGAGAAGGAGATCTCTCCTCCACACCCTTAACACTTTGCTTCACTTTTGCCTATCTCTGTATAATGTGTCCTGGAATATTTTGTACCTTTCCTTTCTCCAAACTTTTATTTTTTTTTATTTTTAAAATTTTGAACTTGAGAAACATTAATAAACAGGAGCATTTTTATGAACAAAGAACAGAAAAGGATTTCATATGAAATGGAATATCTATTACATACATTTTAAAAGTATATATTTCATTCCTTATAGTTTATCTTTTTGTCATATCTGTCTAGGACTAAGAAAGGTACACTGAGGACCCCAACTATTGTAGTGCTGCAATGCTTATCCATAATGTGATTAACTTTTCCTCTAAGTCCTGTGCTATATTGTGCCACAAGTTAAATATGTATCAAGTGTTAATATTGCTTTATTATCTGCAGAAGCTTTAGGGTGAATGTAGTTCCCCTGTGCGTCTCTCTTAGCCATGTCTGTCGGTCGCCATACCCGAGACCACACCTGCTACCTCTGTATTCTTTAGTCCACCTGAAATTTCGTATATTTTGCTCAGCTCTGTGTGCACATTTGTGTTTCTAATTTATTGCTTGTAAGCCACACTTTGCTGGATTCTGCTTTCTGATCCATTCTGCTACCCTTTTTCATGCTATGGGTGAGTTCATCCTAGTCACGGTCCCGGTTATGATACTTAATTCTTTATTTCCCTAAATCCTAATTGGTTATTTTTCTTCCCTTTATCTTCTCTCCCCCAATCTCCAATTTATATAGAAAAATAAAATAGTGAAAGAGAAGATATGCCATAAATACTACTGATCTATAATTGAATCAATCTGTTTTCAGTCACTATCTTTACGTTCTTCCCCTTGGCCAGACCCTAATAACTGGTTATTATAATTTCTTTCTTTAATTTTATGCCCTTCTTGGGAAGGGCTAATCTAGTCATACTAGTTCTAAAACTGTATCATAAAGCAATAATCATCAAAACTGCTTGATACTGGCTAAGAAATAGAGTGATGGATCAATGGAATAAGTTAGGTACACAAGACACAGTAGTCAACGACTGTAGTAATCTATTGTCTGCTAAATTCAAAGCTTCTGGGATAAGAACTCACTACTTGAAAAAAAACTGTTCGGAAAACTGGAAAATAATATAGCAGAAACTAGTCATAGACCAACGTCTTACACCACATAGCAGAATAAGGTCAAAATAGTGTAACACCATGCACAAGCAGCTTCCCAAAAGAATGCTACTGTGAACAGATTTTAAGGTTCTGATGACACAGCATAGTGAACACTCCACTTATTCCATAACAAATTAAGGCAAACATTCACAATATATCACAACATAATATTCACAACATTACATCTTATCACAGAAAATCATAATATAGTGTTCACAACAGCTTAACATTAAAATGGCCACAC
>CM053582.1:361095269-361110967 GCA_028627135.1 Pseudochirops cupreus
AATGTACCTTGTCAAATCTCTTCTTTTCGGGCCAACTGTGGTCATAATTACACATTTAATTTTGAATGTTTTGTAATTGTTCTTCCCATTTATGTCATTTTTAGTTATTCTGCATATTTTTTTCTGGTTCTGGTTACTTCACTTTATCTTAGTTCATAAAATATTCCCATGCTTGTCTCTACTTATCATATTCATATTTTCTTACAACACAAAATTCCTTTGTGCTGATGTACCATGATATTTTGGGACCTTTTCCAATTGATGGGCATCCATTTGTTTCCAATTCTTTGCTACTACAAAAAGTTTTGCTGTAAGTATTTTGATGTACATGGGATCTTTCTTTTTAACATTAGTCTTCTTGGTCATATGCCACAGTCTCTGAGTCAAGGTTTTGGACATGTTAGTTACTTTCTTCACATAATCCCAAATTGTATTGATTATTCCAATCTTTTGTTTTCTCTGCCAGTTTTCTAAGTAAAACCTCAGAGTTGTTTTATTTTTAATTCTCTTATAATTAATGATTTTCAATATTTCCTCATATGGTTACCATTGAGAGCTCTTTGTTTATATACTTTTTAGCACATATCTTTTAGGACATAGTTTTGAGTCTTAAGTATTTAAGTTAGTTGCTAATATATTTTGTATATCAAATTCTTACCAGAGATATTTGGTATGAAGATTTTCCCCATTCAACCATTTCTCTTTTAAATCTAGTTACATTGATTTTATTCTTGCAAAAAAATTTTCAATGTCAAATAATACAAATTTGTTTTCTATATGTTATTCTATATGTTATAAATTCTCTCTCTGTGTCTCTCTCTCACTGTGTTGCTCATCTTTCCATGATTTATGTATTAGGACTATATTTAGTTGATAGGAAGAGTTTGGTAGAATGTTCTGTCTCTCAGTTCTTTTTTGAACAATTTATGCAGCTTATTTATCAATGGTCTATGCATGGTTCTTTAAAAAGTTTGATGGAATTTTCCTGTAAATCCATCGGGACCAAATTCTTTTCATTAGGTAGTTTCTTACACCTAATTCAATTTCCTTTGAAGAAATTGGATTATTTAAGACATGTATTTTGTATTTCATTCATTTGACTAATTTATATTTGTATAGATTATCCCCTGTTTCTTTTGAATGTCAATTTTGTTGACATATAACAGCATGTAAAAAGGCTTTTGTTGGCATAGAACAGTATATAAAAAGGATAATTTCTTTTATTTCTCGTGGGCTTGTTGTGACTTTCCTCACTTTTTTAAACTTTTGTTTCATTTGTGTTTTATCTTTACTTACAGGGTCAGGCAGGCTACCTCTACCTTGCAGAATTCTTGCTTACAAAGAGAATCTTGGGGCATCTTTTTACTCTAGTATGATTGGCTTAACCTTTCACTGGCTGTATTCCACACATTTGGCAGGGGGGTCTAATGGCTAGCACTCCTAGTTCCATTTAACCATTTAACATCAGATTAACTTTTACAAAATTATCTCCTATGTCAAAATTATAGCAAGAACAAAAATATAAACATTCTTCCTCTGCACCTCCCACCTGCAGACCACAGAAGTATATGCTTCTAAACCATTGTGATCCCAAGGAGGATAAGTTCAAAACAGCTTATTGCCTATGTAGCATTGGTACCACCAAATTCATGTTCAGATATGACATGACTTCCGGAAAAGATTGTGTCTCGGTTACTGCTGTATTGAGGTGCAGAAAGTCATTCCCAAAGTTTGCTCCTTGCTTCTCATGATATCAGTGCTGCCCTGGTAATGAAACTAGGGCCCTTCAGCAGTGGGAAGACAAGGGAGGTTCCACTCTCTTCATACCTTGGGGCATCAATGCTGTACTGTCTATGAGACTTGTACTCTGGAATGCTAGGATACTGAGGAGCATTCTGAAGCTTTCAGACCCCCAAGTTGGAGGCACCACTTCCTTCCAAGAGTGCCAAGATAAAAAGAGAAAGAAGCTGAAAACGACAGGTCTGTTTGAAGTCAGTCATTGAGTCTCCTCTTTATCATGTGGTTAGCTGACAGGAGTTCATTACAGATTGTCTATGCATGCTGCATAGTCTGTCCTTTCAATCACTTCATTTAAATATTCTCACAATTCTCTTGGAAGCAGTTCTTTAGCACCCTTCATATGGAGGGATGCCATTTCTTCCTTGACATCCCTCTTGAAGTATCTCCCTCCCCTTCCCCACGTCTGTTGTTTCTCTTCTTTATCCTTATTTTGTGTTTTACTTAAATTAATGCCTTCTTTTATCTTCTTTTATTTAATCTATTTCTTCTTTTTTTTTCCTTCTCCTTTTCCTCTCAGTTAAGTGGTTAGTTAAAATCCTCCCTTCTTTCCTCCCCTCCAAATTCTTGTTTTCTAGTTCTCTTTTTACTCAATCTTTTCCTAAGAAGTTTTTGTTTGTTTTCATCTCTTCATTAATCTTCTTTAATGTATCTTTCATTAATTTTCTTCCCTACCAGTCTATTCTGAAATTTTAGTCTCTGTTTCATGGTCTCTAAATTCATTAATCTCTCTGTGTTCCTCATATGGTTAAAGTTTCTGAAGTATCACATTTGAACTCCTTCTTCTAACCAATTTCTATGTTACTACCCTCATAAATCTTGCCCCACCATCCTTTTTGTTTCTTATCTGCCTTCTTTCCCTAGATTAAATCCATCACAAATTCTCCATCTTGCATAGCAGTCATGTTCTCATGGGAATGCTCTTCAGTAGGATTAATAACCCTCTTTTCATTCCATCTAACTTAGTCCTTCCCTTATGAATAAATGAATGAAGCATTTATTGAATGCTTAATATGTGCAAAGGTCTGTGCTAAATGCTGAGGATAAAAAATAGAAAAGCGATACAATCCCTTCTCTAGAGGAGCTCACATTCAAATGGAGGAAGATAAATGGAGGAAGGTTTCAGCAGCAATCAGATGAAAAAGTCTTATATTCCTTGGGGTACAGCGGCAAAGAAGATGGTAATGCTCCTCTTTAATGTCACTTCCACTGACAAAATTATATCAATTTCTGACACCAAATCACTGGACAGTGCCAAGGACTTTGGTAGCAAGAACTTTCTTTTTGGAGTCTTTTGCCTTGTATGTTTATCAGGTTGGCTAAAGGTCTACCAATTTTGTTAAGTCTCTTCAAAAACTCATTTATTTTTGTTTATCATTTTTATAGTACTTTTGGTTTTCAGTTTATCTATTTTTCTTCTCATTTTAATACTTTTTGTTTTGTGATTTTTTTAGATTTGTTAGCTTTCTAATTTTAAAATGCATTTGTATGTTTGTTATAAATTATGTTTGCTCACCAATAGTTTCCTTTTTAAAGTTTACTGATTTATGTTTGTAAGATTACAACCCCTCACAAAGATTGCTTTAGCTATATCCCAGAAAATATAATGTTGCTTCATCATCATAATTTTCTTTCACAGAATTATTAATGTCTATGATTTACTCTTTGACCCATTCATTATTTGGGATTTCATTGTTAAGTCTCCATCTGGATCTGGGTCTTTTCTTCATTCTCCCTGAACTAGTATAAAGCCAATCGGGAGCAGCTCTCCTGAGGACTGCTACTGTAAATAACGTTAAGGTTCTGATCACATGCTACAGTGAACTCTCTATTTATTCAGCAATAAACTAAAGCAAAACATTCCAACAACATAATGTAACAACTAAGGCGGCCAACAAACAAAACATATCATTCAGTAAATCACAGTCTCATCAATCAGTAGGGAGTACAAGTGAAGTCTCCTTTCATCCTTAAGTAGAGGCCTGCTTCCAATCATCCTTAATGAATAATCATCCTTAAGTCAATCATCCTTATGGGGGTAGTGGAAACTATAAAGGCCATCCACCCCTAGGTCACAATTAAGTTACAATAAGTTACTACTAATCCCCCTCTTTAGAGGTAGTAGAAAGTACAAAGGCCATTCATCCCTAAGTCACAAATAAGTTACAATCTCATCAGTCAGCACTGAGTACTCAAGTAAAGGTCCTTTCATCTTAACTGGAGGCTGACTTCCAAACTCCATGGCTCCTCTTCCATGCTCCCAGCTCTTGCCTGGATTCACCCAACTGTTGCCTGGATTCACAGGTAGGCAGCTCCCAGCTCCTGTTCCATATCAAAGCTCACAGTTACTAGTCCACTCCAAGCCCTTTGCAGTTTCTGTTTCTGGGAAAACAAAGCTTAACAGACTCACAACAATATTTACACACAATAAGCTTAGCAGAGTTACAACAATATTCACACACATCGCTGGCACTATCATCTCAATTCACCTTCTGTCTGACAAAGTAACACAAACCAACCAACAAAGCTTCTGTCTAAGAAATTAAACACAAATCAGTAGTGAAGTCCCAGGACTTCTGTAAACAACAGTAAAGTCCTCTTTCAGGATTTCTGTAAACAGCAATAAAAATTCTCTTTCAGGACCTCTGCAAACAACAGTAAAGTCTTCTTTCAGGACTTCTGTTCAAAAACAACAGACAAGGCTTTTGTCTGACAGACCAACAGACAGAGTGATAAAAAATGCTGAAATCACATGCATTCCCAATCACAGTTCTACTTGGTTCCAGCTCCTATGCTCGGGCTTTTATCTGCTATGCTCCTTCCTGTCCCACCTTTCCTGTTGCATCCTTCCTGTTCCACTCTTTCCCACTGTGGGCTCCATGTGATGATGTCAGGCCTATTAAGAGCAACACAATGTATACTGTTTCCAACAAAGACTTGATATAATCACAAGTGGGGCTCAAAGGCACTTGAATAGCTGAAACAAGGGGCTTAAGTACTACTTTGCTTGCCAGTACAATAACTGAAACAAGGAGCAAAGTACCACTTTGCTTGCCATTACAACTAGTTACTATTTTTATCACATTATGGTCTGTAAAGGGTGTGTTGAATATCTTTGCTTTTTTACACTTTTCTATAATATCTCTTTAATTTTTAAAAAGTAACATATACCATTTAGAAGATCCCATATTTTTTCCTGAAAATATATAAAATGTTATATTTTATTTTTTGTTTATCTTTTTGTTAAATTTGTCTAAAATTGAGAGGACAGTAAAGTTTTCTACTATATTTGTATCCCTTTTACATTTATTTTTATTTTTTGCTTTTTGGAGGGGGGAAGGCAAGGCAATTAGAGTTAAGTGACTTGCCCAAGGTCACACAGCTTATAAGTGTCAAGTGTCTGAGGCTGGATTTGAACTCAGGTCCTCCTGACTCCAGGGCTGGTGCTCTATTCACTGTACCACCTAGCTGCCCCAATTTTTGTATTCCTGTCTATATTTTCTTGTAATTTGCTTAATTTTTCCTTCAAGAATTTAGAAGTTAAGGATTTATGGCATATAAACTTTATTTTGATATTGGTTTGTCGTCCAGGATCCCCTTTATCATGATGTTGTTTCCTTGTTTATTTCTGTTTTGCTGGGAATTTTTGTTTTCTCTTTGCCTGATGGTATGATTACAACTCCTACTTTTTTGGATTCACCTGATATGTACTAAATTTTGTTTTGTTTTATGAGACATGACCCAAAAACCAGTAGGGGACAAGTAAGTTCTATAAGACAACACTGAAACTGTTTAGAAGATGTAACTCAAAATAGATCTTAAAATCTTTAATTCCATGAAAAATAAAAAACTGAAGAAGAAAAAAAATACCTGTAAGGACTATGACTCAAAGAATAAAAGACTAGAATAGAAGAAAAAGGAAAGAGAATTCATGGAAAGTGTGAAAGAATGAAATCCTTTTTAGAACAAGGTGCAGAGAATGAAAAAACAAACTTAAAATAAGTAGAAAGGGAAGTGAGAAAGGAAGGATCTAACTTGACTGCTTAACTGAGAAAAGAAAAAAGAACAATTTGGAAAAGCAGGTAAAAGGAAGAAAAAAAAACCAGAACTAATAAGTTAAGCAAAACTTTAAAACTAAGAAAAGAGGAAGCAAATGGGAGCAGGACTTAACAGCAAGGTGAAGAAAGTCTATGGGAATAATACTATGCTGAAGTCTATTAAGCAAAAAGAAAAAAAAACAAATGAAGCAATAGAGTACTGTCTTTATAGCTGAAGAGGAGCAAAAAAGTCCTAATTCGGAAAAAAATATTAAAGGTAAATGGAGGAAAATATAAACCCTAACCCTCATAACTTTAAATATCATGGGCTTAAGCAATCTTATAAAACAAAAAAGTTACTTATTCAATAAGAAAACAAAACCCTACAATCTCTTGTAGAAGAATATAAAGATCATAGTCTCCCAGAAGGACATGAGAAATCAGAAAGTCTGAACAGGATAATAAAGAAAATAACGCTAGAATACAACTTAGAATTTCTTAATACAAAAAACAAAAAAAGCAATCTGAATAATTCTGTATCACCTCCAGGAAAGGTGGGTGAGTGGGAAGAAAACAAACTATTCTTCAAACTCTTAGACACATAGAAGTTAAATTGAACAATTTCAATGATAATGAACAAATTCTAATAGTGGCCAGGGAAAAGACCTTTAAATATAAAGAAAAGGAAATCGAACAACACAAAATATCCCAAAGTGACAAGAAACCATATGAGGAATTGCATTGGAACATACGAAAAAGCAAAGATGTTCAGATTGTGACACAAAATGACATACCCTGCAAACTTGAACCTAGTCATCCACAAGAAAACATGGGCATTAAGCAACAGAAAAGATCTGATCCATTCTTTTTCTTTTCTTAAGATGTAAAAAGAATATTGGACTTCTGCACCCCCATGCCCCAAGACATAAATGTTAGTTGTTTATATACGAGCATGTTTGTTGCTTATCTAGCAATCTATATCCACAGACATGGACGTAGAAAAAATGTATATATGCATGTATACCCACATACTCGTATTTTCCTCAAAACATAAGTCATCAAAGGATATGAATAAACAATTCTCAAAAGAATTACAAACTATTAATAATGATATGAGAGGATGTTTCAAATCTCTAATAATAAGAGAAATTAAAATTAAAAACAACCCTGAAGCTTTACCTCACACTGTGCAAATTGGCAAGTTTGACTAAGATGAGTGGTGCTGTGAATCAGTGAAACCATTCTTGAAAGCAATTTGGAATTATGCAAATAAAGTCACAAAAATGTCTGTATCCTTTGGCCCAGGGAGTCCCCTATTGTTGTTTGGCCTGTCTTTTGAAGAGGACCAATGCCATCCTATGGTGATGCCTTGACTTGTGCATTTATTGGATTTAAGTGAGGCAGATTTGCATAATTCTCAACCTCACTCTCACTTCCTAAGTCATCAAATTCCAGTGGCAAGACAAAAGACAGGATGACTGGGGATGACCCAGGAGACAGTCTACAATGTTTTGAGCAATGACTTTCATATCTTCAATATCTGACCAAGCACTAAGCAATCCACAGTGCTGTTTCAGCTGACTTCACAGCTGTTGGAACAAATTGTTCTCATCTGCCCATTCCACCAGGGGAACTCTTCACATTTGGGTTTGGCACCTCCCTAACTCAGCAGTGGGTTACCCTCAATCTGGTTTAGCCCGTCTGTCTAGACAGTTTATAGGAGTATGGCTTATGCTACAGCTTCTTGGAGCCACAGGTGACAGTTGAGTGTCAGGTGGAGAACAAAAATGGATCAGCAGCCCTGAAAAGAACTTAGCAAGCCCTCATACCTAAGGTGCTAGATCTCCTTAAATACCCATATACCACCCGCACCCCCACACATAAGGCTAATGCTCCATGAAGGTTATTAAATTTTTAAAAAATATTTAATAAAAGAATTCAGTTTTGCATTCTCTTTCTTCCTCCACCCACCCCTTTCTGTAACACCAATCATGGCAGCACACCTGAGGACTGCTGCTGTGAATAATTTTAGCACTCTAATCACATAATATAATGACTTCTCTATTCAGCAATAAACTAAACATTGCCCAATAAAGCATAACATTCACAGCAACATCCTTAAGCAAAACACATCATCTAATACACACACACACACACACACACACACATAATAATACTCAGTATGTCATATGGCACATAGAATATATCCTTGCATTCCCAAAGTCAGGGGGTTTCAGGCTAGGGTTTTCCCTAGCACAATACATCTTTAAGGGATAACAGAAAATACCACACCATCCACCCATAGGTCACTGTAAGAACAATCTCCTTAATCAATATCAAGTGCCCAAGTAAAGTCTTCTTTCATCTTAACTCAGGGTTAACTTTCAAGTCCCATGGCTCTTCCTCTGTGGTCTTAACCACTCTCAGCTCTCACCTGTATTCACACGTAAGCAGCTCTCTGCTCCTTCTCCATGTCTCAGCTCATGAAAACTGCTCCACTCCAAGCTCCTGCTTGACAGCAGGCTTCAGGAGCTCCTTCTTGCAACTTCTGCCTCTGGGAAAACAAAGCTTTGTTAAGGACAACAATAGTGCTGACATACACCACTACACCATCATCTCAATTCACCTCCATAGTCCAGAGACTTTGTATTAACAACTTAGTTCACTTTAACAGCTCTCAGAAGGGACTTAAGCTAAGCCTCCTTCTGATGGGCAGGTCTCTACCCCACAGCTCTATTTGCTTTAAAGCTCAGAGACTCCTTCAGCAAGTCTCTATCAGAGGTCTCTTCTCTGTTCTCAGAGGTCTCTTATCCACTCTCAGAAGCCTCCTCCCAGCTCTCAGAGGTTTCCTCTCTGCCCACTCAAGTTACTTTTCTCTCTGAGCACTGTGTGTCTCTCTCAATGCTGGTTCCCTTAATGCCTGCTTTCTTAACACCAGCTCTCTTTATATATAGTTCTACTCAGCAACTGATTGGCTAGAGCCCACATTTGTTTGGCTCAGCTCAGAGGCATATAAGAATGAGGCTGGTGTAATAGTAACGGGAATTTGAAGAGTTATTGATTTAACCAAAGCTTTCTTTACCATACCAATAGATTCTAAACAATGGGACCAGTTTGCTTTCACTTAGTAGGCTAGACAATATACTTTTACCTGCTTGCCACAAGGATATCTGCATAGCCCCACTATTTGTCATAGAATTATGGTTTAACATTTGTATAAATTAGAGCTACCTGGTGTATAACTTACCCACTACATAGATGATATTATGATACAAAGAAAAATGTAAAAGAAGTGGAGAAGAGTTTGACACTTTTAATTGAACATATGAAAAGCAAAGAGTGAGAAATTAACCCAGCAAAGATTCAGGGGCCAGCTCAAAATGTAAAATTTTGGGGTATACAATGGAATAAGGGGCTGTGAGAGATTCTTCCACAGGTTCAACAAAAGATTCAGGATTTTCCTATCCCTACCAATAAGAAAGGGACCCAAAAGTTTATAAGATTATTTGGATATTGGAGACATCACATACTGCATCTGGGACAGATTTTGAAACTCATATTAAGTTACTTGGAATAAATATGAATTTGATTGAGAACTTGAGTAGAGTAAAGCTTTTGAAAAGTCAAGGCAATTGAAAAAAGACAATACAATTGGCCCTAGAGTTATGGCCTATGCAAAATGGTCTGGTGGAATTATAAGTGACTGTACAGGATGAATATGCAAACTAGAGATTATGGGAAAAACAACAAAGCCAAAACGTACCCTTGGGATTTTAGTCTAGGAAACTTCCTTCATCTGGAAATCAATATACACCTTTTGAAAAGCAATTGTAAGCTGCATATTGGGCTTTAGTAGAGACTGAACAGCTGACTCTGGGCATGAAGTGATATTAAGGCCTGGATTCCTGATTATGACCCGTGTAATGAATACTCCAGCATCTCACAGAATTGGACATGCACAAGAGGCTAGTATAATTAAATGGAAATAGTATATTCAAAATAGATCTAAAACAGGCAAAAGTAGAGTTTCTGCTTTACATGAATCTATACAAACAAAGATACTGAAGGAAATGATACACCCCTTGAAACAAAGCAACAGTTGGTACAATCTTTGGCAAAGTGAAACAGATATGATGGATTAACTGAAGAACTGAAGAAACGTGCATGGTTTACTAATGGGACAGCAAAATATTTGAGCCATAAAAGACACTGGAAAGCAGTAGCCTACAACTAATGTACTAGGCAGACTTTGGAAAGTCTGGGATAGGTGGAAGCAGTCAGAATTTATGGAAGTACATCAAACCATTAAAACAGAACAAGGAGGACAGTGTCATATATTTACTCATTCATGGGTGGTAGTTAACGGGTTAACGACATGGATGCCCATGTGGAAAAATCAAAACTGGGAAATTCATGGTAAATAAGTCTGGGGCAAAGAATTGTGGAAAGATATATGGGACATGTCTTTGTTTACTAGTTTGTCAGTTTTTCACGTAGATGCTCACGGGACCCTCACCATGCTAGAAAGTGAATACAACGCACATCCTGGTCAGCTAGCAAAGATTGCTCCCTCCCTACTGTGACAACAGCTGATGATCCACTACTAGCAAAATGGGTCCATCAAACAGCTGGCCTTTTAGGGGTCCAGGCCACATACTGGTGGGCACAAGATGGAGGTATTACTATTTCTCATTCATTGTTAAAACAAGTAGCAGAGGAATGTCATATATGCCAACTGGAAAAGGAATGAATTATTCTTCAGGTAGTAACTGGAGAGGTAGCAAGGGGAAAATTTCCAGCCCAAATTCGGCAAATAGATTATATTGGTCTCTTACCCCAAGATAAAGGATGCAAATTTAGGGTGGCTAGGTGGTGCAGTGAATAGAGCACTGGCCCTGGAGTCAGGAGGACCTGAGTTCAAATCCGGCCTCAGACACTTAACACTTACTAGCCGTGTGACCTTGGGCAAGTCACTTAACTCCAATTGCCCTGCCCTCCACCTCCAAAAAAGCAAAAAAAAAAAAAAAGGATGCTAATTTATATGTACTTGTGTTGATGCCTATTCAGGTGTACTAGTGGCTTGTCCTTATAAGCATGCAACCCAGAAAATCACCCATAAAACTCTAAACCTCATAAGTCTATATTGTGGAACCCCAATGCAGATTGAAAGTGACAATGGGTCACATTTCAAAAGTAATAAAATGAAGAGATAATGCATATTAAACAATATTGAATAGATATATCACATTCCATATTATCCACAAGCGTCTGAGCTAATTAAAAGAATGAATACATTGTTGAAAGAACAGTTAAGGAAGTTAAGTTCTAACAATTCATATCAACATCAGAAAAGTAATTAGTTCGCTGTTTTACATAATTTGAATAATAGACCACTGGGAGGAAGTACACCTCTAGCCAGAATGATGACTCCAGATATGCAAATTAGAAAACAACAAACACATAAGATCCCAAATATTGAGTACTGGACTATGAGGCCAGATGTCCTAGCACTGTATCCAGGAACACCTGGTTCAGCAGGATATGATCTACATTGTTTAAAGCACTTTAGGCTGGATAGAAAAGAAATAAGAAAACTCTCTACTGAAATATGTATGACAATTTCTAAAAATCATTTTTGGGCAAATATTAGCTAAATTGTGATTAGCAGCTCAAGGAATACAGTAGAACCTTGGTTTACGAATTTAATTCGTTTTGAGATTCTGTTCATCCATATGATTTGTTTGCATTGCAAAGCAAGTTTTCCCACAGGATATAATGTAAAGTTGGATGATCGGTACCATATCCCCAAAAATATTCATATAAAAATAATTATTTATAATTTTAAGTAAGTTTTTTGTCCCCAATGTATCTGAAATACAATAGCAATGATTAGTACACAATATAAACTGAAAATAAAACAAATTAACCTGCACTTTACCTTTGAGAAGAGTCGTGGCTGGTGTGAGGGAGATGAGAGGGAGGTAGGGATGGGGTTGGGGGAGGTGGGGTAGGGAATTGAAGGGTTAGAGGATAACATTGGGGTCTGAGGACCAGGGTCAGAGGTTGTGACTAGGACTGGGGTCAGGAGAGGGGGGATGGCCTGGGGCCTGGATGGGAGAAAAGAATTTTGCTTCTGCTGCTGGCACTCACTGTCAACTCCAGTGACAGTGGTCAGAATGTCCACTGAGGCCACAGGCCTGCGATCCCAACCACACCCTCCCCTGGGGTACTAAGCACCTGGCCAGTCATTAATGCCCACACTTCCCGCCCTAGAGGCAGTAGGCATAGGTGAGAGAGCTCCCTATAATCTCAAACCATTGAGTCTAAGCAGAAAGTATGTGAAGATAAAAGTGGGGGGCTTGCTCCACTACACCATACTACAGACCCTGGCCAAGCAGGACACATACTCAAAGTTATGTTCAGTAGTTCCATGGAGGGGTTCACAGACTCTGAAGGCTGGGTGCTGATTGACAGGAGTAGTCATCATTTTGGCACAATCATGAACTACTTTCAGGATGGATCAGTGGCTCTTCAAGAAGACCCTCAGGACCTGGGTGAGCTGTTAGGTGAGGCACAATACCAATTGGTACAGGGGCTAGCTGAGGAATGCCAGTTGACTCTACAGCAAAAGAGTGACAGCCTTTCCCCACTTTGCCTTATTCCCATGGTGACATCTCCACTGGAAGAGCAGCAGCTTCTGGCTAGCACCTCTAAGCCAATGGTGAAGCAAACATGATGTATGTAGTGCAAAATTTTGTTCGTCCTACAAGAGGAATTTTGCAAAAAAATTATTCCTTGTCCAGCAAAGTATACATAAGTCAGTTTACTCATAAACCAAGGTTCTACTGTGCATGTATTGACTGGAGTAATAGATTCTAATTATCAAGGAGAAATTATTGTGATATTCCAAAATTTAGGGTAAAACCTATACAATTTTGTAAAAATGATAAAATAGGTCAAGTGATTATTATTCCTTGTGAAACAATACTCCATGTGAACACTGACCCTCCTTCTGAAATAACTATCAGAGAACAGAAGGGTTTGGTTCTACTGATCGAATAAAATTGGGAACTAAAGTATGGTTACAGAAGCCAGACAATGTTCCAAAGGCTATGGAAATTATAGCACATAGGAAAGACAATACTGTAACTGTAGTTTATTCAGGAGAAGATGATTACCAAATTGTACCCTTAAATCATATAGTCTACTATGAATGAGGCTATGATAGTGAGTTCATAGACTCCAGAAGCACACATGCCCCTATATCTGTCTCTTTTTGGCTTTCTGTATGTTAAACTTGTTTGCCAGATTTGTTTCCTGCAGGCTTACTCCCCTCCACCTGCAGATGCCTGATCACAGATGTCACCCCCTGTCTAAGACTGTGATGTGTCACCCCTGGATCTGGCATCAGCCAAGCTCTGGATGCCAGCTAAAGAACTGACCTCTCGAATGGGATTTCTTGGGGCAGGGACAGCTCTACATTGAATTTCAGCAGGAAGTAGCTATAGGAGAAGAGACTTTTACCCCTTACCTCAAGATTTTGAACCCCATTCTTTTGAGTGGGGAATGATGGGGTACTTGTGCCCAAGCCCTCACCCTAAGATACTGGTTTATGTGCTTATCTTCTGTTATCCCTGTTATATTGTTGTAAAGTTCTGTTGACACCAGTTACCCATAATTTCCATTAACCTGTGTAATGAAATGTATTGTTAATGTATTTTTGCTATGTAAGGGACATGAAAGATCTTAGGGCTGATGGGAATTTGAAGATCTTCCCTGCCCCTTAATAAGCCAAGGGAAATTGAAGATCTTCCTCATTTGAAGATTTTTCCCTGCCCCCTAATAGGCTGAATGTAATTACAAGGAGCCTGTGTTGGGAGAATTTTGTTGAGGGGTGGAGCAGAGTCCACAGGATGCTGGGAATCAGAGTAGTTAGAGCTGGAGGGAGAAGAGGATGCACCCAGGGAGACAGTTAGGCTTGTGAGTGTTTGTTTGTGGGAAGGCTAAAGGATAGTGTGGTTCTCTGTTGTGTTGTGGTGTATTAACTTCTGTGTTGCTATGAATGATTCGGTTTCTTGGTGTTGGGTTTTGGTTTTCCATTGTCTGAATAAATGTTTTGCTTCTGTATTCTATATGGAGAGTCTGTTATATTTTGCAATTGAGCGCTATGCTGGTATAGTCACAGTCACTGTTGGTGCTGTGAATATTGCATTGACACTAAAGCTGGGAAACTGAATAACACACACAGAAAAACAGCAAAAAATCCCACTTTGCTTGCTGTTACACCTTCCTATTGAGAAGACATGAAATACAATGCTCATTACATATATGGTCATACAAAACATATTTCAACATTAGACATTTTTTGAAGAAAATTTTAAAAAGGGGGAAAAAATCTTCAATCTGCATTCTCAATGTATCAGTTCTCTCTCTGGAAGTGGATGGCATTTTCAATCATGGGTCCTTGGAACTGTCTTGGACCATCATACGGATTAGAGTTACTAAGCTTTTCATGGTTGATTTTCCTTACAATGTTTCTATTTCTACGTGGGTTATTTTCCTGGTTCTGGTCACTTCACTCACACCTTTCATTAGTTTATGTGGATATTCCCATGTTTTGCTGAAAGCATTCCTATAAAACACCCTCTTACTAATATTTCTAGCAGCACTTTCTGTAGCAGCAAAGAATTGGAAACAAAGTTGATGCCTATTCATTAAGGAACGGCTGAACAAATGGTGGTACATGTGTAATCTTCTATTTCTATGCTGTAAGAAATTGCAAGTGTGATGACTTCAGAGAAGCGTGGAAAGATTCATACCAACTGATTCAGAATAAAGCAATAACTAAATGTTGTGTATATGCATGCATACATAATGCGCACACATACATTTGGGTTACAATAATGTAAAGAACAATCACAAAATAATAAAGAGAATATTACAAAACTGTAAATAACAAATTTGGTTCTAAAAAAGAGCTATGAGAAGACACCTGACATTACACATTTCTGGGAGGTGGGGAGATCCACCGGTCTGATAAACTATACACATTTTCAGATTTTTTTCACCAGACTTGCTGGTTTCCTTTCTTTTTCTTTAAAAATATTATTTGTTATTTGGGACGACTCTCCAGGAGGAAGGAGAGGAATCTTGATTATGTTTTTTAAAAAATCAACAAAATTTACTTTTTAAAAAGTTGTTTCCATGCATCCTGCCACTTCAGTTTGTAAAGTAATTTCTAATATTATTCCCTTCTATTTCTCTTCTGCCAGATTTTCTACCACCAATATTTTTGTTTACTACATCTATTACTCTCTCTTTCACTTTTAGAGGACTTTTTATTGCATATTCATTTTTTATTTTAGTCTGTTCAATAAATTTAAAAATTCTGCACTGAAAACTGTAAGTTCTTTCTGATATTTATTCATATTTTTGTGTGTATTTCATTTCTATTTTAAACTATTTGGGAATTATTTGCTGTTGTCCTACTATCTCTTGGGAGTCTAAAAGATTCTGGATTTCTTCAGGCATTGCTTCACTGTCTTTTGCCCTTTTTTTTAAAAAAAAAGAGATTGGCATTTTTTTTTGAGGATTTAATTTAACACCAATCCTTTCTTCTTGCTTTACCATGTTCTTTTTTGATTTGTAATCTAGGTTTTGAGGATTTTTTTTAAAATTTATTTTATTAAATTTTTTTTGAGTTACATATTTTCTCCCCGTCTTTCCCCCGCCCACCACCCCAAAACAGCCATCCCAGTGTTTCCCCCCTCCCCCAGTCTATTCTCTCCTATGTCACTTTTTGGTAGGGCAGAATGGATCTCCCAACTGCAGTGCCTGTGTATCTCAAGTTCCAGTTGGATGTAG
>CM053582.1:361111467-361136953 GCA_028627135.1 Pseudochirops cupreus
GTTAACTCAATCAGTCACTTACCTAGCAATCAGTCACTAAGTATCATTAATCACTAAATACAATCATTAGAAAATTACACAAACCCTCCACCCCTCAGTGTCTAGTAAACTTCAATTTTATCACACATTCAATATCTAAGGAGAGGCCTTTTCTTCATCTTGACTCGGGATGGTCTCTCAGATTCCCTGGATCCCCTTCCATGGTCCCAGCTCCTACCTGAATCCACCAAACAGTCACCTAGATTCAGAGGCAGACAGCTGCCAGGTTCTCGTTTACTCATCTGGGCAGTTCTTGTTACACACTGAAGTTCACAGGATCCAGCACATCTCAAAACCTTCACAACTTATGTTGCTGGGAACTCAAGGATCAACCAAGCCACAAGCAAACAAAGTCTTATCCTGCTCGTGCTTCTTCAGTCCTCCAGCAGTTCGGCTGGCCCTAGGACCCAGAAGAAATCTCAGCCTTCCAGGTGGCCTTCTTGGCAGCAACTTCAGCCTTCACTTCTGGTCCCACAGAAAACTCCAACTCAGTTCTCAGTCTAGCAAGTAGCAGCCAAGCTTCCAGATGCTGGGAAAATACTGCTTCTTCAACCAGGAGCCTGCCAGGAGGAAAATTCTTGGGTCTGGCTGTCCTTCTCTTCTTATACACACACACACACACACACACACACACACACACACACACACACACACACACACACACACACACACACATTGGCTTCCTGTCTCAGCCAAACCCTTGTTGTTATGTCAGCAACAGGAGACAGAGTTCACACCCTCTGCCTCTTAGCCACAAAGGTTTAATTAGTTACTAAGGGCTGAGTACCTGCTTACTTGACATAACAAAAAGGGGTCTTCAAATTTAAATTAATTACCATCACAAATGGGTACATATTTTAAACATAAAGGGTGATACTATAAGCAAATTGGGAGAGCTCGGAATAGTATACCTATCAGATTTATAGATAATAGAAGAATTTATGACCAAGCAAGAGATAGAAAGCATTATGAAATGCAAAATGGAAAATTTTAATTACATTAAATTAAAAAGGGTTTGCACAAAGCCAGTGAGACCAAGATTAGAAGGGAAACAGAAAGCTAGGAAACAGGCTTATAGCCAGTTTCTCATTTCTAAAGTACATACAGAACTGAGTTAAATTTATAAAAATACAAATCATTCCCCAATTAATAAATGGTCAAATGATATGCACAGGCATTTTTCAGATGAAGAAATTAAAACTGTGTATAGTCATATGAACAAATGCTCTAAATCACTACTGATTAGAGAATGCAAATCAAAACAACTGAGGTGCCACATCACAGCTATCAGATTGACTAACATGATAAAATGGGAAAATGATAAATGTTGGAGAAGATGTGGGAAAACTGGAGCACTAGTACAGTGTTGGTGGAGTTATGAACTGATGCAACCGTTCTGGAGAGCGATTTGGAAGGGCTATAAAACCGTACATACCTTTGTTTCACTGCTAGGTCTGCACCCCAAAGACATCACTAAAAAGGGAGAAGGGCCCATACCTACGAAATCTTTGCAGCAGCCCTTTCTGTGGCAGTAAAGAGGATCCCTTCACTTCAATAGCCATTCAGCAAGTGCCAGCGTCTATGACTCAGATCGCATACTTGGCATTAGCTCTTCCCTGCCTGCCACAACCAACCCATCCCCTGACCACTGTCGAGTCCCTGTGATCTGGACACAGAGGGTAACCGACCACCAAGAGTCATAGTAGCTGATGGCACCACAGCATGATGCATACAGTACTTACTGCCTGGGTCACTGTCTCCTCCTGATGCCTGTTTAGTAGGAAAAGGAGGAGCAAAGGAAAAAAAGCATTTATAGGACACCTATTATGGGCCATGCATTATACTGAGCACTTTACACGTTTTCTTGTTTAGTCTCACAACAGCGCTGCAAGGTGAGTGCTGCTCTCGGCTCCGCTTTATAATTCAGGAAATGGGGGCAAACAGAAGTTGAGTGACTTGCTCATACTCACACAGCTAGTAAATGTTGAAGGTTGAATTTGCACACAGGTCTTCCTGACTCCAGGCCTGATGCTCCACCCAGTGTTTTACCTCCCAGTCTATGGGTGTTTGAAATGGAAGGACATACTGAACACCAGAGGGGATGGAAGCAAAGGGTTATTACTTTGGGGAAGAGCACCCTCAGAACTATTCAGTGCCCGTTCCCCTGCCCTTCCCACTGCCTTCAGGCCAGGGCATGGCCCACTCTCTCTTTATACTTCTTTCTCTTCATAGAGTAGCTAGTCTTTTCTTTCTGAGTCTTGGATAGAAAGCATTTTATTTCCAATAAGGGATTCCTTGCCTCAGGCACCAAATTTGTTGGGATAAAGAACAAAGTTCTCTCTACTACTAGCTTTTAGTTTAGATGTTTTCTTTTGACTAAACCTCTTGGTTGAATAGCTAGGCTATCAAGGACCTCACTTATATAAGTGAGCAATCTATATGCATCCCGATTGGAATTATAATCTGCCCAAATTTAAAGGTTTACATTGTTTTCTATCTAAACATTGTAATTTATTATTTCTTCTCCCATCACCTCATCTGTGCAGAAAGATGACCTATGCATGGTATTTCATTTCAGGATCCATGACATGAGAAGTATTTCACATTTTAAATATACCATCTAAATAGGTTTCCCTGTGCTCTTGCCATCTACCTGGAAAACCCAAATACTTGAATTTCCCTGCCTCCTTGCTCCTCCATTCTTTAAATGTGCTGTATTTCACAATGATTTTTACAGATTATTGGGTTGGCTGGGAGGGGGAAAAGAGCATGTCACAAGTCTCACACACTTGAGAGCTAACACATCTAATCTTGAAAAAAAAATGTATCTACATATCAAACACTTAACAACTGACTTGGTATCTCTGAGGCTGCTTTGAAAACAAAAGCTCAGATTTCCTAGTACGTGGAAATCCTGGATTCTTGGTTAGGAATGCCAAGCATCAATCGTATTCCCAGAGGCAGTAGGAGGCTCATTTTATTCCCGCTAAATACTATTATATTTCACATATGTTGTACACTAATGCACCTCTTCCAACATGTCTGCTGGCTGCATTAGAAAACCGAGGGTTTTTTCTCTTTCCACTATTCCTCTGCTCAGGGAGAGTGATCCCCTTGGCAACAAGGCTTATGATTTTTTTAGACCCCGGGCTTTGAAACAGCTTCATCCTTCGATTCATCAGTCTCTTAGCCCCTAAGGTCAGTAGCCAGTATTAGGAACTCTTCACTTGATTGACAACCGTTGGGTGTTAGGGATCAATTAATCCTTTTTCATCCAGTAGCCAGCAACATCCGCTGAGAGCTAACCTCTTTTTAGATGCCACTTTAATAAGCATGGGCCAATTTGTCCAGCCACTTATTTTTTAATGGTTTCTATGGACACCAAATAACTGGTTCCTTTTCCCTTACCAATAAAAATGTTTCTGAATAACATTCTATCTCTGAATGTAGAGAATTTCAGAAAATGACCTCCAATTTTCTTTAATAATTTTTAAGGTTCTCTTTGTTTATTAAGAAACATACAATGTTAATTTTAGAGGAATGGGAGTAAATTTTAGAGTGTGTGAATAACTGTAGTCTTAAATGAGACCAATAGTAAGCTTCTTACCCACTATTTATCAGATATATGTATTTGTCAAGTAACCTAAGAGTTTATACAAGAGTTTTTTTCCATCATAAGAAGTCATTTCATGCATTTGAGGGGAATGATTATTTGAAATATAGTAATATCCTTTCATGTAAAGAATTAGGGTAATGAGCTTTACAAACCTTACCATTTAGGAAGTGCTTGTCTCAGTTGATTGAGTTTATACTGACATCTGGAGGCATGGTTTGGACATTGCATGATGAGCCCAAAAGGATTTCCAATAATGTTTTTCACAATTCTACTTTATGTCAGGAAAGGCAGCTGAGAGAGCATTTAGCCCAATCCCCTTCTTTGTTAAAAAAAAAAATGAAGTGACAGATACACACAGAGTCTCTGAATTGCTCAAAGTCATGAAAAGTTGAAACTAGAATTCAGATCCTTGAAATTCAAATCCAATGCTTTTCCCCACTAAGTTATACATTATAAAGATGTTTATAGTATAAATTGAACCAATG
This sequence comes from Pseudochirops cupreus, assembly GCA_028627135.1. Taxonomy (NCBI): domain Eukaryota; kingdom Metazoa; phylum Chordata; class Mammalia; order Diprotodontia; family Pseudocheiridae; genus Pseudochirops; species Pseudochirops cupreus. The sequence goes on from CM053582.1 coordinate 361,115,608, forward strand.
CGATCTAAAAATGCCAGTAGAAGCAAGAAGACTTGAGATGAGTATGAATTAGGTGGAAAAGTATAGCGCTCTAGAGTCAGGAAGTCCTGAGTTCAAATTCTGCCTCAGACATCTGCCAATTGTAAAACCAATGTAAAACAAACTCCCTAGACAGGAAGCTTCTGAACAGCTCCCATTCATTCTAAGCAGCATTAGGGATTCCCTTTCTTTAGATGACAGACACCTGCACAAGCTTTTTTTGGGAGTGAAATAGACCATATTGCCTTTATTCAATATGACTTACCAGATCCATGGTGTGTTATTTAACATTTGTCAGCTCTAGCTCCTGTCTGCAAGGAAATCAAATAAATCAGTCAATACTTAAAGAAATTAATTCAGGCTATTCATTGTAAGGTCAAATAGTGAAACTGAAGTTTAAATACTTTTTAATGAGAAAATGGGACTCATTGGAAAAGATCTTGATGTCAGGAAAGCTTGAAGGCAAAAGGCAAAGGGGGGGCAGAGGATGAGATGGATGGATACGTCATAGAAACAACGACCATGACCTTGGAGAGACTTTGAGAGATAGTAGAGGAGAGTTACACCTGGTTTTCTATGGTCCATGGGGGCACCAAGAATTGGAAACAACTAAATGACTGAACAACAACAGCAACATTAGATGAATAATAACACTTCCCTCCCAGGGTTGTATGGCAGATCAAATGAGATAAGGTATACAAAACACTTTGTAACCTTAAAGTAATATCTGAATGTTAGACACTATTTTTTCTTCTTCTTTATCCTGTACACTCACAAATACATTTTCCAGAATAATGACATTTAAAAGCTGGAATGATAATAGCCCATAATTATATAAGGATTTAAGGTTTTATTGACAAAAAAAAATTCTGTAAGTTACGTGTTGCAAGTTTTACATGTCAAGAAACTGATCAGGAAATGCACATGGCTTTATTCCTACTCACACAGCACCTAGGTGCTGCACCTGCAGTCCAGGAGACCGGAATCCAAATATTGCCTCAGACACCTTACAAACCTGTGTGACCCTGGGCAAGACACTTAATTTCTTCCTGCCTCAGTTTCTTCATCTGTAAAATGGGGATGAAAATAGCACTCACCCCCTAGGTTTGTTGTGAAGATCAAATGGTATATTTGTAAAAACACTGCAAACTTTAAAACACTGAATAAGTGCCAGCTGCTTGTTGTTGTTATGTGTTAATACCAAGACTGAAATTCAGGTCTCTTGAAGTGTAGTGTTCTTTCCATTGCAAACTGCCTCCCCAACCACATCATTTCACACCTGAGGAAACTGAGGTCTAGTGAGTTTAAGGGACTCCTTAAAAGTCATTTTGCTAGACTGTGTCTGAGGCAGGACTTAAATTCAGGTCTTTTGACTTACTGACTACTTACCTACAGTAAAGATGGAGGGAAATACACAGTTAGAAATCATAACTGTGAATATGAAAGGAATGAATTCACCCACAAAAGAGAAGTGGATAGTAGAATGGATGAAAGGCACACAGAGTTAAAATACAGGGCTAGAGCAGAATCCATTGCCCATCACCTGAGGCAAAAAGAAACAAAGGTAGGGGCAGAAATCATCATCTCAGCCAAAGAGAAAGCAAAAGATAGATCTAATTAAAAGAGACAAGCAGAGAAAATACATTTTGTAAAAAATACCACAGACAATTATGTAATATCAATACTAAACAAATATACATCAAATGAAAGAGCATCCAAAGTCTTAAAGGAAATTAGTTACAGGAGGAAATAGACAATCAGATAAGTAGGAAACCTCAACTTTCTCTTCTAAGAATTAGATAAATCTAACCATAAAATAATAATAAAGAAGTACAAGATATGAATAGAACTTTACAAATGTTAGATATGATAGACCATTGGAGAAAACTGAATGCGAATAAAATGAGCATACTCTTTTCCTTAATTATGAATTCACCAGCAATGAAGAGGAAATTAAAACAATTGTTAGGAGCTATTTTGCCCAATTATGACAATCTAATGGATACATATTTGCAAAAATATAATTGCTGAGGAAATAGAATACTTAGATAACACAAATGAAGACATCTGAACAAGTGGATAAATATTAATTGCTCATGGGTAATATAATAAAAATGATAACTCTACCTAAATTAATTTACTTATTAGATGCCACATTGATCAAACTACCAAAGAATTGTTTTATAGGGCTAGAAAGAATAATAACAAAATTCACCTTGAAAAACCAAAACTCAAGAGAATCAATGGAGAAGTATGAAGAAAGGTGACCTAGAAGGACTAGATTCTGATTACATTATACAGTGCTAAGTATCGAAACAATCTGATACTGGCTAAGAAATATAGTGGTGGAACAGTGGAAGAGATTAGGTACACAATGCATAGTAATAAATGACCATAGCAATCTAATGTTTGATAAACCCAGAGATCCAAGATTTTGGAGCAAGAGCTCAAAATTTGACAAAAATTACCAGAAAAACTGGAAATCAGGTTGGCAGAAACTTGGCATAGACCAACACCTTACACCATATACCAAGATAAGGTAAAAATGGGTAAAAGATTTGGACATAAAGTGTGCTATCATAACCAAATTAGAGGAGCATGGAAAATTTTGCATGTCAGACCTATAGATAAGATAAGAATTTATGACTGAAGAAGAGACAGAGAGGATCGCAGGAATTGTAATTGATGGATTTGATTACATGAAATTAAAAAGGTTTTGTACAAGCAAAACTAATGTACTCCAAATTAGAAATAAAACAGGAAAAACTGGGGGGGGGGGGATTTATAGTATGTTTCTCTGATAAAGGTCTCATTTTTTGAATATATAGGGAACAAAGAAGACTTTCCCCAATTGATAAATGGTCAATGGATATGAACCAACAGCTTTTATTTATTTATTTACTTTTAGTTTTCAACATTCATTTCCACGAGATTTTGAGCCCCAAATTCTCTCCATCTTTCCCCCACCCCCACCTCAAGATAGCCTACTGAACACCCCTTCCCCCAATCTGTTCTCTCATATCCTTCCCTATTCACTGCCTGCCCCCACCACTAACTTTCTAGCACAGCAAGATAGACCTCTATACCCCAGTGCCTTGAAAGGCAGTTTTTTGAAAAAATCAAAGTCATCTTTAGTGATATGAAAAAATTCTCTAAATTACTATTGATTAGAGAAATAAAATTAAAACCTCTCCCAATTCACACCTATCAGATTGGCTAACATGGCAGAAAAGGAAAATAACAAACGCTAGAAGGGATATGGAAAAATATGCAATGTTGTTGGAAATGTCAACTGAGACAACCATTCTGAAGAACAATCCGGGACTAGGTCCAAAGGGCTATAAAACTGTGCATGCTCTTTGACCCAATGATACTACTACTAGATCTATATTGCAAAGAGATCAATGAAAAGGGAAAGGACCTATGTGTACAAAAATATTTAGAGCGGCTTGTTTTGTGGTGACAAAGAATTGGACAGTGAGTGCCTATCAATTGGGGAATAGCTTAAAAAGTCATGGTATATGTGTGAGATGGAATGTGCTATAAGAAATTATAAGCAGGATGGTTTCAGAAAAACCTGGGAGGACCTACATGAACTGATGCAGAGTGAAGTGAGTAGAATGAGGAGATCACTGTACACAGTAACAGCAATATTGCAATGATCAACTGTGAAAGACTTAGATATTCTGATCAATACTATGATCCAAGACACTTTCAAAGAACTCATGATAAAAATTGCTATTTACCTCCCAAGAAAATTGATAAACTGGGTGCAAATTGAAGTAAATTTTTTTACTTTATTTTTCGTGGGTTTTTGCAACATGGAAATATGTTTTGCATCATTTTACATACATAATCGTAATCATATTGCTTGCCTTCTCAATGGGTGGGGGAAGGGCTAGAGGGAGGGAGAGGCTATGGAACACAGAAAAATTTCTGATGAATGTTAGAAGTTAATAAATTAAAAAGAATAAAAACTTTCCTAAGGTCACACAGGTAGTAAGTGGCAGAGCTAAAAACCAGACTCAGTTTTTCTGATGCCAACCTAACCTACTTTTTATTATCTTGTACTGCCTTTTGTGGTAGAAAAGAATGTCTGCTTTAAAGCTTTAACAAGATACTTTATTGGAGTGGAGAGTGAAAGATATTTTGCCTGGAATTTTAGTTGAAAATTCAGCCAAAGGAGATTCTTACATAGATTATATGCTTGTCTTCACTTGCCTTTCGCCTCTAAACTACTTAATCCTCAGACTAATAAGAACATACCTTTTTAAAAGAGGACAAGAGCCTTCTAACTAGTTCGGATAGTTATACAGAATATAAATGACAGAATTTTTTTTTAAGTTTTGTAGTGATATCTTTTCTTTCTACATCACCTTCCTTTTTGAATATACCCTATCTCACACCATGAACCAGGGAGTCATTTCTGGTTAACCAAGAATGAAAAGAGAATGAGCATCGTGGTGAGATCAATCAATTGAAAGAGAGATATTCTAAGTCTAGAGTAGGAAGGAACGTTAGAGACCATCTCGTCCTACCCCCTTATCTTACCTATGTGTCAGAGATTGTATTGGAGCATATCCACTGGTCCATGTGGCGTGATGGACCTATGCGCCCGCAGAGCATGTGTGGAGCTCAGCTGAGTTCCCCAGCTATCTGGGACCCATTTATAGCACTGGAGAACTTTGGAATGACACCAATCCTTCAGTCTTTGTGAAGGCTGCCGAAAGAGGAGCTTGAATCAAAGATGATTGATCCTTGAGAAAAGCAGCCCACTCAATAGACCTTAACAAGAAAGATTTTGACTTTTGTTCCTTTCTTTTCCTATCCTTCAAGCATGTAAAGACTCTTAAAGAGACTGGCTCTTCAACTTCCCTTGGAGGAAGGGTATACTCCTTTCTTCCCAACAATCTAAGAGCCATAGCAGATATTTGCATGGGGTAGTGGGCGAATGTGCTATCCAGGCAAGCCACCATCAATTAATCAATCAACTTTTTAAAATGCTTGCTATATACCAGGCATTGTGTTAAGTTATGGGGTTACAAAAAGAGTCTAAATACAAACCCTGCCCTCAAGGAGGTTACAGTTTAATGGAGAAGACAACCTTCAAATAAATATGTAAAAATTAGCTATGTAGAGGATAAATAGGAAATAATTAATAGGTACTGGAATTAAGAAGGGATTGGGAAAGCTTCCTGTAGAATGTAAAAATTTTGCTGGGAATTAAAGGAAGCCAAGGAGGTCAGTGGTCAGAGTGGAGGAGGGAAAGCATTCCAGTCATGGGGGACAGTCAGAGAGAATGCCAAGAGCTGGGAGATGGAGTATCTTGTTCTTGGAACATCCAGGAGGTCATTGTCATTGGATCAAAGATCATGTTCTGGAGTGTAAGGTATAAAAAGTCTAGAAAGTCAGGAGGGGGCTAGGTTTTGAAGGGCTTTGGATGCCAAATGGAGCACTTTACATTTGCTCCTAGAGGAAGCCACTGGAGTTTACCGAGTGGAGAGTGGGGAGGAAGAGGTGATGTGATTGAACCTGTGCTTTTGGAAAATCACTTGAGTGTCTGAATGGAGAATGGATTGGAATGGGGAGAGACTTGAGACAGGCAGACTCACTAACAAGTTATTGCAATAGTCCAAGCCTAAGGTAATATGGGTCTGCACCAGAAAGTCAGAGGAGAGAAGAGGTGGGGAGTATTCTAGAGATGCTGCAAAGGTAAAATTGACAGACCTTGGCAACAGTTTGGATATGGAGGTTGAGAGATAGTGAGGAATTCTGGGTGACTCCAAGGTTGCAAACCTAAGGGACTTAGAGGATGGTCTTATCCTCTGTAGTAATAGGGATGGTAGGAGTGCAGGGAGGGTTTAGGGGGAAAGATAATGATTTCTGTTTTGGACATGTAAGAACAGTTGGTACAAAATATTCTCTCATAAGCTTGAGGTAGAGTCTCCCACAAATAAACACAGGTTTATAGGAAAAATGAGCCCATAATTAGAGCACAGTGATAGTGAAGCACAGATGTAGGTAACATATGTGGTTAAGTATATCCAACTCTTGGTACTGAAAACCTGTTCCCCCTTTGTATCCTACATCTTCCTTCATAGTAAATCCTAAATGCTTTTGTATTCATTCATTCCCTTGTGCATGTATAGAATATCCCTTGTGTATATAAGAACATATATTATCTTTAAATATATGATCTATCTAAATACATATGAATGAATTAACGAATGAACGAATGAGCTTTTAATGTTTGCTATGTTAAAAACCCTGTGCTAACCACTGGGAACATCAATAGAAAAGCAAGACAGATCCTGTTCTCAAGGAGCTCACATTCTAAGAAAGAAGATGACACATAGAGGAGGGTCTATGTACAAGGTGGGACAGGTAGCATCACCATCTTACAAGGGATGAAACTGAGGCACAAGGATGAGAAACAATGTCTAATGTTCCCAAGCTAAGTAGAGCTGGAGCTAAAGCCCATGTCTTGTTACTCTTAGATTTCCACTCTTTTTATTCCCATTGTCAAATGTGGGAGAATTTGGGTTTTGCTCATGGTGAATATTCTCTGTCCAAGATTGCCTTCATGATGAATTACTGAAAATGATTGTGCCTAATGAAGGTTTAGATTGGACTTGCTGCCACCTTCCCCTAAAACTAGGTGCCATTTAGAAGAAACCTAGACTTTCTTGGTATGTTCATCAGGGGAATTTGATTTTTACTATTCCTGGTATGACTTTTGACTTTTGTTCCAGCATTAGCCTGCAAAGTCTTTCGTTACTACTAGTTACAGAAGACTTCTAATTTCTGCTTCTCTAGACAGTTATGATGACAGCATGGTGTCCTGCCATATTTTCAAGTGATTTGTTCCCTCATTTTCTAAATGGTGCCTTCGTACCACATCCATCATTAGTGGTAGACCATAAACATGATAAACACAGTATTCATTGCTACCTTAGCTGTAGTCTCTAATCCAGTCATTTTAAGGCTAATTTTACTTGGGTAATAGGAGAGGATTGTGCTATTAATAAGAATTCTAAATTAGAACATGGCATTAAAGATCGGTTTTCATCTGAACATTTTGAAAAACACATTAAATTTAATAGTTTCAATAAGAGAGAACTTCTGGTCCTGGGCCATTTTGCTGAGTGCCAAACTTTAAAAAGTCTATTAATTTAAATGACATCTTAGATTAAAAGAACTGATCTGAGTTAAATACTACATGGCCTAGCGTGAGGAAGGAAAACAGACATTTTCTTTGTAAAACATCCTAATATTTTTGTTCATTAGGCTACCTGAAAGAGACCAAGGAATTCTTTACATCAGGACAAGTGATAGCCTGAAGGATGAATGTGTATATATGTGCGTATACACATATGTGTATAAAGACTATACTATGAATGAATTAATGTGTAAAATATAGACTATATATGTAAACACATGTACATGTGTATATAAAGGCTATGTATACATATGATATATACATATACATCGTATGTATACACACATGAATAAATAAAATGGACAAACACTAAGACTTAAAAATGCAAATTCAATTTTGGTATAGTACCTAGGGATGTAAGCAAAATGGCACAATTTTGTCCATCTCCAAGGGTGATTATCCTTTTTTCATGCTGTTTGAGTTTTCAACTAATGGCTCAAAAGTTTCTGCTTTTCAAATATCACTCCAATCCTCCCTCAAACAGCAGGAGTGAAGAGGAAGTAAATCCATATTACAAACTGGAATGTGTTTAGTAAATTAGAAGTAAAAGGTAAACGTTCATGTATTTCAGCAATAACTTCTAAGGTACAGCTTCTTGTAGTGAAATGACAGACGACCATGTGATCTTTGCACGTAGAATGACAAGCAGCATTTAATGGAGTTATTAGGATTCGCACAGTACATTTAAATTCTGCCAAGCCTAAGGATCCAGATGACAAATGCAGTGGTGCCTTTCCCATGACTTTAGACAACAATCTGTCCTAGATGATTTAGACAAGAATCTGCCTGAAGTCACAGGGCTGGACCAGATGCTATCTTGAGGTTGCTTCTGGATCTACGATTCTACACTGAGTTAAATTTACCATGTGTTATTTCATAGAGCAAACTTGTCTCCATGCATCACTTAATTTAATATGCGCTATAAGTTTTGGTGGAAATACTCTTCTTCTTGATGATCTTCTTGTAGTTTATTAAAATACCTGCATTCACATAATAGAAAAGGAAAGACAAATGTTGGAGGGGTTGTAGGAAAACATGTAAATCATCAATGAATGCACTGTCCGTGGACCTGTTCAGCCATTCTGAAAACAATTTGGAACTGTGCCCCAAAAGTTGATTGTTGATGACCAATACTTATATATTAGCCTATAATTCAAAGAAAGAAAAAAGGCTCATTTGTACAAAAAATATGCATTCCAGCTTTTTGTGGTGAAAAAAGACTAGAAACTAAGGTCAACTGGGGAGTAGCTGATCAAATTATGGTATATGGATATAATTGAAGACAACCGTGTCACAAGAAATGATGAAAGGAATGTTTTCAGAGAGACCTGGAAAGACTTTCATGAAAGGATACAGCATAATTTATACATCAGCAACATTGAAAAGAAAAACAGCTTTAAAAGGCTCGTCTCTGATCAATACCTAAACCAACAGCACTTTCAGAGGACCAGGGATGGAGCGTGCTGCCCACTTCCTGACAGAGGAGACAGGCTCAAGATATAAAATAAGAGAGACATTTTCGGATAGGGTGACGGAAGACTTTCTTTGTTTGACTACACAAATCTATTGAGATGGTTTTCTTTTTCTTTTTTTAATGGGGGAGGGGTAGAAGGGAGAGAAAATAAGTGTTTTTCACCAAAATGAAATAAAAGTTTTTAAAAGTACTTCCATGCCAAGACAGAGGTTTCATCAGTGACATCTTAGAGCAGATCTGAAATCTCAAAACTCAAATTGTCATCCCTGAAGTTCTTAATTTAGACTCTGGCACAATTTTAGCACCAAAGCCTCTTGGGCCATGTTCGATGTTGAGACTAAATGAGACATTCTGAAGCCATTTAACATTTACAAAAGAGGGTTTACTTTGCCCTAAGAATCCAGCCAGGATGTTAAAAAAGATACAGTGGCACTTAGCTGCTTTAGATGGACCCCCTCGTCTCAATGTAGGAATCAGTCTGGTTATCAGTATAGAGCAGAATGACTTTTCTCACATGAGCTTTGGAAATATAGCAAGTCTGATGGGTCTAGATTCCATGTGAATTGGACTTATTATGCCCTTAGATGACAAGAAAGCTGAATCAGGGAGTCTGTGGTCAATCAAGTCCAAGGGCAGTTTTGTTCTAGACTTACCTCTTCTTGGCTAGGGGTTGAGGTAGAATGCTGCATGGAAATGGAGACCAATCACATAAACCCATCTGGCCCCAGAGTACCTTTGTCTTCTTTTAGGTAAAACCTTCCCATGCTGTGGGTAGGAGGAAAGAAGTTTCACCCGGAAATGCTAGTTCTGTCACAGGACCGAATCCTGAGGTCTTATGTATGACCAGATACACATATATCACAGGGACATACCTAATTATTTTGTCATTTATGATCAAAGTCCTTTCCTTCACCAGGTCTTCCAACAAAGCTGCCTTTGTTTACGTGCTAAACAGATATGCTCCATTGTCTCTGCTTGGAAAGGCAGTATGATGGAGTAGTGAGTGATAGATGAGGTGTTACAAAATTAGGTCAGTCATTTACTACCAAGTTATAATCAAGTTATGAAAACTTGATGGGCCTCACTTACCTTGTCTGTAAAATGAAAAGGTCAGACTGTATCATTTCTGTATCTAAATGCGATGATTCTGTGGTACATTTTTTAGTGCATCCACAGCAAACTTGTAAGGAAACAAAGTAAGTAGCTTAATACTTATAAGCTTAGGAAAGCACCTGGTTGTAAGAACAATGGGATGCCACTGGATCTGTCTGTAGTCCGCTTTTCTTCTCTTTTCTGATGTATAACTTTACTCAGATTTAGTCAGTTAGCTATACATTTGGGAGGCCCTACTACGTCTCTGGGATAATGTGTTTTCAAGGTTTCGTTTTGAGTCTCAAAATCTGTGAAAAGACCTGGAGAGAGATTTTTAGAACCTAGCTTCTTAGGAAAGTCTTACTGCCTGACAAACACACACTCTATCACTAGTGAGCAGTCCTGAATAGGGGTAAGGAAGGAGGGAGAGCCTAATGTGTTTGGAAAGCTAACATGTTGATGTTTGTCCTACTTGGCAGAGCCCCAGGAACGTTTGTGAGAAATGTCTACACAAATATAATTAGGAAGTGCCTAAAGTTTTGAATGTTTTTTTTTCTGTGTTTCCCAGGGGCCTCAAACCTCAAACCTCTTGTTGTGCAATGGATCTGTACAACTTCTTCAGGAAGTGTGGGGCCATCATTCTATCTCTGGCTAGCAGGGTGGATGGATGGATAGATGGATGGGGGAGGGAAGGTGGGAAAGACTGTCAGGGTGAAAAGGGCAGAGATGCGGAAGAAAAAAATCTCTAATTAATCCAAGACCTCTTACCAACTGTTCCCTCTCCAATAAGAATGCCTTAGGAAGATGCCTCTTTTACTTTTGTCGTTTTCGTAATGTTAAGGCTTTCCCTGCAATAATTAAATGGTATCATGTAACGGGAGTAATTAGCTGAATGGATGAGTGCTATGTATAAGAACTCAAGTACAAACACTGTTCATATTTCTCATATTGTAATGCTCCACAGGGTTGTCCCTTCCCCTAGAATGGAGCTTTTTGCAAAGACAGTAGGAAATGTTGGCAAAACAAAACCAAAAACTGGGAGCTACATTGAAATATGAATAAAATTTAAGTTAGTTTTAAAGTAATCATATCACTCTATGGAGGACCAAGGGTTAGTTACATTCAACAAAAGGATACAAACCAGTTCAATTTAATAAACGTTTATTAATTGGCTACTGTGGGCAAGGCACTGTGATAGCTGCTGGGGATACGACAATAACTAAACCCATTTCTGAGGGAGTTTAACAACTGAAAAGACGAATAACTCTAATAAAAAGAGGCTTAGTTCTCCAATGACTGGGGTGGAAGTGGGACAGAGGAAAAGCAGATTTTTACTGCTAGAAAAAAATTAATTTAAAAAAATTGAAGGGAGACTGAGATAAGTGCAAAGACTTCCAGGGAAAATGCTTTGACAAAATTAAAGATGAGCGGGAATAGGAAAAGGAAAGCTCCATTATGGATGTAACTTCCCAGGAGGCTCTGGAAGAAAGGAGGGATCTCCAGAGGAGGAGGGAGGAGTTTCCTCCTTATACCATGGGTGGCACAAGCAAAGGCACAGATGTGGGGCAGATCAAAAGTGAAAACAGGAGCTGAAAAGGAATCAAAGTTGGCTCTAAGTTAGACCATGAAGGGAGGCAGGATAACATGAAGTTAGACAGGGGAGTCAGAGTACCAAAAGCTCTGTGTCTCAGTTGCCTTTTCTGTAAAATTAAAAAGTTGGACAGATCAGAAATACGTTGTTTATTTACTAGACACTGAGGATTGTGCAGAGAGCAGTGACCTGATCATACTGATGTGTTATGAAGGTCATTTGGACAGTGCTTTGAAGGGTATTTCAAATGGAAATGAGAAAACTGTTTGAGAGCCTATTAACAGTGGTCTAGACGAGAACTGATAAAGATCTCAACTAGTTTAGTGATGGGCAGTTGGTGGCATAATGGATAGAGTGCCAAGCTAGGAGTCAGGAAGACGTGAGTTCAAATCTGGCCTCAGACACTTATTAAATATGTGAAGCTGAGCAAGTCACTTAACCCTGTTTGACTCAGTTTCCTCATCTGTGAAATGATCTGGAGAAGGAAATGGCAAGCCACTCCAATATCTCTGCCAAGAAAACCCCAATTGAGGTCAGAAAGAGTTGGACAAAACCAAAACAACTGAACAACAACAAAAATTAGAGTAATATTCAACTCCCCAGATATTCAATATGCGCTATATACAAGAGCACTAGGACTACAGAGAAAGGAAAACCATGCCAGCCCTCAAGGAGCTTATAGTCTACCAGAGGATCCAACATGAACACAGATAGGTGAATCCAAAGAAATTTGAAGAAGTGAGGGTGAGTAACTGAGGAATCAGAAAAGGTTTTGAGGAGGAGCAATATTTGAATTAAACTTTGAAGGAAAACTAAGAATTCTAAGCCTGAGCTATAGACAGTGTATCTATGAAGCATGTATGAAAGCAATGGAGGTAGAGGTCGAATTCCAAACTCAGAGTACATAGAATGTAGGAAGGGGCACAAAGTATATGAAACCTGGAGAGGTAGGTTCTAGCCAGATTGCAAAGGGCTTTAAATATTAGGCTAAAAAGTTTCCATTTTGTTCTACGTACCATAGGAAAGCCCTAAAGATTTCTGAGCAGGAAAATGACATGGTTGGACTATTATATTATAGAATGATTATTTTTCAGCTATGTGGAAAAAGAAGAATTGGAAAGGGTAGAAACTGGAAGCAGGGAGATTGCTGTAATAATCCAGGTAAGGGGTGAACGGAGGTTGTGTAAGTGAGGGAAAAGTGACACATGTGAGAGCTGTTGTGGAGGTAGAGTTGGCAAGAGTTGGTCACAGTGGGAGTAGAGAAGAGGCACCAAATTTGTGAGGTATTGTACAGGCAGAAACAACAGGACTTGGAAACTCATTGGAAACTATTGGGCATAAGAAAAAAAGAAGAGTCAAAGATGAGTTTGGGTGAATTGATGAGTGGATCCTGGTGTAATTAATAGAAGTAGTAAAGTTAAGGGAAGGGACAAGTTTAATGGGGGAAAAGAATTCAGTTTTAGGCATGTTGAATTATATGCAAAGATACCCAGTGTATGGTTGGAAATATAGTACTATAACTCTGGAGAGAGGTTGGGGTTGAGATTATGATTTGGGAGTCACCATCTGAATAGAGACGATAATTGAGGCTGTGGGAGTAAACAATTTCACCAAAGAATAGTGTAAACAAAGAAGAGGAGAAGGCCTATGACAGAATCTTGAGGGATATCCATGTTTAAAGGGTGGAATGAGAAAGAAGAACCAGAAAGGGACAGGGAAAAAAGTCATTTGGGAGGAGAATGATGAGAATTCAGTGACATGGAAGTCCTGGGAGGAGAGGAACATTGCCCTTAGTGTCTAATACCACAGAGAGGTCAAGGAGAATGAGGATGGAAAAGAGACTGTTTAATTTAGAGATAAGGATGTCATTAGTAATCCATTTCAGATATTTAAGTCATCTTACAAGCGATCGATGAGTGAATACATGGCAAGGAAGTGGAGATTCAGTAGAGAGTACTCTTTCTAGGACTATGGTAGTTAAGAGGGAGGAAGAAGATGGGAAGCTCTTGAGGCGATGGAACTTTCAAAGGAAGGGTTTTGTTTGTTTGCTTTTTAGGCTAGTAAGGACTTGGCCTCCCACCCTCAATCACCCCTTTCCCTCGCTCCCGCCCACACAAAAGGCTGGAGAAAAGGTATCAATAGAGATAGAGAAGGAGAGATTGAAGTTGCCCAAGACAGGAAGAACACAGAAGGGAACAGGTTCCAGAGTACAGGTAGAGGACAGGTTAACTCTAGCCAGAAGAGCTGCCTCTTCTTCCCAAACCTGGAGGAAAGGAGTTATACATGACAGTGAGGGATAGAGGTTCTGTTCATCTTTTCTGCCCAGGGCTCTCAGAACCCTTGGAATGACTCTAATTTCAAAAAGAAAATGTGATCCCTTTTCTGGACAGCTTCTAAGGCTGAATTTATTCACAGCAGAATTCTCTCATTGGGTATTCATGCAATTCTTTTTCTCAAGGAGCAGAAGTATCTGCATATCCCATGCAACACTTATGTGATTCCTTCCCAACTAATGAAAGAGAGGGAGCATTATTTTTTTTCCCTTCCCAGCCCATCTTTCACCTTGGTTCTCAAGACTTTCCTGTCCCTCCTAGGCCCCTGGGACATGGGACATGTGCTGACTTTAAAATTGTACTCTTGGTTTGTCGCTATGAGGACAATGTAACGTATAGGTTATTTAGTCTGTAAAAGAGGCGTTTAAAGAGGTGAGCGTCGGGGGGCTGTTTATAGGCCCCCAAATGTCTGATATTTCTGGACTCTGAGGTATAGGACAAGCAAACACTTTGAGCTTTTGCTGTTTTGATAAGTATTTATTGAAATGGCTTCTTAGAAATATCATTGAAGATGACAGATGACATAATTCATCACCAAAAATCGTAATAGTCTACAAATTTCTTTCTAGAATTTCTTCATAATCAAAATTCAAATAGCTTAAACAATACTGTATTTGGTCCATTTTGTATACTTCCAGGAAATATAAATCATCAAAAGAAGCTAAAGAGATAATAAAGGGAAAAATCACTTAAATGGTCAGGGCGGTTAGCCTTGTGGTAGATATGGCTTTCCTTCAAATTAGGCCTATCATCACGGGTTAAATACTTCAAGGGACATCACGTGATGGCCTGGTGGCATTGTTCAGCCCTTTATTTGAGTAGCGCATTCGAGTTAAGACTCTATTTTAAGACAGGTGGAAGAACTAGCAGAGGATTCAGCAAAATGTCAACAATGATGAAAGGACTAGAAATAAGAACCTGTTCTCAAGTATCCCTTACATTGGCGCAGGAATTTGGAGTCTTCCAAGTGCTTTCATTTGGGAATCATTAGATTTGGAGGATAATGACGACCCTGAATGTTTATTTAATACTTCTTTCAGTGATATAGTTATTACGAGCAGACGGTAATTAGGTATTCATCTTCTAACTGAGCAACATGAAAACTGGATTTAATTCTTAGTAGGCACAACTAAGGGCATTTATTTACATTTTAGATTTCTCTACTGCCTTACTAAGTTACCCCTAAGTGAGAATGAGTCGCTATCAGCCTGAAAATCCTTGTGCTTGGACAAATTTAGCTTGGGCGTGAGTTGGAATGGAAGTACACAGAGAGTAATCGAACCATAGAGCGGGGGTGGTCTCTCTCTGTTGGAATAGAGACTGCCCCCATAAGGATTTGGATAAGGAGTAGAACGGCAGCAGGATCTTGGATATTGTCCCCCAAAAAGAATATAAATTCCCTGAGGGTGGGGAAAGTTTCATTTTTGTTTCCATATCACCAGAACCTAACATAATACATTGTTCATAGTACACAATTAATAAAAGCTTGTTGAATTGGATTGAATGGGGACCTAAGTCTGAATTACAACTGCCTCTTCTCTGTTCTGTCTTGGCCAAGTCACTTAGCTTCCCTGGTTCTCATTGGGGGGGGGGGGGGTTGTCTGTAAAATGATGGTGAGTTGTAGGGTCTCCCTTTCTAAGAAAATAATTTTATTTATTTATTTTTAGTTTTCAACAATCACTTCCATAAGATTTTGAGTTCCAAATTTTCTCCCCACCTCTCCCTCCCCCTACTTCAAGGAGACATGTAATTTGCTTTTAGGGTCTCTTTCTATGATGCTATGTTACAATGGCATAAGAAAGCTAGACTACTGTGACTTCATCTACAACTACACTCCTACACAGTTGGAAGAGCCTCTACTTCAATTGTTAATTACCAACTCAAAAATCTCAACAATTCCATAGATATGAGTTTTCTTCTTTTATATAAATACTAAAGTAGAAAAGGAAAAAGAACATGCCTAGGCCCACCATGCAGAATTGGGTCCTGTCAACTACAAGTCTGATCACATTTGTCATTGTGATTATAGAAGCTTGTACAAAAAAGGTTTGATAAAAAGAAATGGGGTCCCACAATTCTGTATGACTATCATCTTCTCTTCAAAATAACCTTTTACAAAACATAGCTCAAAAAACACCACAACATAATTTCAGTTCTAGAGGCATCACAAGACTGATTTACAAAGAAAACTGGCTTCTTTCTCTTCTCCATCGTCCTTTTCTGCTGTTTCAAAAGTAAATTGCTGAGAACCTTCTTTGGTGTCCAGCAGTAAGGTCTCATTAGGAGAAGGGCTCGCGCACTGGAATCTTTTCAGGCTTCTCCCATTTTCTCTTCCTACTTTTCCTATTTTGTGGAGGTCCTCAGCTATCTTTTTTTCTGTGTCTTCCAAAAATCTGGTCAACAAATTAAATAGAAGAGCAATCCAGGCAAGGCCAAAGAGAATCCAAATGGCCACCAGGGCTCGATAATAGGAACAGTATTGTTTCCCAGGCTGTACACCTACAAGTAGGAAGTAAATCAACAAAAATTGGCTTCCGTGTCTGTTTCTTTCTTCATGCACATACCAATTTCCCGTCATAGTAGGGGGGCATTCTCCATTTAATAACCTTCACTTCTTGGAGTAACCCTCATCTTTAGGGGGCAGATACAACCCTTCTATGAATAGTATGTGGGCTTTGAAGATTACTATGGCTGCAAATTTTATCACCCTGTGCTGAACCTGGTAATGGCTTCTCCAGACTTAGCAATTATTGTCCTCAGATGGCATTCAAAGCCTTTCATAAACTTCAAATCAGCTAGTCGAGCACCCTTGTCTTTCTAAGTCTTCTTATACTTTAAAATTGTTCAGTCATTTCAGTCATAGCCCACTCTTTATGACCCCATTTTCTTTGCAAGGATTCGGGGATGGTTTGCCATTTTCGTCTCTAGTTCATTTCACAGGTAAGGAAACTGAGGCAAAAAGGGTCAAGTGACTTGCCCAAGATCACAGAGCCAGTAAGTATCTGAGGCCAAATTTGAACTCATATCTTCCTGACTCCAGACCTGGTTTCCCTTTTCAATTCCTCCCCCACCCCCCAATACTTAGTGCTCCACTGACGGTCTCCTGGTCCCCAAACAAGACGCTATATCTCCTGGATGTCCCTCAGACCTGCAATTCTCATCCTCCTTGTCTCTGCCTTTTGAATTCCTTCAAGTCCCAGTTCAAATCCTGCCTTCTACAGGAAGCCTTTCCCAGTTCCCCTTACCTCCAGTGCCTCCCCTCTGATGATGACCACAAAGTTGTCTTTGGCATCTTTGAACAAAGCTGATGGTTTTTTGCATGTCCATTAGACTGGGAGCTCTTTGAGAGCAGGGCTAGCTTTTGCCTTTCTTTGTATTCCCCAGGGCTTAGGGCATAGGAGGTGTCTAATTCACGTTTGTTGACTGACTGACTCAGACGACCAACATACAATCTATTACCAGACGAAGCCTTTCCAGGTTTTTAGAATCTGCCAGAGCTTATACCAGCATTGAAATACCTTCAATAATCCAGGGGTACCTTTACAGCCCAAGTCATCAGAGTAAGACTTTAGAGGCTATTCAGTATTGAATAAGGATAATTAACTGACTTAATCATAGACTTAAAGAGATAGAAGAGACCTTAGAGATTATTTTATTGATGATGAAACTGAGTCCCAGATTAGCTCAATGACTTTCCCAAGGTCACACTGTGAATTAGCAATATGATCACAACCCAAATCTCCCAAACACCAATCTGGTTGTTTGTTTTCCAACCAAAAAACAATAAGAAATAAAGAAATTTCTAAAACAAACAAACAAAACACAAAAATATCTATTAAGAAGAAAACATGACTCAGCTCTTAGAAATCAAATTACCCATGACTTAAGGTTAAGTACAACTGTCATTTGAATCTCAGGTTGAAAAGACCCCTTGGAAATACATTGACCCCAGCTGCTTGGCTTTGGGTGCTTTTTCTCTGGGTACACCAAAGAGCACAACTAACATTTCAGATACATATCAATGTGACCATCAATTTTCTATTACTATTCCTGATAATTTGAAAATTAGAACTGGAAATAGATAAATCTGTCACACAAAATATGCTTGTGATATTGTGTTATAAGAAATGATAAACAGGATACTTTCAGAAAAATTTGGGAAGATTTACATGAACTGATGCAAAGTGAAGTGAGCAGAACCAAGGGTACATTGTACATAATACCAGTAGCATTGCATGATGATCAGCTATGAAAGATTTAGCCGTTCTCAGCAATACGATGATGCAAGATAATTCTGAAGGACTTTCAGTGAAATCTTCTTTGAATGAAGATCAAAGCACACTTCTTCTTTATTTTATTTTTCTTGCTTTTAAAAATCTGTTTTCTTTCACAACATGACTAACATGGAAATACGTTTTGCAGAACTGTACATGTATAATCTCTATCAGTTTGCTTGCCTTCTCAATGATAGGAGGAGGGAAGGGAACGAGCTAAAGAATTTGGAATTGAAAAAAATTTTTAAGACAAATGTTAAAAATTGTGTTTGTATGTAATTGGGGAAAAATTTTATACACACACACACAGAGATACACACATATTATATTATACAAAATTGTTCCAAAAGAGGTCCATATTAATGGAATAATGATATAACCTGTCAGTTGGACGTGGTGGATAGAGTGTTAGAACCTAGGAGGATCCAAGTTCAAATCCTACCTTTACTACTTACTAGTTAAGTAACCATAAAAAAATCACTTAATCTCTGAAACTCAATTTCCTCACCTATAAAGGGAGGTAAATAATGCTTTATGGCCTCTACCTCACATAGTCCTTAGGGTGTTTAAATGAGATCATGTACATAAAATCCTTGGAAAATGTTAAAGCACTACGTAACTGTCTCTAGGAAGCACGGCATATTTAATAGAGAGCCAGCCTTAATGTCAGGAAGACATGGAATAGAAGACTGTGCCTGACTCACATTGGGGATGTGACTTTGAGCAAGTTGCTAGATTTCTCAGGGCTGCAGGCAACTCTCTAGAACTATAAACTGCTTAACAACTGAGGATTTGCCTTGATAAAGAAAGTTTTCTTATTGGAAACACGCCATGCGAATGTAATCATACATTGAGATGCATTTCCATTTTTATATAAATGCCAGTTAACATCACCATCATCATCAATATCACAGGCTTTCATTCCTAACAATTTCACTAGTTTGCTCTTTCAGGTTCTGACAGCTTTGGATTTTGAGTCACTCTGCCTCATTTAATGCAGCTATAAATGTCAAGGAATATTATCATTATCACAATCACTGAAGCTCTATGTTGCTCTTTGTGATCTCATGAAATAACCAACACAATTACATATGCTTTATTTCCCTGCTGTCCTTCCCACCTCACCTCTGGAGCCTTTCAAATATAGATGCCATTGTCAGTAAGAACATTAACCATCTAGAGTGGGATTTAGGAGTCTGCCAAAGACACAATTGGGATATATGTGGAGTTCTGTGACTTGTCAAGCCAGAACATATCCACAGAATCTATTTAAATGAAATATTAACACATATGTTCTCAGGACAGTCTAATTTTGGCTCCTCACAGTTACTTAACGAACTGGTTTCTGGGGGGAGTGGTGGAAATCCTGTTTCCATACAAAACAATTGTCTATTAACAATCTATTCTTGCCAGCTGGTGGGAAAACACAATTTACTTATGATTTTGTCAAGGCCAAGGTTTACTAACTCTGTTAATAAACTGGGAAAAGAAAACAACCTTAAATAATCAGTGAATTTTTTCTTCTTACACAACAGGATACAACTGGCAATCTTCCAAGCCAATGGATGAAGACACATGTTCCATATAACACAAATAATTAATATCTTCCAAAGTTGCATACCTGCCATTTTAAATAAAGCCATTCCATTTGGTTAGCCTAAAGTAATCTATTCTCCGGAGAAGTCTGAATGATTTTGGTCCTGCTGAGTTACTTAAAAGAATTTGTAATGCAATATGTCTGCAGGCACATGTTAGATCATAAACATTGTAGAATGTTGACATAAACAATCACTAGACATGTAATGCAAGAATCTGGGATTTAGTCCTCTCCATAATCTTTGGTATTTATGTATTATGGTACCTTTCATCCAAATAGATTTTGAAAAACCAGTGATTCTTAAATTTCATTGTCTCCATTTTGCAGCAGATAAATGAAGTACAGAGAGATTAAGTAATTTATCTAGGACCAGCAAGGGAGATAGTGGTAGAGACTGGAATAGAGCCTAGTGAGTCATACGTCTCATCTAGATTTCTGTCCTCCAAGACCTAATTTGTAGAAAATTTCCCACTCCATCTCAACAAATACCACATCAGCATATATGGTCAAAAGGCATACTTTCCCTCTGAGACCCTGGAAACTGAGCTCATTAGTAAGAGAGAACTCTCTTAGGAATAAGGCTTTGCCTTTGGCTCTTAAGCAGTTAGTGGGTCTTCACTTCTCCATCCTTGGCCACTTTATTACCACTGGAGTAACTGCTAATTTCTTGTTCTTGTTCTCTTTTTGACCTTAGAATTTGGCTGGTTTTAGGTCACGCTTTGTGGGAAATACCCTTTCTAGTTGAGCAGGTTGTTTTTGATGATGAGCATTGGCAAAAACAAACAAACCGACCCACCATAAAGAGAAGTGCAGTTCATGTTTCAGCATCTGTTGTTGAAGATAGGGAGGTAGAGAAATTCTCCCAAAAATTTGGTAAAAAAAAAAAAATCTAAGTGAAATCAACATACATTTTAACACACTGTTACTTCACTGCCAATGTGGTCATAAAGAAGGATAGCAAAAAAAGATGTTGAAAAATATGACTTATGAGTAATAAATAAGAGTAGTCAAAGGCTAACCAACTTTATAGACAACTCAAGCCTTTATATCATGAGCGCTTTCTTTAAAAAATTAGGGAAATACTAAATATGGCGAACAATGATTAACATCACAATTTTTTAAATTTTAAGTTGGCAAATCACTACTTTGTAACGCCATTTCTGAAGTCCTATGTGTATACAGAATATTAATTCATTAGAGCAAAGACCAAACTCCTTACCAAATTAGTCAAGATGAGAAGATACTACATGGAACACTGGCAACTTCAATTTGACCTATTTAAACAGTGTTAACACTGAAAAATGAGAAATAGTTAGAAACACAATTGACAATATATACTATCATCATTTCCTGAGGAAGCCTAACAAATGAAAATCAGTCAGGACGATGAAGAGACCAAAACCAAAACAAATCACAAGAAAATCCCTTAGAGAACAAACACTTGAACTCAATGACAAGCAAGGGTAGCACTTATTTAGAAAACAAATCCATTTATAATATTTAACAGAGGAGAATGGAGGAAGATTAAGAAAAGTATCTCCTTATAAAATAACTAGAAGCAGTTGGAAAGGAAGGAAAGACAAAATTCTTGAAAAGACGTAACAGAGATTTAACTGTTTAACAATTCTCTGATTACTAATATAAACTGAAACATAAAACAGAGAAGCTTATTGTTTGCTGTAGATATTTGCTATTGTCATGTAGGTGTCCAGGGAAGGGAATAAATTAAAGAGGGATTCCCTATACC
>CM053582.1:361137453-361163995 GCA_028627135.1 Pseudochirops cupreus
TAGTAGTAGTAGTAGTAGTAGTAGTAGTAGTAGTGGTAGTGGTAGTGGTAGTGGTGGTGGTGGTGGTGGTGGTGGTGGTGGTGGTGGTGGTGGTGGTGGTGGTGGTGGTGGTGGTAGTGGTAGTGGTAGTGGTGGTAGTAGTAGTAGTAGTAGTAGTAGAAGTAGTAGTAGCAGTAGTAATAGAGGCAGTGATGGTGGGGGTGGTAGTGGTAGTAGTAGCAGTAGAGGTGGTGGTGGTGATGGTGGTGGTAGTGATAGTGGTGGTGGTAGTAGTAGTAGTAGTAGCAGTAGAGGTGGTAGTGGTAGTGGTGGTAGTGGTGGTGGTGGTAGTAGTAGTAGAGGAGTGAAGTGGGAAACTTGGGAGGAAAAATGGGAAAAACAAATGAGGAAGAAGTGAAAGCCTTGGCTTCCCCATTTGTGAAATGGTGGTAGGGGAGGGGGTTGGACCAGATGACATACAAGGTCTCTTCTGACTTTAAGTCTATAATGGCGATAGAGATAAAATTGGGAGAGAGATGAGTTGTGGTGCAGATTTTCAGGAGCATAGGAACTGGGTCACATCTGCCTGGTCTCATCATCTGGGATGTTCAGAAAGGGAGGGAGGTTTAAGAGTACCATGGAACTAGAATTTGCCCCTACCTAGTTTCTGAGGGGCAACACTGGACACACTTTTTAACATTGCTCTTCTCCTCTTGTAGCAGTAGGTGTTTGCCAGGTGCCCTGGGCATCACTCTTGAGTCCTACATTCTAGAATGTGAAATTTTTTGGTTGTTGTTTTTTTAGAAACACTTTGCATTGTCTGTTTACTATCTAAATCAAACTGTAATCAGCTTTAGTGCTGTTTTGGTTAACCCATAGCACTTGGTTATTACAAGAAAAGGGCAAGGTTCAAATGCAAATCATTCTGATTTCCAATTGCCTTCCTCAGAATGCCAGGGGAAGTGGCAAACAGGAGAAAAGCAGGAAATCTAGGAGACCCAAGAGGAAAGCTAAGGAGAAAAGGTACTAAAAGGTACTGGTAGGTAGTGACATTTCAGGCGGCTCCTTTTGCTGGTGGAACAGGATGATCAAGGGAGATAGGAATAAGATGGGACTTTAATAGTCAATCTCATTTAATAATGAACAACCAATTTCCTTCTCAGTGTGTATTCATCAACACTCCTCCAACTCCAAGGAATGCTAATATCCTCACGATAAGGGTGGAGGGAGATGAGCTATAACTGTGAGTGTCACAGGATTAAAATGTATGAATGAAACCATGTGATATAGTTGAAAGAGAGGTGGATTTAGAACACCTAGGGAAAACCAGCTGTGTGACCTTCAATCAAAAACTGAAACTTTCCAAAGCAATATCCTCATCTGTAAAAAGGAGATAATGCGTATACTACTTTACCTCAGAGAGCTGTTCTAAGAAAAGCATTTATCAACGTCAGAGTGCTACAGAAATGTGAGTGATGAGGACAAGTTGGTTTACTTGCTATTGTAAGCTAGTCAATAATGAAAGGAGGAATTACCACCTTTCCAGACCTAGTCAAATGTGAAATGTTCTTAACAACTAATTAAACATAGCCATTCTGTAATGCACGTAAATATTAAAGTATCATGTTTTTCTTTGCAATCAAGATTTCTAAGATACCCTACAATTTATATTAAACTAGCTTTAAACATATCCAGTTCAGCCAAAGGAAAGAAGAAAGGAGAAAACTTGAAAGAAAAAAATATCCTCAAAGGAGAAAAGGGAAAGATTCATTTCATCTTGACAATTTTCTTAAAATATTTATTTATTTAACACTTATATGCACAGAATACTGCACTAGGTCGTATACAAAAGTTGGACAGAGATGCTTCACAGTTGCACTATTAAAGTAGAACAGAGAATCTAGGAAGTGGGTCACACCTATAAGGTGGGATCTGCTACAGAATGGCCAAGGCTCACCTTAAGTGGGAAATCTATTTTGTGGGAGATATCCCAGGATTATGCCCCCAGAGGGTTGGAAAGAATGCACCATGATGCTTGTTACATGTGTAACACACAAGACTTGACCCAACTCTATAATCCTTTGAGATGTATGCATGTATATACAATACATACATGTTTACATACGTATGTATATACATACATGCACACATCTACATGCACACAAAGATACATACACACATATGGTACATATGTATGTATAAAGGTATGGATGAGGAAACGCTTGTCAGATAACTTATTCTCCTAGATAATAAAGGGCTGCATTGTGCCTGAAACACCTTTCATAGCTCCACTTCACAGAAATTGGCTATGCCTTGTTGATCTATTCTGTCTCTGCACTGTTATTCCTCTGAAGATGTCACTTTTTTCCCCTTTTCCAAGATGCTATTTACATCTGTCATTGACTTGTTGTGGCAGCTTAATCTATGACTATAATCTGCTGACATGACTTGTTCCTTAAAGGTGGTGTTACTGATCTTTCATGAGATTGCTCAGGTCAATATACTAGAAAGCTAATCAGAATTTTCATCTCTTTTGTTATTCAGGCATCTCCCTACCCACCTGGGTCAACCTACTCTCCCTCAGTAAAAAGTATCCATCCCACCTTCCAGGTTTTTGTAAGATTTTGAGTTCCAAATTTCCCCCCTCCCTCCTCAAGACAGCACGTAATCTAATGTAGGCTATACATATACAATCATATTATACGTATTTCCACATTAGTCATGTTGTAAAGGAAGAATCAGAACAAAAGGAAAAAACCATGAGAAAGAAAAAACAAGAAAGAAAAAAATGATAATAGTATTTTTCAATCTGCATTCAGTCTCTATAGTTCTTTCTCTGGATATGGGTAACATTTTCCATCAAGTGTCATTTGGAATTGTTTTGGATCATTGCATTGCTGAGAAGAGCTAAGTCTATCATAGCTGATCATCACATAATGTTGCTGTTACTATGTATAATGTTCTCCTGGCTCTGCTTACTTCATTCAGTGTCAGTTTGTGTAAATCTTCCAGGTTTTTCTGAAATCTGTCATCATTTTTTATAGGACAGTAGTATTCCATTACATTCATTATATTACAGCATCCATTACAACTTGTTTAGCCATTCCCCAGTTGATAGGCATCCCCTCAATTTCCAATTCTTGGCCACCACAAAAAGAGTTGCTATAAATATTTTTGGAAATTTGGGTCCTTTCCCATTTTTTATGATCTCTTTGGGATAGAGACCTAGGAGTGGTGCTGCTGGATCAAAGTGTATGCACAGTTTGATTGCCCTTTGGGCATAGTTCTAAATTGCTCTCCAGAACAGTTGGATCAGATCACAACTCTACCAACAATGCATTAGTGTTCCAATTTTCCCACATTTTCTCCAATATTTAAGTGGATTCCTTTCAATTTCTGTTATGCCTCTGGCAGATAATGACCAAGCTATGCAAGTTACTTTGCATATACCTTAATGAGAGGAGGGGTAGGTTGACCTTTGGAAATGACTTATATGCATCACTCCATGGACAGAGTTCATATCTGCTCATGCAGTAGAAATGCATCCCTCAGGCACTGGAATGCCTTCACAATTGAACTTCTTTGTAGTCACCATTGAACTGGAAGGTTCAGGGCTTACTTGATGCTCTCTGCCATCATCATATTCTGTCTTCTTGTAGGCTTTCACACAGGTAGCATGTATGGTCAGGATCTTTAAATATTTAGCTCCAGATTTATGCCTATGCAAGGAATAAACATATGCATGCATTTATGCCTGTATACTTTGCCAGTACCTTGAATTAGCTAGATTTGGTCTCAATCAGTGCTGAAATTCTATAGATACTTTCTGGGTCTGAATATATCAGAGTCATGCTTTCCACTTTATCAATGACACTCAGAACTCCCCTAAAGATCTCCAGAAACATTATGATGTAATCCAAATACAGGTAGTCCTCACTCAGTTCACTGAGATCTAGGAGCATCTACTATCTTGGCATAGATAAGAGATTTGCTTTCAAGTGTCCATCACAAAACAACTGGCCTAAAAATGTAACTTAGCATGTACCAGCTAACACTGCAGGATATAGATGCATTTAGTAGAAACATTTGATACAGACCAATTAAAAAGAAAAAAAACCAGACCAAGTGAGAAATACCATCCACATTAGTACTCCATATAACAAATGAAAACAGATGTCACAAAGAAGGTCAATCATCTAACCAACTAGTAGTCAGTCAGTTAATTAGAATGTATTAAACACTTTGTGCTAGACACTGTAGTAAGCCCCGGAGATACAAAGAAAGTTAAAAAAAAAGAAGCAGTCCCTATTCTCAAGGAACTCAGTCAGGGAGAGAACAAGCAATATACAAACAAAATGTATACAGGACAGACTGGAAGTAATCTCAGAGGAAGTCATGAAGATTATGGAGGACTAGGAACAGCATTTTGCAGAAAGTGGAGTTTACCTGAGCTTTAAAGGCAGCCAGAAAAGCCAGGAGTCTGAGGTGAGGAGAGGGAGCTTTCTAGGTACGGGGGACAGCCAGAAGAAGTTCCAAGAGTCAGGAGATAGAGTGTTGTACACAAGGAACAACATGAAGACCAGTCGTAGTGGATTAAAGAGTATATGGAGAGGAGTAAGGCATTAGAAATATTAGAAAGAGTAGGCGAGCACCAGGTTATGAACCAGATGATTTTATATTTGATCTTGAAGGTAATAGGGAGTCACTGGAGTTAATTCAATAGGAGGAAGAGGGAGTGACATGATCAGATCTGCACTTTAGGGAACTCAATTTCACAGTCCAGTGAAAGATGGATGAGGATGGAGAAAGGCATGGAGATCATTTAGTAGGCTATTGCAATTGTCTAGGTGTGAGGTGATAAAGGCCAATTTATTCCAGGATGGTTTCAGAGTCAAAGGAGATGGAAGCCTTTGGAGGGAACAGAAATAGTGCTTCCCATTACCCAATGAACATTCTCCCCGTTGGTCACACTCAACATACCCCAGTGATTTTGAACACCTCTAAGTCATCATCCAAATCCCATTCCCTTTCTCCTCACCAACCAATTTCTTACTCTCATCCCTCTCAACTCTCCTATTGCAAAGTCCCAACCAAATACCATCCCAAATCCTTCATAACCTATCCCTCTCCTAGCTTTCCAGTCTTCTTATACCTTATTCCCTACCATGTACTCTGATCCAGTGACAATGACCTCGCTGTTATTTCACAAGCAAGATGCTGCATCTATCTCTTGGCTCCAGGCATTTTCTCTGATTATCCCCCAAGCCTAGAAGGCTCTCCCTCCTCATCTCCACCTTCTCTGGTTTCCTTTAAGTCCTAACTAAAATCCTGTCTTCTGCAGTAAACCTTTCCCAACTCCTCTAAATTCTAGTTCCTTCTCTCTTGTAATCCCCTATTTATACTGCAGCTGGATTGTACATAATTGTTTGTCTGTTGTATCTGCTGTTAGATTGTGAGTTCTTTGGGATAGGGTCTATCTGTTGCCTCTTTTTGTATCCCCATCAAAGGAACACAATGGTGCTAAATAAAAGTTTACTGACTGACAGACAGAAGGAGGCGTGTACAAGGGATGTTACACACTTGGGAACAGCAGGAATAGACCACTGATTGAGTAGTGGCAGAAGACATCTGAGTGATGTGAGATGAACAGGGAAGAAAAAAAAGCTCTCTGTGAGTATCTTTTAGTCACTAACTTCTTATTCTTAGATCCTGGCACCTAAATCAGTACTAAGTATGGGAGATAAGAGAGAGCAAGTAGTCAAGAATGACACCTAACTTGTGAGCTTAGGTAACTGAGCCCTTGATGGGGGAGCTGGAGATGTGAGACCAGAGAATGGAAGAGAGGATCTGAGAGTCATATGCATAGAAATGACTATCAAAACCATGGGAGTTGAGATCACCAAGGGAAATAATACATAGAGAGAAGGGGAGGCAGCCCAGGACTGAGCCTTAGTGGACCCCCACTGTTCGCAGATGTGACCTAGGTGAATATCTAGCAAAGGAGACAGAGAAAGAGCGGACAAGTACAAGGGGAGATAGGTGAGAGCAATGTCATGAAAACCTAGAGAGAAGAGAGAAACCAGAAGAAGAGGGTGAACCACAGTATCATAGGCACAGATTGATTTTTAAAGAAAGATGAGGACCTAGAAAAAGTCATTAGATTGATATTAAGAGGTTGTGGTAATGGTAGAGATAGGTCTGAGGTCAAAAGCCAGACTGCAGAGTTAAGAGAGTGAGGGGGAAGGAAGTGAAGGGACCAGTTTGTATACAGCCTTGTAAAGTGTTTAGTTACAAAAGGGAGGAGCAGCATGGGACAGTAGCTAGTGGGAATGGATGGATCAACAGAAGATTTTTGAGGATGGTGACCGAGTTGTAGGCAATAGCATGACCGAACATTAGTGAGAGAGAGGGATTGATAAAGGGGGCAATCTGCTGGCAAAGACAGGATGGAATGGGATCACTTGTACATGTAGAGCAGTTTGCCTTATTCATGCAAAACAGGCAAAGGAGGAGAGAGCAGCAAAAGGCAATCTGAGATTTTCTTTTAGTTTTTAAATTCTGTATTATATAAACTATATAACTCATACCTGCATCCTGACACCTAAATCATTGGGAAGTTATAATTTCCAAGATAGAGAACCTGCAGAATCTTTGGGAAGATGAGTGAGTTGGGTACAATTACAGAAATCCAAGACAAATGTTGCGAGCTCTACCCTAACCATTCCTGCCAAAGGGAAACTAGGATAATTTGCAAGGCTAGTATTAGTTTCTAGGGACATGATGGGAATTAAAATATTTTCTTACCCTAACGCAAATGTCAGACAGGTAAGGGTTAATTGTTGCTGAGACACAAGCAAAGCAATTAAAGATGGTCTTGACCTATTAGCTTTTGATCCATGGCTAGGTATGGATGTGGGTCTAACTTACAAAAGAGGTAAAGTAGCTCTGGACACTGCCATATGGGGAAGAGACCACGAAGCCCATATAATTCATCAATACAGCCTAGCACATAGCACTAGCAACCACAGATATAGCAGAGAAAGCACCTCAGTATAGAAAGTCTGACGGATGACTTTGCCAGAACAGCTGATCTATCTAACTTAGGGGTGGAAAACCTGCAGCCTTGAGGCCACATGTGGCCTTCTAGGTCCTCAAGTGCACCCCTTTGCCTGAATCCAAACTGCACAGAACAGAATTCTGTCAAAGGGCCACACTTGAGGACCTAGAGGGCCACATGTGACCGTGAGGCTGCAGGTTCCCACCCCTGATCTAAGTAATTCTGTATATGAGAAAGCAACAAGTAGCAGTGTTGGAGGTAAAGTGATATTCCAGCTGTAACATAGTCCTCTGGGTGTGAGTTGGCTGGGGTACATGTATTCTCTCTTATATGTGTTTCTTGGCTACGTAAGTTTCCTGGATGCATGTGTTACTGCTCCCATGGGAGTTCTCTCTGTGTGTTTCCTCTCTCACACATGTCCTCTGGCTAGGTATGTTCCCTATCCATATTCTTTTTTCCCACTAGCGGTATGAGAATCTGTGGGAGGATGTGCCCTTGTGTATGGGGGGGTGGGGGGGCTTGTCATGGTTATTTACCTTATCTTCTGTTTTAATTAAATATTTGTGCTTTACATTATTGTGCACTTTGGTCAGGCAAAAGAGAAACACTGGTTAGAAGGGTGAGCTATGGTTTTAAATAGATGTCGACACAAGGCCTTCCTTCCACCTGGATATAGCTTTCAGGACCCCATATGTAGTGGTGCTTAGGAAAGGAAAGAGCGACAAATCTAAAATGCATCCTGAAAGCTAACAATATGAATTGGACTTTGATAGGTAAGAATTTTACAAGACTACTTTATTTCTTGTTCTAGGTTTTTCAGTCATGTTAAGTTAAAGGTAGATGTTAAGGGCGATCTAACCCTAAATACAGGGCAGTTGGATAGAGTGCCAGGCCTGGAGTTAAAAAGCTCTGACTTCAAATCTGGCCTCAGAGACTTATTAGCTGTGTGAGCCTGGGCAAGCTCCTTAACCCTGTTTGCCTCAGTTTCCTCATCTGTAAAATGAGCCAGAGAAGGAAATGGCAAAGTATTCCAGCATCTTCTCCAAGAAAATCCCAAATGGGCTCAGAAGAATTGAACACAACTGAACAACAGTCCTAAATAACGGTTGGAGAGAAGCAGTTAAGGTAGTCCCACCGGAATGCAAGTATCTTGTTCTAATTCAGTCTGGGTTTTCTGAGAAAATGATTCCCATTTCTTTGGCTGACTCTAAATTAACCTTGCAAATGATCAGACCTTCTGATGTGTTAGTCATCCCGTAAAATCTGTGGGTATTCTTCTCACAGGCTTTTAATAATAAAAACCTCCTCATACACCTTGTTTCTATCAAAACCACACCCTGCTGGGATACACAGCTCCTAGTAGGCTCGTCTCCCCTGAGGCGGGTAAGATAGCTAGCATTTTATTTCCTCTTTTAATGGCTCTCAATCCAGTTTCCCAGAGTTTATGTTGAGATTTAAATTTGACCCCTAGTTGACAATTTTCTATTATTACTTTAGAAAGGATGACAATGGAAACAAGAAATAAGAACTTTTATTTATATAATGCTGTAAGGTTTTGCAGATAATTCTCCACACAAAGAGTAGTAGGTGAAACAGTGAAAAGACTGCCAGACCTTGAGCTAGGAAGACTCATCTTCCTGAATTCAAACCTGACTTCAGATACTTACTAGCTGTGTGACCCTGGACAAGTCACTTAACCCTGTTTGCCTCAGTTCCTCTTCTGTAAAATGAGCTAGAGAAGGAATGCGAACCACTCCAGTGTCTTTGCCAAGAAAACCCTAAACAGGGTCTTGGAGAGTCAGACATGATTGAAATGGCTGAACAACTCCACACGAAAACCCTGTGAAGCCAGTAATATGATTTTTATCAACATTTGCCAAATTAGGAAGTTCAGGTTCTGAGGAGTTAAGTGACCTGTCAGTGATTTGTGGTGGGAATTGAATTCAGGTCCCCTTATTCCAAATTCAATGTCCTATTCATCATGCCCACAATTCCTATCAAAATCACAAGTAGATGTGAATTTAAAGATTGCTTTTGTTTTTTACTTACAGAATCTGACTCATGCAGTTCGAAGAGGAATATATCCCTTAGGAAATGCAACAGAGGTTGAACATAACAATTGGGATTTTAGCAACTCTTTTTTCTTTGTGGGCTCCATTGTATCCACAATAGGTGGGTATTACAATTATTTTCCAGCCACCCTTCAGAGATTTTCCCTAGAACCACAGGCTCATAGGTTTGGAGCTCTAAAGGACCTGAGAGTATAGACAGTCCAAC
Organism: Pseudochirops cupreus; assembly: GCA_028627135.1. Classification (NCBI taxonomy): domain Eukaryota; kingdom Metazoa; phylum Chordata; class Mammalia; order Diprotodontia; family Pseudocheiridae; genus Pseudochirops; species Pseudochirops cupreus. The sequence goes on from CM053582.1 coordinate 361,146,767, forward strand.
CTTCTTACTTTACAAATCAGGAAATTCAAATGAAGTAAATTACTTACAGTCATGAAGGTAATAAGTGGCAGAGGCTTAATTTGGTTCCAAATCATTTGTCTTAAATTCAGTGCTCCTATCCTAGCTGATTTAGCTTTGCCATAGAAATCCTAAGGATGGATTTTCAAGAAAAATTGGAGGAAACAGAAATACCCAATTTTTCTAGTGACCAAAGTGATAGTAATTCATACAATCTGTAAGGCGCCATCAGAAAATAATTGCTTGAGTTAGTTGAGAAACTATTATCAACAAAAATGATAAAAAAAATAACAAGTGGGAAATGGAAATGATATCTGAACCATAGTTAGTCCCCCAAAGTGACGAATCAAACATTTCTTTTAGTCATTAATATGAATTTCATGAAAACAAACACTTGCATCTAATTCCTTGTGACATTATAAGAGTGATTTTTTTTAAATTATGGATCTGTAACTTCATCAGTGAGGAAGAACTCCCAGTATGAAAAGTCTCCCCACCCCTACAGATAGGAAGGATGTCTGTTACTTACAGTCTTAGAGGGTTACTTGAAGGGCTCTTAAAAGTTGAGTGACTTATCCACAGACACATAGTTTATAGATACTAGGGGCAGAACTTCAACTCAGGTCTTTCTGACTTCAATCCTAGCATTTTGGCTTAACCAAAGACTAATTAGAGTCAGTTCTCTGCCAAACTTCAATAATATTTTTGACTGATTTAATATATGATTCCACAAAATATTATGAAATATTTTTAGCTGTTTGTAGAACTTTAAGATGCCAATAGAATGAAAGGAAAAAGATGTTGTCATGTCATCTTTACACAAGAATAAAGGAATCCCTATCTGTCTGGACCAAAATGGGTAAGGCATGTCACACAGAAAGAGTAAAAATGAGATTAAAATGGAAGGTGATTTCTCACTTGCTTTTGTTAAAAAACAAACAAAAAAATCTGTTGTGAGTTGGCTGTGACTTATCGACCAGTCACTGAGATTCCTATGAAAAGAACATGGCTGTACTTGAGCAAGTTAGCCAGGATATAAAATCCATGAAAAGCTTTGGAAAAACAGTGATGCATGAAAACATTAAAGTGCATTATATTATTCCCAAACATTCAAGATAAATTTTGCCCCAGGGACACTGATGGCAGAAAATGAATTCTTAAAAGGGAGGGAACTGAGGGAGTTTAGCTCTTTAAGTCAATAAATGAAAGGGAAAAAATAGCATTTGGAGCAATTTTCCCACAAGCAATGCCAAATCTACAGTTGAGAGAAAAGAGCTTGCAGTTAGTCATGTAACATGCGAGATAACAATCAGTCCCCAAGGCTATGGTATGACAAGAAGTGAGCACAAAGTAAAAATGGAACTGATTTCCAGGAATAGGGATCTCCTGATTCAATTGTAATAGGCAGTTCTGTTCATGCTTGGATTTTTATTAGCCTCTTAGATATTATCTGGATTTTTGTTGTTGTTCAGTCATTTCAGTCATGTCTGACTCTTTGTGACTCTGTGTGGGGTTTTCTTGGCAAAGAACTGGAGTGGGGTGCCATCTCCCTCAGCTCATCTTACAGATGAGGAAACTGAGGCAAGCAGGTTAAGTGACTTGCCCAGAGTCAGACTACTAGTAAATATCTGAGGCTAGATTTGAACTCAGGTTTTCCTGACTCCAGGTCCCTTCCTCTATCTACTGTACCACCTAGCTGCCCCTTTAATTAAGCATAAAAGGTTTATGTATTGTAGATCTGAAAGCAAAAACAAATTCTCCCTGCCTTAAAGAGCTTATAGTCTAATAAAATATGTGGACAAATAATTAGAAGACAGGAGATGATAAGTGAGGAATGAGTTCTAGATAAAGTTCTGTAAGAACATTTAATGAGAGAGGATCTATGTGTGATTCATATGAGTACAGATAAGTACAGGGGAAAATGTTCCAGACTACAGTAAGTCCTAAGAAATTAACTGTCCCAATTGCATTTTCCTTTTTGTACCTGAGAAGGCCAAATGATCTTCCATTAGATAGTTTTAGCTTGGAAAATATGCCAGGCAGGGTATTTCAGGGCATTTTGAAATTTGGTTTGTTTTCTCAGTCTGTACTGTACAGTTACATGTACGGTCTGTACATGTTAAAATAACAATGTTTGTTCAATAATCTCCAATCACAGACTTGTAGCAGCAAACCAATTGAAGGGACATTCAATTTGTTGCTTTTTTAAAAACCAGGTTATGGGACTCTATCTCCCAAGACAGCTGGTGGACAGATTTTCTGTGTCATCTTTGCTTTATTTGGAATCCCTTTAAATCTCATCTTCCTACACCGGGTGGGTAAGACGCTTTCCCTGTTATGTGAAAAGCTTGGAAAATGCCTTCAGAGTCAAGGAATGAAAGAGGTAAAAATTATTCAGTACTTTGATGCATGCTTGTAATTTACATTCTGCTTTCTTTAAGAAATGTTAACTGGGGCCAGGGGGTACTTGTTCAGAATAGTGGTACCTAATATAATAGGTATTCTATTAATTAAGAAAAATCAGACCTGAGAGGGTATGACAAAATCTAATGGGTTCATTCATGATATTAATGTTTGTGACTCTAGTATTCCAGAAATTAATGATTTCTTTTCAGTCCTTAGCCTCCAGTTAGAGTAAGTTGGTAACAGGTATCTAAGGGATGCTCTGATGACCATTTCATGGTAGAAGTCCATAGAATTCAACCATACATGTTTTTAAAGGAATGAGGTTAGTATGCTTTATACCGTATATGCTTTTTACTGAAAATATCTAAGTATAAATATTAAATAGAGGAGTGTTATAAACAGATCTAGAAAGTAGATTTTTTAAAAAAAGAACATTGGCAGTAAGTAACTACTATGATATTCATGTAGATGTATGGAACATTTATTTAAAGTGGCAAATTGTGAGGAGCTTATATGATGCTCTCTGTGTCTCATCCTTTGAAACATGAACAGATTATTGGGAGAGAAGGGAGAGGTAATAATAAACACAAACCTACCATCAAGTGAACTAAGCTTAATTTGTTGGACTAATACCAAATTTGGTACCTTTCTCACTAATTCTTAATTTTTATTTAATAGTACTTTATACAATATTTCTTTGATAGTATTTTTAATAGTAAAAAAAATCATAAAAATTCACACTTGTATGAAATTATTTTAAGATTTATCAAGTACTTTCTTCACAATAGCTTTGTAAGTTGGGTAATATATTATTATTCCTTCTTTGCAAATGAGGAAATTGAAGCTTGGAGAGTTTGTACATCCCAGTGAATAACGTTAGACTTGGTACTCAAGCATGATGCACTGGACTGTGAGACCAATATCCACTCCTAATTTCTCTCCTGAGCTCCAGTCCTGCCTTTTGGATATCCCAATTGTCTTTTGGACATCTTAAATTAAATGACCTGTAGGCATCTCACATTCAAGTGCAAAACAGAGATCCAAAACCCTCCTCTCTGCTCGACTTTCCTATTACTGTAAAGGGCATCATCATCCTCTTCCCAGGCACCCTGACTCCTAATCTTAGCATCATTCACAATCACTCTTTGTTTCCAATCTATCATCAAATCTTTTAATTTTTATCTTCAAGAAATCTCCCATATACATTCCCTTCACTCCATTCACGTAGCCACCATCCCAGTATAGATCCTTATTACCTCTTGGACTATTGCAATAATATTTTAATTGGTCTCCCTATCTCAAGTCTTTCCCCATTCCCCTCCATCTGGTACTCATCTGCCAAAGAAATCTTCCTGAACTCCAAGTCTGACTGTTACCTGCCTCTCACCCCCACCCAATAAACTTTAATGGTTCTTAATTACTTCCAGGATCAAATATAAGAAGCTGTTTGGCCCTTCATAAACTGGTCCCTTCCTACCTTTCTAGCCTTCTTACACTTTACTCCTCAATTGAAGACAAAAAACACAGAATAAACACCCCCAGGCCCATTTCTTAAAGCCAAGGTAAGAGAGAAGTAGATAGAAGAAGTGTGCATTCCCTCTTATCAGTTCAGTTCATGGCATGGATACTAAACAGAGCATATAGGAGTTACAAGACTATTGCAAAGAGGGCAGCCAAAAGATAACAAAGGCACTTCCAGAAAATGATTGAATGGCTCAGCCTTGCCATTTTTAAAGATGGAGGAGGCCAACCAAAGGAGACTACCCCATGTGGTAAGGGATATCTAGGGCTCCATGCCTGGCAAATGGAATGCTCAAAACATACCCAGAGAAGCCCAGACCTGGAATACTCTCCATCCTCATCTCTGATTCTACACTTCCTTGGCTTCCTTCAAGACTCATCTCAAAGTCTATCCCCTGTGGGAGTCCCTTCTTGGTCCCCTTCTCCCTCTGCTAATGCCTCCCCCTCAGAAGATCTTCCATTTCCATTGTACATATTGGTATGTGCACAGTCATATGTCGTCACAGCCATTTGGATGTGAGCTCCTTGAGAAGAGGAACCATGCTTTTTTCCTTTCTTTGTGTTTCCGGTGCTTAGTACAATGCCCAACATGTAGTAAGTTCTCAATCAAATGCTTGTTGCTTGACTATACTACAGGGCTTCCAACTCATATTCTTATTTAATTCAATTCATTAAGCAATTATTAATTACCTGCTATGTGCTTGAGATTATGCTGGGCCCTGGAGATTTGAATGTTTACAGGATCATTAATCTATAGGGGCACAGATTTCCACTATCTAGTCCAACCCCCTCATTTTGCATATAGACCCTGTTGTCCAATGACAAATACCACTGGGAATAAAAGTTCCCTACACAGGTCAGAATGTACATTTGTCAGTATATTTAGCAGGAGTTCTTAACCTTTTGTCATGGATTCTTTTGGTTATCTGGTAAAAATTACAGACCTTTCTCAGAATAACATTTTAAATGCATAAAATAAATATCTAGAACTAGAAAGGAAACCAATTATGTTGAAATACAGTCTCTCTCTCTCTCTTCTTCTCCCTCTCTCTCTCCCCTCTTCTTCCCCCCCCCCCTTTCCCGCTCTTCCATTCCTAACAAGTTCATGGACCCCAAGTTACTCACCATGGTCTAAGACAATCCTGTCTTAAAGGACTAGTGTTTCTTTTCTCCTCACCTGCAGGAGAAATTGCCTCAAGAGGTGATGACTTGTATCAGGTTGAAAGGCTGAATTAGGAGGCTTAGTACTGGGATTTGGAAGAGAAATCCAAGTGGGTGATTCAAGATGCTCACAGAGGGGAAATGAGATGCCTAGGGACATACAACTTATTGTTGGAGATAGGACTCAAATCCAGGTCTTATCCAATGGTCAAGTTGAAACACTGGAATAACTGAATCATGCCTATCTTGATATTCTTATTATAAAAGGAACCAGAAGACATAAATAATCCACAGCTAAATGGAAGGATCCCCCAAGAAAGGCAAATAAAGGAATGGGCTAGATTGGTTTCCTCATATGCCCCAAATCAATTAGGAATATCAGTGAATGAGCTACTTGGTCATCTCATTTTGCAATCCTCATGAGAAGCACAAACAAATCACAGTAGATAAAATTGTAGTTTATGTGATATCTTCTGCTGCAAAAAAGGGAGATGCTGAGAAAACAAAGACAACGAAGTCAAAATATACTTTGATATTTGGTGATATCATAAAAGTGAGTGGATAATGAAAATTGTGTTGGAAAATAAAGTTCAGGATCAAGACATGAAAGAAGTCAATGATTTGGAGGTTTCTCAAAGCTTTCACACTTGTCCATTGTGAATAATTTTCAAGAATATCAGAAGGTGCTGAACATGTCAAGCAACGAATGACAAAGTTAAAAAAAAAAAAAGAAACTGGCCATATCCTAACTCCAGTGCAAAAGGGGAGGGAGCTATTCTTGAATAACAACATTGCCACATAGGATGGTAAGTATGGGAGGAAAACAGATGCCAGTGGGGAACTACTTTGATGGAAAGCCCCCACAAGCAATATATGTGTGGTGCCTCGGAGGTGCAGCAAGACGTGCACTCCAATTGAAGACTCCTCAAAGTTGCTCAGAATCACTAGAACTTACTTTGAGTTTTTATACAAAGGGTTGATGACACTAATGGGGGCTGCCTTATCATTTCTGAGGCAAGGCAGTGGGCTGTCATTTGGAACATTGGAATGGTGCTATTCTCTGAATTGTCTTGTTCCTCAGTAAGAATGAGGAATGGGTGGGTGGAGAATCAAGAATCTTAATTCTGAATGTGCCACAGTATAAAAGTGATTGGGCCAGGTCTCTCAGGTCAGCTAAACCTTATCATGTGTGCATCCTGGGGTCTGTGATTGAACTGGTCAAATTGGGTTTCACTAGCTCACATTAGCAGACAAGAAATGAATGGTAATAGGCACAGAATTTCAGAGTCAGCTGTTCATGTGCATTTGTAATGCAATTACAGGCAAAGGTCAAAGAAAATAATAGGTTATATGGCATAAAGACAAGAGGAAGATACTGTGTGCAATTGCAGCCAGATAGATCTATTTTGTTGAAATCAGGAGTCATTTAGAAAAATAGAAAATGGATTGTTGAAAGGCACTGCCTTGGACTATCACACTCTCTTAAAGACCTTTAATTCATATATCAAAGTCATTGCTTTGAGGCTGAAAGAGTTCATAAAGAATCTTGGACAACAAATAGTTAATCTCCTTGTTGACTGGGAGGTATGGTAGCTAAAGGCAATACTGAACTAGAGTTATAAGCTTATTTGCAAAACATCACAGGGCACAATGCTGGAAGACTATGAACAGTATTATCTCACAAAATAATGAAAAGTAGTTGCAGAGAAAATAAGGCTCCCGAGAGCTTAACATGAGATATTACAAAGCCAAGAGCATTTGCAGATAAAACTGGAAAGGGGACAACAAGCATAAGCACTATGGAACAGTTAGCAGTATTTTCATAGTGGGTGATAATAGTGGAACCAGCACATTTAGAACCTTCCATTTCAGTGTATAGCGCTATATGGGTCTATTAATAGCACTTGAAAATATTAAGTTAGGAAGAGCAGCTGGATCGGGCTGAACACAAACAGAAGAAATCTATAATGGAGACAATTATCATTTTAAAGGTACTTAAGGGATAGATTTTCAGGATTTCCAAAAGAGAAGATTCAAAAAGAATGGAAAACATATGGTGTTTTAATATATAAAAGGCAACCAAGAAGACACCAGCAACTACTGACTTGCATGCCTGCTTTTTGTCTCTATAAAAATCTTTATGAGAAGGTTTTGTGCATGTATTGGTGGTACCTTTGATGAAAATATGGGAAGATAATAGGCAGGCTTCCACAGAGAGGTTTCTATAACAGATGACATCTTTATAGTTATACTACCTATTAAGAAGTATAGATCATATATGAACCCTCTGGACCTGGTTTTTAGAGATTTGAAAAAAATAACTTGACCTGGTAGAACAAAATATAGCTATGGCTACATTCCTTGGATAACAACTCTCAGATATTAGGTAGATCAAGAGACAGCGAGATGGGTGGATGGATGGATGGATGGATGGATGGATGGATGGATGGGTGAGTGAGTGGGTGGATGGATGGACGGATAGACAGATAGATGGATAGACAGATGGATGGATAGATAGATAGATAGATAGATAGATGGATGGAAAGATGGATGGAGGGAGGGATAGATAAGGAGGTAGGTTAGAAACAGAAATAGATGAGGGGAGGGGAGAGAGAGTCAGAGAGAAGCAGAGAGAGAGACAAAAAGAGAGAGAGACAGAGACAGAGAAACATTTATCAAGCATTTGCTGTGTGCCACTCACTACACTCAGTCCTGAGACTATAAATAGAGGCAAAAACCAAGATAGTCTCTGCCCTCAAGTAAGCATGGCTGGCATGAGTACTTCCTCAAATTGTGGTCTCTGTGTGAATTCATCAATCAGAGAAGGAGATTGTAAAGGCAGGGGCATTGATAGCTTGAAGATGCCTGAGGGGGTAGAAGACCAGGAGTCCAGGGAGGCAGTACTATAGTGGTACAGTAAACCCCCCCCCCCCCCAAAGGAGGAGCAGCTAGGTGGTGGCAGTGAAATCCAGACTCAGACCCTTGACACACTTACTAGCTGTGTGACCTTGGGCAAGTCACTTAACCCCAATAGTCTTATCTTCTCCCCTCCAAAAGAAACAACAACTCAGAACTGATTTTGGAATTAGAAGATATGGGTTCAAATATTGCCTCAGTTTGATTGATGTTTATTATCTCTGCATCTTCGAATAAGTCATTTAATTTCTCTGGGTCTTAGTTTCATTGTCTATAAAATAAAGGGGTTCACCTAGCTGGCCTCAGAGGTCTGTGTTCAACAGTAAATTGTGCATGAGAAGTATGCAGAAGACATTACACCAAAGTCCAAGGAAGTGGCTGGTAATGTAGCTAGAATGAATAACAGATGGACAGTTCCAGTATGTGCTCCTACCCTGAGGTCCTGAAAGAAATCATCATTTTCTCCCATAGGTTAGAGAGATTCTCTATGAAGGATTTATGCAAAGTTATGCGCAAGAATTGTATACGTAAGAAGGCATGGAGGGGTTTAAATCTATATCAATAGAGTAAGTACCCACACCAATAAAAAAAAAAAGGAATCCAAACTAAGTTTAAACATGGATGTTTCAAAATAGAAAATGGAAGTATCTTCATAGTATCTCTATTTTAGAAAATGCTTACTGAGAGTTTTTTCTGCTTATCGTATTTTTTTCCTTCTAAGAAGCTTCTCCTTTACAGAAATTTCATAATATCTCCAACATCCTTCTGGAGTCAGTGAGAAGCTTAATTTGCTTTGGCACTGCTACTTGCTGTTGGAGTTATTCTTGCTGTTGTTCACCATTGATGTTTAATTGTTTCAGTCACATTTGACTCTTTGTGACCCACTTTTTGGGTTGTCTTGGCAAAGATACTGGAGTGGTTTGCTGTTTCTTTCTCCAGATTATTTTCTAGATGAGGAAAATGAAGCAAACAGGGTTAAGTGGCTTGCCCAGGGTCACACAGTATCTGAGTATCTGAGACCTGATTTGAACTTAAGTATTCCTGACTCCAGGTCCCCAATTGTTCATTGTACTATACTGTTAGTTATCTTTTTATGTATATATCTGTCTATCTATTCATCTATCTATCCATCCATCTGTCTGTCTGTCTTCTGTCCATCCATCCATCCATCCAATCTATCCAGCCATCCATCTATCTATCTACCTATCATCTCTCTATCATCTCTCTATCTACCTATCATCTATCTATCTATCTATCTATCTATCTATCTATCTATCTATCTATCATGCCTCTGGTGAGATGGCTAGGGCCATAGCTTCTATTTCTTCGTATTCTCAATGGCACTTTGCATATAATTGAGGAGTCTGGACTTATGACTGAATGACCGTGGAAAACTCCTGGTATGAAAATTCCCTCACTGATTCTTATTGGCAAATCTGTGACTCAGACATTTGCCTGGGTCCATTTCAAGGTTAACGGACTCGTCTGTGATCATTTAGCCGGTTTGCATCAGAGGGAGGGATTGAACACAGGTCTTCCTGATTATGAGGCTGGCTCTCTATTTACTATACCACACTTCCTTCTGCCTTGCTTATAGTACAAAATAGGTATGTATTGACTGATTTATTGTGAATCCGCTTTATAAATGGAGAAATTGAGAAAAAGAGGTAAAGCATCTAGCCCTTTATCATGCACTAACTTTGTAACAGATGTAGCAACAGATTCCACAGTTTGGAACTGAATCTACTGTTGTGCCCCCTGCAAGGCAAAATTCTTCATTAGAAAACTATGTAACAAACCAACAGCTGATGTCACATCATTGTGGGATATCTAGCACTTAGTAATTTGTTCTTAGTCTTTGGACAGGGTTAATAAATGTTAATATTTCCTCTCGACCATGTTTCTAACAGTCAATAATGCTGGTACCTGAGGAACCGCTAAAAAAAATATAATTACATTGCTTCCCTCTTTATCACACAAATGGTAATAATAATCATGGCTAGCATTTACATAATGCTTTAAATTTTTCAAAGTGCTTTTCCAAATATTATCACATTTGATCCTCCCAACAATCTTGGGTGGTAGGAGTTATTATTATCCACTTCTTACAGATGAGGAAACTGAGGAACAGAGAGAATAAGTGACTTGCCCAGGGTCACATGGCTAGGTAGTGACACAGGATTAGACCTGAGGACTTCCTGACTCCAAGTGCTACACTCTATCCAATGTTCTATCTACTAATTCCATATGTTCAGGAAAAAAAAAACTTTTCCTCAGAAAGGAGGAAAAAATAATCTGAAGCCTGGGAGCTATCTCAGGAAAATGACATTTGACCAATAAAATGAACAACATGCTCTTAAAATACACCCGATTGTCATAGCTCTTAAGACAACGTCAGGCCTATAATGGGTGCCCCCAGAGTCAAGGCTCATGGTGACGCATGCACTTAGTCCATCAGTGTGCAATAAGTCCCATCATTAGGACTATAAATAATTGTGTCAGAAACACTGATGCACCATAAGGTGAATGTCAGAAGCACATTCTTAAGACAAATATCCCAATTATAGACTGGAAAATTAAAATCTTTTTTTCCCCCTGCAATTGGTCTTAAAGATATCAGAATAAAATATGGTATTTCAATTCAAAATCCTATTTGTTGACTTGCTTGTAAACCCTAGGTCCTGGCAGAAGCAATTGTTTGAGGCATGCTGGGTTTGTGGTGCACCTAACTTTTTATCTCTTTTCATTTTTTTCCAGAAAAAAATCAAATTTCTGACACTTCTGTTTTTCCTGCTGACTGGTATCCTCCTATTTCTTGGATTACCACCAATCGTCTTCCACTCAACAGAGGGCTGGACCTATAGCGAAGGCATTTACTTTGCATTCATCACTCTAAGCACTGTGGGCTTGGGTGATTATGCAGTGGGTAAGGACTCTCATGTTCATATTTGAAGTCGCTCTTTCATTTAAGGCAGCAGATTGAAATAGGTTTTGAAATAAAGTGTCAACCTGAGATGCATCATATATTTATTGGAGTTAAGAAGTGTTAAAACTCAAATACACACACATACACACACACACATATTCAACAACTTCTCACAGTAGCTAGTCAGTTTTATACAATTCAGGCCCTCTTTGTTCAGCTTTCTTTCTCTTATGGGAAGAGGCTAATAAGGAAGGAAGGAAGGAAGGAAGGGAGGAAGGAAGGAAGGAAGGAAAGAAGGAAAGAATGAAGGAAGGAAGGAAAGAAGGAAAAGGAAGGAGAGAGAGAGGAAAGGAAAGAAGGAAAAGGAAGGAAGAAGTGATAAAGGAAGGAAGTAAAAGGAAGGAAGGAGGGAGAAAAGGACAGAAGAAAAAGAAAGGAAGAAAAGGAACAAGCATTTATTAAGTGCTCACTATAAGCCAGTCACAGTGCTAAGTGCTTAACAAATATTGTTTCATCTGATTCCCACAACAACACCAGAAGGTATGTGCCATTATTATCTCCACTGATGGAACTGAGTGACTTGACCAAAACTGGTGTCTGAATCAAAATGTGAACCAACATCTTCCTTATCCAGGCTCAGCACTCTAACCATTGTGGCTCTTGGCAGCTGGAGGAATGATTCTCAAATCTTACCCTAGCTTGTACACAGCAGATATGCCAAAAAAAAATTGTAATGAAAATGGCAGACCCAGTTAAGCTGTGTTATTCTTCCCATTCTGTGTTTTTTGTTAGCATGAGGACATTTATGTGAGGAGTCACTCTACCTACTTTGATCCATCTTTTTGACTCAGTAGTTAAGGCCTAGGACATTGCCTGTCCTAGGTTATGGTTTATAGGTTAAGTGACTTGTCCAGAAAACTTTCCCCCAAACATGAGTAGATGTGTGAAGGACGCATACATAGATGAAGAGCCAGTCAGGTTCAAGCATCGCCTCTGACACACACTGGCTGTATTACTCTGGCCAGGTCATTTAACTCCTCACTGTACTCAGTGAGACTATAGTTCTCTAAGACTATGGACTACACTGATGGAGGGAATTCCTCAGCAGGCATTTCCTATACCAGTGGAATCAGAAACAACTTCTAATACGTATTCTTGCTTCCTAAAAATCAGTGTGCCAAAGAAAGGGAAAAAGAACACCTAGAAGTTATGTTTTCAAGCAAGCATCTACAAACCAATTATTAGCCAAGAGGCTCCATTTATGGAGGGGACTTTCCTTTTTATGTAATACATATTGAATGAGGGAAACCGTAAGTCTGTATTTCAATGAGAAGCTCCCCTCCAAATCCCCAACAGCTCAGGGATACTTTTGGATGTTTCATTGTGGTGTAGTGATTACTCTGTGTTTGCAAAGACTATAACAGAATTTCAGTCATTCTGGTTGGTATCATTAGGTTGAAAAGCTTTTGAGTATGAACTCAGTTACAGATTGCAGAGCGGCTTACTGCTCACAAACCTGGTGATATGAAACAAAACTTTGGATGTCATAGTCAACCGTTAAATAATGGTATTCCCGCTGTAAAAGTTATTTTTTAACATATAGTCTGAAAAACATGAATGTAACACCTTATTCAAATTTATATATCACTTAATTATATTTATGTAATTGATTAATTATATCAGTTAATATATCACCTTAATTAGTCATAAAAGAAATCTGAATAAGACAGGCAACATGGCGTAAAAGAAGAACTCTGAAGTCAGGAGACCTGGGTTTTGCTCCTAGATCTGTGTGTAACTGACTGACTGTGTGGAAAGTCAGTTAACATTAGTTGCTTTAGGGTCTTAGTGTCATACTCTGTAAAATTACAAACTAGAAAACATTTATGTTATCCAGCTTTCTTTTTCTTATGGGAAGAGGCTAACAGGGAAGGAAAGAAATAATTCAAAGAAAGAAATTGGTATGTGCTAGGCACTATGTTAAGCACTGGTGATACCAGTAAAAGCAGAAAGAAAGATAGTCCTGCCCTCAAGAAGCTTGTACTCTAATTGCAGGAAGTTGTAGCTGTATCCATCTCTTTGTGACACCACTTGGGATTTTCTAGGCAAAGATTAGCCATTTCCTTCTCTAGCTCATTTTACAGATGAGAAACTGAGGCAACCAGGGTTAAGTGACTTGCCCAGGGTCACACAGCCAGTAAGTGTCTGAGGCCAGATTTGAATTCAGGAAGAAGATTCTTCGTGACTCCAGGCTTAGCCTTGTATCCACTCCTGAAAATCATGGGAGGAGCAGGAATGGTACTTGATGCAGAGGTTTTGAAGTCTAGAAGTCAGGAATAGGGCCGGAAGGGGAATGAAGTCTGGCCTGGGATCCTCCACAAAGTGGAGGCTTCAGAAGGAACACAGCAATTGAAGAAGGTGGGGGGGAGGGGGTCGAGATCTTACCAAAGGATTTTCCAAATTGAAAAGATTTCTCTCAGCTAAAAGAATCTTTGATGAAGGCCACAAGAAAATTGCCAGCATCCAAGTGCCCAACCACAGAAACAAACTTCTTATTTCTCATACTTGTTGTAAAGATTAACTCCACGTTTTTGGTGTTCCTCACCAAAAATACTGCATTGAGACTGTAGGAAATTCTTTGACCAATCACTGTCAGATATGGGATAACCGAGTATAGTAAATTAAAATAAAAACTTTTGACAGAGGGCCATGAGATCCCAACAAGTTGGTCTCACAAACAGCTTTGCAGAAGAATAAAAGGGAAATTGTTTTGCTGAATCAGCAGAGCCCCTCCTGTCTTAGGATCCTTGATTTTGGAGCTAGGAGGTAACTTAAAAGTAACTTAAAAGAGACCCATAATTTTATAGGGGAAGAAACTAAAGTCTAGAGATGCGGGGCTTGCCCTGGGTCACACAGCTTGTTATTGTTCATCTTTCATTTTTGAAGATGACCAATGACATCATGGGGTGATGTCTTGGTTTGTGTGTGAATTGGATTTAAGTGAGGTCACAACACAGCTATCTAGTTACTGGCTGAGTAACTATTCATCATTTTCAGTAACTGCATAATGGGGTCCACTCTCAGTATCTTAAAAAGAGAGAACATAGCAGTGGTCACTAACTAGGGCAGGGCAACCAGAGATTTTCCACAGGTGTTGGCATCTGGAAAAGTACAATTCCTCCCCACAGGGGAGGAGACAAGTATCTCTCAGCTTTGCAGTTCTCTGCCAGTCAACGAGGTCCTGATCCTTATCCTGACTTCTCCATGGTTCTTTTGCCATAGCATCCCTTACCCAGGACCCATGTTGCCCCTCCCCTTCAACCCCATAAGTTAAACCCTTCTGGGGGATGCTCTCATGCTATAAAATGGGTATAGGTAGGCTGCCCCTAACTACTTCCCCATCCTCACCCCCTTCCTCATTGTACTGTCTCCTGTTCAACTCTGCCCCCTTTCTGCTGTTATTGCCCTGGGTGAAAGGAATGCTAGTTATAGCTTTGCCAGGTGACGTGCCACTGAAACTAGATGCCTATGGCTATAACATCTGACCCATATTTTGTTCCTCTGTTAGTTTTCATGCTGTGTATAAACATAATTAAAATGTTCTTCTTGTGCTGAATTTCCTCTAATGTTTTCTCTGTCTTAATGACAGGTCAAGCATGCTGCTCACAAGCTGTTCCTGCCATAGTAGCTCTGCAGGGCACAACCTTTTATTAGAAAAGTACCTAAGGAACCTTTAGTTGGTGTGGCATCTTACATCATCATGGTATAAGCTGTTTGTTTCAGATAGCCTTGGGAGAGGAAGAGACAATTATTCATCTCTATTCTAAAGTACCCATCTCCCGAGTGAAGGATTTTGTGATTGTGTTAGAGCCTTAAGCTTACACAGTAGGCATGTATTAGATCCATGTGTCTTTGCCTACACTGGAGTGCTTTGTGTCTGGGAAACTTTAAGAAAAAAAAGTAGCATGATATATTAGAAAGAGCATTGAACTCACAATCAGGAATGACCTGGATTTGAATCTTGCCTCTGATACTTATTAGCTGCTTGATTAAGAATGCATAAATCTAAACTTCTACAGTTACCCTAAATATAAAATGGGAAAATAATGCAGAATTATTGCAAGGTTGTTGTGAGGACTGAGAAAATGGATAAAAACTTTTTTTTTTTTGCTTTTTGGAGGGGGGAAGGTAGGGCAATGGGGGTTAAGTGACTTGCCCAAGGTCACATGGCTAGGGGTGTGTGTGTGTGTGTGTGTGTGTGTTAAGTGTCTGAGGCTGCATTTGAACTCAGGTCCTCCCGACTTCAGGGCCGGTGCTCTATTCACTGAGCCACCCAGGCACCCCTGTATACAAACTTGCAAATCTTAAAGCACCATATAAATGTCAGATATAACAATAATACCAATAATAATTAGTGTTGCTGCTGTACTGGGTGAATCAGCGTTCTGATGCTCAAGTTACACAAGTTTGGAACAACAGAGAATAAAAAAAAAGATTTCACTACTCTGGTAAGAGTCTGGGCAGACAGGTTTAATTTTTTAAAATTACATTTTATATTATTTTCATCTCCCCTTCCCACCCTCCCAGGTCTGCTCCTCACCCCATTGAGGAAGCAAGAAAACACATCAGGTACCAACATGTATGACCAGGTAGAACACATTCCTGCACTGGCCGTGTCTTCCTCCCTGAACACTGCCCCCCACTCTGTCCCCTACCCCGAATAATGTGCTTAAACTTACACTCTGAGATGGATAGCATACATCATTCTGAGTCCTCTGGAACTGCCCTTGGTCCTGGTACGGAGCAGAGTTCCTAAACCTCTCAAAGCTGTTGGTCTCTGGATTACTGCTGCTATTGTATATATTATTCTACTAGTGCTTCTCATTTCATTCTGCATCAGTTCATACAAATCCTCCTATGTTCTCTGAAGCCATCCCCTTCATCATTTCTTACAGTACAATAATATTTGATTACATCACATTCCACTGGCCTCCTGGCTGTTCCCAAAAAGACATTCTATCTCTCTGCTCAGGGCACACTCTCCTTACTCCATTAGACTACTGACCTCTCCGGATTCCTTTAAGTCTCAACTAAAATCCTGCCTTCCACAGGAAGTCTTCCCCATCCCTCTTAAGTCTAGTGCTTACACTCTCTTAAATATTTACTATTTATCCTGAATATAGTTTGCTTTCCATATAATGTTTTGTATATTTTCTCCCTCATTAGACTGAAAACTCCTTGGGGGTAGGAACTGTCTTTTGCCTCTTTTTGTATCCCCAGTGCTTAGCAAAGTGCCTGGCATGTTATAGGCACTTAATAAAGATTGATTGATCCAACATATACATAAGTTGTCCAGCCATTCCTCAATTGATGGACACCTTCTCAGAAACTGGTTTAATTTCTACAATTCAAACTCACTTTAAGACTATTCACTCTATGTCAGAATTTAATATAAGATAGGTCTCTAGATGGAAGTCGGTTTAATGATATGCAAAAAGAATTTCAGTATAAAGCTATCTCATCTGGGAAGTTTTTCACAATCTCAGAATGTTATAGCTAGAGGGGATCAGGTTTTCCATGTATTATAAAAAGAAGATGAATAAATTTGCAATTTTCCCCATAGGCAAGACTGAATTGCCATTCCTTGAATTCAATTGCATATGGATTTCTATGTCTTTATTTAATTATAAATTCATTTCTTTCCATTCTGTAGATTTCCTAAGGTTGAGATTTTACAAAGAGGGCACCCATAGCTTATTTCCATATTTTGATGGATGTACAATCTCATCAATGTGACTACTCTAATCTTTCTTAGCCTTCTTGTTCTGTCTTGTCCTATTGGAGAGGTATCCAATCAAAATTCTAGGGACCTCTATTTAGATTTCTTGCCTTTGGGTGAAAATTGGTTTTTACATATGCTACTCTTAAATTACCCTCACTCTCACTATATGACTATCCCTTTCCTTTTGTAGACATCCATCTCTCTAATAAAATCCTTTATATTTCTGCTCCAGAGTAACTCTTCAATGGTTAAAAAAATGCAGCAGTCTATTCACAAGTACCATGCACCTCTCCATTGTCTTTTGTGTGATGTGTAACTTTAATTCTTTAAAGACTGATATTTCATGATTTGCAAACCATACAGCATCATTGAAAGTAATATTGATAATAAAAGATAAGCCTTTGTTTCAGTAAGGAGCTTGGAGTCATTAAAAGCACTGAACAGTTTCCCAAAGGCAACTGAGCCCACTCTCTTCCATCTAGTCAATTATTCTTGTATC
>CM053582.1:361171682-361182563 GCA_028627135.1 Pseudochirops cupreus
TAATTGAGCATTTTGCAATGTACTATGGGGGATACAAAGTAAGTCAGGAGATAAAGTGGATGGAATTCTGGACTGAGAATCGGGAAGGCCTGAATTCAGTACCGCCTGAAATATACAAGCCATTAGGTCCTCTGACCCTAGATCTCCAAACTCTATAAAACAAAGACACTAAAGCTATCATTGCCGCAGAGTTATTGCAAGCCTCAAATAAAATAATGGGTGTAAAATGCTCTGCAAATTTAAAAGCACTGTCTCTATGCCAATACCAAAGGACCTGTGCATACGCATTAAGTTCATGAATCACAGATCAATAAATAAATAAAGTCGATAAAAATGTATTAAACACCTACTATGCGCCCGGCCCCGGGCTAAGTCCCGGGGACGCAAAAAGAGGCAGAAGACGGTCCTTGCCCCCAGGTTGTTCCCAGTGTCATGAGGGAGATTACAAACGAGAAATCTGCCCAAACAAGCGACCCGCAGGATGAACAGGAAATGGAAAAGTTTGGCCTCGAAATACAAAACGAAGCAGGGTGCAGACGAATAGATTTTTTTGTCAAGTTAACTTGCTGAGCACAGGAAGTGCTCTTTTCAACAATTCAGAAGGCAGCTCTGTACACTGAGAAGGCAGAATTTTGGTTGGGACTTGAAGGAAGCAAAGGACATCGACCGTTGGAATAGAGGAGGGAGAGAATTCGAGGCATGGGAGACAGCCAGAGGACATTCCCAGAACCAAGAGATGGAATCTAGATCATGAAAAAGTAAGGAAGAGAGTGTCACTGGATTGAAGAATATATGGAGGGGAGTACAGTATAAGAAAAATGGAAAGGCAGGAGGGGAGGCTAATTATTGTGCATTATAAATGGCTTTGAATATCGAGCAGAGGATTTTGTATTTGATTCTGGAGAAGATAGGGAGCCATTGGAGTTTATTGGGGGCAGGGGAGGTGATCAGACTTGCACTTTAGGAAAATCACTTTGGTGGCTGAATGGAGGAAGCTTTGGAGTAGGCAGACCCATCAGTGTCCAGTTATATTATTTTACATTTAAGGAAACTAAAGTCTGGGAAGTTTAAGTTATTTGTCCTTATTGATGGATTTGAGGCCTCATGGTTACCCTCAACCTAGTATAGTTGATCTGCTAAGATGGTTTACCAGAGTGTGGCCGCTGCTCATATGTTACACCTTCTTGGAGCCACAGGTGAGTTAAATGAGAGTTGAGTGAATCAGTTGGACACCAAAGGTGGATGAGCAGCCTTGGAAAGGGCTCAGCAGCCCTCACACCAGAGGTACCAGTCTTCTCTGAACACCCTATACAACTCACATATACATGTAGCACTATAGGAAAAAGACTGAGGGCTGTGTATTTATCCAGTGATACAAGAAGTATCAGAAGCAAGATTTCAGCCTAGTTCCAATGTTTTTTTCTATGGGAGATTCTGATGGAGGAACTCTCTTCCCCATGCAGGTTATGATGGATAATATTCTAGTTAGTAGATAAGTCCTAGGGAGTTGCCAATTCCCCCAGCTGTTGTTTTTGATTCCCTAGCATAGTCCAGTGCTTGAAACATAAGAGGTACTTAATAAATCCTTCTGGATCACTGCCTTGTTGTGGCAAAGGGGTTTGCCTAACCCAATGAAACTATGAACTATGCTGTACAGGGTTACCCAAGACAGACAGGTCATAGTAGAGAGTTCTGAAAAAGGGTGATCCACAGGACAAGTCTCTGGCAAAGCACTCCATTTTCTTTGCCAAGAAAACCTCATGGACAGTATTAAAATGATAAAAATATGGTGCTGGAAGATAAGCTGCTCAGGCAGGAGGATGTCCGCTACAAGTAGCTCCAGAAAGAATGAGATGGCTGAGCCAAATCCAAAAGGAAGCTCAGCTGAAAATGGGTCTGGTGACAAAAGGAAAGACCAATACTGTAAAGATCTGTAATTGCATAGGGATCTATGAACCAAAATAAGCTGGATGTGGTCAAAAAGGAGATGGAAAGATTAAAGATTGCCATATTAGGCATCCATGAATTTAACTGGATGGGTATAAGTGAATATAATTCAAGTGATCATCACATATACCACTGGCAAGAATCCCTTTTTTTTTTAAAGGGAAGTATGGGGCAGCTAGGTGGTACAGTGAAGAGAACACTGGCCCTGGAGTCAGGAGGACCTGAGTTCAAATGTGACCTCAGACACTTAACACTAGCCATGTGACCTTGGGCAAGTCACTTAACCCCAATTGCTCTTCCCTCCCCCCTCCAAAAAGCAACAAAAAGGGGGGGGAGTAGCCCTTTTAGTCAATAAAAGGGTGAGAAAAGTAGCACTGGGGTCTAATATAAAAAAATTCCAGAGTATCTATTTGAATTCAAGGCAAACAACTCATTGACATCACAGTAATACAAATATATGCTCCAATCACTGATGCTGAAGAGAGCAAAGTTGCTCAGTTCTATGACAACCTAAAACATCATCTAGAAATAACAAAAAAAAGATGTCACACTCACCATAAGAGACTGGAATGCTAAAGTAGGAAATCAAAAGATAATTAAAGTAACAGACAAGTTTGGCCTTGAAATACAAAATGAAGCAGGGTGGAGACCAGTAGATTTTTTTGTCAAGATAACTTGCTGATCATAGTACTCTTTTTCAACAATTCAGAAGGCAGCTCTGTACATTGACAACACCAGCTGGTCAATATTGAAATCAGATCGATTATATACTTTGCAGCCAAAGATGGAGAAGTTTTTTACAGTCAGTTAAAACAAGACCTGGAGCAGACTGTGGCTCAGATCACGACCTTCTGATTTTTTTATTAATGACATTTCCCCCCCCAATTACATGTTAAGACAGTTTTAAGCAATCATTTTTACAAGACTTTGAGTTCCATATTTTTCCCCTCCCCTCTTGCTAAAATGGTAGGCAATTTGATATAGATTATACATGTGCTATCATGTAAAATATATTTCCATGTTAGTCACCGTTGTAAAAGAAGAAACAGATCAAAAGGAAAAAACCACAAAAAAAAATAAAGTCAATGAAAAGTGTGTGCTTTGATCTGCTCTCAGAGTCTACCAGTGTTTTTATCTGGATACGGATAGAATTTTCCTTTGTGAGTCCTTTCTACTTGTCTTGGATGGAACACTAATGAAATTTGCTGAACTTCTTTTTCTTTTCCTCTTTTCTTTTTTCTTACCAGGGAGGTACTTTGACTGCATTCACTTCAGGAGAATATGTGATGTTTCAAATCTATAGTTCTCCCATTCAACAAACAAGGGAAGACACAATTTCTCATTTCTTCTGGAGGTCAAGCTTTGTCAGTGTAATCATACAATGTCTATTCTCCTTTTTGTTGGTGTTCCTTCAATAAATGCTTGTTTCTTTATTGTGATAATTATGTGCATTGTTTTCTTGGTTCTGCTTTGGTTTATATATCTCCCTATGCTTCTTTGAATTCTTCATGTTCATCACCATGACAAAACATTAGGTAATAAGCTTTGGCTTTAAAAATCTAAGTGAAGGGTCATCTCCAGTCATCCAGATCTATATCTGGACCCAGATGACTTTGGAGGAGAAAGTGAGGCTGGTGACTTTGCACAACCCTCCCTCATGTAAATCCACTTCACTTGCATGTCATGGCATTACCTCCCTGATGTTGTGATCTTCTTTGAGAATGAAGGACAAACAACAACAACAACAACAACTTGTCTTGGATCATTGTGTTGCTAAGAAGGGCTGAGTCATCCATAGTTAATCAACATACAATGTTGCTGATACTATGTACAATGTTTTCCTGGTTCTGCTCATTTCACTTTGCATCCATTCATACAAATCTTTCCAGGTTTTTCTGAAATCTGCCTATTCATCACTTATGATAGCACATTCATATACCACAGCTTGTTCAACCATTCCCCAACTTATGGGTATTCCCTCGATTTCCAATATTTTGCCACCATGAAAAGAACTACTATTAATATTTTTTGCACATGTAGGTCCTTTTCCCTTTTTTATGATCTCTTGGATACAGACCTAGCAGTGGTATTGCTGGATTAAAGGGTATGCACAGTTTGGTTACCCTTTGGGCATAGTTCCAAATTACTCTCCAAAACGGCTGGATTAGTTCACAACTCCACCAACACCATTAGTGTTCTAATTTTCCTATATCCTCTCCAACATTTATCATTTTCCTTTTTTGTCACATTAGCCAAATTGATAGGTGTGAAGTAATACCTCAGAATTGTTTTAATTTGCATTTTTCTAATCAAAAAACAATTTAGAGAACTTTTTCATACATCTATAGATAGCTTTGATTTCTTCATCTGAAAGCCACCTGTTCATATCCTTTGACCATTTATCAATTGGGGAATGGCTTATATTCTTATAAATTCAGTTCTCTGTGTATTTGAGAAATGATGCCTTTGTCAGAGACACTTGCTATAAAGATTGTTTCCCAGCTTTTTGTTTTCATTCTAATTTTTGTTGCTTTGGTTTTATTTCTGCAAAAACTTTTAAATTTAATATAATCAAAATTACCTATTTTGCATTTTGTAATGCTCTCTATCTCTTATTTGGTCATGAATTTGGATGCTATACCACTTGGTGCACACATGTTTAGTATTGATATTACTTCATTATCTATGGTACCTTTTAGCAAGATGCAGTTTCTGTCTTTACCTCTTTAATTAGCTCTATTTTTGTTTTTGCTTTGTCTGAGTTCAAGATTGCTACCCTATTTGTTTGTGTGTTTTACTTTAATGGAAGCATAATAGGTTCTGTTCCAGTCCTTTGCTTTATTCTATGTGTGTTTCTCTGCTACAAGTGTTTCTTGTAAACAACATATTATAGGATTTTGGTTTTCTATCTACTCTGCTATCTGCTGTCATTTTATGGAAGAGTTCATCCCAGTTACATTCACAGTTATAATGACTAACTGTGTATTTCCCTTCCTCCTATTTTTCCTCCTGTTTATCCTCTCTCCTTTTACCCTTTTTGTCCTTACCAGTGTTTTACTTCTGTCTACCGCTTCCCTCAATTTGCTCTCCCTTCCATCAGTCCTCACCCCCACCTTTACTTAATCTCCTCCCCTACTACTTCTCTGTCAGGTAAGGCAGAATTCTATATTCAACTGATTATATATATATTTTTCCCTTTTTGAGCCAATAGTGAAGAGAGTAAGGTTCAAGCAATGTCTATCACCCACCCTCCCATCTTCCCGTCTGTTGTGATAGGTTTTTTTGCACCTGTATGTGAAATAATTTACCTCATTCTCCTTGTCCTTTTCTTCTGTACCCAATGTATTCTTCTTTCTCATCCCTCAGTTATTTTTTATGTCATTCCTTCAAATTTACCTTATACTCATACCCTCTGTCTGTGTATATTTGTCTAGTTGTGCTATTGGAGATACAACTTTTAAGAATTATAAGTATTGTCTTGCTACATAGGGATGTAAACAGTTTGGCTCCATTGAATCCTTTATGATTTCTTTTCCCTTTTCATATTTTTAGGATTTTCTTGGATCTTGATATTGGAGATCAAAATTTTTATTCAGTGCTGGTCTTCTTATGAAAACTTGAAATCCTTCTATTTCATTGAATGACTACTTTTTCTCTTGAAGTATTATGCTTAATTTCACCAGGTAGGTGATTT
Source organism: Pseudochirops cupreus (assembly GCA_028627135.1). NCBI lineage: Eukaryota > Metazoa > Chordata > Mammalia > Diprotodontia > Pseudocheiridae > Pseudochirops > Pseudochirops cupreus. Next base: position 361,177,324 of record CM053582.1, read on the forward strand.
TAGTTGTAGTCCTAGCTCCTCTGCCTTCCAGAATATTATGCTCCTTGACTTCCTTGATCCTCAGTCCTTTAATGTTGCAACTGCTAAATCCTAAGTAATCCTGACCATGACTCCCTGATATGTGAATTGTTTCTTTTTGGCCACTTGCAGTATGTTTAGCTTGACTTGATACTTCTACAGTTTGGTTATAGCGTTCCTTGGGGTTTTTATTTGGGGATCTCTTTCCTGAGGTGAACAGTGGATTATTTCAATGCCTATTTTGCCCTCCAGGATATCAGGGCAGTTTTCCTTGAACATTTCTTGAAAGATTCTATCCAGGTCCTCCTTTTGATTATAGCTGTCAGGTAGTTCAATGATTCTGACATTGTCTCTCCTGGATCTATTTTCCAGGTCAGTTGTTTTTCCAATGAGGTATTTTACATTTTCTTCTATTTTTTCATTCTTTTGGATTTTTAAAAATTGAATCTTGATGTCTCATAGAGTCATTAGCTTTCACTTGCTTAATTCTAATTTTTAAGGAGTTGTTTTCCTCAGTTGACTTTTGTACTTCCTTTTCCCTTTGGTCAATTCTACTTTTTAAGCAGCTGTTTTCTTTCTCTAAGCTACTGACTCTTTTTCCGTAATTATCTTACATCACTCTCATTTCTTTTCCAAATTTTTCTTCTATCTCTCTTACATGATTTCGAAACTTTTTGAGCTCTTCTATGAGTTCTTTCTAGATTTGAGACCATTTCCTATTTTTCTTTGGGATTTTGCCCCAGACTGTTTTGACATTGTTGTCCTCTTCTGAGTCTGTGTCTTGATCTTCCCTGTCATCATAATAAGTTATTCTTTTTTTTTTCTTGTTTATTGCTCATCTTTTTTGGCCTTTTTCCTTTCTTTAAAATTTGAGCTCTGCTACTAGGGTGGAAGGGACACTATCTCAGGTTTCTCATGCCAAAAGATACAGGCCCTTGCTGTTTACCTTTTGCTGCACTGATGTAGCCCTGAGACCCATGCGGGAGCTTCATGTTGGGTACTGCACTGAGGGAGTGAGGTAAAGGGGTGTCTGGTGCACCTGGAAGCTACCAATGTCTGGTGCTAAGCTTACCTGCTGCTGAGCTGGGGTCCTAGCAATGGTGTCTGGTGTGTGTTGAGACCAATGGAGTGTTTCTGTGTTTTCCCAGGGCTATACTGAAGAATGTGGAGGTCCTGGTTGCTTAAGGTTGCCTGTTTGCTCAGGGCTATGCTAAAGCACTTGGAGGTCTGGCCAGCAGAGGTTGCCTATATGCTGAAGCACATGGTGGTTCTTGGAACTGGAGTCTGCCCAATTGTGTGGTTATGTTGAGGTACTTGGGGATTTCCTGCTCCACTACCCTGGGGCTCAGGATCTCCCACTGGCTTTCTGAGGTGGGACTTGCAGCTGGCTTACTAGGATGCTTCCTGTCCTGGGCTACATTCCCTTTTTGCCTGAGTGAAACAGACCTTTCTTGGAGATATTTTAAATTTCTTGGACAGAAAGATTGTTTCACTTTGTCATTTTCCTGGTTCTGCTGTTCCAAGATTTGTTTGGGGGTACTGCATTATGGTTGTTTGGAGGTGAATATGAGAGAGTTGTCACAATTTACTGCTTACTCCATCATCTTGTCTCCCAGAAGTCCCCATGAGCTTATTGCAAAATTCAGACTTAAATTGAAGAAAGTAGGGGAAACTATCAGACATATAGGTATGACCTAAATAGCACCCCTTATGGGGAGTGTGGTGGAGCCAAGATAGCAGAGTAAAAGCAGGGACACGTTTGAGCTCTCCCCAAGCCCCTCCACATATGTGTAAAAAATTACTCTAAACAAACTCTAGAGCAGCAGAGCCCACAAAGAGACAGAGTAAAACAAATCTCCAGCCCAAAACAACCCTGAAAGGAAAGGTCTGTTGTACCAGGCTGGGAGAGGAGCACAGTCCAGCATGGCCATCAGCACAAACCAAGACCCAGCAAACCCAGAGCAGCTCTCAGGGGACTGAATCATTGGCAGTTGAGGCAGTTTCCAGACTTCCCAAACTACAAACACCAAACAGAACTTAGAAGGTCAGTAGGAAAGGTCTGTTGGACCTGGGTGAGAGAGGAGCACAGAACAGCCTCAGCCCCAGCATAGCCCCATAGCAGTGGCAGCAGTGGTGATAGCTGTAGCAGGAGGGGTGGTGGCAGAGAGAGTGGCTGCTTCCAGAACTCTCAGCTCACAGACAGTAAGGGAATTGAACAACTGATCAGAAGGAGATTACAGGTATCTCTTTGCTGGCACTGATGCAGGCTTCTGTTAGTTTGCCTATACATGAATCTGGGTCACAAGCCTGGGGCAAGGAGGAACTCTGGCATGATGGAACTTGTGGCAGCAGTAGAGAGGGAAACCTCCTCACAGTTCCAGGGCAGAAAATAATGCTTGTGGTCACTCATAGACCAGGTCACAGGCCAGGAAAGGAGTAAATACCTCTCCTTAGATTATATAACCTTGAAAGAACTGAAAACTTACAGGTCCCTAGAAGTATCTCTGAAAACAGCGGCACAAAATCTCTGAAGCTTAGGATAGTACAACCTCCACACTGGGAAGTGCCCTGCCTTAACAAAGAGTTAAAAAGTCAAGTAATAGTTTGGGGAAAATGAGCAAACAATGGGGGGAAAAAAACTCAGACCATAGAATCTTACTTTGGGGACAAGGAAGAGCAAAACACACACTCAGAAGAAGACAACAAAGTCAAAGCTCCTGCAACCAAAACATCCAAGAAAAATATGAATTGGTTACAGATCATGGAAGAGCTCAAAAAGGATTTGGAAAATCAAGTAAGAGAAGAAGAGGAAAAATTGGGAAGAGAAATGAGAGCGATGCAAGAAAATCATGAAAAATGATTGCTAAAGGAGACCCAAAAAAGTACTGAAGAAAAACACCTTTAAAAATAGACTATAAGGCAGCTAAGTGTTGCAGAGAATAGAACACCAGCCCTGGAGTCAGGAGGACCTGAGTTCAAATCCAGTCTCAGACACTTAACACTTACTAGCCTTGTGATCTTGGGCAAGTCACTTAACCCAAATTGCCCTACCTTCCCCCCTCCAAAAAACAAAAAAATAAAAATTAGAATGGAACAAATGGAAACTAGTGACTCTATGAGTCATCAAGAAATTATAAAACAAAGCCAAAAGAATGAAAAAAAAATAGAAGACAGTGTGAAATGTCTCATTGGAAAAACAACTGACCTGGAAAATAGATCCAGGAGAGATAATTTTAAAATTATTGGACTACCTGAAAGCCATGATCAAAAAAAGACCCTGGACATCATCTTTCAAGAAATAATCAAGGAAAACTGCCCTGATATCCTAGAACCAGGGGGGAACATAGAAATTGAAAGAATCCATAGATCCCCTCCTAAAAGAAATCTCAAAATGAAAACTGCCAGGAATATTGTAGCCAAATTCCAGAGTTCCCAAGGCATGAAGAAAATAGTGCAATCAGAAAGAAAGAAGCAATTCAAGTATGGTGGAACCACAATCAAGATAACACAAGATTTAGCAGCTTCTGTATTAAGGGACTGGAGGGCTTGGAATATGATATTCAGGAGATCAAAGAAGCTAGGATTAAAACCAAGAATCACCTACCCAGCAAAACTGAGCATAATCCTTCGGGGGGGGGGGGGAATGGATATTTAATGAAATAGAGGACTTTCAAGCATTCTTGAAGAAAAGACTAGAGTGGAATAAAAAAATTGACTTTCAAATATAAGACTCAAGAGAAGCATAAAAAGGTAAGCAGGAAAGAGAAATGACAAAGGACTCATTAAAGTTGAACTGTTTACCTCCCTACATTGAAAGTTGATATTTGTAACTCAACAAGAGCTTTCTCATTATTAGTGTAGTTGGAGAAAATATATATAGACAAAGGGCACTGGGTGAGTTTAATATGAAGTGATGATATCTAAAAAATAAAATTAAGGAGTGAGAAAGGAATGAACTAGGAGAAGGAGAAAGGGAGAGGTAGAATAGGGTAAATTATCTCATGTAAAAGAAGCAAAAAAAAAAACCCAACAATTTACAGTGGAGGAAATGAGGGGGTTGGTGAGAGGGAATGAATGGACCTTACTCTTATTGGATTTGGCTTAAGGGGGTAATAACATACACACTCAATGGGGTATGGAAATCTACCCTATAGAAAAGTAGGGTTGAAGGGGATAAGGGAGGGAGTATAATAGAAGGGAGGCCAAAAGGGAAGAGGATGTAATCTAAAAGCAATACTTTAAAAAAAATTGGTTTATTTACTTTTAGTTTACAACATTAAGTTCCACAGTCCCTTGAGTTTCAGATTTTCTCCTCCTTCCTTTCCTCCCCCTCCCCCCATCATGGCAGCATACACTCAAATATAGGATGTACAAATATCTTCACATTAATCATTAGGTTGTAAAGAAGGATTATAACTGATGGAAAGATCAGTGGGAAAGAAGAAACAAAACAAGGAAAAGAAACACAGTAAGTAGTTTGTTTCAATGTGCATTCAGACTCCGCATATCTTTCTCTGGATGTGGATATCTCTTTCAATCATGAGTCTTTTGGAGATGTCTTATAACCTTACATTGTTGAGAGGAGCCCAATCTATTGAGGTTAGTTGTCACACATATGTTGTGTCAGTGATTGTGTACAAATTTCTCCTGGTTCTGCTCTTCTCACTCAGCATCAGTTTATATAAGTCTCCCCAGATTATTATGAAGTCCATCTGCTCCTCATTTCTTATAACACAAAAATATTCCATTACATTCATATACCACAAATTGTTCAGCCATTCCCTAATTGATGGGCATCCACTTGTTTTCCAGTTCTTTGCCACCACAAAAAGAGCTGCTATGAATATTTTTGTACATACAGGTTCTCTTCCCATTTCTTTGATCTCTTTGGGATACAACCCTAGAAGTGGTATTTGCTGGGTCAAAGGGTTTGCACTTAGTTATAGCCCTTTGGGTATAGTTCACAGCTCCACCAACAATGCATTAGTGTTCCAATTTTTCCCCATCCTCTCTAGCATTTGTAATTTTCCTTTTTAGTCATCTTAGCCAACGTGGCTGGTGAGATGTGGTACCTCAGAGTTGTTTTGATTTGCATTTCTCTCATCAGTAATGCTTTGGAAAATTTTTCATATGCTTATAGATATCTTTAATTTCATCTTCTGAAAACTGCCTGTTCATATCTTTTAGCCATTTATCAGTTGGAGAGTGGCTTGTATTCTTAT
>CM053582.1:361182663-361231894 GCA_028627135.1 Pseudochirops cupreus
GAGAGTGGCTTGTATTCTTATAGATTTGACTCAATTCTTTGTATATTTTAGAAATGAGGCCTTTATCAGAGACACTAGTTGTAAAAATTCTTTCCCAGTTTTCCACTTCCCTCTTAATCTTGGCCACACAGAAACTTTTCAATTTAATATAATCAAAATTATCCATTCTGCATTTTATAATGCTCTCTAACCCTTGTTTTGTCATGAAGCCTTCCCCTCTCTATAGATCTGACAGGTAAACTATCCCTTGCTCTCCCAGATTGCTTACAGTATCAGCCTTTAGTCCTAGATCATGCACCCATTTCAACTTTATTTTGGTGTATGGTGCTAGAAATTGGTCTATGCCCAATTTCTGCCGTACTATGTTCCAGTTTTCCCAGCACTTTTTGTCAAATAGTGCATTCTTATCCCAAAAACTGGGGTCTTTGGGTTTATCAAACAGTGGATTACTATAGTCATTGGCTATTGAGTCTCATGTACCCAATCTATTCCAGTGATCCAATACACTATTCTTCAGCCAGTACCAAGTAGTTCTGATGACTGCTGATTTGTGGTACAGATTAAAATCTGGTGTGGCTAGACCACTTTCCCTAGCATTTCTTTTCATTAATTGCCTTGATATTCTGGACCTTTTGTTCTTCCAAATGATTTTTGCTACTATTTTTTCTAGCTCTACAAAGTAATTTTTTGGTAAATTGATTAAAACAAATACTTTTGAGGAGGGACAGGGTGAAAGGAGAGAATAGATTAAAAGTATTGGAAAGGATAGGATGGAGGTAAATATAGTTAGTCTTTCACAACATGATTGTTACAGAAGTGTTTTGTATGACTACACATGTATAACCTATATCAAATTGTTCATTTTCTCAATGAGGGTGGTGAGAAAGGAAGGGAGAGAATTTGGAACTTGAAGTTTTAAAAGCGAATGTTAAAAATTGCTTTTACATGCAACTGGGAAATAAGAGACAGGCAATGGGGTATAGAAATCTATCTTACTCTATAGGAAAATAGAAGAGAAAGGGGATAAGAGAGGGTGGGGTTGATAGAAGGGAGGGCAGATTGGGGGAAGGGGTAATCAGAATGCACGTTGTTATGGGGGGAGGGAGGAGAGAAATGGGGAAAAATTTTGGAACTCAAAATCTTGTGGAAGTGAATGTTAAAAACTAAAATTAATTAATTAATTAATTGATAGAAATAGGGGGGAATAACATCTCTTATAAATATGAAGTGGAAAAGATGAATAGATTTAAGGGATTAGATCTGGTAGATAGAAAAATAGATGGAGATTTGCAACATTTTACAGGAGGCAGCAACAAGAAAAAATAGCCCCAAGATAAAGAAGATCAAGAAAGCAAAACGGCTTCTCTGATGAGGCTTTATAAATAACTGAGGAAAGAAGAAAGGGAAAGACATACGCAATGAATGAAGACTTCCAGAAAATAGCCGGGAGAGATAAGAAGGTTTTCTTAAATGAGGAATACAAAGAAATAGAAGAAAACCCAATAGAATGGGAAAAACAAAAGATCTTTTCAAGAAAATCAGAGATATCAAGGTAACATTTTGTGCAAAAATGACCGTGATAGAAGACAAAAATGGTAAAGACTTAACAGAAGTAGAAGAGATTAAGAAGAGGTGATAAGAATACACAGAAGAACTATACAAGAAAGATCTTAACATCACCAATAACTATGATGATATGGTTACTGATCTAGAGTCAGACATCCTGGAGAATGAAGTTAAGCAGGCCTTAGAAAGTATTGCTAATAATAAGGTTAGTGGATGTGATGGAATTCCAGCTGAGATATTTAAAATCCTAAAAGATGATGCTGTTAAAATGCTTTAAGTCACTGTTGATTAGATAAATGCAAATTAAAACAACCTTGAGATGTCATTTTATACCTATCAGATGGGCTAAAATGATTGAAGGGGAAAGCAATGAATGGTGGAAGGGATATAGAAAAATTGAGACACTAATTCTTGTTTTTGTTGGAATTGTGAACCGATCCAAAGCAATCTGGAATTATGCCCAAAGAGTTATCAAACTGCCTATACCCTTTGGCTCAGCAATACCACTACTAGGTCTGTTTCTAAAGATGATTAGGATAAAAGGGGAAAAATCTATTTGTTCTAAAATATTTATAGCAGTTCTCTTCACAGTAGAAAAGAACTGGAAAATGCAAGGATGCCTGTCATTTGGAGAATGGCTGAACAAGTTGTGATAGAATACTACTGTGCTGTAAGAAATTATGAGCTCAGTAATCTTAGAAAAACATGGATAGACTCTCACAAAATAATGAAAACATTGTAGACCATAATAGCAATATGTTTTAAGAAAAACTTTGAGCAACTAAGTCATTTTGACTGTTAATAAATCCCCAAATTAACTACAAAGGACCAATGAAGAAAGACTATCTGCGTTCAGAGAAAGAATTGATAAATAGAGGTATGTACAGAATGATTTTACGTATATATCCATATATATATAAACACATATGCACATATATTTGTGCCTAATGATAACTATCTCTAGAATGCAGGGAGGAGGGAGGAAAGGATAAAGGGGGAAAAGGAAAGTCACACAATAGCTTTTTTATATATTTAAAAGGAATAACAAGTTCAACATAATAGATTTTCAGTTTTGTGTGCAATAATCTTTTTTATTATCTTATGGATGTGCTCATTTTATTCCATAAATTTAAAATTAGATAAAGAAATGTTTTTTTAGAAGATGACTCTGTTAAAGTGCTGCACTCAACATGCCAGCGAATTCTGAAAACTTCATAGTGGCCCCTGGATTGGAAAAGATCACTTTACGTCCCAACCCTAAAGAATGACAATGACAAAGATTGTTCAGATTGCTGAACAATCGCCCTCATTCCACACGCCAGAAAGGCAACGCTTCAGATTCTGCAAGCCAGGCTTCCGCAACATGTGAAGCAAGAATTGCCAGAAGCGCATTTTGGTTTTCTAAGACAAAGAGAAACTAGAGACCCAATTAACAACATTCTCTGCATTGTAGAGAAAGCAAGGGAGTTCCAAAAAGAGAGAAATCAGACTTCTGCTTCATTGACTTCATACATTAAAGTCTTCGACTCTATAGATCACAATAAAACATCCCAATTTTCACCTGTCTGACATGTGAATTAGCCCGAGGAACCTCTGGTTTGGAATCTGGTTAGGATGAACTCTATCTTAAGATGACAGGAATACAATAACTGATATTGTAACAGATGTGGGAATGGGTTGAGATGAATCCCTTCCCCTTCTACCCCCCAAAAAAACCAAGGGCTGAGAAGTCTGGGAGGTGTAGTTCCATTCTTCCCTTTTAGAGGAAAACTCTTAAGAGTCTCACCCCCCCCATCCTATGGAAAGATGGAAGGATTGTTGTTCAGTTTGGCCTAAACTGGAAAAGATTATGTAACCCCATGGGAAACTTCGAATTTAGTGAGAAGGAGAGAATGCAGCTGGAGCAGCCAGGAGGAAAATGATGAGCAGTAACAGCTGGTGCCTTCCCTGCCCTGGCACCTGCTTAGCAGAAGAGAAGACAATGCTGCAGCTGGAAAATACAGAGACAGCCCCTGGTCATAGAAGACTGTTCTGTGGCTTGAGCTTCTAATTACGAAGTTATTCAGTGGGGTGTGGATAAATGTTTAACTACTGGGGAGGGAGGGAGGGAGGTTGGTGGAACATAGATGTGAAACTCTTTTGAGTTTAATCTGAATTATTAACGTTTTCTTATCACTTTTTTACTCATTCACAATCAACAAAACAATAAATCGAGTCTTTGTTTGTAGCATCTGATTTCCAAGGTGCAAATGCTCACACTGAAAATTTAAGCAATCTGCTCCTAGGAGCCATTATGAGCTAGCACCAGCACACCTCTGGTTACACCTCTTCAGGGAAAGTCAATGAACTGAATTCCTTACCAACTTCAAAAAATCAATCGAGTTTCTTGTTCTCTGCCCCCCTCCCCTTTACATGCTTGCTCATAATAAATTGTCTGTTCATGATCAGTTTCCCGGTTATATACTAAACTTCTTTTTATTCTAATTCTATTCCTCTTCACATAAAAGACCTGTGGTTTAACCCAGAAATGTATATTTCCTGTATATACTTTGGTTACCTCCAGAGAGGGCAAATGGAGAAGCCTCTGGTTATATGACCACAAAATTAAACTGTCTGAGAAAGTTACTTCACATATTGGAGCTAGGTACCACCTGGGGACACGAGGAACTGTTATTTTTATAATTAATTCTGTAATAGGGTTAAGTGACTTGCCCAAGGTCACACAGCAAGTAAGTATCTGAAACCAGATTTAAACTCAGAAAGAGGAGTTCTCCTGACTCCACCAACACTCTATCTACTGTGCCACCTACTTGCCCCACAGGTTGTGTTTGTCTTTCATTCTCAAAGAGGACCATGGCATCAATGAAATGATGACATGACTTGCAGTTGACTTTGATTTGAGTGAGAGAGGGCTGTGCAAAGTCACCAGCCTCACTTTCTCCTCCAGAGCCATCTGGATCCCATGACCAGATATTCATCAGGATGACTGGAGACGATCCAGGATGCAATGGGAGACTTTGGAAGGCCTTTTCAGGCATTCACTTAGAGTAAGGTAACACCCATTCAGTGAGTAGGCCTCTTTAAGAAGTGAGTCAAGGGATGGCCCCTTTAAATAGAAAAAAAAAATCAAGGTGGCAGGGGAAGATCCTCAGGGTTGCTGTTCCAAAGAGAAACAGTTACCATTGACATTCATTCTCTCTAAGCCAGGAGGGCCCAAAATACAGCCATTAAGTGGAGTTTGGTCCAATCTATGAACTTCAGAGTGAAGTGGGTGGAAGGAAGGAAGGAAGGAAGGAAGGAAGGAAGAAGAAAAGAAGGAAAGAAGGAAGGAAGGAAGGAAGGAAGGAAGGAAGGAAGGCCTGACCAGTGAACCCCAAGTTAATTGGGCAACTTTTGACCATCAAAATTTTACCTTTGGAGAGAAGAAGGAGAGGGAGAGGATGAGATGAGTTACCCAACTAGCTGGGTCCCCATTTGGGCCCCTTGGCCCCATGCAAACTCATGAAGCATTCCATATTTTTGACTCACTTCTTAAAGAGGCCCATTCACTGAATGAGTGTTACCTCAGTCTAAGTAAGTACCTGACAAGGCCTTCCAAAGTCTCCCATTGCATCCTGGATCGTCTCCAGTCATCCTGATGAATATCTGGTCACTGGATCCAGATGGCTCTGGAGGAGAAAGTGAGGCTGCTGACCTTGCAAAGCCCTCCCTCACTCAAATCAAGGTCAACTGCAAGTCATGTCATCATTTCCCTGATGCCATGGTCCTCTTTGAAAGTGAAGGACAAACAACCTAGCTGCCCCAAACTTCCATAGGTAGAACTTCAAGCTGAATCTGTAGGGTTTTTTGTTTTTTTTGTTTTACCTCTAGAGCACTGAGCTTATTTTTGTAACATGGGAATGACTTGCTGAATCAGCAATGTGGAAGAATGGGGAAAATGAAGGAAAGGGAAGAGAGCCCCTAAGGCAAAAATCTCTGCCACTCACTGGGAGGGAATGGGAGGGGCGAGAGGGTCCCAGGGAAGGAGGGCAAAGAGAAAGGGAGGGAGAGAGAAAAGTCCCGATGCGCAACAGGAACGGGATAAATGTTTATCAAGCCTGGCTAGGCACGATGCTAAACACTGTAAATATTACCTTAGTCTATCCTCACAATAACTCTGGGAAGTGGCTCCTATGCTGACCCCCATTGTAGAGACGAGAAAACTGAGGCAGACTGAAGTTAGGGAACTCACCTATGGTCAGACAGCCAGTGTCTAAGGACGTATTTGAACTTGCGTCTCTTGGACTGCAGTTCCAGTACTCTATCCACTGACCCACTTAGCTGTCTGTCCCCCAATAGGAGAAGCGAGGCACTGTTTGAAAGGATTCTCTTCTGTCCCTTTCCCTGGAGAAAGAGGAAGACAGGAGTCTATTTTGCTCTCCACAGCGGCACCTCCGAGTTCAAATATCTTTACTGAGAATTAACAGAAGATGCAGAAATCAAGATCGGTGACACAACATGGAACCCAGTAATAACTGGCATAGTATGGACTCCCTTACCTCTCCAAAGGGCTTATCCCAAATTCTAATAACAACGGGCTACATGAATTAAGGGTTTCGTTAGGTCAGAGGAACCCCACCCCTCACTGCCACTGCTTTTATCCCACCAAATTGGATGCTATGTCAGCCCTGGTATTGTTTAGGCACTTGCCAAAACAGAGTCTCCATGACTTAGGGCTAGTCTCTGGACTCTCCCCCTCCCTTAATTTACAGCCTTGTTTTTCTGGACTTCCCCTCTCCCCTTCAGTCTTGTTTCCTTGCTCTCACCTAGTTAAATTCTTCCCATACCCACTGCCCTTGGGGTACTTCCTCTGCTAGATCTATGTACAGCAATTGAGTTTTAGTGGGGGTTGTAGCAGGGTCCAGCCAAATCCCTTGTTATGTCTTTCTCAGGTTTCCTCAAGGCAGTCTTGGGAAATACTAAAAATCACAGAAACTGTCTAATGAAATTGTTCCCTCCGTATCCCATTGGGAGCCGGGAGAATTCTCTTCTTCCTTTGCTTTAGCTTCCCTTTCACTCCATCCATTACACATTTGAACAAAAATCAAACACCATAATTGTACAGACAAGCACTGGAAAGGAAGGATGTTTCCAAAAGCAAGCTCTGATGGCAGCAGGCAAGGCACTGGATGTCTTAAACCCTTTTCCCCTTCTCCCCACTGGTCAAAATGAAACAGGAGGAGAGCAATAAGGCAGGTTAAGTAGAGGAAAACTTCCATAGGCAGCACTCTAGGAAAACAAGGGGAAGAGAAGGGCTAAAGAGTAGACTCCACTGAGTCTCATCAACCTGTCTGCTGGGTTGGCCCAGTCTGCTCTGTTTCAATCTCCCTTCTCAGAAATGTCCAATCACAGCTTTTCGCATCTGGTTAGCAGGGACAAAGCTGCCCTGTTCCCTTTCCCAACAAGTTTGACAGAATATAAGGACCTGGACACAGCCTTGTCTTCTCCTTTCTGTCTCAGGCACATGCCTGAGCTCTGTGGATTGTACCTGTGGATCCTCAGCAATGTGGATTGTATCCTAGAATTAAGTTCCTCTCAAGACCAAAACCCTAGGAAGTCCTGGGGCGCTCTGAATAAGTGTGCAGGCCCCCTGTGCAGACACTGCCTCTACCCCACCAAATCTCCAAGGCAATGTCCCTGGGGGCAGGCAGTTTCATGAAAAGTGCCCATGTATCCTAGGGAGAGGGAGACTTCTCAGTGAGTGACCCTGAACAGGCAATCATTTCCATGAGGAGAATGGAAGGTACTTCACTCTTTTATTTTGTTGTTGAGTTTGAGGGAGAAGTTTTTTTTTCCCCAAATATCAGGGTTGCTTTCTTTTATACTACAAGTTTTCCGAAATTGAATTTTCCCAGCTAGCATGTTGTCAGTGATGATCTAAAGGGAACACAGTAATGAGAGAATTAAGAGTTTTTAATGAATGGTTAGAGCAGAGGTTCTCAACCCTTTGGGGGTTGAATGACCCTTTCACAGGGGTCACAGGGGTCACCTAAGACCATCAGAAAACACATATTTCCGATGGTCTTAGGAACTGAGACACGTCTCCTCTATCTGTCTCCAGGCGAGTCCACCCACGTGCAAATACGCCCACATACAAGTATTAAAGGGTCTCGACATTAGGAAGGTTGAGAACCACCAGGTTAGAGAATGTGCTGACCACTGAGGAAAAACATCTAGCTAATAATGTGAAGAGTCTGAGTTCCAGTTTTCTGGCTCAGTGTGAGGCCTTTCCTTTTCTGTGTAAGGCCTTCCCATTTCTCTCTCTTTAATCTTAGCCTGTCTAATGATATAACAAGCTGTGTGTCTAATCTTATAAGAACAGAGAAAAAGAATACCGTTGTAAATTGCTACTCAAAATGATGCCAAGTAGGCTGAAACACCAAGGGTATTTATTTAGATCAGACTATAAAGGAACATAAATATAAAGCTTGAAAATGGGGGGTAAATGTAAAATACCTCCTAATTAGTTTTATAAGGTGCATCTTGCTCAAGATGTCAGAGAAAGACTGTGTTCAATTTCTCATTCTGGGCCTGTGGTTATTAAAGTCAGGTGGCCAATTATGATTCATTTGCAATTCCTATTTAGCCATTAATTAAAATCTACGTCCTTGACTTGACATCAAATGCCACTGGAGCTCAGAAAGAAAATACTAGGCAAAACATTGGTGAAAAAAAGAAAAAGCTTTCATTTTCCCCTTCCTGAAGAAGCCTCCAGGGTAACTAGAGTAACTCTAATTCCAAAACAAGAAGGAAATGGGGTCTAGCACTTTGACTTTCCTCCCTTTAAATACCATGTTCTCTTTAAGGTCTCCCAAGATCCCTCTATGTCATCATGTGTGCTGGAGGTTAGGTGCTGGGAGCAAGCCAGAGGCTGAGAGAACAGCCCTATTAGGTTCACCTGGCCCTTTTTAGAGAGAGATGTAATGTGGCCAGAGGGGCTTATTGATTCTTTTTTTACTCTGATTGAAATTCAGAATGTCTGGATGTTAGTGTTTTTCAAACCAGATGAGGTAAAGCCCTATAAGAATTCCATCAAGATTCTCAGGCCACTGCTGAAGCTGAACACGTCAGTGCTTCTAAAGCAAGGGTTCTTCTTCTTGGAGGGGGAAAGGCAGGGCAGTTGGGGTTAAGTGACTTGCCCAAAGTCACATAGCTAGTAAGTGTTAAGTGTCTGAGGCTGGATTTGAACTCAGGTTCTCCTGACTCCAGGGCTGGTGCTCTATTTACTACACCACCTAGCCACCCCTTGAGCAGGAGTTATTAAGCTGGTGTTCGGGAACTTGAGTTTTATTCTGAGTATTTTGATCATTGTATTTCAATATAATCAGTTTCCTTTGTAATCCTATGGATTTTTTTAGGCATTGAAAAACACTGGAGAAGTGGCCAGTGTTTCACTAGACAACCAAAGAAGCATCATTGACATACAAAAAGGCTGAAGGATCCCTGTCTATTGTGCTATACTATTTTGCCATAAGAAATGATGAGCAGGCAGATTTCAGAAAAACTTGAAAAGACTTATCTGAACTGATGCTGAGTGAAGTAAGCAGAAGCAGGATATTGTACACAATAGCATTAACACTGTGCATGACTTAGTGCTCCTCAGCAATATAATGATCCAAGATAATTCCAAAAGATTCATGATGGAGAATGCTATTTATATCCAGAGAAAGAACTGATGGAGTCTGAATGCAGATAGAAGTGTACTATTTCCCCTTCCTTTGGGAATTTTTGTGCATTATTTTTTCCCTTTTGTTCTGTTTCTTCTTTCACAACATGACTAAGGTGGAACTATGTTTAACATGATTGCACATGTATAACCTATAAAAGATTGCTTGCCATCTTGCACGGGGGTGGGGGGGAAGGGAAGGTGACAGGGAGAAAAATTTGGAACTCAAAATCTTATAAAAAATGAATGTCAGAAATTGTTTTTATGTGTAATTGGAAAAACTAAAATACTATTTACATTTTTAAAAAAATCTTTGTCCTAGAAGGAGTAGAGCTGTTTGTATGGGAAGAACTCCTACTACATTGTGATAGTTGAAGTTCTGCTGAATGAGGCATATTGAATCTGGAGAAAAGTCAAGCAGCATATGACAAATTCTCCCCAGACTCCTTTTTATACTCTCCTGACACATTGTCATTATGGAGGCCTCCTTTTCCAGATTGGTGACTCCCACCCTGGGAGCCCAGGACCTTTCCCTCACTCTCTCCAACTCCTCTTTTTTTCCTGCCACGTTGTCCTCTCTTTTTTCACCTGTTTTCCAGCTCCTCCTTTATGCCTTGTTTTTACCTTTTAGAATGTAAGCACCTTGAGAGCAGGGACTGTTAACCCCTTGCTAATTTTTGTTTCCCCAGGGTTTAGCACAGTGTGTGACAGAAAGTAGGCACTTAATTTAGGATCTCTGTCACCTGGGTGAGGGATTAAGTTAGTCTCCTTTTACCCCACAGGGCAGATTAGAGGAATGGAGAAGAAGTGGAAAGGCTGCAAATTAAGGCTTGATGTCAGGGAAAAATTCTTAACAATTAAAACGACACAAAAGTGAAATGGTTTGCCTCTGGAGGTAATGGAATCCCCGCCATTGGAGGTCTTCAAGGAAAGGCTGAATGAGCACTTATCAGACAGGGTTAGAAGGTTTGGGTTTTGTATTGTTTTTACTTATGGGTTGTACTAGGTAATAAATATGTACACTTTTAGTTCTGAAAGTTGTTGATTCTATCCAATTAGTTAGATTCAACCCATTCGGCATGTAACAAGAATAAAAAACACACTTATTCAATATTATAGCTTTGTCACTGAAGTGGCACACTCTGGAAAAAGGGGTGGGGGACAGTGGCAATGGTACCCTGACACTTACTGGAATCTTCCTGAGAATTGCCAAACCAGGTAGAAAATATACTAATGTCTCCATGTTTTGAGTTTTTATCAAAGAGCTGAGAGAGAGACAGAGAGAGAGGGAGAGACAGAGACAGAGAGAGAGACAGAGAGAAAAAAGAGTAATGAGTTGTGATTCTGTGTTTTTATGGAGGGGAAAAAAGTAAGCTGTCTAGAGGGGAATCTAGAGGGGAAACTAACAATCATAGTAAGACTAGAGTTAATTTCATTGCAGATATGAACAGTTTCTTCAAAGAGGAAAGGCTAAGTTATTTTTTCAACATCAAGAAAAAATCATTTAGGGGGGCAGCTAGGTGGTGCAGTGAAGAGAGCACTGGCCCTGGAGTCAGGAGGACCTGAGTTCAAATGCGACCTCAGACACTTAACACAAAACTAGCCATGTGACCTTGGGCAAGTTACTTAACCCCAATTGCCTCTCCAAAAAAACAACACACAAAAAAGAAAAAGTCATTTTTTCATATGTATAGAGTATCATATTTCTTCTCAATGGGTGGGATAAGGGCTAGAAGGGTGACAATTTGGAACTGAAAAGAAAAATAAAATAAAATAAAATTTAAAACAACTATAACAATGAGAAAGTCACTTGAACATGCCAATAACAATCCGGGACATTTTAGATGGATTAGGATTGCATTTTCTAACTGATCCATGAAAGGCTTTCCTTGTCCCCTCAATGAAGAAGATGTCTGCCAGAGACATTGGGGCAAAAACCAAAACATACTTTGAATTGTCTTGTGCAGCATTTTGATGCACAGGTTTTGTGACATCTGCCTCTTAGCTGAATGACAAAGTGAAATTTCCAAGAAATTCTTGTAGTGGGGATTTAATATTTTGCTAAGTGAGGGTGTCAAAAGGATTTCTTAAATAATAAAGGGAAAAAAGTGGCAATTTATAGAGTGTTTTCCCCCTGTAGAGCCAAAAGTGTTTTATGATGAGCTACATCTACACTAGGGGCAGAGGAAGGAAATATATTCGTTAGCTGTTTGGTGTTCCTATGCTGCACCCCAGAAAAAGAAAACTATGGAATGAGAAGAGGTATAAGAAGCCTCAGAGGTGATCTAATCAAACCACCTTATATTATAGATGAGCAAATTAAGATCTAGAAAGGGGGATTGACTTGTTCTTAGTCACACCCAGTGAATGACAAAATTAGAAGTCAAGTTTTCTGCCTCTCAATTCAGTGTTCTTCCAATCACAGTATTTAGAAGCAAAAATATAAAGTCTCAGGAGAAGAAAGGACTAAATGCTGAATGAATCAAGGAAAATCAGATAATATTAAGTGCTTCAGATGGGCAATAAACAAGGCTTAGAGTTGAATAGGAAGAATTGGGATAGATAGCATTTAAGAAATTGTATAAAGTGTTCAAAAATACGGAACTGGTCCCTATTGCAAAAGTCTATCTTTTTTAAAATATCACTAACTATTCTTCTGGTCATTCTATTTAACTGTGAATCATGGAGCATCATGAGCTCGGAATTAACACTCAGGTTTATGATCATCAGATGGAGTGAGAAATTTACTTTGATGGAGCAGTTTGGGAAGGGAGAAAGAATGTTGAATATTACCCCCTCCTTGAGGGTAGAGACTAGTCCCACTGTTGTATTGGTATCCCCAGAACCTTACATGGTACCCACCTAGCACATATTAGCACTTAATAAATGCATGGTGGTCCCATTTTGCTGCAGTCCTCTGGATTCTCCACCATTTCCCAGGAATCTTTTCATCCTGCAAACTCCCGTCAGCCCTGGCACTTGCATCTGATCAGTACCCTCTGCTCCCGAGCTCCCTCAGATTAGAGAACAGATGAGAGAGCTTCTCTCAGAACTTCCATTTAAGGAGGCCATCTAAGCCGGCCATCTCTTCATTTCCCATCGGTCTTCACTTCTCCATTTTGGCCCATCTCTTTGCAGCTTCCTTTCATGTGTTGCCTTTCCCCATTAGATTGTAAGCTCTTTGAAGGCAGGAACTATCTTTCAGTTTGTTTGTTTGTATTTGTATCCGAACAGTGCCTGGCACAGAGTAGGCACTTAGTAAATATTTATTAACTGACCAGTTCAAATAAATACATGGACGTATAACATGGAAGCATAACCCCAGTGGGTGGATGTGGATGTCCCTTCCTTGGGTACTTATGGCCAGCGATCGTTGCTCCCATTGCCACTCCACTGCTGCTATTGCAGCCTTTTCCTTCTGACTCTTTTTGTCTCTAGAGATTTAATCAGCCAAAACTTGTTACAACAATTAGGTCATTTTTAAACCTTGATGCAATAAAACAGACCCTCGGGCCCACATGGTTCCCTCCTCTATTACTTTATGGAGTTATAGTAAACCTAACACTCAGGTAGAGGTTTGGCTCCCAATCACCCTTAGTGTCATTACTTCCCCTTTAAGATTACCTTCAATTACTCTGTATACCTCTTGTATATATGAATTTTGCATATTGTCTCATCCTTCCCACCTTTCCCTCCATATAAGCTTAAGGGCAAGAATTTTTTTTCTTTCAGCTTTGTTTTGTAACCCCAGCACACAGTGAGCACTTAATAAAAGATATATATTTTTTTAATCAAATGATATTGGGAAGGGAGAAGGAAAGGCTCTGGGAGCTGAGGAGATTAAGAATGACTTCAGAGATAAGGTACTTAAACCGAGCTTTGAAGGAAAGGAAGGATTCTAAGAGGGGAAGTTGAGAAGAAAATGCATTCCAGTTGTGTTGGGCAACCTGTGCAAAGGTACAGAAATGAACACTAGAGTGCCTTGTGTGAGGAATAAAAAGCAAGGCTCCATAACCAAGTGAGTGAAGGGAAGTAATGTATAAAGCTGGAAATGGAAGTTGGATCCAGGTTAAGAAGGGTTTTAGATACATCTAAGGAGTGTGTATTTGATCCTAGAAGTAGTAGGGGACTGCTGGAGTTTATTGAATAGGGTAGTGACATGGTCAGATCTGTGCTTTAGAAAGATCACATTGGCTGCTGTGTGGAAAACAGAGAAGAGAGAGATGACTCAGGGAAGACAACTAGAAGATTATGGCAACAGTTCAGGCAAGAGGCGATAAACTAAGGTGGCGGTCATAAGAATTCAGAGAAGGGGATATATGCAAGAGATATTCTGAGGTATCATCAAAAAGATTTAACAACCAATTTGATGTGAGAGATGAGGGAGATTAAGGAATTAAGGATGACTATGAGGTTGTGACTGGAAGAATTATGGTGCATGCATCAGAAATTGGGAAGCTCACTACAGGGGTAAATTTATGGAGTGAAGATAATGACTTCTATTGTGGACATGTTTCAGGTTTTTGGGACATTCAGTTTAAAATGTCCAAGAGTCAGTAATGTTCAAGAGCTCAGGAGAGAGACTAGGCTAGATATATTGATCTGGGAGTCAACTGTGCAGAACAATATACAAACCCATAGGAGCTGATGAGTTTGCCAAGTGAAAGAGTAGAGAAAGAAGAAAAGAAGTCTCAGGATTGAATCTAGGCATACACAGGTAGTAGTTAAGGGGTACAATCTGGTTGACAATCCAGAAAATGATACTGAGAATAAACTATCAAATAGATGAGAGAAGAATGAAGAAAGAGCAGAGTCACACAAGCCCAAAAAAGAAATAGTATGTAGGAAATAGTACCAACTGCTTAAGAGAGGTCAAAAAAAGGATTAAAAATTGGGAAAGATGATCAAATTAGGTATTTAAGAAATCACTAGTAATTTTAGAGAGGGCAATTTCAGTTGAAATTAGAAACCAGATTTCAAAGGGTTGAGAATAGAATGAGAGGAAGAGTGGGAACCCAGAAAGTAGACAGCTTTGTCTACAAGTTTGCCTATGAAAGGGAGAAGAGAGATAGGCTATAATAATGGAATGGCAGATTCAAGTCAGAGTTTTGTCAGCAGAAAGAAGACCTGGGATGAAAGAAGTCCTCCTCTATGCTACATTTATGTCCATCTCCAAAGTTTATCTTATGGAACGTATTATGCATGCTTCAAGTACTGGGGCCCCAATTACCAGTCCTTTGTTATGCTAGAGGAATTGGTTAACCACTTGAGTTTATTGAACAGAGGAATAACTTGATTGGATATGCTTAAGGAATATCTCCCGGACAGATATTCAGAGGATAGACTAGAGTGGGAGAGAGACTTGGGGCAGGAAGATCAATTAGGAGAGTATTACAAAAATCTAAGCAAGATATTGATCAAGTCCTGAACTAAAATAGTGATTGTGCAAATAGAAAGGGTCATAGAGGAGAGATAAGGTGGAGGCAGAAATGGCAAGATTTGGTGACTGATTGGATATGTGACATAAGAGTGAGGAGCCAAGAGAATGATTATTATAATAGTGACCAGAGTGAAGAATTTGAGATGATGAACCTGAGAGACTGAAAACATGGTGCTTCCTGAAACAGAGAAGTAAGGAAAAAGAGTAGATTTGTGGGCAAGGGTAATAATTCCCATCTGCAACATTTTGAAATGTCCAATAGGCAGCTGATGATGTGGTGCTGGAACTTGGGGAGAAACTAGTGATGGATATATGGATCTGTGAGTCATCCACATAGAGATGATAATTAAACCCATGAGAGTTACCAAAAACAAGATTGTAGTGAGAGCAGAGGGTACAGGACAAGGCCTGGGGAAACAACCACAGTTAGAGAGAATGATTTAGATGTTGAGTTGACAAAGGCAATCTAGAAGGAATAGTAAGAGAAAAAGAAGGGAAAATCAGGAGGGAGCAGAGTCATGAAAGCCCAAAGAATAGAAGGTAGTCAGCAGTGTCAAATACAGCAGAGAAGTCAGGTTGGATGAAGACTGAGAAAAGGTCCTCATACTTAGCAATTAGATCATTGGTGACCCTAGAAAAAAAGCAGTTTTAGTTGAGTGTTTTGGACAGAAGCCTCATGGAAATGGGTTAAGGAAAGAGTGAGAGGGGAGGAAGTGGACGTGGTAAGTACAGACAACTTTTTCTAGAAAGGTTTTTGAGAAGTGCTCCGTGGGTATGTAATGTTTTTAGTTGTGGCAGCTAGGTGGCACAGTGGAGAGAGTGCTGAGCCTGCAGTTAGAAAGTACCTGAGTTCAAATCCAACCTTAGACACTTACTAGCTGTGTAACCCTGGGCAAGTCACTTAACCTCTGTTTTCCTCAGTTTCCTCAACTAGGAAATGGGGATAAGAATAGCATCTACCTCCTAAGGTTGTTGTGAGGATCAAATGAGAAAATAATTGTCAAGCATTTAGCACAGTGCCTGGCACATGGGAAGTGATATATCGATGTTTATTCCCTTCCTTTTGCTGGTGTCAGTTAGAAAATTTTTTTCAGTCACCTGGAATGCAGTTTTTACCCAGATCTTTGTTAGCCTGAAATGACAAAGTACCACTTTGACTTCCTACTGATTTATCTGAAATCATGGAAGCAGAGTCTGATATTTCTATGTTTGTTAGGCTTTATACTGGTCAAAATTAATATAAACTTTTCTTTGACTAGGAAAAATATGTTTAATATGAATGTATATGTAGGGCCTACATCAGATTGCAAGCCATCTTGGGAGGAGGGAGGGAAGGCAGAGAGAGAAAATTTAGGACTCAAAATCTAATGGAAATGAATGTTGTAAACTAAAAATAAATTAATTAATTTTTAAAAATTATATGAAATTCAAAAACAAATTCCTTTGAAGGATTTAACTTTCTAAAAGTACCTTTCTATCAACACTAACCAGGAAATATCTTAATGAAGTCACTAGCAAACACTACTGATCTCAGTATACCTCTGATTTTTTTTTTCCATTTTTTTATCACTAATTTCACTGACAGGAAAAGCACTCTGGAGAGAAAACTATCTGCTCTGCAACTTTTATGCGTAGAGCATTGCCTGTGACACACAGAGGCTGAATAATTTACCCAAGGTCACCGGGCCACACAGTCAGAGGGGAGCTTTGAACCCAGGCCTGTTCTGATTCCAAGATCACCTCTTCATCTATTTTCTTACTTAGAGTGTGAAACGTTAACCAATTGGTGAAAGGTTGAAAAATTATAGCATATAAATGTAATGAATTAGCATTGCCCTATAAGAAATGGTGAAAGTTATGGCACTGTTCTTTGAATATTTATGGAACTCACTTATTAAAATCGGGTCCTGGAGTTTTTCCTTTGGGAGTTAATTCATGGCTTATCCAATGTCTTTTCCTGAGGCTAAGTCATTCAAATTATCTCTTCTTGTACTCTTAGAGTGTTTTACATTTCTGTAAATATTCATCCATTTCATTTAAGCTATCAATCGTGTTGGCACACAATTAGGTAAAAGAGTTTCTAATAATTCCTTTCATTTCCTCTCTATTTGCTAAAAATTACTCATTTTAATTTTCGACATTGCTCATTTGTTTTTCCTCTTTTTCTTAATCAGATTGGCTCATGGTTTATCTGTTACATTTGTTTTTCTCTAAAAACAACTTATTCGTCAGTTCAGTGTGGGGTACTTTGCTTGATATTCTGTTTGTCTCTGATTTTATAATCGGCATTTTTATATCAGATGAAATTTATTTATTTACTTCTTTCTTCTTAGCTTTTTTAAGGCACATACCCAACTCATCAATCCGATATTTTTCTTTTATGTTAATGGAAGTGACTACAGATATACATGTTCTCACAAGGATTTCTTTGACTCCATCCCATAAATTTTGGAATGTTTTCTTATTGTTGTCATTTTCTTTGATGAAACTATCCATTATGTTTAAGATTTGTTCTTTGACTCACTGATTCCTTGGGATTAAATTATCTGCTCTCCATTTCAGTTTGAATCCCTTCCTTGAAAGCTCTTCATTGATGATAATTCTTATTGTTTCGTGGTCAGAAATGGGTGTATTTAACATAAGAGTTTTATTTCCTAAAAACATCAATTTTTAAAAAAATATCATGCATCTCTTACGATTATAAATGCTTCCATTTGGCAATTATAACAGATTTGTCATATTTAACTTTTCTAAAGTTTTATTCAGGAACTTCTTTCTGGTTCATCTTTTGTTAATTTTGTCTGCATCTGAAAGGAATACATTGAATCTCCAACTATTATATTTCTGCTATTTCTGTTATTTGGTTACATTTTTCCTTTACGTACAGAAGTGCTATGCCATGTGGTGCCTGTATATTAAGCATTTTTTTTTCCACTTTATTTGGTCTCTTTGTTGTTGTTTAATCATTTTTTCATTCATGTCTGACACTTAATACTGGAGTGGTTTGCCATTCCTTCTCTAGTTCATTTTACAGATGAGGAAACTGAGGCACACGGAGTTAAGTGACTTACCCAGGGTCACACAGCTAGTACATATTTCTGGCTAAATTTGAACTCAGATCTTCCTGACTCCAGGCCCACTGCTCTTTCTACTGTGTCATCTAGCTGCCCTTGGTACCTTGAAGTGTTATATAATCTCTGTATTTATCTCTTTTAACCACAAATATATTATTTTCACCTTTTCTGAGATTATGATTTCTATCCTTTCATTATATTTTCTATGACCTGAAAACTCTAAATTTTAAGTATGACAGACAGTTCTAGGAGTTTTCCTTTCCAATTTTTCTTTCAAGAGATGACTGGTAGATCCTATTTTCTCCTTGCCCTTTGGTTCTATTATGCCTAGTAATTGTTTTCGGGGGGGTGGTGGTTTTGTTTTGTTTTGTTTTAATATTTTATGCAGGGATTGTATATGTTTGTGGTTTTTGGAGAATTCAGTGATTCTTAAATTGTCTCTCCTTGATACTTTTTTCCAGGTCAGTCATTTATTATAGTAAATACTTTCTACTTTCTTCTAGTATTTTTCTTCTTTTAATTTTGTTCCACGTTTTCTTATTTTCTCATGTAATCATTGAATTTTTTTCAATCATTGAATCTGTTACTTTCAACCTTATGATCCATACTATTTAATCTCCTTCCATTTTTTTTCATCCAGTCCTCTTTTTTTAAATTTTTTTACAGACTTTCTCCATTTCTTTCAGGTATTCTTATATATATATATATTTTTGTGTGTGCAAGCCATTTTTTCCCTCTGATTATCTGCTTATAGTCATTATAGAGTTATTCTCTTCTTCTAGGCTTATCATTTGGAAATTATTGGATCCATAATCTTTCTTTATAGTATTAGGACTGTGTGGGATAGAAACCACTGCCAGATCTTCAAAATCAGAGTCTGAGTAGGGAGATCAGAAAAGGTCTTTATTCTTTCTCATGAGAAAAGGTACAGCCATCATCGCTGAAGGGGTGTCAGCCAGGGAGTGAGAATTGCAGAAGCTCACAGCCTTCTGTTATCCTAATCCGGCCCACTCCCCTGTCCAGTCTCACCATTGGTCAGTGAGGTGGGCTCACAATCTCAAGCTAATGGGTACAAAGCAATCTCAATCCTTCATTACCATAACTATTCGTGAATTAGTATGTTATCTGAGAACAGTGTTTTCCAATCCCTCATTATGCACCAAATTTGGAGACAGCCAATGAGAGTTACAGTTAACAGTCCTTTATTACCATAATTATTCATTTGACCCTTCTACCCATTCAGAAGGAAACATCTTTCAATCCATCAAATTTGGGAGCAACCAATGAGAAGAAGGCTAGTGTTGTTTCTTTTAAGTTTCATTACCTCATTCTGGGCCCTGTGGAAACTTTACCCTTTGCTATCTCTCACAGATATCTTCTATTTACTCAGATCTCCAGCCTCTGTTCCTGATTTGAGACTTTGGGTCAGGGCCAGGCTTTGCCTTGTCCCACACTCTTGAATGCAATGACCCTGTTTAGTCCTGCTCTAGCCTTCCTACGTTCCTGTTCCTGTTTCCACCTTTCACTTCCTTTGGAGTGATTATGATCAGAGCACTAGCAGCAGAGCTATTAGCTTTTCCTGTCATCTGTCCTTACTGAGGCTTTCTTCATGCAGGAGGCAGGTAGTGCTGACCTGCTCTGGACCTGCCACGGTCCCCCTTCTCTCCTCAGTACCCCAGCTGGGGTGATGTTACTTTTTTCCTCCTGAGACTTCCCCATGGTTGTACTGGCTCTCTGTTTCTTCTGGGGACCCCCCCAATCAGAGTGCTGCCATTTCCAACCTTCTCCCTACCTCTCACAATTTGTGGCCAGGGTGTTACCTTGGGCTTCGTTGTCAGAGGCACCGCGGCCAGCTCGAAGCCTGTTTGCCTGTGTTTACATGGGCTTCTCCGGAAGTGTCTCTCTTGTAACGGCTGCACATCCTGAATCTTCTTGTACAGTTCTGGTATGGATGAAGGAATTTATCGCTATTTCTCTTCACACTTCTTGGTCATTGTTCAATCTAATTTATTTTTTCCATTTCTGGAGCAAAAGTGGAAGAACTGGGCTCCTCTACAGCTTTCAGGTCAAGTCTTCAACAAGCCTTTATTTTTTAAAATTAAGTTAAATTTTACTTTTATGAAGATCCTCTTTTTCACCTTCTACCTCCATCCTTGCCTCTATTGAGTAAGAGAAACAAAATCCCTATTAAAACTATGTATAGTTAAGCAAAACGAATTCATATGTTGGTCATATTCAAGAATGTCAGTCTCCATTGCGAGTCCATCCTCTCTCTCCCGGGGGTAGGTGGTAGCATGTTTCTCACCATGAGTCCTCTGGAAATGTTGCTGGTCATTGTCAAAATGCAATTGACTAGCACTTATTATGTGGTGAACTCTCTGCTGTCAGGGCAAGCGCCTATTTTCTGCAAGTCACTGGGATGGTCCTAGTGGTTCAAATACTTAAAAAAAAAACCCAACAACCATGAACTAGCTACTTCTCTCAAGAAGTCTACATTCTACTGGGGGAGGGGGGTTGGAGTGTGGGGGGAAGCCTGCATAAGGAAAAATAAATGCAAAGTAATTTGATAAGGGAAAGAACATTAATGGGGGGAGTGATGTTAATGCTGGGGAGCAGGATCGTGAAAAAGTGGCATCGAGGCTTCAAAAAAGAAATTCAGAGAGATAAAAAAAAGAGAAAGCAACGCACTCTGGGCATAAGAACATGTGCTATTTCATGAAGGTAAGAGACAAAATGTTGATCTAGGGAACAGCTTCTGTAATGGTTATACCTTCTATTCTCCTTCTCAATCAACAAACACTTACTTAGCACCTACTACTATGTGTCAGTCACTGAGCTAAGTGCTGGGAAAGTAGGAGGAGAGAGTCCTGTCCTCAAGGAGCTTACAATCAAATAAGGGAAACAACATGTGAACACATACATACAAATCAAGCTACATCTGAGATAAATGGGGAATAATTAAAAGTAGGAAAACACTGGAATTAGGAGGGATTCGGGCAGGCTTCTAGAAGAAAGTGGGATTTTAGTAAGGATTTTAAGGAAACAAGACGGGTCGGTAGTTGGAGCAGGGGAGGGAAAGCGTTCCAGACATGGAGGGCAGCCAGAGAAAAATTCCTGGAGCTGAGTGGTTCAGTGTCTTGTTCAGGGAACATCAAAGAGGTTATCTTACCCCTTCTCATTTTCGAATCATACTGTAAAATAGAAGAATTAACTGAACCTAAGGAAGATTCATCTTCCTGAGTTCAAATCTGACCTCAAACACTTACTAGCTGTGTGACCTTGAGAAAGGTACTTAAGCCCATTTGCCTCAGTTTCCTCATCTGTAAAATGAGCTGGAGAAGGAAATGGCAAACCACTCCAGAATCTTTGCCAAGAAACACAACTGAAACAATTGAACAACAACAGCAAACTGACCCTAATTTCAACAAACAGGAGAAGGTGAGGAGGGGTGGCTCTACCACATTCTACCACATTCACCAGACTCACTAAGGTTTCCAAAGGAAACCAAAGGAGCCCCATCTTAGGGAAAGTTTCTCCCTATATCCACAGGGACACATGGAGGAGGAAATGGAACATCTAACTGATCACAAGATGAGGTCATTTTCCAGCTATCGTAAGGTAAATGGCCATTTATCCAAATGAATTGGGCTTTCTTCCTCTAGTGAGGAATTAACAAGTGCTTGTTTCTCTTCGAAAAATTATCATAGAGTAAAACATTTATATCAGATAGACAAGTCTGAGGCCAACTCTCTGCAAAAATGGCAAGCAGGCAAATGTGTCCTTTGAGCCCTCATGAGTACATTTGTACACCGTTCTCCCTCTTTCAGTAGCCTACTTCCCATTAGAACAGTGGTTCTCAGCCTGTGGGTTACGTTCACTTTGTAACAATGTATCCTGCACATCAGATATTGACATTACGATTCATAACAGTAGCAAAATTACAGTTATGAAGTAGCAACGAAAATAATGTTATGGTTGGGGGTCACCACAACGTGAGGAACTGTATGAAAGGGTCGTGGCACTAGGAAGGTTGAGAACCACTGCATTAGAAGATCTGCTCTAATAATTAAACAATCAGATCAGCCAACATTTATTAAGTTTCTGTTCTGGGTCAGGCACTGTTCTAGGTTCTAGGGATACAAAGACAAAAGGCAAAACCATCCCTGCCCGAAAGGAACTTACATTCTAAGAGGAAAATGACATGAATACACGTAATTAGATGCATAACTAAAAGGTAATTTCAGGGGTGTGGTTGGAGGCCCTGGCAATGGGGGAGGGAAGAATCAGGGAAGAAGCCCTTGAGCTGAGTTTTGAA
Organism: Pseudochirops cupreus; assembly: GCA_028627135.1. NCBI lineage: Eukaryota > Metazoa > Chordata > Mammalia > Diprotodontia > Pseudocheiridae > Pseudochirops > Pseudochirops cupreus. The sequence goes on from CM053582.1 coordinate 361,204,764, forward strand.
GGAAGCTAGGAGTTTGAAGGAAGCTGAGGAAGTACTTCATTCTAAGTATGAAAGGCAGATTGAACAAAGGCTGATAGATGTCCCATAATGTGTCGTGTGAGGGACCCTAAGTAGGTTGGGACTTCAATCAAAAAGGAGTAAAAAGTGATAAACCTAGAGCTCTAGGTCTATAACCAGATTGTGAAGGGCTTTCCGTACCAAGTGGAAGAATTTGTATTTGATATTTACGCCAAAAGGAAGCCACTGGAGCTTTGGCGACAAGGGGCTAATGTGGTCAGATGTGTGCTTTAGTAATATCACTTGGGCAAGGATGTGAGGATGGGTTGGATAGGGGAGAGCCCAAGCATGAGGCTATTGCGATATTCCAAGTGAGTGGTTTGGAGGACTGGGACTACATGGGTGGCCATGTGAATGGAAAGATGACAGATATGAAAGATGTTGGGAGTCAGGGTCAAAAAGAATTGACAAGTGATTGGATCTGGGGAATGAGCAAGAAGGAAGATTTAAGGTTGATTCTAAGGTTATAAATCTAACATGGTTAACTAAAAGTATGCCCTTGACAAAAATAGGGAAGTTTGCAAAGTGGGCTGGGTATGGTTTCAGCAGAGAAGGTCAAAGAGACAGCATGTAATAGTGGAAAGGGCTCAATGTGATGGCCATGATTTGTGTCCCAGCCTTCATGCTTACTAGCTATGTGACCATGGGGAATTCACTTGACCTTTCTGTCTCTCAGTGTCCTCATCTGTAAAATATGATAATAATATTATATATTATTATATATTATAATATAATATTATATATTATAAAAATAATATTCACACCACAATTCTCACTGTCCTCTTAAGAGGAAAACATTTTGTGTGTGAGTAACTATCAGAGACTACTTGTTCTGCCATTTCAAACACCTGGCCATGAGACTCCAGTGTGTCTTGGTCATTCTTTCCTTGACTTTATTACCACCTTGCCTTTTTCACCCACCATCATCCTCCCTCCTCTCTACAGTTGTGAAGTTCTCCTAACTGTTCTTTCTGCCTCTTGTCTCTAATCTAGCCTTCATAACCTCCTCTTTCCCCAATTTTTGGTTGACTCCTTATTATTGAATGAATAAGCTATAAACTCCTGATTCTGATTTTAAAAGTCTGACTCCAGTTTAGGAGGCATAAGGGGTAGGGTGCTGGACTAGGAGTCAGGATCCAGCCTCAGACACTAGCTGCGTGACTTTGGGCAGATCTCTTCTCTTTTCCTCAGTTTCCTCAACTATAAAATGAAGATCAATAATAGCACGTGCCTCCCAGGGTTTTTGTGAGGATCATATGAGGGAATGATGGTAAAGTGCTTAACATAGTGTCTGGTACATAATCAGCACCATATAAATGCTGGCTCTTGTCATTGTTGCTGTTAGCCTTCACAGACTTCCCAATTCAAGCCAACTTGGTTGCCCGCCATGGCTCAGTTCCTATCTTGTCCTCTCCCATCTCCAAGGCTTTTTCATATCACTCGCTGTCCCTGAGATTCCCACTTTCTTCTCACTCTTCCCCACCCCATCTGATCAACCCAATCAGATATCTCCCTTCAAGGCCCAATGGAGCTGCTACATCATCTCAGAAGCCTTCTCCGTTCCCTCAGCTGAGTGTTCGCTCCCTCAGATTTCTCACGGGCAGGTTGTCTTGACCTTATCTTTGCATTTGTCACATTCTCCCTTGTATTCTTGCTACTTATGCATTCCTCTCATTCTCCCTAGAAGACTCCAAGATCCTTGAAATTAAGGAGGGTTTTTTTAATTCATACAAAGTATCCTAGGTCCTACAGGTAATGTATGATTCATAAATATTGGTTTATTGAATTGAATTCAATTTCAAGGAAAACAGATGAAATATCCTAGAATGCAAAGAAAATGACCTCTTCTATGTAATTAGGAAAGTGAATCTTGTTTGAGTCTTTGTGCGATAACCTCTTCTAACACTAAGAAGCTCTGTATTAATCACATGCACCTTCAAACTTGACTTGGAGGTGCCCTGGATTTCAATAAATTATGAGATCATTGGATTTAGAGCTAGAAGGGCTTAAAAACCATCTCATTCAGTCCCTTGATTTTAGAAGTACAAAAACTGAGCTCCAAAGAGGTTAAGTGTCTTAGCATAACCTCTGCATTTGTTCCTTGTCTCCAGAACTTTTGCCAGAAAGGAGATAAGCATGTATTAGGGGTCTAATATATGAGAGGCACTTTATGGACATTATTTCATTTGATCTTCACAACAACCATGAGTTAGGTGTTCTTAGCATTCCCATTTTACAGTTGAGGAAACTGAGGCAAAGAGAGGCTAAGTGACCTGCTGAGGGTCACACAGCTAGTGTCTGAGGTCAGATTGGAATTCCCATCTTCCTGACTCCAGGCCCAAAAGTATCCTCTGTGCCTCTTAACTGGAAATAAGAGAAAATTTCCCTGCATATTATAACTATTAGTACTAAAGTATATGAAACACCCCAAGGCTAGGTGGTACAGTGGAAAGAGTGCTGAACTTAGAGTCAGGAAGACCTGAGTTCAAATCCTCTCTCAGACACTTCCTAGTTGTGTGACCCTGGGCAAGTCACTTAACCCTGTTTGCCTCAGTTTCCTCATCTGTAAAATGAGCTGGAGAAGGAAATGGCAAACCATTCCAGTATCTTTGCCAAAAAAACAAAAAAACAAAAAAAAACCCCAGATGGGGTCATGAAGAATTGGACATGACTGAAAAATGACTTAACAACAATATGAAACACCCACTGGATACATGAATCTCTAATCAAACCACATGAGAAAGTCCTGCCAACTTTCTTAGTATAGTAACAAGTTCTGTGCCCTTCCCATTCAAACCTAGACCTGACAACAAAACAGGGACAAATTCCACCCACCAAGCCCCATCTCTCTAGCTTACATATGCTGTGTTTCATGCTCACTGTAAGAGTTGTGGAATGTGTCAATGGGTATGTTTGTTTTTTTTTAGTTTATAAGTTCTGTAAGGTCAGGGACCATGTCTATTTTAATGTTTTGCATAGTTTTCTTACCCAGTGTGGCTGTAAAATAAATGTTTAATGAATAGCAATTATCACCATCTGGGGACAATACTCCCAATTGCAGAGCCTTGCAAGTGTAATATCCCGGCGATAGAATCACACTGCTATTGGCTTCAGGAAGGTTAAATGCCTATAGATGATTATGAAAGGTGGCCTGTTGATGGATAAATAAGGTACCACACAGGTTTTTCTTAGAGAAACAATAGGTTTTGAATTCCATTGAACAATCGATCAAAGAGGAAGTCATGCATAAAGGTACACCTACTAGAAAACAATTATGAATAAAAGATTTAGTTCAATCAAAACTGAGCCCTAAAAACTTTGTTGATAGCTAGGGGAACTCAACTTAGGCCAAAAGAAAAAAGAGCGTAGCACTTGATCACCCCCCGACCATACAATATTATTTTCTGTTGGCTACTCCCAAGTGCGCAGGACTCAAGGGTCATAGTGGAAGCACCATAGGATAGTAGAAAGAAGTCTTGCTCTGAAGTCATAAGACCTGGGTTCAAATCCTGCCTCTGGTACTACCAGCGAAACATTAACCTCTCCAGGCCTCAGTTTGCTTATACATAAAAGGAAAGAATTGGACTAAATGGTTTTTGAGGTCCATTACAACTCTGGAGTTGTGATGCTAAGATCTGTCTCATTCCATAGTTCATGAGCCCCCATTTCCACTGAATTTCCCTTACTGAGCCAGAGGAAAAAACGCAAGATTTTCTTTTTCTTAAAACAGAAAGTGAAGTAACTGACAAAGAATTAAATCAAGCAACAAGTACTCTCACCACTCATTCCCCAAAAGTCCCACTACCTGCAGTGGGTTCTGCAGTTCCTGGTATCTTCAACATTGCAGCAAAGGGACAAAGACAGTTTTAATCAGACACAAGTCAATTTCAGAGGTTAGCATCTACAAGTATCCTCTGGCTTTTCAGGTTAGGGAATGGAAAAGGTATTAGATGCTTTGCCAACTGGATGAAAAATAAAGCCTCAGTATCTTGAAAGTCCTATGTCTTGGCATGGCAACTTTAGACCATTGTAGACAGATTTATTGCTTCTTGTGGGGAACTGGGTGGTGTTGGGGAGAAAGAAAATGTATTATATCCACTTCTTCTAGGGAGTTCTAATATTACTCTAGTTTATGGGGTTCTTTTTTCCTCTTCCCCCTCCCTCTTCTCTTCCCTCTCCCCTCCTTTCCTTTCCCCTCCCTTTTCTCCTTTCCTTCTACTCTCCTTCTTCTCTTCTTCTTCTTCTTCTCTTCCTCCTCTTCCTCCTCCTCTTTCTTCTTCTTCCTCTTCTTCCTTTTCTTCATCTTCTTCCACTTCCTCCTCTTTTTCTTCCTCCTCTTCTTCTTCCCTTTCTCCTTCCTCCCCCTTTTCTTCTTTTTTCCCTTCCCCCTTCCCTCAATCTGTTTCATCCCTCATGAGACCTAGGTTCCAAAGTAGACATGCTAGAAGCCTATTCATTCAACCATAATTCATGAAGAAACACAACACTATCACATGCCAAGCCCATGCACAGGCCCTCCCTGGAAGATGCTTTTTGCAAAGAGAGTATTACCCCTGTATTTACAGAACACAGTCCCCATTCCTCCCTTACTCCCACTTTACATAAGAGTAAAACTGGGGGTGGAGAACCTGTGGCCTCAAGGCCACATGTGGCCTTCTAGGTCCTTGGGTGCAGCCTTTTGACTGAGTCCAAGTTTTACAGAACAAATCCTCTTATTAAGGGGATATGTTCTGTGAAGTTTGATCTCAGTCAAAGGGCCGTACTTGAGGATCTAAAGAGCCAGATGTGGCTTCAAGGCCACAGGTTCCCAACCCCTGGTCTGGACTCAGAACATTAGATAGAGAAATTCTGGGTGGGTGGTGAAAGGGAGAGGGAGAGGGACAGTGGGGGGGGGGGGGAGGAGGAAGGAACTTAGTGAGCCCATCTGCTAAACTGAGCAAAGTTCATCTTAATTTTCCCTTCCTACTTTCAGTTGCTTACTTGTACATATCATCACATAACTGCAAATTCCTGATTTATAACTACTCCCTCTTCTCCTGAGGATCATAGTAGCTTATCTCCATGGGAAAAGAATGACACACTCCCTCTTTTCCTCCAACCTTCTTTGGCCCTTTGTTCCCAGAATATAAAATTTTTAAAATTGTTGTTTTCATTCTCATATCTCATTTGATGGAGTTCAGACAGAAATTGTCTTGGGACAAGCTCTACCCTACTATTGTTCTTTTATGTTTAACATTCAACAAACCAGCAGACTCTTGAGCAAGTTGATAAAGTAATTAACATTTTTGGGAGAGCACTTGGTTAAAATGTAATGATATAGCCTCTTCTTTTGTAGATTCATTGAAGTCATCTGTAGAGATTTGCCATGTCCTTCTCCAGTGGATTAAAACAAACAAGTTAAGTGATTTGCCCAGGGTCACACAGGTAGTGAGTGTCTGGGGCCAGATTTCAACTGAGATCTTCCTGATTCCAAGCCCTACTGAGCCATCTAGCCACCTAGAAGTCATCTTTAGGATAGCCCTAAAAGTCTTTGTAACTAGCTGGCACAGTGGATAAACTGCTAGACCTAGAGACAGGAAGACTCATCTTTATGAGTTCAAATCTAGTCTCAGATACTTACTAGCTATGTGACCTTGGGCAAGTCACTTAATCCTGTTTACCTCAGTTTCCTCACCTGTAAAATGAGTTGAAGAAGTAAATGGCAAACCACTCCACTATCTTTGCCAAAAAACCCTGAATGGGGTAACAAATAGTCATACCAGACTAAAAACCAGCTGAACAACAAAAACAAAGCAGTAGATTGGATTATGATATTTATTTTATCCTGCTTCTGTGCGGTTTTGATTTCTTCTGTTGTCTTTATGTTCTGAAATCTTTTCCTACCACTTAGTTTAGAAATTTTTAATGATTTAGGGTGTTTTCTGTGAATCAATATTACTTTTGCACAATTATGTACCATCATTTTGTCTGAGATTGCTCTAGTTTTGATATGATTTGTTTGTTGAACTCTAAAGGATATTTTGGAGTATATATTTGTAGTATGGAGGTTTTTTAATTTGTGACTTTGTTAAAGTAATCAGCATCTAGTATATAATTCTGACTGCTTGATTGTTTTTTTCTAGACATAAAAAAGGTGCTAAATGTTTGGAATCTTTTTTTTAAGGCAATAGAGATTTATTAACATAATAAACCACCAGGAAACATGCCTGGCAATACTGGTTACTTGAGTCTTTGTGGGGTGTGGGTGATACTGAAGAGTGTGTGTACATGCATGGTTTTTTCACTGCCCAAAGCTCTAAAGTGTTTCTTCTCTGGAAAGAGTGGTAGCTTTGGCTTCTAGTTCAACAACTTCCCTGAAGAAATTATTAGAAGGTGATATTTTTGAGATGTAGATTGTTTCTACCTTAAGTTGCCCAAAAAAGACAGTAATACCAAATAAGTTGCTCAAGAAGTTCTGTTTCATCAAGGAATTCAAGTGATTTCACAGTTTCTACCATTTCCTTGAAAAGTCTCCATTGATCACTGAGTTTGGGCTCCAATAGTTTCTGGTAGCAATGACTCAATATTGGTTTGTTATTGTGTCATTTAATATTTAATATCATGTTGTCATGACTTCTTCTGCTCCATTGAACAAATTCTCTTGACTGAGTCATTTGTTTGATGCTTCTTTGTCAAGATACATTGTGGGCTGAATTCAGGGGTATGCTGGGACCAGCTCAAGCCAGGTATAAGTGAGAGTCAATTGCTAGATTTTCAATGTGATTGTTTATGCCTCAGAAATGAGCAAATGCTACAAATCAAAGCTTGATTTATTGTGTCGTTGATTTCTACACTTAAGAACATGTTCATAATGCATATTAATCTTTTAAAAGTGTATCTTGGTGGCACGGTGAATAGAGCACTGGGCCTGGAGTCATGAAGACCTGTGTGCAAATCTCTCTTTAAGCACTTACTATCTGTGTGACCCTGGGCAAGTCACTTAATCTCAATTTGCCTTGGTTTCCTCATCTGTAAAATGGGAATAATAACAGCACCTACCTTCCAGGGTGGTTGTGACAATCAAATGAGATAATATTTATAAAGTACTTAGCACAGTGCCTGGTTATAGTAAGTGCTTTATAAATGCTGACTATCATCGTCATCACTTTGGGTACTTATTTTTAGAGAGAAGGAGACTCATTTTACAACTACTAGCACACATGTGGTTGAATTTTTGTAGATGTTGCTCATAAACGGCCTTTTGGATCCAATCTTGAATCGCTTTTGTCATCTAATGGCAGATCAAATCAATTATATTTGATAGATCTGCTAGGATCTGTCTTTGATCAGCCCTTTCTCTGTGAAATGTTGTCTATCTGTTCAGAAAGTATTTGAGTAAGTTTTAAACCTGTTTATCATGTAGCCTGAGACCATTTATCAGTCTCCCATTTTTAAAATTATTATCTATTATTTATTTATTTATTAGTTTAAAAATTAATAATTTATTATTTATTATTAATCTTTCTATAGCAACTTTGTGATGATGGACCCTCAATTTTGCTAATATTGTACACATTTTTATTTAGATATTTTATGAATCTGTTGTCCACTTTACTATTATAAAAGTGCATGTTAAGAGGGGTATTACAATGGTGTTGACTGCTCATTCCATGGAACCTTGTTATTATTACTGCCACATCTTTTTTTGATGGAGCTCAGATATAAATTTTTCACCTGCTAAGTTGTTATCCTGGTATAATTCTTTTATAATTACTGTTCTGTGAACTATGAGGATGGGAGGGGATATAACCCATTCTTTGTAATTGAATAAAACTATTGGGGTATAGGCACCATCATTGTTCACTCACTATCATCTTGCTGTTCTTAATAGTACTACATAGTTCAATTACATTATAGATTAAACAGGTATTTGTATACTGGGAAACAAATCACCATTGATTATATTGCTGTTGTAGGAGAATAGGTCCCAGATTCCAAACAATTTACTTACACATTAATTTTTGGAAAAGAGCTAGAGTTTGGTTCTGCCTGCATATGGTTTGTAAGCTTATAACATCTTCCTGCCTGTTGTCAATCACATTAGACAAGACATTCCTGAGAGTCGGTTCAGAGATTAGAGATTAAGCAAGAATTACACTCCCTTCTGAAGGTACGTTTATGGAGAAGAGCCCTAAGAAAAGAAAGGAAGCCTGAGCAGTGGCTACATTACTGGCTCATTTAATATTATCACCTCTTTATTTCGTTCTGGCTGGTTTCTTTCTATTTGGAATGCGTATTAGAAATAAGGTGGATTGCTCAGGTCCCAACTTCATGTTATTATGGAAGTAGGGCGTGCAGCAGGATTTAGTTAGAAAATCTTCATTTAAATCTCCACTCTGCTAATACTACTTGTGACATTAGGCCTGTTGTCCAAACTCTCTGGGATCAGTTTCATTATCTATATGGGAGTTTGGACTAGATTACATCGGAGATTCCCAAAAACTCTAAACCGATCTCCCTCTGCTCCAAAGGGCCATGAAAGGCTATGAAACGTGCAGAAAGTTGGGTTCTCCTTGCTTAAGAGAGAAATAAAAGCCCTTCCAGAAGCACGGTGGTATTCACTACAGCTACTCCATAAACTCCTGTTGAACTTAATTTGTTCAATTTTATTTAATCAGAGGTTCAAGCCCCAAATTGGCAAAGCTCTATTGAAATAAAATCTTCTGTCTATGTGGCCCCATAGCCCAGGCTTGGTGAGGCTCACTTCCTGTGCAACATAAATGTTCTCTTTTTTTTCATTTATTTTATTTCTCCCCCAATCACATGGTTTTTTTTAAATTTTGAGTTCCAAATCCTATCTCTTCTCCACCCCCCTTCTCTGAAAAGGGGATGAGGCAATGAGATATAGGGTTGTACATGTGCATTGATTCTCTTTATAGACTGGAATTGATGTGTGCTCATGCATAACAGACAAAAACAGACTTGGAAGTCTAATGGATTCAAGTATAGATATACACTGAATAACATTGCTCCAACCAGTATAATTTCACAATAATCATTAATACATTTATGACAGCTGTGGCCATCGTGAAGCGTGCAAGCAGCCCCATTCTGTTTATATGGCTGGAATATCACTGCCTACCATAACCCTAAAGCAAATTGGCCAACATGCGTTAATTAAGCAACGACCATGATAACTAATTTTTTACGGTGCTTGCTTTGCTCCAGACACCACGCTAAGTGTTGTAAAATTTATTGTCTCATATGATCCTCACAGCAGCCTTGAGAGATAGGTGCTTTTATCATCGTGATTTTGCAGATGGGGAAACTGAGGCACACAGAGGTGAAGTGAATGGCCTGGTGTTAGACACAGCTAGCAAGTGTCTGAGACTGGATTTGAAGTCAAGTCTTTTTGACTGCTGGGTGTACCTACGTGGTTCAGCCAGCAGAGTGCCAGGCCTGAAGCCAGAAAGACTCATTTTCCTGAGTTCAAATCTGGCCTCAGACACACACACTAGCTGTGTGATCCTAGGTAAGTCACTTAACCCTATTTGCCTTAGTTCATCATCTGTAAAATGAGCTAGAGAAGGAAATGCAAACCACTCTAGTATCTTTGCCAAGAAAACCCCAAATGGAGTCATGAAGAGTTGGACATGACTGAAACAACTGAACAACAATTTTCTGGCTCCAGACCGTGCACCACATGTGCCTAGCACTATGCTTTAAGTTGGAGCACAAAGAAAGGCAAAAAAAACCAGAAACCAAAAAACAAAACCATCTCTGCTCTCAAGGTGTCAAGTCAACAAGCATTTATTAAGTACTATGTGCCTGATGCTGTGCTAAGCTCCAAAAAATCCAAATACAAGGAGAAATATGTATATACTGGGAAGGCAGTCAAGACCCTACCCTCAGGGAGCTCATATTCTAATGGGGGAAGATAAGACACAGAAGGAAACTGAGGTGCTGCCCCTTTGGAGTGTGACAAGCAAAGTGCCCAAACAAGCTCCATGCAGGATACATTGACAAAAGAGAGGGCAAGCTCTAACATCAAGGATTTTAGCATATTCCTGTATTAATTATTCAGTGAGGAAGCACAATTAAAGTTCCCCACCAGGCAACATTCTACTTCAGCCACACTCCCAGGGGTCTCATCAGTTACTCTCTGGCACGTGGGTTCGATTGCCTTCTTTTTCTTTTCACATTTTAATTTTCTTTATTGTTCAAAAAACATCCTTTTAATTTACCTTTTTGACTCTATGCTTGTGCCTTCAACACCTTCACAAGGATTTTCTGCTCCTCAATCAGGAAATCACACTTGAACCTGTCACGGACATATTTAGCATACATGGAGTCATCCTAGGCCCTGCTGACTTGCTTTTTTGTCTTTGATAGCCTCATAAGAACTTTAGGTATCACTGCATGAACACCTCAAAGTCTTCCTGGGCACACACCACAGGCTGATTTTGGTGCTTTTCCAAGTTTCTCGCTAGAAAGGTAAACAATTATATTACCTGGGGTTCATGACAGCCAAGTTTTGTTGGAAGCTGTATCATAGGACAGCCTTGAATGATATGTCAGATGCTAAATAATTTTAAATTTCTGTCAGGTCTGTCTTCAGAAGAGGGAAACATAGATAGCCTTCTTAAAAGTCTGCAGCATCCCTACTGGCCACCAGGGAATAGTTATCCTGCAGCCATTTAATCTGATCCTCTACCACCATGCCCAGATCTTGATTCAGCCCTTACTCGTTGGGTCTGGAATTTATGTAGAGCAAGATATAGAATGTTACTCAAGATGTCAACATTTCAAGGTTGAGGTCTATGCACAATCCCACAGCACCCATCCCATCTGTCAGGGCTCCCCTCTTTCAGTTCTTAACTGCCTTTAATCATGGATTCAGAATTTGGGGATTGTGTGACCACACAGTTAATTCTCCATATGGTAAAGTAAAGCGAAACAAGTCAAGTGTTCCTTTGTGAACATAAGCACCTCCATCTAGCTCCTATAACTCCTCTTTCTGCTTACTCTCTTAGACCCAAATTTGGATGTGGTCATATCCACATGTACCTACCATTCAGGAAATGGAATAGGAGAAGGAGATATCTAATCCTGTCTCAGCATCATGGATTCAAGTACGAGAAAGTAGGAAAAGTAATGAAAGCATCCTCCTCCTCTTCCTCAGCTTACCTGGCAGTGTTATTCATAGAAGTGGGTAGTCTCGGCAACTAAAGATTCTGCATGGTGTCCATTGTTCCTCCAGTATCGGAATCTCTTCATATATTCTCTCAGCATTCCACTCATTATTTACTGATGTTTACTAATGCTCACTTTCATAATAGCTGTAGCAGCAACCACTAAAATCATATCCTTGGTTGTTCTCATCCACCTTATGGAAACCTGGCAGCATGAGTCCATTGACAGTGGTCATTCAATCCCCATTGTTTTCATGGTAACAAGAAGTCTTCACCCAAGGCCGGTGGAAAGAAAAGAGGAAAGCAACCCTGGATGCCATGATATATAGATTACATGTCTCTTTACTCTATTGTGGAACTTCTTGCCTTTTCAAACACTCATTCCCTAAGACACCTACCCTCTTCTGCTTCCCATGCACCAGAAGGAGGGATGATCACCCCAGTATAATCAGAAACTGTTTTGTCCTTCTACTTCTCACTGAATTGTCCTTACCCAGATCTATGGGAATTCAACACATTATTGTGTTATTAATGAATTATCATTATATATACATATATATACATATATATAATATGTAACAACATTAATGAATGTTGTTAATGAATTGTCATTATAACTTTGCCAATCCCTGCTATAACAATAATAATAACGAGTATTTATGTAGAGCTAGGAGGTTTGCATAGCAATGTTCATGTTATCTCATTTGATCTTCACAACAGTCCTGTGAGGTAGGCCCTATTAACCCTGCCTCATACAGATAAAAAGACTAATACTGAAAGAGGTTGGGTAGTTTGCCTCAGGTACACAACTAATGTATGAGGTGGGATTTGAACTGAGGTCTTCCTGACTCAGGAAGTCCAGCACCCTTACCCTTTGACCATCTAGCTAGCTGTCTCTGGCTAATGATTATAGAATTACCATCCAATCCCTTACTGTTGACCTAATGCTATATTTTGAAAGAACAATGAAATTGTTCAATTTCAATGAAATTGAATGGTTTATGCTTGTAGTTGACATGAATGTGTGATAGTCCTTCTCATTCATTTGCTTCTGCATACCATGCTAAGGGGACCAAATATAAAATTTGGGTAAGATACTTCCAACTTTGCCTTTATAAACAAAGCCAGAAGTACTTTATTTCATTGGCTACTGAGATTGTTTTAATGAAAAATTCTCTCTTTCATGATACATTAGCTTTTGATAATATCTACATTAAGAAACAAAGGTTGAATTTCTCTGGTGAATGTTACAACAACGACTTTCAAATCTGTTTCAGTGAATGCAGCAACCTTGTACATCTCAAACCTATTTGTACTTGGACTTTGGGAAGTGGGGTTGCATTTGGAAAAGGATTAACATTTAAATATGCTAAATACCACTAACACTGAAGTCATATGAAAGCTATAGATTCAAATGCATTTGAAAAAACCGAATCATTTCACATTCAGAAAACAATCATGCACAGATTATGTATCCAGATATTTAATGCAAATATGATGAAATAATACTGGTAATTTCTGTTGCATTATGTAGAGAGACCAACTATTATTGAATTAGAGACAAAAGCATATTTGGTGAAACCCTGCATTCCTCCAAGAAACATCTGGAGTTTCTCGGAATATTTCTCATTCATGTGTCAACCAACTCGAAGCTGCCCAACTTGTAAAATCTTAAGGGCTCATAGCCTGGGGTGACATAACTTCAAGCAGAACTCGTTTATCTGCCTTACTGAATGGGGCTAATGGGAAGTGATTCTATTATTCTGAGTTGCTGTTATGCATGTGTGAAAAGTAACGGGCATGGTATTCTACTTTTTACAGTGTTACATTGAAATAAGTATAATTTTCTGAATCAATAAAAGAAATCCCAGGGAAGAAAACATGCCACTCAAAGAAAAGTAAAGCCAGTATAAGGCATTTCAATATCTCCTTTCCCTTTTTATCTGGGTGGCTAGTCTTCTAACATTCCACAATATTATTTTAGCAGCTTGAGACACAAGGAGAGGGTACTGAGAACCCAGCAGTGAAGGTTAAAGCCACAGCTTGGCAAGGGCAAAATACTCTCCAAAGGATAACATACCATGCCAGAAAGTGCTGAAATGTAGCTTTCCATGAGAAATTCCACATCCTAGCATTCACACGTAATACAGGACCACAGTTATCCCTAAGCTACCAATTCAGAAAGTAAGCACTAACATGCCCTGCTGTGTAACTGAACTCTTACCTAACAAACTCCAACAATGAAGGAAAATAAATCTGCCAAGACAATTTGCAACAAAGAGGTTTCAGCCACCAGCTAACTACCCAGATCTCACTCCTTCTACTGAAGACCCCTACAAAATATATTCAGCACGTAACTTTCTTATTCACAAGCATTAGTGCCATCTCCCTCCTCTGTCCCTTGACAACGTACTATGTCTACTTCAAGACAGGAACATCCATTTGAGATTTTGCGTTTGAAAAGGAAATGAAATTTAAAATGATTTTTTAAAAAACCACCCAGGAAGAGGTGTTTGCAAAGATAATCTGAGATGATTTGGCTGAAAAGTATAACATGTGAATTTAGTAGAAAGTTTTGATAGAGGGAAGGCTGTCTGAAAATTTCTCATTCAAAGCAAGCCTATAAAAAATGAGAGGCCATTTAAAACAGTCTCTTTTGAGGGGGAAATGCAGGTTCCAGTCAGAAGTCATCTTCTTTTCAAACTCCCCAACCCCCACCCAGTTTCTTACATTTGTATATGCTCTCTGGGCAGCTAGGTGGCACCGTGGATAGGGTGCCAGGCTTGGAATAAGGAAGACTCATCTTCCTGAGTTCAAATCTGACCTCAGACACTTATTAGCTATGTGACCCTGGGCAAGTCACTTAATCCTGTTTGCCTTAGTTCCACATCTGCAAAATGAGCTGTAGAAGGAAACAACCAACCACTCTAGTATCTTTTTCAAGAAAACCCTAAACGGGGTCATGAAGATTTGGATATCACTGAAACAACTAAACCACAACATGTGCTCTCTGATAGAACTCAGTTCCTACAAGTGGTCTTAACTCGAGAAGGATGGTAACAGCTAGACCAGACGGTCTCAGGGATAGTCAAAACCTGACAGAAAGTTGTCATGCTTAAATATGTAAGAGCAAAACATAACCAAGGTTTCCAGTTAATAGATGCAACACTGGATGTTTTCTTTCCCCATGATTCTTGAACAGTTTTAGGTTGCTATCTCTTCAGGGTGAGGCCCTATCTTTATGCACAGAACAGATGCTTAGTGGGCTAGCAATGTAACATTTAGGAGACAACAATATTAAGGTGCTCATACTGGCATCTAGAGACGAAGGTTTGTTTCAGCTGTATTTTCCTTATTCGGCTGCTAGAATACCCCAGACGGTCAGACATGTCTGAAAAGGAAAGGTTTCTCCTTTCCGCTTTCCCATGCTCACTCTTATCTGGTAGTCTTTGCAGCCACTGACATTTCCAGATTCCTAATACTCTAGAAACCATTGGTTTCTTTCAGTACATGATTCAAATCTTCCTTAAAGCATAAAACAAAAGCTTAATAGGTACCAGTTTTGTGCATTTTACACAATGTGAGCTAAGCATTGTAGAGGAGGCAAATATGATTAAGCCATGATCTTTGCCTTTATGGCTTTTTACTTCTGTCTTTGGAGACAGAATCTTTGTCTAACCATTTATGTAAAGTCAGCAATAAAGTATTCTGTATTAAAAGCAAAGTACTACAGTTTTGAATTGTTTTGTTTTTAAATTTTATTCCCTGGGGGAAGCAGGGCTGACCCTCCTCTGCCCCTCCCAAGCTGCCTGGTAAATTTTTAGCATAGCTATATGGCTTAATTGCCAATAAACCTTGGGGTTTGCCTTAAACCTGATTCACTCTGGATCTCATGGATTGGACGACAATAGATCCCTACCCAAGCACCGCTTAATGGTTATATTTTGGTCTGTCCTGGCTCAAATTAAATGTAAATGGTAACTTTTTCTCTTGGCCAGCAACCGTAAGGTCTTCCACTTCCAGTTTGATTCTTTTTTTAATTAAACAACTTTCCTACCATCATACAGTTAGGTGTTAGAGGTAGAATTTGAATCCAGGTCCTTCCGGACTCCAAATCTGATGATCTATCTTCTCTATGATACCTATGATACCAGATCTATCTGATGATACCTTTTATTTTCAGACTTTTACTCAAGAAACAGTACAGAGGGAGAAAGGTAATGAGGCAACTGATCTTTATTTAGTTCCCAGTTTATCCACTTTATATATACTTGGGTCATTTAACTTAAGCCTCAGCTTTTTCATTTTTAAAATAGGAACAGTCTTACTTTCATTACTGTACACTAAGGAGTGCAAACCTCAAAATACTATTTTCAGTGGTACTATTAAAGAAGCATTGCTCTTTGGGCAGACCCATTACAGTTACATTATATAGTTATACGTTATACATTATATACTTATTATAGATCCAGTGTCTGGTTAGGTTGGTTGACAATGAAACCAGTCACATCTCATAAAAATACTCAGCTATTGTAGAAACTTTTTCTTCACTGTGCCTGGGGTGGGAAGGCTACCCCAAATATCCAAAAGAATTCCTTTATTCTGAACCATTATTACTATAACCATTAAATTGGTTGGTTTATGTAGAATGAGGCAAAAGCCCTCTCTTCCTTAAAAATAATATACTCTTACTGCTGAGACTCCAAGGGATCCACCAGACTTTTTAATAAACTCCATGTTTGCATGTAAATGTGGGGGTGGCGATGAGGAGGCATAGGCAGTAAGTGATTCATAAAAAAAGAGCATTGTTTTATTTTTTAAATTTGTCTTTGTCCACCCACAAATTATATTTTGTCCTCTGCAAACAGAAAATTAAAAAAAAATACGTGCAATGCTGTATTATTTATCAAATTCTAGCGCCAGGAATAATTATATCGAATTTTTCACAATTTCTTCTTCTATAATTAGGCTTGAAAGCTCTGGGTGAGGTTATCCTGAAGGAAAAAGAGGAGACCTCTACCAAGAGGAATGTTTTGTAATAAGCATGTGTAAGATTCCCTAACAACAAAACACTTTCTCTTTTGCCAGATACATTCCCAGCTCTATCTCTCTTCCCCTAACTAGATTCTAGCCAAGCTGGTCTATTTACTCTCCTGAATAAAACCAATACGTCATTATCTCTATGCCTTTGCTTGTTGCATTCCCTCTGTTTTTAATACTCTGCTTCCCTTCACACCTATATTTGTCTGTCAAATTCTTACCTAGTTTTCAAATGTCACCTTTTTATTCAGTTACCTCATTAAACCTTCCTTGCTCTACCTCAGTCAAGTGTGATCTCTTCTACTTTAAATTCCCATAGGACATTTTTTGGGAGACATTTCCAGTGGTACTTAAGATACCATGTTTACTAAATCATAAAAAATTCTGAAGGCAGAGACTATTTCTTATTCATCTTTTCAGCTCAAACATCTAATATAGCTCTCTGAGTACTGTAAGTTGGGAATTTTAAAAATAGTTTTAAGCAATTCCCTCAATTATATTCTAGTCAGACAAGATTGATTCTTGACTCTGAAACTGACAGAACTGTAAATCTGAGGTCATCTATCAAACTGTCATTTGTTTCTCTTCTCTCCCATTCTGTTGAAAAATCACTTTTTGCTCAGTCATTTCAGTGATGTTCAATTCTTCCTGACTCCATTTGGAATTTTATTGATAAAGACATTGGAGTGGTTTGCCATTTCCTTCTCACTTTGTAGATGAGGAACTGAGGCGAACAAGGTCAAGTTACTTGTCTAGAATCACATAGCTAGTGAATATCTTAGGCCATTTTTGAACTTGAGTCTTCCTGACTCAAGGCTCAGTGCTCTATCCACTCTGCCACGTAACTGCCTTATGAAAAAATCTCTTAGATATGTCCTACTCAATGAACACACAGGGTTCAGGTTAGTTGCTAAGATAGAATTAAGTGGGGAGGAAGGAGCCAACTTATACATTTATTAAGTAGCCACTTTATAAATTTATGAGAAGAAACAGTAGTAGATTTCTAAAATAAATCATTATTTTCTCTTTACTAAGAAGACACACTAAGCTAGATAGAACAGATATTTTGTATGTATTTTTAACTTAGTCACAAAATTAAAAGCATATAGGCACATATAAGCGCAAGTATAGGCTTGCATGTGTATATCTCCAGATAAATGCACATGTCTCTCATTTGATCTTCATGTAGGATAGTTAGCTTTGTTCTGGTATCAGAGACCCACCATTTTTATGATAAGTGAGACTCTGTGGAAGATAAATTCAAATCCATTACCACTACTAGAAAAAAAATCTCAATTTATATCCCCTTGTGCAAGTCATATTTGAATGTGAAGTACACACATACATACATTTATATTACATACATATAATACATGCTCCATATATATTGTCCTCCATAGATCAATGAGGCTGTATTGGAACTTTACTAAATGATTCTATACTAGACATAGTGAAATTTGGTAATCAGACTCCCAGTCAATCAAAAAAGTAGAAGAAGGATCTTGTTATAAGGTCATGAAGCTATCTTATAGAAGGATTTTAAGAATAAGCTTATCTCTAAAATGACATCAATATGAGAAGCTCAGAACCTAGATCCTAGAATTTCAAACAAGTGATTATTTTTTCATTTAAAGATTTAGCATGGTTATAAATAGACGAAAGTCCTTCGACTTAGTTCATGTCTTTCTGAATATTTTTTTCTTGTGAACATCAAGTATGTTAAATGTATTACATATAATGTCCTTGATCATACCCTTGATCATACAACATTGCTGTTAGATAAATAGAAAGTATCTTATTTTCTAGAAAATATTCAATGCAGTGCATTATATAAATTAAGAATTCTGAAATCTTGAGATCAGCATAGGAATTATTTTTGAGGAATTACACTCATTTTCTGTAAGCAGTAGTCAGACTTTTTTTTAAAATCAGAACTATTAAAACCCTTCTTGGGACTTCCAAGAAGATAGCTGAGTTATATCTAAGCCAAAATCTCAAAAATAGCAAGGAATGTGTCAAATGATGAAAAAAAGATGAAGAGAAAAACCTCACAAGGAAAACTCCACAGCTAAATGAATAAGCAAAAAAGACATCATAACACAATTAAATAATTCAATGAGATAAAAGAAGATGAGGAGAAATCTCCAGCAGTAAGGGATAGATCCTTTCAAGCAGAAGAACCTACAGAGTAGCTAAAAATCATATTCGAAGAAATAAAGGAAGAGGCAAGGAGAAAAAAAAGAGCCCTTAAGGCAAAAAAAAAAAAAATCAATTGATGATTTGTAACAAAAATTGGAAAATTTTAATGAAGCAATGAACAAATTGAAAAAGAGAATAGAAAAAGGTAGAGCTTTTAAAATGCACAAATGCATGTATTTGACTTTGATCAAAGTCAAAAGACAAAAAAATGGGGAAAACACCATGACAAAACAACTGACTGTCCTTGAAAATAGAGTTTGGCAAGAATTATTAAGAATTATAACTAAGAATAATAACTAAGATTCATTGGCCCCCTAGAAAAATACAATGAGACAAGAAGCCTGAATATCATATTAAAAAAAAAAACTTACAAGAAAAGTGCCTTGATATTTTGAAAATAGAAAGAAAAGTTTATATCAGTAGAATAGATACGTCAGTAGAGAGAAAATTCAAGGTTCCAAGGTTAACTCTCCTAGAAATTTAGTCATCAAGCTACAGAGACACCTGGTAAAAGAAAGTATCTTGCAAGTATCCAAGAGGAGATAAGTCATTTACCAAAGGATACCAGTTGCAACTATCAGATGGCATTCTTCAATGACAGGAAATCAAAGAAAAACTTGGAATAGTATATACGAAAAAGAAAAATAATTTGCACATGTGAATAACTTATTTTACAAAATTGGCAGAAATTTTTTTTTTTTTACGGAATTGATGGCTTTCAAGCATCTCAAAATTGAGAAGAGCTTTTTAAAAAGTAAAGGTACCGAACAAGAAATTTAAGATGGATAAACAAGTTTACTAGGTTAAGTGGGTTTAATGGTACCCTCATATTATAGAGAAAAGATTATCCTACCCTGAGTATCCCACTTTTTTCTATGGGTCACTAAGAGGATAGCAACAGTCTTAAGTGACCAAAAGAATTGCCCTAGGCATAGAGAGGGATGAGAAGGGAGGGTCTTAATATTTCTTAAAATCAGGATCCCCTGGTGAAATTCATTCAAATAAAGGGGGTAGAGGTGAGAAGAAGGGAGTCTCACATATCACATTATAGTCTAGCTTGAGCCAGGAAAGTATAAAAAAATTATACAGATGTAAAAGGTGAAGATATCAGGGGTTGGGCTGATCATGAGAGGGGGGAAAGAGAGGGAGAGTGGAGAGTGAAAGGGAGAGAACAATGAGAGAGGGAGAGAGGGAGAAGAAGAGAGAGAGAACATGTGTATATGAAATAGAGTGAAGTGTAGGAGGGGGCCCTGCTTTAAGAAAGACAAAATGTCATTTCTTAAAGTTGATTGCAAAAAAAAAAAAGTTGTGGGTGGAGGGACCCAGGATCCATTGATCATTGATTTGGAGCTGGGCTAGGGAGATGAGAAAAAGGTATTTATTAGGGAAAAGATTGAGGTTAGATTGTTTCAAGCAAAATTAGCTTCAGATCATTGAGTTAGAACAAGATCCTACTCTTTACCTCTCTGGCAGTCCTTATAAGCATATATAAGAGAAAAAGAGAGACAGAGAGAAAGAAGTGGAGACTGACTTTTTAAGCTTACTGAGCTGTTGACTCTGTCTCAATCACCCTTTCTGTTAGGCACATCCCCCATCACAGAAACCAAGGAACCAATAGAGGTAGGACATGAATCCAGGTCCTTCCTTACTCCAAATCTGATGATCTCTGGTGATTGCATATGTCCTTCAGCAAGGGGACAGAATATGAGTGTAAATGTTTTAAAATGTATATTTTATCCTTAGCCCAATAGAGATTAAGCTCTGGGGACAATCTTCATGATGTTTTCTTGAGATGTCAGACTTTGCTAGTTATCACATTCTTTAGGGTTTTTACCACTTCTTCTATAACAGGAATAGGTAGGAAAGGAAACATAGACCTGATAGCATACACAATATTCTCTGCCTCCTGCAGTGTACAGCACAGAGGCTTGGTGATCGTGCTACTGGAAGTGTGTAGTAGTGGAAGAGCCCATCCCCCTGCTTCAGAGTGTATGGAGGTGTTCTTTTACTGTTTCCTGGAAGTTTATGGAGAGAAATCATGAAAAGTCTTTTAATTCATTGCTAAGCTGGAATTGAATGTGCCTATAAGAGTCATGAACAGAAGAAATCTTTCTTCTCTGGCGGCTTTTAAGTGAGGGGCAAGAAGAACTATTGGAGGAGCCTCAAGCTTGCTTTTTTTTAACCTCGTTGCCATGTGGCCAGGAACACAAGGCATTGTTGTTTCTTTTTCTATCTGCTGGATTTATGCCATCCTAATCTTAGGCAAACGAGTGCACCCGGTTATAACACGGAGTTGACAATCCCACTGTTTGTGGACCTTGTCAGACATCATTTGGAGTTCCACGTATGTTTCTGGAAGCTATGGTTTTAATAAGCTAGAGTACAGTGTTTAGAGGAAGGTAACCAAGATGGTTCTTGACAGATGAGAATCAATTAAAGACATATAGGGGTGTTTAACTGAAGAAGAGATGTCTCAGAGGGGACAGAAGATCATGGTAGCATGGAATGAAAATGGATGGATAGAAGTAACTGGATGCATAGCCTAGAGAAGAGATAATTCAGGGGTGATATGACAGCTGTCTCCAACTATTTAAAGGGCTGTCATATAAAAGAGGCATATAATTTGTTCTGTTTGGCCCTACAGGAGCAATGGTTGTAAGTTGTGAAAAGGCAGATTCAGGCTTGGTGTCAGGCAGAATTTCTTAGTAATTAAAACTGTCTAAAAGTGGAATAGACTGACTAGAGACGTAGAAGGTTCACCCTCCTTAGGGGTGTTTGAGCAGAAACTAGAGGACACTTACAGGATATATTTATAGGGGGTTCTGTTCATTTATGGGTTGGACTAGGAGGAGCCAAGATGGCAGACCAAATGACCAACTCTCAAATTCTGTGAATTCTATGATTCGGTGGAATGCAAATTAATTTAAAAGGGAAACTAGTAGCTGAAGGAGTCAAGAAATATTTCACATAGGAGATAGCCCTTAAGATAAGTTTTGAAGGAATTTTGGTATTCTATGAGGTAAAGACAGGAAGGCAATGCATTCTAAACATGGGAGAGCTGGTGCAAAGGCAAGAGACTAAGAAAGGAAATATTGTGTAAGTGAGAGGATTTGTCTAGGGGAAAGACAGGTTTTGGAGTCAGGAGTCAAGTTCTGTTTCTGACATCATCCTCTGAGAGTTTGCCTCTAACATGTGACACTGACAATTGACAACCCAGTGGTCTCCAAACTTTTTTGGGCATGCACTCCTTTCAGGGAAAATTTTTTGAGCATACATCCCTAGTAGATGTGTATTTACTTATTTACACATAATATACTTGTATTGCTACATTGATAATTATGTACACAAAAAAGAAACTTTTAGAAACATAAGATAAAATTAAACAAAATTTGATCCTGGAGTCAAAAGGAAGCCAGTGGTGTTAACTGAGTAGGAAATTGACATAGTCATTTCTGTGTTCTAGGAAAACTACTTTGGCAGCTGTGTGGAGGATGAATTGGAGTGCTGTAGCAGCCTTGCCCTAAGCAGTCTAGGCTACTTTTTCCTCAAAAGTTATGGAAACCATCCACGAGACTTAATTAGTTCGGAGGACAATATAGGCTTAACTTGTTGACATAGTTTTCTGGTATCCTAAAAAAAAAATCCAGGGTACAAATTGCCACTTTAGTTCTCATTTAGGCTTTTTACCAACAGACCAATATGACCAATACTGGGCACAGGGAAGTTATAGCCCTGTGAATCAATACTGTATCCTCACTGAATATTCTTTCCCAGTTCTGAATGTTCTTCTCCTGTCACTACTGCTAAGTAAGCTTCCTTTTATTAATTATTTCCAAGTGTCTCATTTTGTTCCATTCTCAAACCTGAATTATCACACTGCCTTGAGCCAGGCTAAGCTTCTGTGTAAAAATTACAGGCAGGGAGACTAGGAGACCATTGTAATCACTTAGGGAAGAAATAGCTTGAAGTAGGATAATGACTGAGTAGAGAGAAGTGGACCAAAGGGAGAGATATTGTGGAGGTAGAAATAATAAGACTTGACAACTAATTGAATACGTGGAGAGAGAGATGGCGAGTCAAGGATAATGACAGTGTTGCAAACCTGGGTGCCTAGAAGGGTGGTAGCACCCTCAGAAGAATTATGGAAGTTTAGAAGAAGGGTAGGTTTTGGAGAAAATACAATGTGATTAAAGCTCAACCATGTCAGTTCATCCTGTGTTACTCTTTCATAAGGAAAAATGAAAAAAAAAATAGAGAGTGTGAGTTGGGGGTAATCACTCACTTTTTTAGATTTCAGCCACCACTAAGGCATGACCTTCAGTAGCAATAAGGCAAGGAATGATGGGGCAGGGATGAAAGATGTAGGAATGGTGGGGGGGAACGGGGTGGAGAGGAGGCAGGGAATTTTGCTGTCTTGGATTGGGTTAAGTTATAACTGCTCTCTGAGGCCACCTCTAGAAAAGTCATAGAAGGCTTTTTTGTAGGAATGGGGCAGTGGGGAGAAGAGGTATTGAAAAGGATGGTATAGTTGTACTGAAGACAGATTCAAGATTGGCTGTAGGAATGAGTGGGATATGACCCACCTTCCTGTCTTCTGACTGATTACACAGCCCCGAGGATCAAGCCATGCCCCGCCCCCCTTGGAGTCATTCCACAGTTCCCACTTTGAAGACCTCTCAGTGTCTAGCTAACTTTCTAGGGCAAGATGTAGGTGAGATGCTGATTTGCATTGGTAAAATTTCCACCCCTGGGGTTGCCCACATCTCTGAAATTGTAGGTCTCTACCAAAAAGGAAAGTGAAATAAAACCAACGATGAATGGACAAATAAAAAACGATCAGTAAAGTGCAAAAGTTGAACACGATGCTTACAATAACTTGAAATAATGCTATTACATAGTTTTCATTGACAGTTTAAAGTGAATGTGGTTTTCTGGGGGTGGGGTAAGGGTTTGGGGTGTATGTTGGGAAGTGTCTGTTATGTTAAAGTGAATTAAACTCTATAAAAATTGCTCCCTCAACATATAAGTAATTTGCTCTCCTGAGGCCTTAAATATTTGAATGTAAAAGTTTTAATTTTTAGCCAATTATGAGGCATGAAAGAAGAAATTCTATTCCTGTGGAACATTTATCTATGACCATTGGATGTTCCCTACAACATGCAGATAATACCATATTTATGCCTGACCATCCTGTGGAGTTCCAGGTCCTACCATAAGTCCACCAAAAGGGGTTCACCCATAGTGATGATGGAGGCCTTCCTCAATTCCTCTTGCTAGACCACCATTACCATTGGAATCCTTTCTTTCGGTCTCTGAAAACCTCTCCATCATCTTCTTCTCAAGAAGACCCATAGCCCATTTTGTAGGCTAGGTTGTTCTTCTTCCTCAAAGAGGACCAAAATGATGTCACTATGCTAGAGTCCAGTCCAGTTTCAAGGTGTCCAACTGTGGCTGATCAGATCAATACGAGCTTGGAATGTTCTACCACAGGTCAGGCACAAATAGTCCATGTTGAACATTTGGGGTGGATTCTGAGGTTCTGAAATACATGGTTTCTCATAAGTCGTGGTGCAGTGCTTATATCTGCTCTAAGACTTTTGGAAAACAAAACAATCTAAGGTTGTTTTAGACCAAAGCAAACATTCAAAAAAACCCAAACAACTTATTCTTTCTTTAAAACAGGATCATAGGATTACAGAGCTAGAATGACCACATTGGTCATACAACCTCTTTGTACTACAGTGAAAAACCAAAACAAAACACAAAACAAAACACAAAACAAAACAAAACAAAACAAACACCTCTTCCAGGGGATGTACAATTTTTAATAAAAAATATTTGGAAGACTCATCAACAGTCTGTTAGTTTCCAGTGGTATTTAGTATTTAACTTCCCACCAAATGCTAGGCAGTGAAACTAAACACAGAAAACTAAAACCTAGAAGTCAAACATTGAAGAGGTGCAGTGGATAGTGCTGAACCTGGAGCAAGGAAGACAAGCTCCAGTCCCACCTCAGATACTTCCTAGGGGTGTGATCCTGGGCAAGTCACTTAATTTCTATTTGCTTCAGTTTTCTCATCCATAAAATGGGGATAATAATAGCACTTACCTCCTAGGCTTGTTGTGAGGGAAAAAATGAGATATTTATCAAATGCTATACAAATACTGGCTAGCTGATACGCTGTGCGCAATGACTTTGGGTTAGTGAAATTTTATTACAAAATGAACTCATTGCAAATATGACATTTCATCCTGTCAAATTCTAGCACTCCCCCATCTTGATTTTGTCGTTGGAATTAAGTGATAGAAAAAGGAAGGGAAGGGCTGTATGGGGGGATGTTTTTGGACATTTTTCTTTTGTGTAGGTTTTTTTTTTAAAGAATGTTTTTAAAATGGAGTTCAGAGAAAGAGCAGTAAGATTACTTCCAGAACTGAACAAAAACCTGGTTACCACTTACCACGGGAAGTACTTCAGCATATGGGAAAGTCCGCCTATGCCCCCAGGAGCAGTACTGGGACTGTGTCATCATAAGTTATTTCTACTGATTGATTCCACTGAGTTCTGCTTGGTCCTGCTCTCTTGCATATAGGGACAAGGAGACTGGGGGCAAGGAGAAAAGAAAAGAGAAAAGTCAGCAGTTTGGGGTCATTTAAATCAACCGAGAGTCAGCATATGTCTGAAGCTGTTTGGGAGAAAGAACTATCGAAGCCTTTGATTTCTCCACTTTGGAGAACAGAACGAGGGTCTGTTTTGTTCTCTCGACTGGGACCAAAAGAATCCTGAGTGGACAAAGCTATTTCTCTGGGGCAAGTAAATGTCTCTGCCTTTCTCTCAAAAAAGTCCGGAAACGAACGAGGGTAAAAAGCCTAACTGAGAGGTCCAAAGGTTGTGAGTGGGACTACAGTAAAGGTCCGGCAAAAGGGGGTTAGGTTAACTCGACGTACCATCCCTTTGGTTAGCACACTCCTTCCTTATCAGAATGACCACGGGGAAAGCTAGCAGTTGGGGGGCGGGGGTGAGGGGAGGGAGGGAGGCGTGTCCGAGGGAGGATCTGAGGGGAGGAGGCGGAGGCTTCCGAGGCCTGCATTGGGAACTGTAGTCCTTGGCATCCGGGCGCTGAGAAACTGCCCGGGGACTGAATCCCCAGGAAGCAACTACAATTCCCAGCGCTCTCTGGGGCCCCAGCCGGGAAGTCCATGCGCAATCAGAGCTACATTGTATCCTATTAGGCTGGGAGTGATGTCACCTGCGAGCTTGTAATATATTAGCCACTACGGGGGGAACTCTTTAAACGGATCCCATTGTATTCCGGGCTGCCTTTCCCAGCGTTCGGAGGGTGCCCAGGTAAGAGGAGGGAGCGCCGCGGCGCGCGTCTGTCCCTCCCTCTAGCTCCGGGCCCACGGCTGCTCTCATTCATTAAGTGGCACGGAGGGCACGGCGAGGAAGCAAGCGGGCTGCGAGTTCTCTCGGGAAGGGCGGTAGGTTTGCGGGGTTCGCTCTTCCTCCCTGCCTTTCCCTCTCCCCCTCTCTCTCGCCCTCTCCTTTTCCTGCAGCTGCGGGAGGAAGTAGGTCCATTTTAAACCCGTCGTTCAGGTTGGGTATGGGTGGGTACTGGAACAGGACGGCTTTGGGCTTTCAGGCTTGGACTGAGAAGCCTAACTGCCCCTGGGTTGGGGTGGGGGTTGGAAAAATGGCTGCACCTCCGTGCCAAACTGAGGCGAGCCGGGAAGAAGGGGATTTAGGGAAGAGAGCTGGGCTCGTTCCCTGCTCCCTCCACGCCCCCCTTTTCTTTCCGGCGGTTTCCGATGGGTTTTTACGCGAGGTATATTGACCATGTCCAGTACGCCTCCCTGCCTCGGGCATTCAGCGAAAGCCGGGGAGAGAGGCAAAGGAAGGTTGGCCCCCGTTGGTGCCGCTGGGCAGCGCTTGCTACCGAACGACTCGCTTCCTTTCACCTCATGCCCCCTCGCCCCGGGGCGCTGCGGGGGCAACCTCTTGCGAGGACTGGGGCAACAAAGGGGAGCTTATGAGAAAAGGGGGTCCTTGTGTCCTGGCTGGAGAGTAGGCGAAATGTTTAACTCTCCCTCCGCCCTTCTCGTCTCCAAATGAAAACCAATATTTTTTGCCCCAGCCGTAAAGGCTGAGATCCGTGCAAAGTTCGGAGCAGAACGTCGGCGGGGTGTTGTGGAAATGAGTGTGGTAGCCGAGCCCTCCAGCTGGGAGGGCGGGAGACGGTGCAGGAAACGAATGGTGGTTAAAGCCACCGCAGTGGGTTGTGGTGCCAGCCACTGAGCTGTCTAGCTGGTTGTTCCCGTCCCCATCCCCAAGGCGGTGCGCATCTCCGCCCTTGCCCTCTCCACGTTCTCTGCGATGAAGGGCAACCGGGCCAAGCTTGCAGCCGGAGGCACCAGCTCAGCGGGGGGGATCTGGGGCTATCTCTTGGAGGGGCAGGAGGGCTCAATCGTTTGGTTTTCTCCGAACGCCCTGAGGAGGAAGTGGTGTTGAGCTGGCTGGATTTCCCAGCCTTCTGGATAAAGTGTTGGAGGTTAAGGAACTAGCACCAGAAAGGCTTTCAAATACGTACCCCGATCTTTGCCGAATGAAGTGTTATTCCTTCCATTTTTACTCTCCCCCTCCCGTCCCCCCCCCCCTGCCCAGTATTT
>CM053582.1:361231994-361242794 GCA_028627135.1 Pseudochirops cupreus
CCCCCCCCCCCCCCCCCCCCCCCGTCGAGCTGCTCATCTAATCGCCTCCCTTTCCGCATCTGCCCTGGGGATTTGTTTCCACTGTCTTTTACAGGGAGTTTAGAGACTTGTGTTCGAAAGTCTTTCATTCCTCTTTGTTTTTCTCACCTGTACGTATCACCTGAAGCCGGTGTCCTCTCATCTATAAATTGCTTTAGACGATATTGAAACCAGTCCTGACGCTTAGTTTTTAAACAGTTTACTCTCCCTACCTTGGTAAAAAGCTGTTTTCTTAAAAGACAATGGCCTAAGTAAGGAAATAATGTTGCAGAAAGCCCTTTGAGAGCTTTTAATTCTTTTCTGAGACTGAAGAAAAAATCAGTTGTCTTTCATCTAAATTGTCATCTGTTAAATTGATTAGGAAATTAGTAGGCCCCAAATAATAAATAATGCAAATGTGGTCTTTTCTGTGGAATGTGGTGGGCTTGGAATCTGCATATCTGGATTCCAATCCCAGCTTTGATCAGAGCCACATTACTAGCTCCTGAGATGAAGCTTCCCGACCTAACAAAATGCTAAAATGCATTTTGAAGAATGTATTTTGTAAACTTGGAGCTGCTATGGAAATGAGCTATTTGTAATGCAATAGAATGGTTCACTTAAAATAGCACTGCATATATAACCTAATTTAAAGGGTGTTCTTCCAGTAGACAACACATTAAGGTGATTCTAATTCGGTTTTACCATTAAATTGCTATGTTCTGAGCAAGTAATCCAACTTGTGTGACTTTCTTCTTTTGTGGAATAAGTGGGTGCATCATATCTTAATCTGCAGTTCACTCAGAATTAGAAAGAGAATATCTAAGATCTGACAGAGACTAGATAAATTGGGAGAAGGGAAATGAGCCTGCACCAGCACAGTCCTGCAGCAAACATTGTAGGAAGCAGCTAGGGGTTTAAAAGTCACAGCAGTGGATTGTGATCTTCCAGTGCTATTTAAAAAAATTCTTAGGTTTTTAGGCTTGTACTTCGGTTTTTAAAATTTTAAACGGTATGTACAAGGACTGCTCAGTTAAATCTTCTGAGAACAGTGTCTGCTTCAGTTTCCTTCAGTCGGAGTTAGACAGAAAATGGTTTTGAAACAATCGCTGTGACTGCAAAGAGAACAAGCTTAATAGGGTTCAGAAGGAGCCAACTTACCTTCTTATTCCGCTGAGACTGCTTGCCTTGGCCTGCATAGCAAATTCATTGATTTGCTTTTCTTTATTCTTCCAGCCTTAAGCAACTTGCTGAGTTTTTCCCTTTGGTAAATTGAAACTGTCTGCATTTTCAAATTGTCCAAATTTCATATTCTCCCCAAAAGCAAAATTAATCTAATTTGCCTGTGGCAATGGTTTTCTTAACAAAAGTTCATTAACAGTGAGAATAGAAGTGCAGTTTTTCACATGTGATTTTGCCTCTCTCTCTCTTTCCCTCTTTCCTGCTTTCCTTCTCTCCCCCTCTCTCCCCTTCTCCTCCCCCACTGTTGCCTGAAATGGTCTCTTCTCACCCTGCCCCTCACTTGACATCCTTCCGCATTCAGTTCAGATGCTACCTCGGGCAGGAGGCATTGCCTAGTCCTCCCCCCACCCACTAGAAGGCCAGCTGCTGGTGCCTTACCAGAATCTAAGGTTACCTTGTAGGAGGGGCATCTGTTTTGCTTAGGTAGGGCCACTTTCTCTTTTAAAGAAGCTATAAGACTGTGCTCAGGATTTGATTGGGTCATGTGATTTGGGCTTGAACCTTTTTTCTGTTTGAATAAATTTCCTAATGTTCAATGTTTTATGCTTCATAAGTATGTCACCTTGTCCAATCTGGAGCTAGAATCAAATGAAATCTGGCTTTGACTAGGCATGGCCTAGAAAACCTTTTATCGTGTCTGTACGTTATCTTATATATACCTAGTTATATACATAGTGTTTCTACTGTCCAAATGTAAGCTCCTTGAGGTCAGGGGTTGTTTGGACTCTTCTCTTTGCATTCCTAATACTTGCACAGGCCCTAGCATTTCCTAATGCTTAATCAATGTCTGTTGATTATTTTACTGACTCAAGTCCATTACTTTGTCCACTAACCCATATAGTCATGAAACAGCCATTTCCTAACTTTATTCACTTATATACACACTAAATATTCACATATACATAGTGATATATGTACATAGTACAGAAAATGCTGATGAAAAGTTACAGAAGGGCTCACTTATTATACATGTATGTACATACATTTGCTCATTTATTTTCATAAGTGTACCCATGATTTCAGAGTATGGAGTTCCCCAGGTGAGGAACTCCTTGACCAATGTGGTTCAGCATCTGCTCTATGACTTATGGTCTTAAGAGTTGCCTGGGTCACTAAAAGGTTAAGTGACTTGCCCAGGCTAGATGTATGTGAACATCTAGATAAATGTTGAATTTAAAACATGGCAGTTCAGTTTCTCTTACCAGGCTCTATTCTTTTCCATGTAGCTTTTGGCAAAACATTCCAGAATCAGGATTAACTGAGCTGCCCTATGCTTTAGGTGAAATTGATTTCAGCTCATTGATGAGGCAACTTGGTGCAGTGGAAGGGCAAAGGATTTGGTGGCAGAGGACCTGGGTTCAAGTTCCACTTCTTTTGCTATTACCTGTGTGATCTTGGCTGGATCCACTTAACCTCTCTGAGCCTCGGTCTCCTGAAAAATGAGGGACCCGGACTACATGACCCTTTGGGACCCTTCTAACTATACAGTAAATATTGTTTTAGGCAATTTTCCTAGTTTGAACTTTCATTGGCTGATGCTCCTAGTTGCATAGTTCTAGGTTTTTAAAAAACTTTGTATTCCTTTGTCAGTGTTCTAGCTCTGAAAAAGCATTTTAAAAATCCCTATTTGTTACCTCTTTATTTTTATATTACATTGATGTGTGTGTTTGTTTGTGTAGGGGTGTGTGTGTGTGTGTGTGTGTGTGTGTGTGTGTGTGTATACCTACGCACATATATACTTTCACTTTACTCAATGAGCCATCTCTTGTAACAGATTTCAGAAGGAATTGGAAGAGGAAAGCAGTTTAGTAAAAAACTAACCGATGCAACTTCCATCTTTGACAATTTGCAATATTGTACATCCACAGGCTGCTGTCTCTTCTCCCCCGATTCCCTCCCCCCACCAAAAATAAAGGGAGGGAGGGGCATTTTCTCAGCTTCTCCTGGCCAAGCTTGTTCATTGTAATCATATAATGTAATACCTTGTCTTTTGGGTTCAGTGTAATTCTCTCCTCCTTAGTCAATACAAGTTAGATATTCTCTGAATTTCCCATTTTATCATTTCTTGATGTGCAGTGGTCTATGATGTTCATGCACCACAATTTATTTAGCCATTTCCCTATCATTGAATAGCTTCTTTGTTTCTTATTTGTTATTCCCACAAAAAATAACTGGTATGGATGTTTTGGTGTACAGAGACTTTTTTTCTGGAATTGACCAATTTTCTTTGATAAAAATTGAACAACAGAACACTGAGAGCCAATGGAAGGCTGACGAGAGACAGCCTACCTGAAGGCAGGCTGTGGTTCTCAAGAATCAGAGGGAGAGGTATGTCAGTGGTGAAGATGGCTCCATTGGAAATGTCGTTGGCTGGTAATTTTGAAGAGTTGAATGAAGGTGTGCCAAGGAATTTAAATTCTTGTCTTTGTCGAATAATCTAGTGTGCTAAGAATTTTCACGGGAATGTGGTTTTTATTTAAGCTACTGTTTGTCAAATTGCTTTTTATTGATGGAGTTACAGCTATCAAAACATAGGTAAGTGTTACCTTTTGTAAGTATTTTTTGTGGTGGCATGAAGATTTGGTGGCTTTGGCTTGAAGAATCTTGGCCTTCTGTTCAATCATCTTTTAAAAGGTTGCAGCTGCTTGGATCAGCATAAACACAGGCTTACCCCCAAAGCTGGTAACCACTGGGAGCCTTAGGTGTTTGGTTCATGAAGTAATCACTAACGCTTGTAACCTCTGCTGAGACCTCCTCTGGTTTTTATCTGGCTTGTCATATTTCCACGTGGTAAGTTTGACCTTACATAGTGGGAAGTAACCGACTCAGTTCAGTAAACTTTTTCTCTCAATAGGGGCCAGTAACCACAAGCTAAAATTCCTTCATTTTGAGTTTTGGGGGAGATTTTTCTTTGAATGGACCAGGCATTTTGAGCTATTCATTTTTTATCTAACTTTCCAACACTTCAAAGATGCAAAACAGCTTTCAAAAAACTGAATGCTCAAAGCCTCTGCTCAAATTTAATATATTCTTTTTTTTTAAATTTAATTTTATGTATTTATTGACATTTTTAAGTTTTGAATTCTCTCCTTCCCTTCCCTACCCCATACTAGAGAAGGCCACCATTTGACACAGATTTATAAATATATTTAAAATCATACTACACATACTTCTTTTTATTGGTTCTTCCTCTGGAAGGTAGACAGAATCTTCCTTCATAGGTCCTTTGTAGTATGAGTATTTATAATACTCAGAATAACTTGGTGGTTCACAATGATTATTCAAAAAAATATTGCTGTTACTCTAGTCTATACAGTGTTCTCTTGGTTCTGCTCATTTCACTTTTCATTATTTCATGCAGGTCTTTTCAGTGTTTTTCTAAAATCAACCTGCTCATCATTTCTTACAGCACTGTAGTATTCCATCACAATCATATACCACCACTTGTCTAACCATTCCCCAATTCACGGACATCCCCTCAACTTCAGTTCTTTGCCACCACAAAGAGAGCTGCTGTAAATATCTTAGAACATATAGATTCTTTTCCTTTTTCTCTGATCACCTTGTGAAACAGACCTAACAGTGGTATTGCTGGGTGAAAGGGTAAACATAATACACTCCTTACGATTTTCCTAGATGTGAAAAGGATGTAAAATAGGCTTTCCTGTATGGCAGGGATACCCTTTTTTGTTTCGTCGACCCCGTTGGCAGTCTAGCAAAACCTGTTGTCGTTGTTCAGTTCTTTCAGTTGTATCCAGCTCTTTATGATTTAGAGTATTCTTGGCAAAGGTACTATAATGGTTTGCCATTTCTTCTTCTAGCTCATTTTACAGATGAGGGAACTGGGGCAGATAGGGTTAAGTGACTTACCTAGGGTCACACAACTAGTAAGTGTCTGAAGCCAGATTTAAACTGAGTCTTCCTGAATCCAGGTCTGGCATTGTATTGACTAAGTCACCTAGCTGCCCCAAAAACCTGTTGACACTTTCTCAAAACAGTGTTTTAGAGACATTAAAAACATAAGATTACAAAGGAAGCCAGTGTTGGAATACAATTGTCATGGTATTAAAAAAAATAAAGTTCTTGGATCTCAGATTAAGAACCCTTGTTTTATGGGGAGAGAGGAACGATCGATACTTGAATGAGCCAGTGTGAAAAGGAGTGGCCAAGACTTTAGCAATCTGCATGTCACTCTCTTGGCTATTAACACACTATTCTGGATCAAAAAATTGTTATCTCATACTCTGCATTCATTTATAAATTCAAAAGCAATGAAAAGGACTCTCCATAAAAAGTGGTGCATTTTCTGTCATACCTGTGATTTCAGTGGTCTGGTTGCTTCTTCCAGTGAGACAATTTTTAGACCTAATCTGGAAAGTCTCCCTCTCCCTTCTCCCCTCCCCTTTTTAATTTTATTTTAATTTTTTTAAAGAAATATCTTTATTTTTTATTTTTTAGCTTTTTGCTTTTTTTGGAGGGCAATTGGGGTTAAGTAACTTGCCCAAGGTCACACAGCTAGTTATTGTGTTACATGTCTGAGTTCAGATTTGAACTCAGGTCCTCCTGATTCCAGAGCAGTGCTCTATTCACTGCGCCACCTAGCTACCCCCCCTCCCCTTTTTTAGATAAAGTCTTATTCCGGCTGGTCACGCTTCCATGCTAATGAGGCCAGGGTACTGAGTTCTTCTTGGACACAGACTGATCAAATCCTTAAGACCTGGCCAGAGGGGAACTGTACGAGACTGTTGTAGTTTGGGTGCAAATCTCTCATTTGTATTTGGGGCACAGGGAAATCCAAAAGATGATCTTATGATAGAAGAATAATAACATCGTAATAGGAGGACCAGCCTCTTATAAGGTACTTCATAGTAAGCTAAAGCCAGACAAGTGCTAGATGTTTGCCTTCATGGGCAGATATTGATGATGCAGTAGGGGAGAGAGCTGGACAAGTTCTGCAGTAAAGTTTGGATCAGGAAAAGAGTTGGTTCTCTCTTTTTGCTAAAATTTTGTTATCAACAAACATTAATTGCTTACTCTATATGCCATGCCAGATGATGCAGTGGGTAGAGTGTCAGGCCTGGAGTCAGAAGACCCAAGTTCAAATGCGGCCTCAGAAACTTATTAGCTGTGTGACCCTGGGCAAGTCACTGAACCGTGTTTGCCTCAGTTTCTTCATCTGTAAAATGAGCTGGAGAGGAAATGGCAAACTGCTCCAGTATCCTTGTCAAGAAAACCCCAAACGGGCTCATGAAGAGTCAAAAACAATTGTAAAGTGACTCAACAAAATCTATGTGCCAGGCACTCATGCTCTTAGTTTGAGTGCTTTTTTCATTAAAAGGAATCACTTCTAATTTAGCAATAATGATAGAAGTGGGGGGGCAGGGGGCAATGCTTTGGAACTCTGTTTTGCTATTCTAAATGAAAATTATTGGCAAGTTATATCGAGGATGGCCCTGGCCCTGGAGGAAAATCTTCAGAGATCTTGCAATGCTGATCCTAGATAATGGTATTTATCTGTAGCAAATGGGTAGGTTGGCTTATATGTAGGATAGCAAAACTGAAGATAGCATTTCAGTTTCTGTATTTTGGAGTTTTTGTTTTAGGGATTAAAACTTTTAAAAAAAAAAATCAGACCTGATAACAGAGAACTGATAAGAAATCAGGTAGGCTGGTAGAGGAGATATTGAGATAAAATACTAATCCATGAAATCAGTGCCAAATCCAGAGACATCTGGCTAAAAAGTCATTATGGAAAAATGCAAGGAACTAAAAGCCTGAACTGGAAAAAAGGGCTAGTTATGAAAAGAATAATTTAAATCAACTGGAAGTAGGTCGAAGTATAGAATGATAGAGAGAGCTACCAGTTTTGACATCTGGAGCAGGGTTTAGATCCAAACATGCTACTGCGTGCCTATGACTTTGATTACATTCCTTAATCTCCCTGAGTCTGTTTTCCTATTTGTAAAAATAAGAGACTTGAACTGGATAGAAAATCCTATGATTTTGCCGCATTTTAGTTTATCTTAGTTGGTGAGTTCAATAATTTGGAAAACGACGCAGTCTGGAAGCCCTGCTGAGAGGAAGAGTGGCCAAAAGTAACCACTGGTCAGTTCTATGCCATGACGCTGATAATTAATTTATGAAGGCAGATAAATAAGGAATTTTTAACAAGTGACCGTTAGGTAAGTTTCTGTGGCTGATAAATTGGTTTGGGGGTGATGCTAAAGACAGTGTTTTGTTTGCTCACTTGGTGTCTGTGTACCTGTCCTGTCCCTC
The DNA here is from genome assembly GCA_028627135.1 of Pseudochirops cupreus. NCBI lineage: Eukaryota > Metazoa > Chordata > Mammalia > Diprotodontia > Pseudocheiridae > Pseudochirops > Pseudochirops cupreus. Next base: position 361,239,531 of record CM053582.1, read on the forward strand.
ACTTCTTCTCGGGGGAAGGTAGCATTTGCTTTGTACGTATAACTTCTCTCCTTGTTCAGCACTCATTTGTGTTTTGGACTAAGAAGGAGGTGGAGGAGTTGCGTGTGTGTCTGTAAGGGTGGTCGACCACCATTAAGTTTGTTTTAACGTCTCAGAAAGATGAAAAGTTGCTTCTGTTTGTCTCTCCTTCAAAGAAAGTTGGAAGGGACCTAAGAGATTGTCTTGCTCAGTTCATAGCTGAGGAGAAATTCTTTTTAGCATCCCTAACAAGCAGTGAGAAGTGGTCATCCAACCTCTACTTGATGGAGAGCAGACCTCCAGGGATGGAGAATAGATAGCGATTCTTTGTGCTTAGTACCCAGGGCCTTTCTATGCCGACTCCCACTGGGAGACCGACTTTTATTTCAGACGATATATGCTCTTGGTTTGACCTAATTTCATTTCAGCATCCTTTCTCCCCTGCCTCACCTTTACCCATTTCTACCCTCAGAAGGTAATTTCAGCTCAAGGTATCAGTGAGCTGCGTTTGTGAGTTGTTGGTTTTTTTCATACTTTCACACAGCCTAGTGAGAGGATGTAGATGGCTGGCATTCACGTTTGGGCACGTACAAAACCATAGTAGCCTTTTGCCCTTTAGTTTACAAAAGAGGAGGCTATTGTAGCCTAGAGAAAACTTCTTATATTAGAATCTCCCAGCTTTCCATGTGGAACAAGTTAGAGAAACATGGCGAGAGAGTTATTAGATTACACTTCTGTCTTATCACTTGGTTCCCTCCGGGTTGTCACTGCTTATGCTGCCTCCATAGGCCAGGAATCCCTTTAACTGAAAACATGCTCGAGTAAAAATGCTCACATCTTGGCTTCCTTCTTGTGGCTGGACTTGCTGATTGAGACTTTAACTTCTATAGCCAATTGTCCTTTTTGTCTTAACTGTTTACAATTTTGGTTATGACTCAGAGGACACAAAAGTTCTATTTATCAGACTTGTAGAGGATATAGAGCTCCAAGGAAGAGGTAACATGTTAGATGTGTCAGGATCCAAAAAGCAATATTGAAGAGCTAGAACGAAGGATCAGATTTAATAAAATGAAATGCAGTAGAAATACAAGCAAACTCCTACAAATGGGTTTTTAAAAATCACCTTTTCCATGTACAAAGTGGAAGCGGCGTGGTGGATGGAATTTCATCTGCAGAATGGTTGGAGTTTAATGGCTAGGAAGCTCAATATGAGGCAGCATTGAGATCTTTTTTCTGTCATTACTAGACTTGTGACTTCATTGATACAGGGAACTTCCCATGAGAAAGGAAACTCCCTTTAATAATTCAGGCACCGGCTCTACAATTTCTAATCATAGAGACTTGCTATGGGGTACTGAGAGGTTGAGGGACTTCCCAGAGACACATGATCAGTGGGCTAGAGGTGCAACCTGAACCTAAGTCTAAGAGCTGCCCCCTCTCACCCTAGCCATGATGAAGCACTGTTTTAGCAGCCAGACATGGCAGTGGGAGTATGAGGGAGGGGTGTGTGAACAGCTTATATGATACAGGAGACAACAGTCTAACTGTACTGTCCCTTGATCAAACCACGTTTGGATAGTATCCAGTTCTGGGTGCCCCATTTTAGGAAGGCCATTGAAAAGCTAGAGACAATCTGGATAAAGGTGCCCAGGTTGGTGAAAAGCCTTGAGCTTTATACCTAATGAAGAGACTAGGGATGGCTTTCAGAAGAGATTTGATTGGGCAGCATCTTAACAGGTTTCAGGTATTTGATATTCAGTCATTGGGTTGAAACAGGAATGAGAGAGGCAAAGAAACAGGTATATCTAAGCTTCATGTAAAGAAAACCTCTCCAAAGCATTAGTGCTGTCCAAAAGTGGAGCAGAAATACAGCTGGCAGTTTTTGCAGCTGGAAGAAACACCATGATAGGCACCCCTACATCATTTTTTGAAGACCATTTGAATTGGGTGTGAGGAAGAACTTAGGATGCCTTTCCATGGTAAAGAGACACCATGAGATGGGGAGGGAGGAAGGAAAGTGATCCTGTGCTCGTGAACTGAGGAGGAGGAGAAGAAGCAGGGGACCGGAAAGGGCCTGCAAGTTTACCATCTGGCAGATTCCTATTTTAACAAATTATTGATAACTAGATGCTGAAATGAGTTGATTCTATAATAAGGAAGGACTAACAGTGTTCTTGTCTTCCAGATTTGAGGAAAAGGCAAATTCTTTCACATACCTGACCTCCCTGCCTCTGAAGGGAGTTACTTTTACATTAAATCTCGGTGACCACTTATTTTGGATTTTATAGAGAAGTATCTGATTCACGTAGGAGTTTGGCCAAATAATCTTAGAAGTCTCTTCCAACTCTGAAATTGTTTCATGAAGTGCCATAGGCACAAACTTTGAATTCTTCTGATTTCAAGATAAAAACAATTTTAGATGCTTTCTGCTGAAAAATGTGGGAGGCGGGGGGAGGTAGCTTAGGAAAATGTGTTCCCTTTTTTTTAATAAGGGAGAGTACAACGAGGAGGAGAATTAATCCTTCTATTCATGGCTTATTTATATGTAGTTAGCAGTTTTCCCAGGAGTACTCTAGTCCTTAAATGAAAAACTCAGGATCTTTTTACTCGAGGTATTCACTGATAGATGGATGTTAGAATTTCCCATAGTTTTAATAGATGGAATCTAGAGCAACTAGAATATTTTATAATTGCCATTGTCCCTGGTAGAGACTAGAAGGAAGTATAAGGTAGGTAATGACTCTGCTATGTTCCTTACCTATCCTATTTAAGATTCAGGGTATTTTTTTTCTACTAGGTGGCACAGTGAATAGAACACTGGCCCTGGAGTCAGGAGGACCTGAGTTCAAATCTGGCCTCAGACACTTAACACTTACTTAATGTGTGACCTTGGGCAAGTCACTTAACCCCAATTGCCCTGCCTTCCCCCACCTCCTCCAAAAAGACAAAAGTAAAAAATAAATACTTATTGACTAACTGGCTGTTGGTACACTAAGTATGAAATTCTTGTCCAATGACCAGCATGTTACTGGGGGATCTGAATCACATCAATTTTCATATGCTTTCTATAAGTGAGACTAGAAGAAGGAAGTTGTGGCTTAATGGAAGGAAGGCTTATAGGTGCTCCTTGGAGAGGCCAAGAAAGGAACTGGCAAGGTGGAGTTTATCCTACACTGAGAAGCAGCAAGATATCTTAATTCACAGTTTAGTCAGCATATATTACAAGACTAATGATAAAGTTTGGAA
>CM053582.1:361242894-361266118 GCA_028627135.1 Pseudochirops cupreus
AAAGAATGAAATAGGTATATATATATATATATATATATATATATATATATATATATATATATAGATGTGTATATATATATATGTATATAGATGTGTATATATATATATATGTATATAGATGTATATATAGATGTATAGATGTGTGTATATATATATATATGTATAGATGTATGTGTGTGTGTGTGTGTGGGTTTTTGGCAGGACAATTGGGGTTAAGTGACTTGCCCAAGGTCACACAGCTAGTAAGTCTTAAGTGTCTGAGATCAGATTTGAACTCTGGTCTTCCTAATTCCAGGGCCGGTGTTCTATTCACTGTGCTACTTAGCTGCCCTAATAGGTTATATTTTAACAGACTTGTTTTGATGTGGTATATGTACTCTAATTAACTGTCTTTGAAGACAGGTTATTGACTTGTCAGAGCTAAGATGAAAATCAATTTAAAAAGGAAAGAAGTAATAGAGATTAAAGAGCTGTGGCATAAGGTTGGAATGACTTATCTCTGAATTATCTAAGCAAGTAATTGGAAATCAAAAATGGGAAATGGACAGCGGAGATGACATGCGACGCTGGCTCTAATGTCGTCTAGAAGTTTATCAGTGTAGATCAGTTGCCACAACAAAAAGGTCAAAAGACCCCAGAAAACACTTCAGTCGGCAAATGAATACTTGACTTGCCCAGACAAAAAGAAGTGGTGGCCAAAGATAGCAGTGAATTAGAATTTGGGTGTCATCTTCTCCCCTGCTAGAATGTAGACCTCTTCAAGGCAGAGATGGCTTTTTTTTTAAAAATCTCTTTCTTTGTGCTGTCCTTCTATCACAAGGAGTTAGCACAGTGCCTGGCACACGGTGTTTAAATGCTTCATTGGTTGAATGAAAAATGGTATTCACTAATACTTCATACACATCTGATGATACACATCATGTAGTCCAACCCTCTCACTTGACAAAAGGGGAAGCTGAGGCCTGAAGAGTTTAAGACTCGTCCAGGGTCGTACGACTATGTCATGGCAGAGCTGAAAGTGAAACCTGGACTTCTTTTCTGTTAGGCCAACTGTTGCTCAGCTCTTGAAAGATGGCATGTTTGTTTCTGGGGAGCACACACACACACACACACACACATTATGCAATAGATGAATAAGAACTTACCAATTAAAGGTTATTTGCTTTGACAGGCAAGTTATTTCATGCTTTACATCTGTACATCATACCTGTCTTAGCAAAGGAATGCATAGAGGACTGTCAATAGTAAGCAGTAGTCTGTAACCCGAAATCTTATCTTTTCTCGTACTAGATGTTCTTAGGTACTAACAGTCAAATCATCTCCTTTTCTTGAACTAAAAGGTTGGCTTCAGGTTTTGATTGGATAAAGTTTTCAAGCAGGAGAAAATACGTCCACGTGATATATCCAAGCAAGGGGAGACGAAGGACGAAAAATCAAAATCACAAGCTTCCTATTGCCTTTTCCTCCCTCTTCCTCTCTTTTATCTCCATCTCCCCATTCTCCCCTCTCTCACACCTCTTTCCTCTCCCTCTTTAGACTACTAGAAGCCAGTGTTGCTTCATTTTTGCAATAATATCTTGGCCCTTCTACCTCTTTAATTTACAAAAATCCGGTTCCTTCTTTCACACTCTTGGAATACTGTAATGTATCCATATACACATGTTATTTACTGTTCAAAATAAATATACTAACATGTGGGAATTGATATTCTTGTTACACATAATTTTCTGTTGTCAAATTTAACGTGTTTTTTTTTGTTCTGTTTCTCTAATTGTGCACTCTAACGCTGGAAGAGAAAAAGGGTCAGAAAGTATAAAGCAGAGATGTACTTGTAAATGTTGTACTTGGGGGGAGGGGTGGCAAATGTATGAATACATGTATTAAAGCCCGATCTGTGTTATGAGCATTTCTCTTGTTACCTTAAGTCTAGACGATAAATAAAACAGTAAATCAAGCTCTGGTTTGTAGTTTGCTGATCTTGAGGTGTGAGGGCACACACTTAAAGTGTGACCATCAGATCTCGAAGATTTCCTTTGTTAAGAAAAAGTGATCATGAGTATTTTAAGTTTAAAAAATGAACGAAATAATGAGTGACACACATCTTGTTTAGTTAGGATGGTTTCAGCTGTGTGTCTTGATAAATAATTCAGTTTTTTTTCCCCCAAAGTAAAATAACTGTGTGCTGGATATTCTATATAAATAGGTCCCTTAATATAAAAGTAATCAGTATAAATAAATATGTACATGCATATATTAATATATGAATATAAACATACAATATACACGTGCACATAAATATAGGTATGTGTACACAGACATGTGTATGCACATGTGTGTATAGACACACGCTTACATGTGTATACACACCTATACACATACATATGTATCTGCGTGTATGTGCGTATAGATGTGTGGTTCCTTTCCCTGGATTTGGAGTCAGTAGTAGATTTTAATTCCTATGTTGCCACTTAACTAATTGGGCTTAAGTGACTTGCCCAGGGTCACATGGCTAATAAGTGTCAAGTGTCTGAGGCTGGATTTGAACTCAGGTTTTCCTGATTCCAGAGCTAGTACTCTATTCGCTGCCCCCCATAGCTGCCCCTTGATATAATTTCTTTATCTTTTAAAAACGAAGACTTGGACTAGATGACTTCTAAGGTCCCTTACAATTGATTAAATAAATCTTTGATCCTCTGACCCTGCTAAAATTGGGACCTCATTTCATATAGTTCCTCATTTGGGGAAAATAATGCCATAAATTTAGAGATTTATCACATTTTCACCGTTAATCACTAAAGTCTATTGATGGATAAAATCATGTGATAAACCACTCGCATCCACTTGATAAATATCCCTTCACAAATTAGTGGGTTGATTTGAACCAGCTGAAACTTAGATGTGTTTTATGTAGCTTTTCCTAACTACAATACCCTAATATACAGTTTATTTAATATAGAAATCATGAAAGATCATTCAGAATTCATTAAATTCTAAATCTCTTTGAAAAAGATTAATGTCCTGTGATTCTCTGGAATCAGAGTCGGAAAGAACCTTGGAGAAAAATCATTTAGTCCAAGTCTTCTATGTCCCATCCCCATTTAGCAGATGAGGAAACTGAGGACTAAAAGAAATTAGTCATGTAATTAGCAAGTGGCCTATGTGGGATTCATTACCCTGCTTTATATTTCAGATGTGAAGCTATCGATATCCTTTGTAGGTATAATCAAAGAAAATAAGGAACTTTGTTAGGATGTTGGCCCGTAGGCCACATGTGGCCCGCTGTAACTCTTCAATTGTTGCAATCTAGCTTGTTATACTGCATCCCCTCAATCCCAAAATTATTGTAACAAGGAATTTTCTGAAAGAATAAAAAATACTGAGTGGGAAGGTAATGAGATTCAGTATTTTCCTTCAGCCATACTTAGAATTGGGAAAATGAGGGGGTGTGACACTCCAAATGTTTTGAGGTGTAGAGATGCAGAAATTTTATATGAGTAGTTCACGTGAGGAAGGATTATCTTACATCCGTTATGTATTTGTTGTGAAAATGTTATGCAAACAGTATATGCATAAAGCTTCCTTTCCAATATGTTTAAAAGCATTGCCTACCCCTAATTTCCCTTAGGATGCTATACTAGTCAGAACAGTAGATTGTGTTTGCCAGGTTTTTCTTTTTCTGTTAGTCAAATAGTATCGTAAAGTGCTTAAAATAAAGTGTGAAATGTAGATGTAAGTCCCTCACCAGAGAAGTTCTTGTTTTCAGTACTACCTCAAGAAGGATGTGCAGCTTTTTCACCCTCCTTAACCAGATGCATCGATGATTCCACTAGAACAGAATGTTACATTCCCAGAATATTTTGGAGGAACCCAGGGAATCCATTTATCATTATAAGCTCTGTCTCTATTCGATCATACCTTTGGACTATTGAGGGTGCTGAAACTGGTTCTTAGCAGAGCTGTAACTAAGAATTCCAGGATCTGGTGCTTATTCAGATGAGTAGAGTTGGAGTAGGTTGGAGAGGCAAGTCTGAGAGAAAGGGTCTGGAACCTTGGGGGTGTGTCAGCCCAGCACTATTTGGGATAAAAGGTTTCTCTTTTGCCCCTTGGGTGGAGGTGAGGGTGTTAATGCTTAGTTTTAACAAATGGCTTCCTGCTTCTTCCTAATATTTTTTTTTAAAGGAAATACTAGACAACAAAACCCTTTTATACGATGATAATATTGTGTTTGTAGGCTCAGGTTAACATCTGCCTCTTGAGCTGTTGGGGGGATTTTACTATACCTCATTGTATTAGGGAATCAGTTAATAAGCATAGTGCTGCATGGTAGATAGAGTGCTCTACTGGGAGTCGGGTAAAACATGGATTTCCATCTTGGCTTTGTATGACCATGGACAAGTTACTCGAGCTTCAGTTTCCTCACTTGTAAAATGAATATAATACCTGAATTATCCACCACCACCCCTCTTTTGTCATGTGGTTCATATGAGATAATGTAGGTAAAATTTTTGCAAATCTTAAAGTCTACAGATATCAGCTCTTATTATTGACGAAGAATGTCAGAATAGAATTCTTTGGTAAAATTTCTGGCAGGGAGTAAGGGAGATACCTTGGGAAAGACGCTAAGTCATTTGGGCTGAAGGACTTCTAATTGACTCTCTCCTAGTTCTCCATGAAGAAATACCTACTCCTAGGAGTCATTCAAATTGCAGAATGATGTGACTCATTGTAAAATTGATTTAAGAGGCCAAACAAAATACCAAAGAAGTTATTTCTGCATAGAGAACAAAGGATACTCGCTGTACCTGCTAGACTAGGGGAAGGTGTGAATTGACCACAGTATTTACCTTGCGTCTACAAGGCTTCCAGGAACCAAATTTTTGGAAATAACTTTAACGCGAAAAAAAAAAAAGGGGGAAATGGGCTACATGTTATGTTTAGGGCCTAAAAGTTAATGTCGAGTTGTTTTTTTCTTAATCATGAAGAATTCATGCTCACTTAAAGACATAACTAGAAATATATTCATGAAATAATGTAAATATTCATTCTCTTGTTTACATCTCGACCCTGTCGGCTTTTATTATGGAAGTTTAAGGGATGTTCTGTGTGGATGAGCAGTAATTTCTATGAAATCAAAAGGCTTTTTAAAAAATCTGTTCTTAAATTAATAAATACTTTAAGAAACTTTTAAAAAAGCTGATACACAATATTTACCTGAGAATTTGAATGTTGAAGTTATGACTTTGGAAAGTATATAGAAATGCATTTTCTAAGGTTTAGGAAAATTCTAAAATTAAACAGAGTTTTTTTTTTTAACTGATTTTGTTCTACTGAAGCAACACTGATTTCAACCTAGAATTAAACAGATGAATGCAAAATCGAACTCCAGCTGCCCCTGAGACAATAAGACACCTGTCTTGTTATTTTAAGACAAGCTCTCCTATAGCATCAAACTGTTTAAAAGTTTTCTGTTCCACAGACATAAATATTAAAGTTTAGAGCTTATTATTATTACTGAAATTCTAAGAAATAAGTGGTTTTTGACTTAGGGCAAAATACCTTTTGCAAATCAGAGGAAGAAAGCTGTCTCGTGGGCTCCCAATGCTAGGCAACTTTCTAGGCCTCTCTGGTTCCTCATCTGTAAAAAGGAGAATGCTAGGATCATAGATAGCTAGAAGAGGTCTCAGATCATCTAGCCCAATTTCTTCACTTTTTACAAATGAAAGTGAGGTCTGATTTCCTGTTACAAAGAAGAAAACTTGCTCAAGGAGATTAAATGACTCTCCCCATTTTACAAATAAGGCCACTAAGGCAGGGGGTGAGTGATGCTTAGGATCACATAGCTAGGAAGGATCTGAGGCTAGATTTGAATTCCGGTTTTCTTAACTCCAGGCCTGGCGCTCTAGAATCCTGCTACACAGCCTGAGCATTCTCGAGGCCGTAGAGATAACCAGTGGCAGTATGTGGACTAGCAGGTCAGTGTCTTGACTCTGTCTAGCATTCTTACCCAGAAGACTGAAGAGATTTCATTAAGCTTTACCATTTTTAAGTATTGGGACTATTTGTCATTTCCAGTAAATTTGTCTTTTCACAAAACAGAGAAGAGTGAGACTTTGTTATGACTTCTTTTGCAACTTTCCTTTGGCCTTCTTTGTTCACTTACTGTTCTTCAACCTCCTATACCTGAGTGACTTGTCTCCTTCCTCTTTTTCCTTTTTCCCATTAGATAGGTTCCTTTTCCAAAGTTCCTCCTCTCTCTCTTATGAAAGAGGGGTTGAGGTAGATTGCTTGCTAGGCTTTCCTTTCTTGCTTGACCATAGTGTGATGATTCCTTAAGCAGAAGACTTCTGAGTTGGATTTCATGTTCTCTATTGAGGTACTGGCGTGTATGGGTGTTGGGGAAGGCTGGCACCTCTGATGGGAAGGCTAGCCCAGCCCAGGCCCTCTTCGGTGCTGAGCTTCACCTTTGGTGTCTGACACCCATCCCATTTTACCATTTTTACCCATATGGATCATGTGTTCCGGATCTGTTGAAGAGCCTTCCAAGTTGGTATTGGTCTGATCAGCCACAGTTGGACGTGTTGTATCTTGACCCCAACATAGTGGTGTCATTTTGGTCCCCTTTGAGAGCAAAGGACAACAACCAACTGCCTTAGGTGTTTATTTGGAGGAAAAAAAAACTCTAGTCATCTTTTTTCTTTGAACCATTTGGGTGATTCTTTCTTCTTCTCCTGCCCCCATCCCCTTTCATATACTTTTTCATGTGTATATGACTTTTTAAAGTATTCTGGTTAAATTGAGATTCTTCCTTTCTCTGTCTCCCTCCCCCCCATAACATTATCTCCTTTTTATTGTTGATCAGTGATTTTTCAGTTGTGTTCAACTCTGTGGCCCCTTTTCTGGTTTTCTTGGCAAGGCTACTAGAGTGGTTTGCCTTTTCCTTCTCCAGTTCGTTTTACAGATGAGAAAACTGAGGCAAACAGTATTAAGTAATTTGCCCAGGGTCACACAGCTAGTGAGTGTCTGAGGCTAGATTTCAACTCAGGTCTTCCTTAGTTTAGATTCAGAGCTCTATCTCCTGAGCCCCTTAGCTGCCCATTGTCTCCCTTAGGTATGATTTATGATCTTTGATCTTTCCTAGGCAAATATTGCCAACTGGTCAAGGAATGGAAAGCTGTCATGATCTAGTAAAAAAATCTATGAAGCAGCTAGACTGTTGGACTTGGAGTCAAGAAGACTGGAATTCAAATCCTGCCTCAGGTACTTAGTAGCTGGTGACCCTGGGTAAATCACTTTATCTCTGGCCTCATTTTCCTCATCTGCAAAATGTGGATAATAGCAGTACTTACCTCCTAGGCTTATAGGGAGGAACAAATGAGATGGTGTGTATACAATACTTTGAAAACCTTCAAGTGCCATACGAATACTAGCCATCAGTACATGACTCTTTGAAATCCATCTTTATTTAATGCAGCTATCTCAATCACAGATCACTAGGATAGTGATGTGGAAATATAGTGCTTAATTTGATTGTGTGAAATTATGATAGCATGATTCTTTTTTTTGGAGGGGGGAAGGTAGGGCAATTGGGGTTAAGTGACTTGCCCAAGGTCACACCAGCTAGTAAGTGTGTCAAGTGTTGGATTTGAACTCAGGTCCTTTTGACTCCAGGGCAGTAGCATGATTCTTTTGTATGGTTGTTGATTAGAAGTCCTATTGCATTTAGACTGGACTGATATGTTCCTACTAAAATCTTTTGAGAGTGGGAGCTGTTTCAGTACCATTAATTGTGTAGAAAAATTGAGTTTGGCTAACTCAGATTTATAGATAAATGTATAAATATGTACTGGAAATAACAGAATAAAAATGGTAACCTGAAATTCATACACAAGATAAATAAGGAAGTGGTAAGAGTACCTAATGGCCCCTAATGAATTCAACTTGCCTGGTCCAGGTTCCTCTAGTACTAGACTAACAGGAGATGTGACTAAAGTCATTGCCAGGGACATCTGAGAGACTACAGAGAACAGAAGAGGCAGTGTGGGATTAGAGGAAGGGTAAATGTTGTCCAGTTTTGTTTCTTTTTGTTCTTTCAGAAAAGGAAAGAAAATAGGTAAACTGTAGGCCAATGAGCCTGACCAATTCCTGGGCTATTACAATGGATCATTTTAAGACATGGTTAGGAGAGGAAGTAGTGACAGCAAAAGCCAGAATATCTGCTTAGCTCTTTGCAGTTCAGCATCTTTTTCAATTTTTTTTCCAAATAAAGCAATGGTTCTCAAACTTCTTAATGCTGCGACTCTTTAATACTCATAGGTGGGTGTGTTTGCATGTGGGCGGACCTGCTTGGAGATAGAGGAGCAGTGTCTTGGTTCTTTCTGATGGTCTTAGTGACCCCTGTGACCCCTGTGAAAGGGTTGTTTGACCTCCAAAGGGGTCGTGACCCACAAGTTGAGAATCATTAGAATAAAGGCATAGATGGTGTGCTTATTGTTTTCACAAGTGCTGAAAATTTTGGGAGCCATAGCTATCACTGCATGCTAGAGACAGTATCCAAAAAAGGTGTTTATAGTCTACAGCAAAGGTCAGCAAACTATAGCCTGATGACCACATCTAGCCCCCCTTTTTTGTACAGTCCAAGAGCTAAGAATGATTTTTTACATTTTAAAATACAATAAAACTTTATTTGGCTCACTGGCCAAACAGCAAGTGGAAAGCCATCTGGCCCATGGGCTATAGTTTGCCAGCCCCTCGGCTAGAGAATCAATAGACTTTAAGAGGGTTTTGATTGGGAGAAAAATGTGAAGTCTTTTGTTCAAGTTCTAAAAAATCATCTCCAAGTATAAGATGGTAGAGTTGTTGCTAGACAGCAATTTGTGTGAAAAAAAGATCAGGGGGTTTTAGTGGATTACAAGCTCAATATGAGTCAACAGAGTGATGAAGCAGCCAAAAAAGAATAAAAAGCTAATGAGTCTTTTTTTGGGGTGTGGGGCGGTGGAAGGCAAGGCATTTGGGGTTAAGTGACTTGCCCAAGGTCACACAGTAAGTGTCAAGTGTCTGATGCCAGGTTTGAACTCGGGTCCTCCTGACTCCAGGGCCAGTGCTCTGTTCACTTCCCCACCTTGCAGCCCTAAGTAAGTCTTAATAAATGATGTTTGACTTGATTTAGTCAGCATTTATTAAGTACCTGCTACATGTCAGGCACAAGGCTAAGGGCTGGAAATACAAAGAGAGGCAAAAGGCAACCCCTTGACTGGTTAATAGGGAGAAATGACACACACAGCTTGGACAGACAAACTGTGGGACAAATTAGAGATACTCAATAGGAAAGACAGGAGCATTAAGGGGCATGGGGAGAATCTTCTTGCAAAAAGGGGACTTTATCTGAATTGAAGGAACTAGGAGATGGAAATGAGGGGGAGAGAGAGAGAGGCATAGGGGATAGTAGGAGGAAACCCTTGGAGCTGAGACAGAATGTTATGTGTGAGGAACAACAAAGTGTCACTGGATTCAAGGGTATGGGCTGTAGAGGGCAGGGTGAGGGACCCGAAATAAGAAAGGTACTTTGGTCTTCAAATCCACCCTCTCCCTTTCAGGAGGGAGCAGAGTGCACTTAAAAGAGGGCAGCAGGCAGTCTTGCTCGTTTGTGCACATAAAAGCTTTCAGATGGGAGAGATGACTGGAGGTGAGAAGGTTTTGTAGAAGGATGGTACTCAACAGTCTTTTACAGTCACGCACACAAATCATAGCATTTTAGAGTTGGGCGTGACTTAGAGGTCATTTTTACTATAAAATTCATACGCTGAACTTCTGGGCCAGGTTTGCACAAGTTACACGAGAGTCAGAACTTGAACATGATCTACCCCCACCCCCATTCAGTGTTCTTTCTCATATGCCGTGGCTGCTCATAGAACAAAACGGACTTCTCATGACTATGAGCAGATTATAGCTTTGTGTGATGAGAAACTTGTAAGAGAAATTTCCATTCTCAAATAAATGGCTGTGGGGTATTTCTGTTTTGTTTTGTTTTGTTTTGTTCTATAGCATTTCTTCACTAAATTTTTTAAAGGACAAGACGGAGGTACAAAGCTGGCCTAAATGTTAGGAACACATTGCCCTTCCTTTTTTTAATTTTTTAGGCAGTCGGGATTAAGTGACTTGCCCAGGGTACACAGCTAATAATTGTCTGAGGCAGAATTTGAACTGGATCCTCCTAACTCCAAGGCTGGTGTTGTATTCACCCAGCCACCAAGCTGCTCTCAAGCTGCCCTTCCTTTTTAAAAATTGTCTTTATTATTAACTTTAAAAAATCAACAAATGAGCATTTCACCGTGTAAAAGAAGAAGAAACTCAACTCTGAAATTTTGTTGCATTCATTTCTTTAAGTGTGTATTACATCTTACACAACCCGCCATGCTTGTTTGTATCCCTTTCCTAACTTCCTTTTTGCTCTCTTCTTGTGTAGTTGTTAAAAATTTCACCGCCATCCTCTCTGTGTTGTGTATTTGTGATTGTCACCATCATTCATTCTATCCATTTCCACCCTCCCTTGGTAACAGATATAATTGTATAAAAATAGTCATACATTTTTGCCTTTCCTTTTACTAGAATTGTAACCTAAGTCATAATTGTAGCATGCCTCAATTTGTCCTGATTTCAGGAAGTCCTTGGTCTTCTTGCCTGGGAACTGTAGTCTAGCAGAAAGAAACATCTGTGATCATTCCTCTGCAGTGCTCCCTTATCAACATTATTAAATCAATGTGGTGTCAAGGTGTCTGCTGAGCATGATGCTTAAGCTAAATCTTGTTCTGGTTTGGTAACTTCAGCCTCCCTGAGATCTTCACAGTCAGCTGTCCTTGGGAAGCACACTTGGATCTTCAGGATGTCTTCATGCCAGTTAATGTGTTCAGACTGGGAATGTGGTCAACACAGGAAAGCTATAGCTGCATGACTGATAATGATACAAAGGCTACAAGCCTCTGGAAGAGAAGTGGGACTCTTTATTTTTTCTTCCATGCTTTAAAGCCTTGGTATAATTGACTTAAAAAACTAAGGAAGGGGTGAAATTTTCTAAAAATGGCTTTTGCTTGCTTGATTTTTCTTGCCAGCAACATTAGTATCTTTTGTTTTTCTGCTCAGTAAATGTCTCTAAGTGATCAGAATTTTAGAACTGGAAGTAGACTTTAGATCAGCGGTTCTCAACCTTTGGGTTATGTTCAATTTGTAACGATGAAAATACATCCTGCACATCAGATATTTACATTATGATTCATAACAGCAAAATTACAGTTACGAAGTAGCAACGAAAATAATGTTATGGTTGGGGGTCACCACAACATGAGGAACCGTATTAAAGGGTCGTGGCATTAAGAAGGGTGAGAACCACTGCTTTAGAGGGTCATTTAATCTAACCTCATTTTATGGATTAGGAAACTGAGGCCCTGGGACAGCTAGGTGGTGCAGTGAATAGATCACCAGCCCTGGAGTCAGGAGGACCTGAGTTCAAATCCAGCCTCAGACACTTGACACTTACTAGCTGTGTGTGACCTTGGGCAAGTCAACCCCAATTGCCTTACCTTTCCCCCTTCAAAAAAAAAAAAAGAAAATGAGGCTCAGAGAGGTTGTAATTTGCTTATGGTAGTAAGGAGGAAAACTAGCCAACCTTTGACCTCAGGCCTCTGACTCTAAATTCAGTTTGCCATTGGATGAAAGATGGCTTATTTTCTGATTTATAGATACAAGAAGAGCATAGCTGAAGTTCTAAGACAAAAGATTTTATTGTAGTTACTAGGTACCAAAATTTTCAGTCTACCAAAATATTCAACAGGTCTAGTAATAGGATTTAACTCACTTAAGTTTCAATTTGGGTGGTTCCTTGCCTTTGCCTGTACTATTCTTCCCCAGTTTAATATTGGAGAGTTAACTCTAAAGGCTGAGGGTTACAAAGATTAGATAAGATGAGGGCTCAGTGAGTACTTCTAAAGAAATTTCTTTTGATTGAGAATTTTAACATCCTTTACATTTGTCCCTTGGAAGGGGAAAAAGTGACTATAAAGAAAATAAAACAACCTCTTTAAAAACAAAAAGGAATAAATTGAGAGGTTTCATGACAAGATTTTGCCTATCTAGTACTTTTTAGTTGACAAGCATGTTACCAACACTGGGTCTGTTCTAAGGAAATATCCTGAGCTGGAGATTTTTTTTTTCCATTATTAAATGTCCTGACTTTGGTCACTTCTTTCCAGAATACTAAAATATAATTTACCTTGGGAGTTTGAGCGGTGAATAGAAAAGGAGGGAGATAATGACAGCCATTCTTGTTATTAAAATTATTTATTGGCTTAGTATGTTCCCAACTTGGCCCATCAACCAGTCAGTAAACATTAAGTACCTTCTGTGTGCTAGGCACTGTGTTAAGTGCTGGAGACAGAGAAAGAGGAAGAAGACAGTCCCTGCCCTCAAGGAGTTTACTGTCTATTGGGGGAGATGACATGCAAGGAAACATATACAAAGCAAGCTCTCTACAGGATAAATAGGAAATGATCAGAAGAGGGAAAGCATTGGAATTACTGGGGGTTAGGGAAGGTGTCCCGAAGAAGGTAGATTCTTGGTTGGGACTTACAGAAACCCAGGGAGCTCAGTGGTTAGAGCAGGGGAAGGCGAGCATTCCAGGTCTGGAGGACAGAGCTAGAGAAAATGCTCGGAACCAAGAGACAGAGGGTTTTGTTCATGGAACAGCCTGTGGGCCAGTGTCATATGTGGAAAGAACAAGAGCATTAGCTTTTTAGTATTTACCTAGAAAAGCTTTATTTCTAATCTCATTCATCCTTTAAGACTCAGCTGAAATCTCCCCTAACTTGCTTCCCTCCCCACCCATCACAAGACCTTCTAGGAGGTTCTTAGGATCTGACTTAGAGTTTATAGAATTATAGTCATTTGTGCGTGGGTCCCCATTTCAATACACCCCCCGATTCAGTTCCATGGAGCAAGGGAAGGGAGCATGTCTGTTCCCTTCCTTTCTCCCCCTCATGCCTAGAGCGCCGGGCTTGATGCACAGTAACCACTTAAGGAACGTTTGCTGGGTTTGACTTTTTGTTGTTGTCATCTCTTGGAGGAGACTTGTTCCAGCTGCTGAGGCCGGAGAGCTTCTCGCTGTTTGTTTCTGTGTTTGGCTGAGGTCTTGCCTTCACACTGAAAATTCCACCTTCTGCTCTGTATTGCCACATGCTCAATTTATGTCCCAAGATCTCTTCCAAAATCCTCCTCTGGCTGTTCCTTCAGCCTCGTGGCTCACTAGATTGTAACTTTAGAGCTGAATCAAGGTCTGTTCAGTCAGTGTGAGAAAGACCACGGCTAGATGCTGGTCAGCTGGCTCCAGGCAGCTGGCAATATTGCAACAGGCCTTAACTGCCTCATGCACAGGATGCCAGTGTTTGTATTTGGTGTTCCTGAGTTTAGGATTAACTGGGGCTCTTGTGATTGGGGAGTTGAGGAGGAGGGGCCTGAAAATGTTCCTGGAAGGGTCCCTACCCACCAGTCAATGGCTTCCTTCCCAGCTGCATCTTCCTGTGCAATAGAAGAAAATTGTTCCCAGTGACTGCTGAATGTTTCAGACTGGTAGGTAACTCTCTACTGAGCCTGTGACGTAGACTAGACCTGGCCTGCCTGCGTCATTCCTTTGTGTTACTGCTCAGCCTGTGATTAGCCTCTTCGCGAGGAGTTGGCGGGGGAAGGAATAAGTCATAAAGCTCTCATACATCATTTGAGAGTGCTGGCTTCCTCCTCTAGCATTACAGTTGAGCCGTTTGGGCTCTTCGAGACTTGCTAGAATAGTAACTGACATTTTCTGCTCTTGGTAGAGTTCCGGAAACTCATCTTGCATTTCATATTCTGTGGTAGAAAATGTGTTTTTGTTGTTGCTCAGCTGTTTTTCAGTCATGTCTGACTCTTTGTGACCTCATTTTGGGGTTTTCTTGGCAGAGATACTGGAGTGGTTTGTCCTTTCTTTAGCTCATTTTACAGATGAGAAAACTGAGACAAACAGGGTTAAGTGACTCCCCCAGGGTCACACAGGTATTAAATTGTCTGAGGTCAGATTTGAATTTAGGTTTTCCTGACTGCAGCTCTGCCGTGCTTTCTACTGCACCACCGAGCTGCCCTGGAAAATGTGTTTAGCCTCACAAATCTCTGAATTTTAAGGTGGAAGGGACCTCTGTGCATCTTGTCCGCTTCAGTGATGCCAAATTTAAATAGAAATGAATCACTGAGTGATATCCTGTGGGCTGCATGCCGGCATAGGAAACTATATGTTAAATGACTGTTCTATGGTGTCTTTATTTATTTTTGTTAAATATTTCCCACCTAAATTTAAATCTGGTTCTGGTCATATTACTGGGCCACAATGACATTTAAAGACACTGAGCTACATATTGAACAAGCTGGGCAGAGAAGAGTGTGGCACTATTACCATGTTCCTAGAAGCTATGCCACTTAGTACAGCCCATTACCTTTATTGGTTGCTCTATTATGCTGACCCCCAGCTCTTTTTCAAACAAACTACTGTCTAACCAAGTCTAACAATCACCTTGTACTTCTAGAACTGATTTTTTTTTTTTTTTGCCTTTTGCGGGGCAATTGGGGTTAAGTGACTTGCTCAAGGTCACATGGCTAGTAAGTGTATAAAGTGTCTGAGGCCAGATTTGGACTCAGGTCCTCCTGACTCCAGGGCTGGTGCTCTATTCGCTGTGCTACCTAGCCACCCCTAGAACTGATTTTTTTGAAGTCAGATTATAAGCCTTTTTACTTTTACCAGACTAAAATTCATTTCCATTTCAGTCCAACACTCTAGACAAGTCTCTAACCATTTTGGATTGTGGTCCATTACTATTTATCTTCAAATTATACAGTATAATCAGGAGGGCCTGAGTTCAAATGTGGCCTCATACACTTAACACTTACTAGCCGTGAGACCTTGGACAAGTCACTTAACCCCAATTGCCCTGCCTTTCCCCCCTCCAGAAAAAGGCAAAAAAAATAAACAGCACAGGTCCAAAGCCAGGTTCTGGGAGCATTCCACAGGAGATCTGTTTCCAACCAACCAATATGCACTTGTGTTCTGATCACTCCGTGCCAAGTTGCATTGGACCAATCACGAACACTGGCCATTGGACAGGTTTGAATCTCTGTAAGTGTATTATTGTTTGGTTTTCATCTCCGTCTTTTCCATAAAAATAGATGCAGTGTTTTGTAAAATGCTGTACCAGATCTAATCCTATTTAAATAAAAAAAAGTCAGGTCCAGCATGACCTGTTTTTAATGACACCAGGCTGATTCTTTGGAATACCAGTCCACTTCCTTTGCTAGGTGCCCGTCTCTCTAATGATCCATTTTAGAATTTTTGTAACAAGAAGTGAAGCTTCTAAGCCAATAGGTCGCCTACTTTTTTCTCCTCTCATTTTAAAGGGAAAAAAGGGGGCATTTGCTCTTTTTCCAGTTATGATTTCTCTACAGGCTTTCCGATATCTCTGAGATAATCTAAATATGTCTCAGAAGTCCTGTCTGTACCCAAGGAGGTGGTTCGTCTGAACCTGGTGATGTGAAATCGTCAAAGGCTACTAGCTGTTCTTATTACATTCTTGTTTGTCTTGGGGACCTGCTTCCTGTTCATCATTGTCCTCTCGTTTCCAGTTCAGCGGTCTCAGTGGTCGTCGTGACAATCAAACAGAAGCAAAGGGGGAGCTGAGCAGCTTCGTGTTCCGCTGGCATCAGTCTCTGCTTGTAGAAGGCATT
This sequence comes from Pseudochirops cupreus, assembly GCA_028627135.1. Lineage (NCBI taxonomy): Eukaryota > Metazoa > Chordata > Mammalia > Diprotodontia > Pseudocheiridae > Pseudochirops > Pseudochirops cupreus. The sequence continues at coordinate 361,258,681 of CM053582.1, forward strand.
GGATCTGGAGTAGGGTTCCTGGCTCAGGGAGGTTTCACGTTAGGCATGCGGCCTGGTCACTGTCTACTCACAACTTTCAGGTTTCTCATTAGTCAAATGGGAGTGAGGCTTGGATTCTTCTACCCCAGGTGTCTTATAAGGAAAGTGCTTTTTGTACATCTTCACGTTTCATGAAAATTGGAGATGAGCGATCGCTTTGTCCTGATGTTATTGGATTAGAATGGCTAGCAGTTTATCTAAATGAGAAGTCCTGTAGATCTGCACTATCAGAAAGAAAAGGATTAGCCTGGGCTGCTGACCATCAGTGCTCACACTCAGATGGATTTGTGTCTCCTGGTTTTGCAAGTTCCCTTCAGTGGTGCAGATCATAACCCATCCATGCCTATCTGTGGTAAGTGACTCTTGTTAAGTTATCCTTGTGGATGGGTAGGTCCTAACCAAGCAGAGGCCATCCTTTACTGACATGTAGTCTTTTTGCTTTAGTATCCCCAGCACTTTGTTCTGACAAGATGAAAGTATCAATGGACTACCTTGTCACTCTGTAGTCCCTGGCTTTCTCCATGTGACCAGCACATCTCTTCTTAGCATTTAATTCATCGGACATATTTTATTCCTCTTCTTTAGAGTTCTTCATTGCAGTCTGCTCACACCCAATGTGCACCTGCCCTCTGTATGATACTGACTTTTAATTCTTTGGGGACAGTTTGTATTCTCTGTCTTGTTGCCATATAGCAATGCTGATAGAATATATTACCAATTTTGGCCTTTGCTTTCATTGGAGCCCTCAAAGGAACTTTGCAGTCTCCTTTTGTTCAACTATGGGCCCAATTTGTCCATCTGTACGACCTCTTTCAGCTATGACAAACTCCATAGGGTATCTAGCTAAATACACACACACACACACACACACACACACATACACACACGCACACACGCACTGGGAGGGAGCTACTCAGTTGTGAACAAGACTTTAAGGCAGAGTCTTGTTTTAGTGAGTTGAATGTTTTGGGTTTTTTTTCCACGATCACCAAATCTGCACAGTGGCATCTTCTATTCTCCTTCTGTGGCATTTCACTTGTGAAAGACCATGTGATCACTGCTAATACCCCCACTGAGAATGCCCTTGATTCATTTATCTCTCATGAGGATTTTGTACAGATGTGAGGATGGGCATATTGATCAATACCTATTGATATTCTCTTGGTCAACCTTCTCATGTATTAATGAGATTCCAGATTTTTTTTCCATGCCTTCCTATCTTTTCCTCTATGAGATTCCTCAACGCTTTTACATGCCTCTCCTCCACGTACACCCAATCTAATTCAGCCACCTTTCCTCTCTCTTGTGCCTCTTCTACGTTCTCTACAGGTACATCTGAGGCTGTGACGTTAGGTTCCAGCTGTGATGGTTCCGCCATCCTTGAAGCACAAGCTTGCTTGTTATTTTTGCTACCTGTAATTTTTTGGCAAGATTTTACAAGCAAGCTGCATATCTGTAAATCGAAGTGCTCACCTTGCCTTTTTGAACTCCTTGAGGCTGTTAATTTACATTGGTTAAATATCTGGACAAAATTGTTAATAGTGTTAGTCATTTCTGCTTCCTATTTATCATTTTTATGTATCTATTTAAATTCAAAAATCTTAACATTGAATTATTGGGTGTGAACGTACACAGAAAATTGATGTGGGGATAACTTGTTTTGGATCTTGATCTTGGCATCATTTTTTCAAAATGAGAAGAGGAAAAAAAAAGTAGGTGAACTATTGGCCAAGTTTTTCCTGTCAAAATACAGTTCAGTTCATTCTTTTTGATATTGGTACCTACCAATTCTTTATTCAGAGAAAATATTCCTGATATGAAGGCATGAGCCTACTGTGTGATGTGTAACTCTGTGATCTCTCTCACACTCTTCTGAACCAACATCCCCATATATTTCTCTCTCTCCTCACCTTTTCCTCCATTTGTGTTACGAACACCGAGCATTAGTGTATGTTGATGTGACTGAGACAGTTCACATTCTTCATAAAGTTTCTCTACTACTTTACCCTCAACAGCCAATACCAGTTCATTAACTACACTTATTTTCATAAGGGTCTTTTTGTAAATCTTTATCCTCAGTACTCCAGTATGCGATAATTTTCCATGAAATATTTTTCTGTTGCTTTGGAGTATACGATAAAAACCCATTCTACCAACTCCTTTCCTTGCTTTTCCAGGTGGACCTATGAATTGTCCTAGTCAGTTTCAATATCAAGATTGAGATCTGCCAGCCAACCCGTCCTCTCATTGTCTATTGGACAAAGGTCTCACATTTAGAGTGCCATTTACCGGGTTGAAATTTATTGGTGTTCTTGCCTGGTTCTCAGTATTAGCCACAAACTTTTAGCTACTAAAAATTAAATGTAATAAATACTGTTGCATTTCAAATCAAATCATCCATCTACTCAACAGTCCCATAAGCCCTGCCATGAAAGGTACCTATGAAGAGTTGTCTTGTGGTACGTCACATTTTGATTGACTTATCAACTGACCTCAAAATCAAGGCTGATGTGAGTGAATATGAAAGTCTTTGAGAGGAAGTGTTCATATAAGATTAGGAAACCTTGGGCTTTTAATAGCTGTGTTTGGAGAAACAAAAATGGCCTCCTCGCAGAATACAGTGTTCGTAGAAATTTGTGAATTTCTTTTGCCTAAGATGAGAATCGTTAAAATTGCACAGGAGAGCAATAGTAAACTTCAAGAGGAGAAAGACAGTTGGAAATCCTTTACTAAAACCTTGAAAAGTCATCATACAGTATGTTCAGGGTGCCTTTTAATTATATCATCTCAGCTCTGTTATTTAACAAGAATGTGATTTGGGGCAATCTCTATAGCTCAGTCCTCATTTGTGAAATAAGGGGATGTATTAACAAGCACCTTAGTACTCCCAGGATGGCTGTGAGCACAGGTTCTTTGATCTGCTTTGCTAAAGGAAAGACAACTTTAAAGGAGTCAATCTTACTTTAATTACAGGTAAGTAGAAAGAATCCAACAGACAGGGCTCCGACCGTCTGAACAAAGTAATACAATCACCTACATATACCACCAGTCCAAGAGAGCACCAGAATCTGAGTAGTTGGGGGGCTCTTGACAAATGGCTACTCAGAGTCCCATTCAGGGAATCAAAAGGTCCTTATCAGTGAGCCCCCAAAGCAAAATCTCACCTCAGAATATATCTCTATATAGATAGATCTATATGCATATACACATACTTTCAGCTAATAGGCTGATGGTATCACAACCCTTGTGACTACAAGCAAGCCTCTCCGTAAGCAAACTCCTCCTTAGGTAAGTTCATCCCCCAGTGGATTCTTTGTGACTGAGGATATATCACAGCTGTGATTGAAATACCTATGTACCTTTAGACCTGTGAACACAGCTCCTGTTTCAAGGGAAAAGGGGACACGTGGTCACATAGGCCTTTTAATGGATGGGGAAAAATCTTCATATTCCATTAACATTCCAGGGCTTGGGACTATTTCAAAGGTGCCTTCCAGCTCCACGTGACATAATCCAATTAATGGAATATCTTATTTGTACTCATTCAAGCAACAATATCAGAACTATGTTTGCAAGTTTAGAAGAATTGTGCTTTCCTTTAAATTGTGTTAAACCACAATTCCAGAAGATAGAAAAATATTTATAGGCATAGGGATGGTCCAAGGGAGTTTTCTCTCCCTTCTCCCCCTTCTCTAAGGGAGAACATGTAATCCAAATTAATTTAATCCTCAATGGCAAATAGCAGCTTTCCTCTGACATAGCTTCTCTGAAGAAAGAATCCTTTGCAGAAGATTGACCCATTGGCCTCTCAGAGTAATAATACTTGTAGATATTCAGTACTCCTAGATGTTCACATCTGGAAAGGACCATCCTAAGAAGAAAATACCATGCTTCACTACTGAGAGGAGCATTCGAATACGATTCTCGTTTCAAAGAGGAGAAAAGCATTGATAGCAAGGGAAAAAAACTCATCCATCATGACAGAATTCTGCCACGTGAGAGATAGATCGGAGAGGTTATACAAGAAGGAAGAATGTAGTTGAAAGAAAAATGGAATAATCAGGGGTAAAGACTTTGAAATGACAGTACCCAGAAATTCATGGTAAATCGGTAGAATGAATATAAAGAATTCAGAAGATTTCTTCTTGAAGCAGGATGTGAGAAAGCTTGAAAACTATTTATTTTTCCTACTGAAGCAGGGATTTTGGCATCCAGTGAGGTGTTGGAAGTGTTCCTTTCCCTGTTCAGACTAAAACAGCTCTTGATACGATGTTAGAATGTTGTGGTAGGCCATGTAGTTAGGCCATGGTCTCATAGACATAGGATATCTGTTGTTCTGTTGTCAGACTTGATTGGTTTTGAGTAGGACACTTTTTTAAAAAGCCTTTTTTTTTTTTTTAAGAATGCGCATGGTATTGATATGGCCATTCAGCCAGCTTTTGGAGTTTTATGGTGCTGAGTAGGGTCCCCAGTATGGTTCTGACATTTTACTTAAAGTATTATGAAGTTCTGCATAAATCATACTTTTCTTTTGTTGTTCAGATCTCTGATTTGACTGGAGTAGGAGAGGCTAGTGTGAAAACTCCCTCTATCCATGCAGATAGCAATCCATTTGTGATTAATAATGGATAGCTTTATATAGCACTTGAGATTTGCACACACACACACAAAAAAACAACAACCCCAAAACTTACTTGGTCCTCACTGCAACTCTGGGAGGAAAGTGTCATTATTATCCCCGTTTTTCAGATAAGGAAACTGAGGTCAAGAGAGGTTATGACTTGCCTAGGATTATGCAGCTAGTTAAGTATCTGAGGCACAAGTTGAACTCAGGTCTTCTTGAATCTTAACACTTCATGTACTCTAAGTTACTAGGGGCACTGATGTGTCAGAGACAGGACTGCCCCAGGTCTTCCTGACTGTACCTGGCCCTCTGTTGGCTCCACCACCCTGCCTCCATCAGGCATATCAATTTTCAAAAGAAAGTTCAATATATCCTCCAAAACATGTACTTGTATGCTGCTGTGTATTAATCAAAAGCTGCCCGAGATTAGCTTTTGTTCTAAGTGCATTTGGTTTTTTTTTAACCTGAGCAGTATGCTTTTGAATTTTAAGTTATTCAATTGGTTCTATTCTCATTCTATTCAATGGATTCTAAGTTAATTTTGGTTTAAATTGTCAGTCTTGCAAGTCTTCATAGAGACTTACCTGTTGAAAAATTGGGGGTTCATCTTACAGTTTGGGTTTACTGGTTATCAATTTATAATTAAGACTACCCCACCCCAACCTCAAACCCACATTTATTATTCCTAGGTATATACAGTTGACAACCTAGTGCTTGTTTTGTTTTGTTTTTGCTTTTTGGAGGGGGTAAGGTAGGGCAATTGGGGTTAAGTGACTTGCCCAAGGTCACAGGGCTAGTTTTGTGTTAAGTATCTAAGGCTGAATTTGAACTCAGATCCTCCTGACTCCAAGGCCAGTGCTCTCTATTCACTGCGCCACCTAGCCGCCTCTAACCTGGTGCTCGTAACTAAATGTAGTCCACATAATACAGATACAAGATTGTATTAGCATATTCTGGCAATTCCTGAAACAGCTTAAAACTAAGCAGAAGTGAATCAATGTTCCAAATTTATATTCAGCAAGTTAGAATGAATGTTCTTTGCAGTTGGCTGAAATAAGACATTTTATTCTTCAAATATGTTTCTGTACCAAATATAACTTGGCTTCAGTAAGAATGTAGATTTGTAAGCCTAATAGGCAGGGGGGATGTTACTATGCTCTGTATAATGTTGGCACTGATAGATATGGGTAGCGATAGTGTACATGCGTAGCTTAAAGTGTGCCGTCTTCTCAAAGCATGGGGCTGAACTTGGAACATTGAGAGGGGAGTCTACTCCCATATTTCAGAGACTCTATTAGGTGGTAGAGAGGGTGAAGAGTTCTTCTCTAAATAGCTGGAAAATACGACTTTATCCTAATTAGCCACTGGTATGAAATCTTTTGGAAGCCAAAAAAATACCATGATGAGAATTTGAATTCACCATTCTTTCATATGCCCAGTTTCCTTTAATGCCTTAGAAAAACAAGAGCACTTTTTCCCCTTGTCATAGCAACCAGAAGGAACTATTTTTTCTTTTCCATCCCTGCTCAGCTTCATTTCTTTGTTGTATTTCTCTCTTCTCATAGTGTAAAGCTTCTACCAATTAAGCAACCACATGAGAATTACTCTCAGCTCCTAGCACTGATTTTCTTCACCAAACTTCAGTCCTGAATCACCAACTATCTATTGATCATTTCAAACTGGTTGTCCCGGATACATCTAAAAGTTGCTGTGTCCAAAACAATTCATTATTTCCTCCCAAACCACAATTTCCCTATTTTTGTCAAAGGCATCACTGTCATTCCAATCTCCTGTGTTTGCAACCTTGGTGCTGTTACAAATTCCTCACTGTGCTGTCCTACATTCCTCACTCTCTCTCATTCTACGCATCCCTTCAGTTACCAAATCTTGCTTTGTCCTATTCTACAAGATCTCTTGTTATCTTTTCTATACTCATACAACCATCCCTGTAGTTAAAGCTCTCATCACTTATCTGGACAATTAATGGCTTCCTAATAAATTTGGACTCTTCACTGGAAAGTCAAATGCTAAATCTGAAGCTTAAACACATTGGCCACACAATGAGAAGACAGGATGTATTGGAAAAGACCCTGATGTTGGAAGGATTGAAGGCAAAAAGAAAAGGGGATGGAAGGGTATGAGATGGATCCAATGTCATGGAAATGACAAACATGAATTGGGATAGACTTCGGGAGATATTGGAGAATAGAAGGGCCCGGCATCCTATGGACCACAGGGTCACAGAGTTGGATGTGATTGACCAACAACAACCTCATTGGTCTCCCTGCTTCTAATCTCTCTGTACTTCAGTCCATCCTCCACACAGCTGCTAAGATGCTCTTCCTTAATTGGCTCTGCCCCTCCCCTACTCAATAAATTCCAGTGGCTCCTTATTGCCTCCATAACAGGCTTTCTTAAACTTTTCTTTTGCCCTTTGGTGCAATATGGTGAAGCTCGATACTACTCTAGTTTGCCCACATTCAAAATGGAAAGAAATGCTCTTTTTCAGTTAGTGGTTAATAAAAATAAAGATGTTATTATTACCCTATCCAAATGCATAGACTCCAGGTTGAGAGTACCTGCTCTTGAATAAAATATCATGTCTTTTCTTTGTCCTTCAAAATCTGGCCTCATCCTCTCCAGCCTTACTGCTCATTGTTCTGCCTCCTTCACTCACCACCCTAGTCAAACGGACTTCTCTGTTCTTCATACACAGTGGCACTCTATATCCATGTCTTTGCATTGGCTGTCCCCTATATCTGTACTCTTTCCTCA
>CM053582.1:361266218-361294182 GCA_028627135.1 Pseudochirops cupreus
ATATATATATATATATATATATATATATATATATATATATATATATATATATATATATATATATATATATGCAGATACGTAAGTACACGTCAGGGATAAAAACTGAAAACAGTACCAGGCGAAGCACAGGTCATTGGAGTGTATTCCCCTGGTGCACAACACACTCCATATTCCATGTTAGCATTAAATCATTAACTACTAGTTCTGGATCTTTCTGCATATATTATCTAATCCATCTCTCTTCATCTATCTACAAAAACAATATGAAATGCTTTGTCTAAAGCTAAACTCAACTCTATGTAAAATCTAACCACAATGTTCCCCTTACCTACCAGTTTAGTAACGCTATCAAAAAGGAAACAAGGTGAGTTTGGCATAAGCTGTTGTTGATGAAGCCATGCTGGTTCTATGGAATCACTACTTTTCTTTCTAAGTATTAGGCAGCCATTTAAAATGATCCTTTCTAGAATTACCCCAGTCATGCTCAGTGGCCTAAGTTTTATAAATTTTTTCCTTGTTTCAAAGTTGGGACAACACCTGCCGTACTCCAGTCTTCTAGTACAGTAGTTCTCAACCTGTGGGTCGTGAACCCCTTTAGGGATTGAATGACCTTTTCATAGGGGTCGCCTAAGACCATCAGAAAACACATATTTCCGATGGTCTTAGGAACTGCGACACTGTTCCTCTATTCGTCTCCAGGTGGGTCCACCCACATGCAGATATGCCCACATATGAATATTAAAGGATCATGGCATTAGGAAGGTTGAGAACCACTGGTCTAGAACTTTTTCTCTTTCCCATGATTTTCTTAGATAGCATTGACAGAGGCTTACCAGTCATACCTTCCATTTCTTTCAGGACCCAAGCAAAGTAGTTCTTTTGGGTCGGGTGACTTTCATTCCTCAAGGGCAACTTAGCGTTCCCTAGCAAAGTAAGATTCTTGAGTAGTAACTTGTTTCCTGTCTCCTATTCATATCCCACAGTGACTTGGAATGTCTTGTTGATTGACAGTGTTTATCTTCCTTTTTTTCTTTTTGTTTTGGGAGCAGAGAGTTTCACAAGAAACTAAACTCCCCTCTCCTCCAGCTTTCAGATTGGGAGAACTAGACTGCCGTTTCCTCGAGCTTTTAAATCTGTTCTAAGCTAATACTTGGCAGCTGGAGCAGAGCGTGGGAGTTACAACTGTTCAGAAATGAATCACAAATCTAGGAAATATACTACAGATTGCATTCTTTGTGTAGCTCAGTTCAGATGCACAGAAATGTTCTGAATGAGTTGTTCCTTTCTTGGTGATTTATCATAATCTCAAGTCCCAGGCCTGGTCTTCTGATTCATTTAGTATGAGTGGCACAGACTCAGCTTTCCTCTACATGGTTTATAGTCTGAAAACTTTGCATGAGACCCTGCATTGGCTGTATTTGATTGTTATGACATCTGATGGAGAAGCAGCTATTTATGTACAAATATATTGACTTCTTATGCTGGCATGAATTTCTCCTTCAGTTCTTCAGGAAAGGAGATTCTGGCTAGAATTCTGTACTTACTCAGATTATATTCCTTTTCCTGGATTTCTTTTTTCATTGTTTTTGCTTTTTGGAGGGGGGGAGGGCAGAGCAGTTGGAGTTAAGTGACTTGCCCAAGGTCACAGGGCTAAGTAAGTGTTAAGTGTCTGAGGCCGCATTTGAATTTGGGTCCTCCTGACTCCAGGTCTGATACTCCATTCACTATGCCACCTAGCCACTCCCTTTTCCTGGATTTCTAATCCAGGTTTCTTTCAAGAGGCAGGAAATTCTTCTGAAGAAGAATGCTTTCCAATGTTCAAGATTCTTAACTAAACAAAGTTCCTTTAATAGTGGTAATAAGACTCAAAAACATCTTCCATTTCCGCAGTACCTTGTACCTAGTTATTAATTATTAATTGGATTTTCTTTCTAATTCTAACTGCATGAATGTTGTTTGTGCAGAATTTTTTCAATTTTCTGTGACTAGTTAAGTGGCTCAGATCCATGATCAACAGCCGTTTTATGTTATGGTCTCACAGGTTTCTAGAATAGAGCAAGCTATGTCCAATTTTTGATAATAACTCGTTCCAAATTACAGATTTTCTAGCTCTTTCCTCCTCACTTAATGCCATTCATTATTGCATCTAATACTATGAATGATGGTTAATATTTGTGATGGGGCCATAAATGAGTGTAGCTAATGATGTAAGACTGGGAAGGGTATTAAGTAGTCCTGGGTAGATTTTTAGACCCCACCTATGGGCAGATAATTTGAATGACTTCATATCTTTTGCCAGCTTTGTGACTGGAGGGTAGGAAGAGGCTGGGAGAGAGGAACAAAGTGGGACCTTTTCCCCGTTGATGGGATACTTTGTGTAAAGTACCCCAAATTGCTCACTGCTTTCCACACTCCTAATTCTTTCTCTTTTGCTGCTCTATACCTTTGCTTTTGAAATTCTCCCTGCTTAGCACTCATATCTGTCCATTGGTTAGGGCTTAAATCTGGCATGCCCTCTTCATCAGGTTACTGGAACTTAAAACTTTTTTCTCAATTAGTTCTTACCACTTGAACATTAATTGGCGCAGCTGGCATATACGCATTCTCTACATAGGCATCCTCAGACACCTAATTTCAAAGGGTCAGGGGGAGAAATGAAGTTTTCAAAGGGCCACCTTGAAAATGTATCATTCGCCTGATGGCCTTTTAGCAGCAAATTGCCAACTTGATAGCGCCCGGGTCTTTACAAAGTTGTAGGGATGACCTCAAGGGAGAAGATGCACATATCAGAGGGTGAGTCCTCCTTCCCGCTCACCCCACTCACCCCATGCGATCTCTGGGAATAAGGATTCAGCAAGGTTGACTCTTCAGACATGGAGTGTGTATGGTGCCTGGTAAACTGGGTGTGTGTGTGTGTGCGTATGCCTATGTGTGTATATGTGTGTGCATGTGTGCGCGCACTAGACAAAATAAGTAAAAAAAAAAATGACAGTAAAAAATGCAGTGTGATAGACTGGGACTACTTTTCCTGCCCCTTTCTTCTCGATCTTTTGAGACTTGATCAGTGACCTTTCCAGCACTAGATAGCTAAAGATACCTTCCTGGCAATGATGGACAAGCTAATCTTGTGGATTAATCAATCTACCCCCTCAACAACGACTTCCCTCTTTACATAATACCAAACAACAACAACAAACCAACTGGAAGGTTTAATGATTGAAGGGAGAATTGGGAATGGAGACTTGGTTAGGAGGCAGAGGTATGGCAAATTCTTTGATAGTTTTGCTTTATTCTGGACTCAATCTTCAACAAACTAGAGAAGATTATACAGGAAGCTATGAACTTTTGCACTGTGCTTTTTAAAGACTATATAATTAGGGAGCGGCTGGGTGGCACAGTGAATAGAGCAACGGCCCTGGAGTTAGGATGACCCGAGTTCAAATTTGGCCTCAGACACTTAACACAAAAATTAGCTGTGTGACCCTGGGCAAGTCACTTAACCCCAATTACCCTACCTTCCCCCCTCAAAAAAAAAGCAAAAAATGAAATAAAAAATTAAAAAAAGAATATATAATTAACTTAGCCATGGGAATTTTAATGGGGAATGGTTCTGGTTTTTTGTTTTGTTTTATTTTGTTTGCATTTGTATCAGTTCTCTAAATGTCGTGTGTATCAGACCTTTACAAAGGAAATTTGCCACAAAGATTGTTTTTCCTGCCAAGTATTTGTTTCCTCTCTAATTCTAACTGTATGAATGTTGTTTGTGCAAAAGTTTTTCAATTTTATGTGATGGTAATTGTCCCTTTTACATTCTGTGATTATCTTTATCCCTTCTTTAGTCAAGGATTTCTCCCCTTTTAGTCCTTGGGAAAGTTATCTTCCTTTTTCCTTTCATTTGTTAATGACCTGATGGTTTTTATTTATGGCATATGTTAATTTGGAGCTTATTGGCTCAGAGTCTGTGAACCTGTGGACCATGTTCTGTGTCAAAATTCCTGTATCAACTTTGTTAAGCAATGGGAAAACCTTCCAAGCCATCTTGAAGTATTTCTGTCAGGCCTTTTCATCCTTTTTTCTCACCTTAGTTGAAAGGTCTAGTATATAGGCAGACCTCAGAGATATTGCAGGTTTGCTTACAGACCACCACAATAAAGTGAGTCACACAAATTTTTTGGCTCCCTAGTGCATATAAAAGTTAAGTTTGCACTATACTGTGTAGTTAAGCATGCATAGTATTGTGTCTTAAACACCAATATGCGTAACTCCATTAAAAATACGTTATTGATTAAGAAATGCTTCCCATCATCTGAGCCTTCAGCAGCCTTAATCTTTTTGCTGGTGGGGTGTCTTAGCTCTAAGTTGATGGCTGCTGACTAATCAGGGTTTTGGTTGCTCAAGGTTGAAGTGGCGGTAGCAATTTCTTAAAATAAAGCAACAATCAGGTTTGCCATATTCATTGACTGACTCATCCTTTCACAAAACATTTCTCAGTAGCATGTGATGATGCTATCAAAGCATTTTATCCACAGTAGAACTTTTTTCAAAATTGGAGTCAATCCTTTCAAGCCCTGCTACTGCTTTATCAACTAAATTTATGTAATTTTCTTCAATATTGTTGTGTCTCAGGGAATTGGGAGACCCTCAGACTCTTCCTCAGAGAAGGAGAGATGAGAATGGCTAATGGGTGGAGTGGTCAGAACATGTACAACATTTATCGATTAAGTCTTATATGGGCACAGTTCATGGTACCCCCAAATGGTTACAATTGTAACATCAAAGATCTCCATAACATAATATATGATTAAAAAATAAGAATATGGAATAATAATTAACATTTGAAACACCGTGTGAATTATCCAAGTGTGACCCACACACAGTGTGAGCACATGCTGTTGGAAAAATATTGCTGATAGAGTTACTCCAGGCAGGGTTGCTGCAAATGTTAATTTAAAAACACCAGCCCCTCCCCAACATCTGAGAAGTGCTGTAATGTGAAGTACCATAAAATGACGTAGACCTGTATTCTCTGTAGGCTTTTCTTCTCTGGAATCTAATGGATTTGCTGTCTCTTTTGTCTGTGCTTCTGTTAAGATCTAATTTAGCTTTGGGTTCCTAGAGGTGTCTTCTTAAGGGACTGTTATGCTTTCAAAAAATTCCTTTTAGGCTTTTAGAAAGCCTCCTTATTGTACAGAAGTTGATCTACTTGCATTTCAAGAGGGTGTGGTGTGACTTTCATCCATTTTCTCACTTCTGAATCCACCCATCTTCCACCGAAGCCCCACTTTGTTCTGACTGTTTGCTTTCAGGAAGCAGGCAAAAAGTCCCTAACCCTCAGTTGGTCTTGCTATGGAGGCCACGTTCTTATGCCCTAGCTCAATTCATTTGAAAACTAGCTCAGTCTTCGAGTTGTGCATCTTTAGGGGGAAAAACACATGACAGATGGCTTTCTGTCTGAGCAGTTTGACATTTGGCGAAGTATTTTCAGCAATTTAACCACCCAAGGGTTCTGTATTATTTTTTTATGTTTTTAAAAAGGGATATTTCTGTCATAGAATAAAAACTTCAGTTAAACATGATATGACACCCAGTATGAAGTTCTTCATAGAATCCTAAGGTAAAAACCGAAGCCTGGGCATCACATACCCCACCGTAGCTCTACTTCATTATTCAGCAATCCAGAGGTTAGTTTCAGAGTGTTAAGAGAAAGAGGATGATTTACAGCAAAAGGCAACCTCTCATGAGAAGACTTGTTCCTTTCCTGCTTTTGTTCCCGTTGGCATTTTCAAACTGAGATGTATTATTTTCTTAGATGCATTTAAGAAGTATATTACGTGTGCGTACTATGTCTGTATCCTATACATACTACATGCCCATGCTCCTATGTATGTATCCTACATATACTATGTGTGAAGTACCCCTAATTTCATACAACATAAGACAGTTTTCCCATTATTCCCAAGACAAGTTATAGCAACAAATGGTCTCTGCTGAATTAGATTTATTTCTTAAGACCTTTCCTTGTGGTCTCATAGGTGGAATTGAAAGAGTCCTTGTTTCCGGCTACCTTTTCCAGACTTACCTGCCACTATCTCTTATCAACATTTCCCCCTTTATTGTTCACTTTATCCAAATTTATCTCCCAATTCATATTCTGGTGACTGTTATCTACTAGCCCCTGGATCAGTGGATCTCAACCTGTGGGTTACGTTTAATTTGTAACAATGTATCCTGCATATCAGATATTTACATGGCGATTCATAATAGTAGCAAAATTACAGTTATGAAGTAACAACGAAAATGTTATGGTTGGGGGTCACCACCACGTGAGGAGCTGTATTAAAGGGTTGCGACATGAGGAAGGTTGAGAACCACTGCCCCAGATCTTTCTTCCTTTCTCAAGGAGTTCAGTCCCTGGTTCACAGTCTTCCTGCCCTTTTGTTGGAGGACTTCAATATACATGCTGATTTTTCGCTCAGACACCCTCACTTTTTCTCAGTGTACTGGAATCCCATGACCACCTTCTCTCCCCTTACTTGTAAGGTCAAGCAGTCGAACATTCCTTTATCTGGTTGTAGCCTTTTACCATGTTTCCCTAGCCATTACTTTTTCTAACCTGTCATTCATTCTCACCGAGATCACCATTCTTTCGCCCTTCAGTGCTTTTCCACACCATTCCTTCTGTTCTGGCTTTTGCTTTTCTTCCAGCCCATTCTTCACTCTTAAGTGAACTAGCTCAGTTGTGTAGCATTCTCTATCCTTTCATCCTGTCTTATTTTGTCACTGCTTACATGCTCAGAAAATCCAACTTGAGTTACTCACACCATGTCTTCCCCGTATTTAAACATGTACTGCTAAATAGAACTAGAGAAAGTCACACAACTGCCCCGAGTCCATATAAATTTGTTATCTCAGCTTAATGGGACCCTGACTGGAGCAAAGCAAGTGTATTCTTTATTCCGCTCCCCACAGTGGCTATATATTCTTTGGAATCAGAGGACCTATATTCAAATCATGCTTGTTCCCTCTATGACCATGGAAAAGTCACTTAATCTTTGTGAACCTCAGTTTTCTCATCTGTAAAATGGATTCTAAGATCTCTTCCATCTATGAACTTGTGATCCTGGTCTCTGCATAAAGCTCCCACATCACTCCTTAATCCTCATAGTTGAATACCTTTGAGTCACATTTTACCAAGAAAAGAGAGGCCTTTCACTTTTGGAATACAGCATTGTGTTTGAATGCTGGAAGTCCTGAATTCAAATCCTGCACCAAATACTACTTGTGTGACCTTGGACAAGTCACTTGACCTTTTTCAGTCTTAGTGTCCTCATCTGTAAATGAGATTAGTAATAGCAGTTGCCTTAAAGGATTGTTACAAGAATCAGACAGATTATATGTGTAAAGCATTTGGAACATCTTAAAGCAATACACAAATGCTGGCCGTCATCACCGTCATCACTTTCTCCTCCCTGACACTTTCTCCTCTCTGGGTTTCTAGAACATGGCTCCCTGCTGATCCTCCTGCCGCTCTGACTGCTTCTTCTTTATTTGCTTTGCTGGATTCTCTTCCAAATCATGCCGTCTAACAACGGGTTCTCTCAGTTCTGTCTCGATCTTTCTTCTCCTCTGCCTCTGTACTACTTCTCAGAAGTCTGCAGACCTCTATCAAGAGTGATTTTTTTACATAACATGGATTTGCCCACAGACATTGGGGGAGAGGCAGGGGCAGGGAAGAAAGGGGATACGGAGGCAGGGAGGTTCAAGGACATGCGAGGCCTAAAGGCTCGTGGGGGGAGAGGTCTGAGAAGAGGGAACACATGGGGCTGAGTCCAGCCAAGTAGGGCTGGCCAGAACTGAGAGGAAGAACATGTAGAGGCCAGCCATGGACACAGGGCACCTCTTGGTGAGCAGGTGGGAAAAGTAGGGCAAAGGACTTAAGCCAAGCCCTCTATCGGCCAGAGTGACTTCAGCGTAGGGGTGGAGGGATGGCCTTTGCACATGTCCGTGTTGCTTTCACTTGGAGAATTTTTTTTATCTTTTTTGTTGTTGTTGGAGGAAGGGGACTGGGAGGCCACAGAGTACCTGGCCAAGGTGGGGGAGTGAGCAAGAGGGAGCTAGCGCAGTACTGTGCAGTAAAGTTAACATAGGTTTGGGCTGTTGGGGGATTTTTTTTATATGGATTTCTTTTAGAATTCTTTACGTTTATCCTGTATATAGCTTGTTCTGTGTGTTTGTTTGCATGTCATCTCCGCAGTAAGCTCCTTGAGGGCAGGAGCTCTCATTTACCTCTCTTTGTGTCCCCGCTGCTTAGCACAATGCGTGGCACGTCATATTTATTGCTGTGATGGTCACTTCTGCTTCTCTGTATTGCAGAACCTCTTGTAATCATAGCCATTCTTTCTTTGTTTTAATCCCTATCTGAGGAGAGAGCCTTTCTTCATTTACCCTCAATCCCTTTACTTCCTGTCTTCTCTAGCATATTCTCCCACAATCCTTCTCTCCCACCCTTTTCTCCTGCTTGATCTAGTTTGTTGGGTTTGGGGGGGTTTTGGAGGGGGGAGGGCAGGGCACTTGGGGTTAAGTGACTTGCCCAAGGTCACACGGCTAGTTTTGTGTTAAGTGTCTGAGGGCAGATTTGAACTCGGGTCCTCCTGACTCCAGGGCCAGTGCTTTATTCACTGTGCCACCTAGCGGCCCCTAATCTAGTTTGTTTGTTTGTTTTTGACAGTGTTGTCTTGGCTGTCTCCTGTCTTACTGACCACTCTGTCTCCTTTGCAGTATCATCATCCACCTCATGCTCTGTAACTGTGGGTGTGTCTCACGGCTGTGTGCCAGACTTTAATTCCTTGTGGCTTTGCCTTCTCCTTATTTCCCGTGCTGTGTCACCAGCTGCCTGTTACCCTTTTCCCACTGGGTGTACTCAGTGTGTCCAAACCTGCACTCACCTTTCCCCTTAAACACACGCCCCTTCCAAGCCTTCCTATTGGTGTTGAGGGCTACCATCGTCCTTCCAGTCCCTGGGATTTGCAGCCTCAGCATCATCCTCCACTCCCCACGGATCCAAATCTTATTTCTACTTCAGAAGGAACAATGTTTGTAAAAAGTTCTTAACACAGTGATGGGCACGTGGTAGGTGTGATATGAATGCTCCTTTTCTTTCCCTCCCTCCTTCAAAGCATCTCGTGTCTGCTCCTGTCTCAGCCTTAGCTCGGGCCCTCGTGCTTCTTCCAGACTCGTTCAGCAGCCTCCTCGGTGTTCTCTCCATTCTGTCTTTTGTATTGCTGCCAGAGTGAATTTCCTCAAGTGCAAACTTGGTGGAGTCGGGTCTTTGCTCATTTAACTCTGGGGGTTTCCTGTTACCTCTGGAGACCAAAGTAAACTCTTCCATTTGGCATTTTAAACTCTCCCAACCTGTTTCAAACCTACTTTTCCAGTCTCAGTATGTGTCACTCTCCTTCAGAAACACTTCAAGACAAACTCACCTCACTATTCCTTATGCTGTCTCCTGTCATCAGGCCTTTTGTAATGAACCCACATCCTCACTGCTGTTTCTTAGAGTCCCTAGGTTCCTGCTCGAGCCGCTTCTTCTAGAGGAGGCCTTTACCTCTCCCTCCCCCTCTCTTCTTCCTCCCTTCCCCTTCTGTGCCAGTGTGGATGCGTGTTGTTTCAGCCATACTATGTGCTCTTTGAGCGTGTAACAGCTAATTACGATAGCTAGTGGATTCATGGCATTTTAATGTTAAAGCACTATATAGGAACAGAGTGGGCATTTTAATCAAATGCTTGTTGATTAAGTGGCAGGCGTGGGGAAATCTATTTGATTAACATGATAAATGAAGCAACAGTATCAAGTTTTTAAATAGATGGGATCTTTTTTGTTTCTTAATGAAATGAATGAGGCGTTAGCACGTGTTCTTTGGAAAGCTCAGGGGCCACAAAGCCTGAATTAATCCCAGGTACTTGGTTGCTGGCCCGCCACGCTTATTTGGAGGCTGACCCTGGCGGTTCCAGAGGGAAGGAGCCAACAGTGTCCTTGCTCTCAGGCAGGTGAAGTTCCCCAGAGGGCAGGACGTGGATAGGAAACCTGTTCCTTGGAGATGCTGAGGGTTAAAGGGAGAGTTTTTCAGAAGAAGCAGCCGCGGCTCCATCTGAGCTCCGTTCCCACAGGTATCATCTGAGCAATCTCTCGGCATTGAATATATCCACCTTTTGCGGAATACTGGGCTTAGGTTAAGGGAGATGCTGAGTGTCGATGAAATGCTTGCCCTCTGAGAAGTGAATGCTGTTAAGGTATAAGACATGAATTACACAACATTGTGTGTCATGGAGGCAAAACTATGTGAAGCTTGTAGGGGAAAGCCAGTGATTGAGGGTGAGGACAGTGGGAACTATAAGGGAATGTTTAAGGAAACTTTACAAGCCGAGGAGAGGGAGTTTTAGGGAGAGGTGTAGGCATGACAAGGCTCACCTGGGGCGGCTGAGCTAGCTGCGGGTTGACTGGTTTGACCTGCCCTGCGTCTATTTTGTATCTGACTTTTTCTGGTGTTTGATATGCAAACACAAAAGCTAATGAGTCTCCATCTTCTGAGAATCAACGAATATTTATTAAGCTGTACTGGACTCAACTTTACACACTGTAGATACATACATTGTAAAGAGAAAACAGAAAACCAGTCCCTCTCTTAGAGGAAATGTGAGATGCGCAAATCTGGAGACTTCACCATTCCTGAAGTTCTACTGGATGATGAAGTTATTCCAATAATGAGAATAATGAGCTTCCTGAGTCATGGCGGAGAGGGCCTAAGGTAGTACAGCCAGGTGAGAACGAGATATCTGAGGTGGTCTTCTTAAAGGGAAGAACATACACAGACACGCACACATATGTACACACATGCACACATATGCATACATGCACACACGTGTACATGTGTACACATGCACATACGTGTACATGCGTACACATACATGCACATATACATGTGCGCACACTCACGCACACATATACGCACATACACACAGACACACACATGTTCACACACGCGTACGCACATATGTACATACACACGCGTTTGTAAATATATACAAAAGAGGAACAAAATAACCTTGGGTAGGGAAGGGGTGGGGAGTGGACAGTTACAGGTGGGAGAACCTCAAAAGCTGTCATGAAAAAGATAGCACTTCAACTGAGTATTGAAGGAAACCAGACATTCCAAAAAATTGAAGTGAGGACAGCATGTATGCTAGGGATGGGGGAAACCCAGGTGCAAACACACAGAGAAAGACGATAGAGTAGCACATCTGAGGGACTGCAAGAAGACCTGTGTGTTTAGGTTTTGTCTGTTAGGGGAAAATACATCATAAGGCTAGAAAGGTAGGTTGGGTCCAGGTTTTGAAAGGCTTTAAATGCCAAAGTGAAGAGTTTGCATTTGATCCTTGAACTAATAAAGAATATGGGGGTATTGTGGTCAGACCTGCGCTTCAGGTGAAACTTTTTAAAAATGTGTTTACTTTTAGTTTACAATATTCAGTTCCACAAGTTTTTGAGTTCCAGATTTTCTCCCCATCCCTATCTTTTCCCTTCTCCCACTCTGGTGGCATGCAGTCTGATATAGGTTCTACATATACCTTCATGTTAAATATTGGTCAAGTTATAAAGAAGAATTATAACTAATGGAATGAACAGTGAGAAAGAAGGGACAAAACAAAACAGAGAGCAAGTAGTTTGCTTCAATCTGTGTTCAGACTCCATAATTCTTTCTCAGATGTGGATAACCTTTTCCGTCATGAATCTTTTCGAGTTTTCTTCTTGTATTGCTGAGAAAAACCCAGTCTATCAAAGTCAGTCATCAGAGATACAATGTGCCTGCAATTGTACAAGGTTCTTCTGGTTCTGCTCCCTTTACTCAGCGTCATTTATGTAAGTCTCTCCAGATTATTATCAAGTCTGTCTGCTCCTCATTTCTTATAGCATTGTAGTATTCCTTGACATTCATATACAACAACTTGTTTAGCCATTCCCCAATTGAAGGGCATCCCCTTGATTTCCAGTTCTTTGCCACCACAAAAAGAACTGCTGTAAAAAAAAATTTGTATCTACAGGTCCTTTTTCCACTTGTATGATCTCTTTGGGATACGGTCCTAGAAATGGTATTGCTAGATCAAAGGGTATGCAAATTTTTATAAGCCTTTGGGCATAGTTCCAAATTGCTTTCCAGAATGGTTGGATCAGTTCACAACTCCACCAACAATGCATTGGTGTTCTGATTTTCCCACATCCGACTGGTTAGATGTGGTACCTAAGAGTTGTTTTGATTTGCATTTCTCTAATCAATAGTGATTTAGAGCATTTTTTCATATGACTATAGATATCCTCAATTTCTTCCTCAGAAAACTGCCTGTTCTTTGACCATTTATCAATTGGGGAATGACTTGTATTCCTATAAATTTGCTTCAGCTCTCTGTATATTTTAGAAATGAGGCCTTTATCAGAAGCACTGCTTGTAAAAATTCTTTCCCAATTTTCAGCTTCCCTTCTCACCTTGGTTACATTGGCTTAGTTTGTACAAAAACCTTTTCAATTTATTGTAATCAAATTTATCCATTTTGCATTTTGTAATGCTCTCTATCTCTTGTTTGGTCATAAATTCTTCCCTTCATAAATCTGACAGGTAAATTATTCCTTGCTTTCCCAGATTGCTTACAGTATCAGCCTTCATATCTAGATCATGTACCTATTTAGACTTTATTTTTAAAAGTGTAAGATATCAGTCTATGCCCAGTTTCTGCCATGTTATTTTCCAGTTTCCCCAGCAGTTTTGTCAGACAGTGAGTTCTTATCCCAGAAGCTGGAGTCTTTGGGTTTATCAAACAGTAGGTTACTGTACTTATTGGCTACTGTGTCTTGTGTACCTACTGATCCACTATTCTATTCCTCAGCCAGTACCAAGTGATTTTGATGACTGCTGCTTTATATGATACAGTTTAAAATCTGCTATGGCTAGGCCTAGATGAAACTTTTTGGTATCTGTGTGGGAGATAGACTAGAAAGAGGAGAGGCTTTTGAGGCAGGGAGACCTATTGGGAATGTAATGATAATTCTTGGGTGGGGGAAAGCTTTGAAAGCTTCAAATGAGGGTTTGAGTTGAGGGGGGAAAGACAGATGTGAGATACATAGGTGTAGAAATGAGAAGATTTGTTAATATTTTTTGATCTCGCCAGCCACATACCTAAATGCTCTTACTTTAGAACTCACCATTTCTCAGTACTATACCGTGCACAATCCAGAACTTTAAAATGCTGCTGATTAGAAGAACCTGTGCTGCTTCTCACACACTCAGCCGATTTTCTGTATTTTTTCTTTGCTTTGCTCTCATCGTTCCTTCTCTTCCCTGCTGCCCTCTTTCTCAAAGTTTAGGAGGTTGAAACTTTTGTAGTCATACAACCATATTCCTATGGTGTAAGAGTGAATCTTGAAGTCCCGAAGAATGAAAGAGTGGAGGGTAAAGTAGTTAAATAGGTGTTAAGTCACTGAGAAAATAATTAATATATGAAAAAGCATTTGAGTGCCTACTGTGTGCTAAGCACACAGGGCTAGAGATACATATGGAAAGAGTGTGTTTGTACCGATTAAAGGAGAGAACACTAAAGGAGAGTGGTGGCCACAGAGGAGTATTTTGGCTTGAAAAGTTACTGGGGTAGTGGGTAGGGCCATGGGAATTTGACTGACACATTCTTTCAAATAGGAATGGCAGTATTGAAAAATTAAGGGAATGTCCTAGTGGTTATTCTGGAGCAAAAGCTTGTCTGTGACCCCTCTCAGCCTCTGCCCGCCAAACCATATGCAATGTGCTTTTCCTTCAACTACATTTTAGGGAGGACTTTTTAGTTCCGAATTTGTCTGGCAGTGCTTAATACCAGTAGGGACTTTTAGCATATAACAGATCAGATCGAAGGCAAGTATTCATAAAAACAGAAACCAGCAATTTGTTTTTCTTGTTGCTGATGTTTCTGTCTTTAGATATATCAAATCATAATGGTTTTGGGTAATAATGGCAGATATTTATAAAGCACCTTAAGTACTCATTTGATCTTCACAACAGGCTTGTGAGTTAAACCTTGTTGTCTTTCTTTTATCAAAGAAAAGTCATGCTCAGAAATTAAGTAGCTTGTCCATGGTCATATGGCTAGTAAGCAATTAAGGTGAAATTCAGACGAGGTCTCTTTCTAAACAATTAAGATAAAATTCAGAAGTCTTCTTAATCCCAAATTCAGTATGTCAAGGTCTGATGAGAGAATTTTATAGTCTAGTAACATTTTTATAATAGGTTGTTGATTTTAATTTTTTCTAAGTACTCTATGTGTGTGACTGTTCACATTAGCTGCATATATGGTTACAGTTAAGCTTGAAGCACAATGAAGAAATAATCTGTTTTGTCACAAGGCATAGTTAGGTTCTCACCCTGATTTGTCAAACAAGGGATAGTTGATGACGTCAAATTCTGGTTTTGTAAATCTTGAACTGTCAGCTACTGTGCTCTGGAAAATTCAGATCTTGGAACCTGTTTGTTCTTCCTTCAGGATTGAAAACTCATCCTAAAGTCTAATAACATTTCTCCCTTTTGATCCCCAGACCTACAAGAATTTCTTTTTTCCTTTTATTAAAGAAAGAACATTAAATCTATAGAAACTTCTTCTTTTGTCTGATTTTTTTCCCCCAACCTTGTAACATGCTCTTTGGAAAATCAGAATTGGTAACTGGCAAATTATTGAGTGTAGGTGTATGTATAGTGTAGACATGCAAATTATAGTAATGATACGTGTAACATTCTCAATAGAGAAATTCATTTTTTATGTCTTTGAAAACACTAGTTGTAAACACAGTTAATCTAATGCTTTACTGAAGCAATAAGCCTGTACTTCGCAGACCTCTTAGAACTGTGTATTTATAGTGTTCTTAAGTAGGAAACTATGCTAGATTATTCTTTAGAAAGATGACAGTTTTGAACCTGTAGACTTGTCCTAATTTTCACATTTTCATTCTTTATGAACTCCTTCCCTGCTGCTTTCAAACATATTCCTGTTCTTAAGAGACCATTTGACCTTAACATCTTTTCAAAATGTCTTCCTATATTTTTCTTCCCTTTCATAGGAATATCATTCAGTCTACATTGCTTTCACTTTCTCACTCCCCACTCCTCATTCCCTTGAAATCTGGTTTCCATTCCTACCACTGAAATTAAACTCGTCCTTTCTCCCCTTTTTCTCTCCCTGCTTCCGCTTGCCTTGTCAAACTATCTCCTTACTATACCTTCATTTATGCTGAGGGCATTATAATCCTCTCAGTCACTCAAGTTTGCGATATTGGAGTTATTTTCAACTAATTGCTTTTGATTGCCATTCATTAATTCTTAGAAAGTTACCCAGGCCATTGAGAAGTCAGTGACTTCCTCCAGATCATATAGCAAGTATGATGGGACTTGAATCCATGTCTTGTTGAATCCTAGACCATTTAGGTGGTGCGATAGAGAGTTGAAACCAGAGTGAGGAAGAGTTGAATTAAAATATGGCCTCAGACAGTATGACTGCAGGCAAGTCACTTGATCTCTGCCTCAGTTTCCTCCAATGTAAAAGAGGATAATAACAGCACCTACCTCCCAGGGCTATTATGAGGATCACAGGAGATAATGCTTGGAGAGTGCTTAGCACAGTGCTGGGCACACAGGCCCTTAATGTTTGTTCATTTCCTTCTTCTCTTCCTCCTCTCTTTACTCCCTCCACTGTGATTGATACCTTTTCTGTGACACAACTTTGGAATTTCACTGATTAAAGAATAAAGTTTCCCATCACTTAAATTAACATGGCACAAAAGCAGTAGCTTAATGACCAAAGAGATGGCCTGGGATTCAAGCAAGTTGGGGTTTGAGTCCTGCCTCTGACATATCCTTGCTGTGTCACTCTGGGTAATGGCTTGCCTTCTCGGTTCCTTACCGATAATTGGCAGTTTTCTGATTTGCCAGTGAAGTCACAGGGTTTTTTTTAAAGACCATATATAAAGGTGTTTTATGGACACCATCTACTTCATTAAAAAATACTAGGAACAAAACTTTTCTTGCTGTCCTGGTGCTTGTCCTTTATTCTTTTTGCAAAAGCTAACAGAGGGAAAGGAAATCTGCTGCTCATTGTTAAGTGACTTTCTGCCATTTGTAGTTTTAAACTAAGCTTCAATGAAATCTGGAAATGCACTTAATCCCGAACATTCTGGCTTCTCACACATTCCTAATACAAAAAAGGAAAAGACCTTTGCACCAGTAAAAGGTTATTTTTAACTCAAAGTCCTATATTTGGGACTTATTACTCTGTATGCTTTGCTGGCTTGAGAACCTTTTTCACGTTACAAGTGTTTTGGTAAAGTTGTTGGCCAGCCCTTTGCCCTGACTCGCCTTGGGTCCATCATACACTGCACCTGTTTGGTTCTGCGCTCTAGGAGATCTGTGGGTCTTTCTCTCGTCTGCCCTTTTCCAAAGAGGAGTCAAAGTCAGCGTTTCGGAGCAAAGGGTAACTGGCTCGTGTCTGTTCTGAAGTGTTGTTGCTCTGCTAGTGTTACCCGCTTGGCAATATCTGTGCCCTGTTTCCTTCTTGTCCTTCGTATTTAGTTGTCAAGAACAGTTCTCAATGGATTTCTCTTTTAAAGCTGTCTCTTGTGGGGTGGCTAGGTGCTGCCTGCAGTCAGGAGGACCTGAGTTCAAGTCCAGCCTCAGACACTTAAAACTTACTAGCCATGTGACCTTGGAGAAGTCACTTAACCCCAATTGCCCTGCCCTCCAAAAAAGCAAAAAAAAAAAATTAACACTATCTCTTGCCCAGAGACCTTTCCCTCTCCATGTACAGTGGTGGTAGATGGTATTCCTCCCTTCTGAGGATCAGCTTAGCTAAGCTTAGGACCCTTCTTACCAGGCTAGTTACAGAATAATGAATTTCTTGGTCATAGCAACTATTGGAGACATACGATAAATTATAGAGGTGTTGCTATCTGTGGTGTTAGTAAGTGCCAGACCAAGAGCTATAAAACTTTTTAAGTTTTGAATTGTGGGTGTATAGCCAAATATGCATTTAAAGCTTCTACATCCTACATTTGTAGGTGTGGAGGTAATCCCAAATCAGTATCTCCACACCTAGTTTAGGCCAATCTGGTAGTTTAGGTTTGAGACTGGAATGAAATGAGACATTTCTGGAACATCTAGCAGTTAAAAGATCTAACTAGTTGGAGCAAGAAAAGGATATTCATATAGGATACAGCATTGATTCATTTGGGTACAGCTTCTGTGCCTCTATGTTGGCCATGCTGTAGGGTGGTCAGAAGTCTATGGAATAAATTAGCTCTTTGTACTTAGACCACCAGCAAGGTATGCCAGTGGTTTGAGCCTTAGTTCCCAGAGACAGTTCTTAAGGATGGAGGCGATTCTTTCTGGTAAGTTAATGTATTTATTAGTTTCAACATCCACTTCCATAAGTTTTATATTTTCTCTCCCTCCCTCCCTTCTTTCTACCTTAAGATGGCTCTACATATACATTCCTATTAGACATATTTTCACATTAGTCATTTTGTACAGAAGAATTAAAATGAATGGGAGAAAGCATGAGAAAGAAAAACAAAACAAACAAAAAAAATCCGCTTCGCTCTGCATTCAGACTCCATAGTTCTTTCTCTGGATGTGGATGGCATTTTCCATCATGAGTCCTTTGGAATTATTTTAGGTTCTTGCATTGCTGAGAAGGGCTAAGTCTATCAAAATCAGTCATTACGCATTGTGGCTGTTACTACGTGCAATGTTCTCCTGGTTCTGCTCACTTCACTCAGTGTCAGATCATATAAGTCTTTCCAGGTTTTTCTGAAGTCTGTCTGTTCATGATTGCTTATAGCTCATTAATATTCCATTGCATTCATATACCACAACTTGTTCAGCCCTTCCAATGGAGACTGTTCTTAAGGGTGGTTTTAATATCTTTTAAGGAAAAACGAGCTTAGTTCACTTGGCAGATAGAGTTCCGATCACTCTCAGATATTGAAAGTACACACACCAGCAGATCCAGCCAGGTTTTAGGTCTGTCCGACATTCAGGTGGTCTTCCAGCCTAGTTACTGATGAGCATCTTCAAACTTTAATTTTCACCACGTTGTGATGGACTGCTTTTGGTGCTGATAACTCATAAAGTCACCCACTACTATAAAGGTCCTGAAGAGTTTTTGTGTCATAGACCCCTTTGGAAGTGAAGTGAAGCTTATGAACCCCTTCTTAGAATAATGTTTGCTTATATTCACAATTGAGGGAACGCCAGATTTCATTTGGAGGTTAATAAAAATCAAAATGCATTTTTTTTTCCTGCTCAAGTCCACGGACTCCCTTGTATCTGACAGTTGGTGGTTTTGTTTTTTGGTCCCAGGTTAAGAAATCTACAGTACTGGCACGTGGGAAAGTTGTGAACTGTGTCTGTAGGGAAAAGTGCTCACAAAACTGTGTATTTACTGAAGTGTAGAAGACTTCCACACAAAGTCTGACAAGATCCTTATTTTTAAAGTTAGTTGTGGATATATAAATAGGGGTTCAAGTGCTCTTCATATGTCTCTGCGGGATTTTGAGCGTTTCCTGAGTGCTGAAGTGACCTAAAAACTACAGTACAGATGACTTTGCTTGCCTATGGATGGCTTTTCAGCTTTAAAAGGAACTGTCCTTTGTTCACGTGAGATTAGTCAGGAACTTTTATAGCATAAGAGAATTTAATAAAAGTATTTGGAGACTCTTCCCCAGATTACTTTACTCCAGTGCAGTCGCTTCTGCCTGACTTCGATAGTGAGTATTGAAAGGTATTGATTCAGAGTATCTACCAGAAAGAATCTGTGCATCTATTGAGCTGATGTTGCTTTTTGTAATTTATCTTTTCCATTATGTATGGAGTTATCTTTCCAAAAGCCATCAGGCCATTTAGCCCCCACTTTTATAAGGAGTATGTCTTTACATTATTTAAAAACATAAGCTCATGGAAATACCTGCCATTAAGAATGACACTAAGTAATGTAAAGTATTGTATGTGTAAGCTGTTTGGTGATAAAACGGGAATTACATTGTGCAGACATTATATGGTGAGAGAGCAGTGTCAGCTGCTTCACATTCACCAGACTTGCCCTTTGTTACACAGTGATGAGATAGTCTAGAGCTACAATGCAAACTTGTTTTGCTTCTGCATTCTCATCAGAAAAACTAGTTTTAAGCTGCCCCTCCAATATTTGTGTTTTATATACATGTACTAATTAGAAATTGAAAAAGATGAAATATCTGCTCCTAAGGTCAATAAGAAGACATTGGAGTTGCTTAAATGGTAGAATGACATGGTGTAGATTAGAGAAAAGAAAGACTTGAGGCAGCAGACCATTTAGGTCAGCGGTTCTTAACCTGTGGGTTGCGACCCCTTTGGGGGTCGAACTACCCATTCACAGGGGTCACAGGGATTGCCTAAGACCATTGGAAAACACATTTCTGATGGTCTTAGGAACAGAGACACAGCTCTTCTATCTGTCTCCAGGCAGGTCTGCCCACATGCAGATATGCCCACATACAAGTATTAAAGGGTCACTGCATTAGGAAGGTTGAGAACCACTGATTTAGGTTCTTATAAAACAGCCCAGGTGAGAGGTGATGGGGATTGAACCAGGCTGTTGGCTGGTTGAGTAGAAAGAAGGAGTCAGTTGAGAGATATGTGAAAGGTGAGTAAACAAGACACGGCAAAAGATTGAAGGTGAAGTATTGAGGGAATATGAGGCATAGGAGATGATGCCAAAGTTGTGAGAACTTCGGTTGTTGAAAGGGTGGTGATATCTCCAGAAGGAAAAAGGAAGTTTGGAAGAAGGATGGGTTTGGTTTTTTGTGTTGTTGGGTTTTTTTGAAAGATAATGTAATGACATCTGGCATGAAGACCACAATCTGTCCAGTGCTTCTCATCCTATGAAACTCTGTCCTACTTTAAATGAAGAGGGAGATGGGGCTCTTACAAACGTATTCTGCTGCCAATTGCAGAGCAGGCTCTCTCAGCTTTGAGGTGAACTGGGTGGTGGTAGCAGGGTAGGATTGCCCCTTTGGCACAGGCACAGCTGTTGCTCTGGGTGACTGGGAGCCCTCAGAGACAGAAGCTGAGCTTAGAAGGCCAGGAGGTTGAAGGAGAATGGCAGGATGTGGGTGGACAAAGATAGATGTCATTGTTTTGTTGGCTGATCCTACAGTTGGCTATTGCAGTATGGGTAAGAGGAGCATATCTTCCCATTGTCAAGCTGATTGATGTGTCAGTGAGCACTTCTTAAGTGCCCACTGTGAGCTGGGTGCTGTACTAAGCACTGGAGGTACAAAGAAAGGCAAAAGATGGCCCCCGCTCTGGAAGTGCTCACAGTCGGATGGGGAAGACAACATGGAAACAACTGTGTACAAACTACATATAGGACAAATCGGAAATAATCAACAGAGGAAGGGGCCCCCGTATTGCACAGGATGGGAAAGGGCTTTTTGTAGAAGCTACGATTTAAGCTGAGACTAGAAGGAAGCCCGAAGGAGAAATGGGGAGGAATAATATTCTGTATGTATGGGGATGACTAGTGACAATGCCCCCAGTGTCTGGAGACTGAGGGCCATGTTCAGAGGCTGCAAGGAAGCCGTTGTCACTGGATTGCAGAGCGTGTGGGGGAAGTGTGGTATACAAAGATTGGGACAGCAGTTGAGGGCTTTGAATGCCAAACAGGATGATGCATGTGATTGTAGAGGCGATAGCACTGGAGTTTGTTGAATAGGTCAGTGACGTGGTCAGATCTATGCCTTCAGGAAGATTGTTTTGACAACTGAATGGAGTATATACTGCTGTGAGGAGAGACTTAAGGCTGAGGGAAGTACAGTTCTCCAGATGCGAGCCAATGAACACCTGCACCGGAGTCGTTTCAGTGTAAGGGGGAGAGAGGGTCATGTATGAGAGACAGTATGAATGTCAACTCAATAGGACTTGGCAAAAGATTACATATGAGGGTGAGAGAGGGTGAGGAATGGAGGGTGACACCAAAGGGTGAGCTTCGGTGAGGAGAAGGGTGGCGGTGTCTCTGACAGTCATAGGAGAGTCAAGAAGGGGAGGATGCAAAGAGGGGAGAAGGAGGGGTTAAGGACATGGTCCCCTAGGAAGCCATTTGGAGGCCACTAGCCTAGTGGGCTGGTACAAGCAGCGTCCACCTTCTGGCCCATGGTATCCTCCAATAGAAAATTCATTGAGACTCATCCCATATACAAGCTGGAGTTCTTACGCAGTTCAGCGTGGGCTGTCACTGATAAGTTCTGAGACTATTTTTATACAGAGCCGAATTCCAACTATGGCTGGGCAGCAATCCACTGACACATTTTGGCAAGTACTAAATTGCATGCCATGAGCCAGAGATCATAGATTTAGAACGGCAAGGAGCCTCAAATCGAGTTCAGCCCCACTCCCACCGGCCTCATTTTGTAGATGAGGAAACGGAGGCCTGAAGAATTGAGCTGACTCGCCCAAACCTCCGCGTAACCCATCATCCCCCAAATCCCCAGAGAAGACCATCAATCTATGCCTGCTGCTCCTGCTCTTAATCTCGCTTCTCAGCCCTTTGCCTTTTGCTTTCCTACCTTATTCAGTTAGAATGTCTTTCTTCAAAGTTACCCATCATCTCTTAGTTTCCAGGCTTCTGTGGCATTTACAGTTAATCGCCTTCTCCTCTTGGGTCCTTTAGGTTTCTGGGTTTTGTTTTGTTCAGAATTTTTTTAAATTTTTATTTCCACAAGATTTTGAGTTGGTACTTTAGGTTTTAGTGCCACTGTTCTCTCCTGGTTTCTTCCTTCTTACCGACCATTCCTTCTCAGCAAAGTCTTTTTTGCTGGTTCATTTTTAACATTATGCCCTCTCTCTCTGGGGATCCAAGGTTCAATCCTGACCCTTTTCTCTTTACATTCTTTCATTTAGGGACTTCATCAGCTCTTACGGGTTTAATTATAATTTCTGTACAGGTGACTCCAAAGTATTTCAAATTGAACGTGTCACAGGCATCTGAAACAAAACACATATAACTGGGCATGTTATCCTTCCCTTCAAACCAAGATGCCTTCCTAACTTTCCTATCAGAGAGCACTTTCCTTCCAGTCACCTTAGGGGTGAAATCTTAACTGTGTGAATCTGAGGACCTTCTGTAATTTACTCTTAACTTGCCCGTTATGTTTGATTTTTCATTTCTTTTGCTTCCCCTTCATAACTTTAAGGCTTATTTATTTAGGACTACACCTGTGACTTTTTTTTTTTTACTATGCCTGTGGCATTTAAAGAACTCTCATTAAGGAAGTTATCACTACTAATACCTATAAGCAACTTTTCCACTGCCTTTAATTTAAGAGAATTATCATGGGCACTGAGAAATGAACTCCATTGCTCACAGTCACACTAATTTATATTTAATGCATTTCCTTATTTAAATGGAATTATAACCTGTAAACATGGTAAGATAAAGTGTAGGGATGGGGGACTGGACCTCTGAATTTATTAGTAGAGGGAATTCCCGGGGGGTGGAAATGCCTTCTATCCGGTGAAGTCAGCGCCTTCTCTCCAACTTGGATGGTCTCATGTGCCTGGATCACTGAGAAGTGACTTGCCTGTAGTCAGAGCCCAAATGCATCAGAGGTGGGCCATGAACTCACATTTTCCTGATGAATTCCAGTTCTTGATCCTTTGGGCCTCACTGAGAGTATCCTTGTTTGAAAGCTAGATTGAAGGAAACATTAGCTTTGGGAAAGTAGATTTTACCTAAGGAATTCTGACCACCTTCTTTTAATCCCTTTCCCAGCATGTAATGAGTGTGTGTGTGTACATACGTACATGCTTACACACAGTTGGTACAACATGAAGTGTGCTGTATTTGAGTCAGAATCCCATATTCAATTCCAGCTTTATCATTTGTCACCAGTGTGACCTTAGGAAAGTCACTTAATATCTCTGGGTCTTAGTTTTCTTATCTACAAAATGACAGTTGGACCACATGGACCTCTAAGGTTTTTTCTGAGCTCCTAAGTGTGTGATGCTATTATGAGTCTTTCCAGTTCTGAATTTGTGATCTTATTTATTATATGTATACACAATCACATATCTACACTGATGCATGTGGCTGTTATACACACGTGTATATGTACATGTGTATATGTGCAATGGTATGATATAGTGAATTGGTCTCCAGCCTTGGAATCAGAAAAACCTAGATTTCAACTTACGCCTCTGACTATACATCTCATTTCCTATGTGTGTGTGTGTGTGTCTGTGTGTGTGTGTGTGTGTGTGTGTGTGTGTGTGTGTGTGTGATTTTTCAGAGCAAGGAGGGGTTCTAGATCTATCACCTGATGTAGATCCAATACATCATATGTAACTTAGGGCTGCAAGGCAGGATGTGAACCCAAATTCTTTCTGAAAGCAAGGATGTGAACCCAAATTCTTTCTGAAAGCAAGGTTGACTGTCTGCTGCATAACACTGCCCTCATGTGAGTTTCTATCTTTTTTAATGATTATATTAATAGAGAGACAGAAACAGACTAAGACAGAGACTGAGACTTAGAGATAGACCAAGAGAGACAGAGATCATTTTCTGGAAATCTTAGAAAATAAAGGAGAAATTGCTTGTCAGACAATTCACATTTGGTATTTCAGGAGTGACAAGCCTCAATGGAGCCTTTAAGTGGGACGATCCTGGACTTTGTCCAAAAGCTCAGAGTGAGATTTCAATGCAGTTTTTTTCCTGGATCTCCTCCTGAGCATATTTTTTGAGGGAGGTGGCCCTTGTCCTTCGTGTCCAACTCTACCCAATTTCCCAATAAAGCAATTATCACCATGACTAATTATATAGAAAATTACCTAATAGGGTGGAGTGGACGCTGGGCAGCAAATCGGCTTCCTTCTTGTCTGCCTCTTGATGACTAGAGATGTTGGCTTTTAAAACATGCACGAAGATTGTGGCAACTCACATGCAGTAATGAAAATCTAATAAAGACTTTTCTTCTTTCGCTTTGCTGAGAGTATTGGAGTTTCAGAATATTTTCCTTTTGCCCTTGAGTAACTTCTGAGAGGCTTATTACTTGGAAATAGAATTTACTTGATTTCTTCTTCTTTAGCCTTTTTAATATTAGGTTGGATTTTGCTCAATGAAATGAGATATTGGATATGAAACTCTCTCCTTTACCCCATCCTAGGGGGAAAACAGCCATAGTTCTAGTGTCCTCTTCCCCTTCCCCTTCCCTTTCCTTCCCTCTCCCCAGGGTTTCAGACTTTTAAAAAGTCTTCCATCTCTCACTTTCTGGACCCTGAACCTTTGCCAGCAGGTAGACCCCAGAGGGTGTGTTGCAAAGCTTCTTCCCATGGTGGGGTTATGAGACGCACTAGTCTAGGTCCCAAACCTTCTAGTTGGACAGAACTTGGCCTACAGTCTGCTTTGCTTAATGTAGACCAGGCAGAATTTGCTTTCGCTACTTCTTGTGGGGTGAAGGGAGTTTGGGCTATGTTTCAGTAGTCACTGAAACCTTGTGGGGTTCCCTCCCCTAACACCAGGGATAGACAAGAGGTACCACATTTAATTCTCTGATCATTCTTACGCTCTTTACTTCTGGTTGCTGGGCACAGTCATAGTCTGCTGCCTGTGGAGGGAGGGAAGTTGTCCTTGTAGATTCACTGCTGCTGCCAGCTATCGTTAGCCTTGAGCCAGGACTGGCTCCACACTGGGAATTTGCTTTGTGCCCTTGCCACTGACCCCTGGAGGCTAGCAGAAGGAGGGGGCATTGGAATTTTATTGTAAATTCCTAAATAATTTTTCCTTGTCATGGATTTGGTTATCTTTTGTGGATTTAGCTGTAATTATTCTATATTTGGTGCGAAATTCCTTTTAGGAGAAAGATGCAAGTTTGAAGTGGCTTGGAGAAAGTGGCTAATTTGTTTTCTTGCTTGATTAAGGAAGAAGTCAGGCTCATGTGTTTGAGGGTAATAGCTTAAAGTTTCTATGATTAGCAGGCAAAGAGGTTCCTTTAAAAGAAAAAAAACCCAACAAACCTCACAATAGAGGTAAGCCTCAAAATTGCTGGAGTTGAACCCCAGAAGCAAATTCGCAACGGCTTCTTTGAAAATATAACTGCAAGGGTTTGGAGTATTGGTTGGTAAAAATATAAGTATTGAAACAAATTCACTTACGAGTTAGTAAAGACTCCTGGACTTTGATATTTTTGTGGCTAAACAGGTATCCTTGAACCCTGTGATTGATGTTGCAGCTTAACAGGACTGAGAATCGAATGAGTCAGATAATTGAATAACAACATAAATTTAGAATGATTTTGAAAAAATGTCTACTTCTAATAGTTGATGTCGTCATTTGAACTTAAACAGAGGATTCAGCGTGGACCCCACATTCAGAAATTTAGAGCTAGGAGTGACCTTTAAGAGTGTTCAATTCAGCCCTCACATTTTATGTTTGCCCTTTACTACATTTGGAATTCTAAGGTGATATGGTATAGTCAGAGAGTGTACGATTTTGAGACAGAAAGAAGCCTTGGGTTCTAATCCTGACTTTGCCGCTTTAGTTTTGTGACTTTAGACAAGTTGCTTAACCTCTCTGGGGCTGTTATCTAATCATGTGCAAAAGGAGAAAATTGAATTAGCTGATCTTGTTGAAGGTCTCTTCCTTTTCTAAATCTATGACCCTACCAAAAATAGTATACACTTATGGTAACGGCTTTTTTTTCCTGCTCTGTCCCCAGAATTGCCTGTTAATAGTTTTTGACATATTTTATGATCCTAGATTTAGAGCCTTAAGGAAAGTTGGAGATTTAGTTTAACTTAAATTTTTAGTAACTGTCAAAAAATCAATAAATTGAGCAAACATAAAATTAGGGCAAAAACCTTAGCTCACAACCTGAAGTCCTTTAGGAAGGGAGGGAAAAACTGCCTTTTTTTCAAGGCCTGTCCAAAGTTTCTCTCCCAGTGTTTTCCTAGGTTAACTTAAAAATAGGTCATCATCACTGCCTTGCCTATAGTCTGGTATTGAAAATGAAACAATCATCATCGTAGAGACTGGATCCCTATAAATGAGACAGACTTCCACGTTCTAGTGAGACTTAGAAGTATACATCCAGGTTTTGTTTTTGAGCAGGACCAATGAGCTTTTACATTTCAGTGGACATACTTATGGGACCTGCGCAAATAAGATTCCATTATATTAAGCCAGAACTGTATCAATTATAACTACACACAGATAAAGAGAGAGGTAGAAAATAAAAAATCCTAGATTAAAATAATTCTTCCTTCAGGAGTGTGGGAATACACACGTTCATAGATGGATACTTTCAGAGACAAGATACTCACCAGATAAAATTATACAAACATTTAGCTATACTGAAACTCTAATACTGCAGCATAAACCCTTTCCTGTCTGATTACTTACTGCTCCCCAGTACATAGTCTTTTCTCCCTACAGTGTTCACTCTAACAGTGTAACTGTTACTGACACTATGCTATATTCTTGAATTTCTTGCCCCCCCCTCCCCGTTAAGATTCATGCCTTGCCAGACCTCAATCCTCAGTCACCCTAACATCCATTTTCACTCCTTTTCACGTACTTTTTTCCCCCTGGTGTATTTATTTATTTTTAAATTAATTTATTTATTTTCATGTTTACATCATTCATTTCCACGGGATTTTGAGTTACAAATTTTCTCCCACTCTTTCCCCTACCCACCACCCCAAAACAGCCATCCCACTGTGTAACCCCTCCCCCAATCTGCTCTCTCCTATGTCCTCCCCCTCGCTCCTCTGACTTTCCGGCAGGGCAGGATGGATCTCCCTACCCCAGCTTTTTACATACTTTTGAACACCCTGGAGAAAGTCACCCTACCATGACAGCTATGTCTACTGCAGATTTGTTATTTAATATCAGTTGGGCCGTTACTGCCACATTGCTTTCCTCGTTGAATCTTTGTTAAACCTCAAGGGCTCTTCTTTACCTTATTGGTCTTAAAATTCCCTGAATCATTCCTAATTTCTTCTCCTTCTTGAACCCCACAAGGTTGACACTCTTTCCTTGTTTCTCAACCCTTTTTCATGTTGTAACCTAATCACATGACTAAAACTGCTTTTTCCAAGATTTCCCATGCTGTCTTAATCACAGTGGCCTTTATTTAATTCCTGACCTCCTTGAATTCATCAACTTTTTAACACCAATTATTATCTGTCCTACCTGTCTTGATCTTTTCCCTCCTGCAAGTTCATTCATCATCCATCTCTACCTTCCAAATAGGATTTATCCCTCAGGGCTCCATTCTGGGCCTTTTTTCCATTTCATCAACTTCCAAAATTTTAGTCATTATGGTTGATTACATATTCATTCCTAATCTCTGTCTTGTATACTTATTAACAACTGCCTACTCCCTGGATACATCTGTAGGGATCTCAAACTCAATATCTCACTACCTCTGAATCATGATGATTCATGAAGGATTTTGCTCTATCCCACTTATCATATTCAGTCTTCCTTTTCTACCTCCATCCAGTTAGCTGATTCTATCTTCCCAATATTGCTTATATCCATTCCCTTATCTCTACTACCTTAGCTGCCAACTAGTGCAGAAACTCATCACCTCTTCCCTGAGTTATTGCAATAATTTCCTGATTGGTCTTCCTATTTTCAGGCTCTTCCCTCCTCAAACTACCTTCCACACCGCCAGCAAAATCTTGAGGGATATCTGATCAAGTCAGTCCCCTGCTGAAAAAATTCTCGCTGTTCCCCTATTGCCTGTAGGATAAAATTTGAGTTCCTCATTGCTTTTCCTAATCAGTCTGGAAAGATGGATTAGGGCTATGTTTCACATTTTTTACATCCCATACTTTTCATTTTAGCCAAA
>CM053582.1:361300916-361341101 GCA_028627135.1 Pseudochirops cupreus
CCCCCCCCCCAAAGAGGCTGTATAAGGACGTGTCAGAAGTGGAGCAGGTGGAAGGTTCTGTGCCAATCAGTCATGGGCCCAGGAGAGGCAGCCTGGGTGAGTTAGGGAGACTGGTCTTCCTAACAGACAAAATATCTGTCCAGTGTAATAAAGACTATTGCCACATAATAACAGCAGGAACGTTTATGTATTACCTACTGTATGTGAGACTGTTGAGTGCTTTGCAAATATTAACTCATTAGATCCTCACAACAACCCTGGGATGAAGGAACTGTTATTATTCCCATTTTACAGTTGAGGAAACTGAGGCAGACAGAGGCTATGTCCCTAGTCTGAGGCTGGATTTGAACTCAGGTCTTTCTAATCCAGGTTCAGCTCTCTCTATATTGCTACAAAGTTGGTGGTGAGTAATACTGTGGCATTTTTGCATAATGACTAAGTGTGCTTAAAGAAATACAAATCTTACATAGGATTAACATTTTTAAAGTCAGTCTTTTTGTTGACACACTTCAGAACCAACAATCCAAAACTTGTTTCATGTACAAATAAAACTATCCGTATACGTAGAGCTGTCTATATTTGATTTTTGCTCTTTCTGGTCTCAAGAACAGCTTATTCGTTTATTTCTATAATTTACTCTGTTAAACTTCTAAGTCTTCAGTAGATTAAGTTTTCAACTTTCTAT
The DNA here is from genome assembly GCA_028627135.1 of Pseudochirops cupreus. Lineage (NCBI taxonomy): Eukaryota > Metazoa > Chordata > Mammalia > Diprotodontia > Pseudocheiridae > Pseudochirops > Pseudochirops cupreus. Next base: position 361,301,602 of record CM053582.1, read on the forward strand.
CCCTCTGACACGAAGATAAAATGTTCTCTAGGCCATTTTGAACAGACTTCCATGGATATTTTAGTTACTCCTGACTACTGTGTATGACTAGTTTTTGCTGTCGTATGGAAAAGTGTTTGCCATTACATGAAACATCTCCAGGATACCTTGTTGGTTAGGACGGTATCCTCATTTGTTTATGTCATCTCTCTCATATTCTTGCTTTTCACATGTAACAACACTTTCTCTTCCATCCACATGACCTCATTTTTGTCCAGAGGATAAGATAACGGGACTCCAAGTATTAAACTCCTCTGAGATTTCTCATGCTAATATAGGCATCGTTCTGTCAAAAGGAAGATCATGTGGGTGTCTAATAATAATAAACAGAATAACTGATACTTGGTACTTAAGGGTTTGCACAGTGATTTCCTTGTAGTCTCACGTGAGCATTAACATTGTGAGGACAAGGGTTTGGAAAATCAGCTTCTTGAGGAGAACAGTATTCTTTCTGGCTTTGTATCCTAGCACAGCTGGCACTAAATTGTTTTTGGTCTTCAAAAATAAAATGGAAATTTTTCCTGTAGCTTGGTCAAGTGATTAGTGAGCAGGTCATTTCTTTCTTCTATTTCATTTTAAGGTTGAATTTTTCAAAATTGGGAAATGTAACCAAATATAATTTTAAAATTTTTATAAATTCAGTCCTCTTTTTTTTGTTGTTTTTTGCTTTTTGGAGGGGAAAAGGTAGGGCAGTTGTGGTTAAGTGACTTGCCAAAGGTCACACAGATAGTTTGTGTGTGTGTGTGTGTGTGTGTGTGTGTGTGTGTGTGTGTGTGTGTGTGTTAAGTGTCTGAGGCTGGATTTGAACTCAGGTCCTTCTGACTCCAGGGCCGGTGCTCTATTCACTGCGCCACCTAGCCACCCCTCTAATCCTCTTCTTTCTTGATCAGAGTTTGTATCTGAGGACTTATTATTGATCTATTTAGGGAATAAGGTCTCTAAAGTGCTTCAACCCAGGGTAAGAGATGTATGATCAAAACAAAACATAGGCATGGCAGTGTCAATTTGCTGTTCAGTAAACTTAAGTGGTTCTCTATTACTTCTAGGATCAAATATGAGCTCCATTGCTTGACTTTTAAATACCTTTATACATGTCCGCAGCCTAGATCTCCAGTCTTATATTTTCTTCCCGTTCTCTACAGTCCAGCTAACCTGGCTGTGCTTGTTCCTCACTCATCAAAAACACAGCTAATGCATCTAAACATGAACAGAAAATTAAGATCTGATTCCATCCATTAAGCAGATCCAAGTAAAGAGGAATATTTATAATAAAAACTTGAGAGAATTGCTCTGGCTTACTGCTTTTGCTGTGTGGTCATTATGTACTTATAGAGAAAGAACTCCTCAAAAACAAACCCCAAAGCAACACTATATATTCACTGATAGTGAGTGAATGAGACCTATTGTTTGCATGTTTAAAAGACCTCTACTGATGCAGTTAGCACCTCCTCTGCAACTTTACAGTCTTAGGGAACTGCCTAGATTTCCAAGGTTAAGTGACTTGCCCAGGGTCATACAACCATTATGTGATGTAGGACCCAATCCATCTACTGCTGTGATTGCCTTGGCTAATAGTACTTCTGTGTAATTGAAAAATAAATATACATAGGATGGAAATTCATACTTAAAATTTCTCTGCTGATAAGATTTTGATGATAATCAAAAGTTTAGATACCATTAGTTTAGCATATTCAGTTTTTTAAAAATATTTCCCAAGATTGCAAGTTTGGGGAAGAAACCTTTGTCATAAAGTAAATTTGCTTCACAAGGCCACTTTTTGTTTTCTAGAACAAACAGGTATTTTGAAGGACTTTTACAAAAAATCAGCATATTGGTCCTGCCCTTGTGCCCCCACACAGTTTTGCATACCGCCTTCTCTTCAGTAAAGTTTTTTTAATATAAATTTGAATACTCTGAAACGGAGATGGCAGATGTGTAGCCCACAACATTGCTGAGTGCAGCCTGAACCATGTTAAAATATAATTGGAAAATAATTAACAAAAATAAATGGAAATACAGCATAACATAGGAAATATTTTGTTTTAAAATTAAATCAGCGTGTGTCCCACGGAGGTCCTTACGTACATTTTCGTGGCCCCTGTTTCTATTTGAATTTGACACCGTTAAAAGATTATGAAAATTTCATGTGACACCTCACTCTGGGCTCTTGCTACGAGTGATCGGGAAGCATACACGTGTGCAAATTGCACAATGCGGTCGATTACATGTTTAGTCAGTGTTTGTTTCATCTTGACATCGATTGTGTTCCATCACTGTGGCATCCAATACAAAGTCCTATGTTATATAAAACTTTTAAAAGCCTGGGAACAGATGAACAATTGTTTAATATGATGATAAGCATATCTCTAAAACCAAAGGCTAATGTTATTTTAATGGGGAAACCACCATGAGCTTTCCTGAGAAATAAAAGGATAAAGCAAGGATAATCACTCTCCATCTTATTATCTGACAGTTCTAACAATCTTAACAATAAGACAAGAGAAAAACATAGGCACAAAAAGATGACAAGATCATCCCCATTTGTGGTTAACATGATGATTTACTTAGAAAAAACCCAGAGATCCATCAGAGAAACTAATTGAGGTAATTAATAGCTTCAGAAGTAGCCAGACGCATAAATAAATCAGTGGTGTACTTTGTCAGATGCTTTTTCTGTATTTATTGACCTTGTGCTTTGAGGCATTTTTGTCTTTAATGTGATTATATTAGTTGATTTCCCAATGGTGAATCATTCTCACATCTCTAAATTCACCTTGCTCCAGATCACCTGACATCTCATCACCCTGCAGACTGACGTGTCTTTTGATGCTCAACACATTCTCAGCATCTTCAGTTGCCCCTTACCTCTGATTGGAGGACTGGAGGGTAGAACAACAAACTCCTCCCAAAGTCTTCTGTTATAGAGGGCTCAGAACTTCCCAGGAATCTCTTCACTTTCTAATAGTTGGTCAATTCCACTTGAGCATTATGTCCTCTTCTCCCTCCCTCCCCCCCTTGTTCCCCTTTTAATCTTCCTTTTGAGTATAGTGAAAGGATAATAATAAGGAGAAATGAAAGGATAAATAGCTTAGAGATGGTAGAAAATCTTAAACAAATAGAAGACCCCTTCTCAAAAACAGAATGATGCAAATAGAACTCAGTGGCTGCTTGAGGCAACAAGTAATTTTAGAATAAAGCACAAAATTGGGGAAAAGAGAAGAAAATATAAGATAGGTACAAAAAAACCAACTGAACTGGAACACATGTCAAGGAGAGATAATTTAAGAATTAGTGGATTACCTGAAAGCCATAAACAGAAGTCAAAAACTGTCTAGATCATTTAAAACCAGAGGGCAGGGTGAAAATAGAAAAATTCCACAAATCTCTTCCTGAAAGAAATCCCAAACTGAAAACCAGAAATGTCATAGTCAAAATTCAAAGTGGAAGTTGAAGAAAAAATACTGCAAGAAGCCAGGAAAAAAAAAAAGTCAGGCTCACACAAGACTTGGCAAAAAATATCATCAATGAGAAAATCTTGGAATAGGATGTTGCAAAAGGAGAAGACTTAAAACCAACAATTACCTACTGCATAAAGTGATTGTGTGATGGCATGAAAATTTTGGAACAGAAAATAAAATTAAAATAAAAAAATAAGGTAAAATAAAACTAAAATAAAATAAATTAATTAAATAAAAATCAATAATAAATAAATAAAATAAATAAAATAAAATAAATAAGGTAAAATAAAAATATTTAAAAATAAAGCATGCCGTGTGTTCAGATTTTATATAAAGGGTCATGTTTTTAACTAGGGCTTATAAACCTGTTTTATTCTGACATCCTTGCAATAGTGAATGGAATTCAGTAAGGGGGAAAGGATTTTTAATAGAATAGAGGACTTCTAAGCATTGCTGAGAAAAAGACCAAAGCTGAGTAGAAGTATTGAAGTAGAAAAATAGGAGTCAAGAAAAACTTGGAAAAATAAACAATGGAAAGAGATCATGATGGGTTTGCATTTTGTTTGGATTCCTAAGGTGTTCGTGGATTAAGTAAACAAATACAAGACATGGGTGGAGTTGTATTCTGTTGAGCTGGTTTTAAGAGAGAAAAGCAGAGGGCAAGGAAACAGGAAAACGCGGCAGTAGAGGAACAAACTGATTTCTCATCTGTGTGGGAGAAGCAAAGTGTGCAAACACCAAGGATGAGGGGAGGAGGAGGCATCTTGTTACTTTTATTTGAACAAGATAATAAGTTAAACACACACCCAGTTTTTTGGAAAAATACATTAACCAGCTTGGCCAGAAAAGTATAAGAAGGAAGAGAGTAAAGGAGGGCATTTTGACAAGTCAAAAACAAAATAGAAGAATGTCAAGATGAAAAAGGGGGATTAGAAACAAAATTAGAAAGTCCGAAAAAGTAACATAGGATCTGAGCTGGTGAAGGGAAGCGCGAGAGTAAGAAGACGTCATTTTTATTACAGATTACTAGTGTTGATCAGAGCCCTTCTCTTTCTCTGTGTGAAGAGGGGCCTAGGTGGGAAAGAGGACCTACTACTGTCCTCAAAACTATACTACCAGCAATTAACATCAAAATAAAATTTTCACAAATATAGATATGGTGCAGCAGGTTCAGTATACAAGATCATAAGCAATTACACACAGCTCAGTGCTTGAATGAACCTAAGCATCCCAATGACTGGAGTAAGGATATCATTTCAAGGAAATGGGAAAGCAGTTAGAGAAATTAAGCTTAGATCAATATCTCACACCACAGACCACAGAAAACTCCAAGTAGATGCATAAATTACATAAAAAGATTATGTTTTAAACAAAAGAGAAGGAAGGAGATACTTATGGTAACTATGAGGAAAAAAGAATTTTTAATTAAACAAGAAAAAATTATAGGAGATAAAATGGGCTGTTTTGATTATAAAGAATTGAAGGATGTTTGTACAAACAAAAGCAATATAGTAAGAATTAGGAAACAGTTCACTGGAGAAATAATCTTTGCAGCAAATTTCTTTGAATAAGATTTGGTATCCTGGATATATTGGGAATTGAAACAAATATTTAGTAGTTGCAAGATGAATCCATGGTTATTTTTTTTCTTTTTGCTAGGACAGTTGGGGTTAAGTGACTTGCCCAAGGTCACACAGCTAGTGTGTGTGTGTGTGTGTGTGTGTGTGTGTGTGTGTGTGTGTGTGTGAAGTGTTTGAGGCCAAATTTGCCTTCAGGTCCTCCTAACTCCAGGGCCAGTGCTCTATTCACTGTGCCACCTAACTGCCTCTCGGCCACAGTTACTTTAATTTATATTTCTCTGATTAGTGATTTGGAGCATTGTTTCATTGTTGCTAGTTTGCCGTTGTTTTCCTTTTGAAAACTGCCTGTTTACATCCTTTGACCATTTATCATTTGGGAAATGATTGTATCAAAAAGCTTATTTGTATCAGTTACATATATAGCCTATATAGTACACTTTAACCAGAGATGTTTGCTACAAAGACCTCCTTCCCAATTTACAGTAGTTTTTCTTCTGATTCAAATTGCACTGGTTTTGATCATGCAGATAGCTATCAATTTTATGTAATAAAAATTAATCATTTAAAAATGTTCACTTCTAATTTGTTTTATTTTTTTAAAGTAGGAGGTTATGACCAAAAGTAACTCTAGTATTCAAGATCATGTATGATTGCCGATGATTTCATCTCTGTAGGTGACTTAATTCCACAAGGCCATTGTGGAATTTGAACTGAGAAGCCAGGGTGTTTGGGATGTCAGGGTGTGCTCAGGTCCCAAAGTGTGAGGGTATGGTTGGGAAGGGGAAGACTATGTGTCCCGTCTTTGAACTCCTGAGAAAGGAGGCTGAAAAGTCCCATAGTGGGGAAAGAAACTAAAAAGAGAAAGGAAATGGGTTTCTGGCAAGATGTTGAGGGAGAAGTCACGGATAAGTCCAGTTCCTTCCTCTCCATCATCTCAAATCAGGTATAAATTTACAAGATGGAGTAAAATACTGACCACAAATGATTTTTAAAAAGGAATTTGAAAGCACTTGTGACAACACTCCCAGAAAATCCGGTAGAGTGATAACAGAAGAAAAATGAGCAAAAACATCGTATTAATTAAAATTGCAGGTAGAAGGAAATTCTCTCCCACACCCCAAAAATTCCGAAGAACGGGAAAGTGCTGCAGCCACTCAATCTCTTAAAACGCCTGAAAATGATCATTGCTACACTGCTCCAGAGATCAACTGAGAGTGGAAAAAAGGCATGAAGATGAAATTCTGCACAGAAGAAGTGAAAAGAGAAAGAGGAGAACAGGGAACTTGGAGCAAGTGACTGTAGGTCCCCGGAGGGCCGGAAGAAGCTGAACTGGAACTCAGTTGCAGAGGTGGAAGAAAAATGGATTGTCTAGGTCTCCGTTCTGCATCTGGTTTAACGGATCACTCCACCTAAGGATTCCGAGGCCAAATTCATTTTTCTGAAAATATACTGCAGAAAAGCAGTTTCGGAAGCAGTCAGAAGCAATTCAGGAAGATACACGCAGATAAAAGGAGAGGGACAGGAAAGTTAAAAGCAGTCAGCAAGGATTTTCCCCTAGGGTTTCAAGAACCTCTGGGCAGAAATCATCCCTGGGTTGTTCTTGCCCAAAAGGCCCTATAGCTAGGTCCCAGATAAATCCACTTGAGGGCAAAATTAGCTCAAACTGCTCCAGGTCTACACCTTCCTTGCCCTCACACTAAGTCTTAGTAGCTGATTTTGTTGGGGATGGTGTTGTTAAGTTAAACCTTCCTAGTTTACTTGGTTTTACAAGCAAAAGACTTTTTTGGATCAGCATTTTCATATTTATAAAACTAGACAGTTATTAACTCATTTTTGAAGGAAAAAAGAGAATATGTATGGTCATACTTCACGGGGAAGGTAAAAAGAATTGGGAGAATAGAAAGGGGAAGAATCAGATTAATATTTCTATATTTCTTAGACTAGTATCCCCATTTCTTGATTGGTTGATTAATATTTATAGGAAAAAGGAAAACACAGAAGAAGGTGTTTGGGGGAAGCAAGGAGAGGAGGAAGACAGGATCTTGGCTCTAGAGGAAGGGGAGAAGGACCTTTAAGGTTCTATGCTTTTAGTTTCTTGTCCTGCCTGATCTTTGAGAGGGAAGGGAAACGGCCCCGAGGATCTCCAGTTATTAGAGTGGGAATTGGGTCATATACATGGAAGGTGAATACTTGTTTCCCCAGAGGAAGGGAGTAAAGCAAAGGGGGCTTTAAAATGGGCCCTGGTTGAGGAAAGAAAGGGCAATGAATCTAAGAGATCTTTTCTATGTTATATTCCTCATTCTCAGGACCCACCTCCCACCTTAAGTCCATATATGGGTACCTCACCCATATGAATCTAAGAAGAGACTGTAAAGAAGGAAGTTTAGGTCAATTAGGTCATTGAGGAATGAGACACTGGTCTCTGCATGAGCAGGTAGCAACTTAGAGTCTGAAAGCAATTCTGAATGTGAGGTCCAAGGTCAACTCTCACCTCACTCTGCCTCCATCATTAATTTGTATTTCTGGGAAGAGGCTTCTTAGTAAAAAAAAAAAAAAGCCTTCGAACCAGATGAGACAGAAATCTGTAATTGTATGAACAGTTGTGAAACAGGAGTCATTAAGGTTTGGTTCTTGTCTTTCAGAAGTCCTATCCTTACCTGAATGCAAGTCAGGTCATAGAATAAAGAACAAGTAAATGAGAAGCCAGTGAAATTGGGATATTAGATTCTAAAGTATTGTGGAAAGAGAAAAGAGGAAGAAGTATAAATTAAATTAACATTTCTTGGAAAGAATTATAATTCACACTATCTTTAGGGGGTGAGGATAGAGGGCGTTTCTTACTATGCTCTTATCTGTGCTGGGAAAGGAGAGGGTTAAAGAGATTAGTCAAGGTGAAAAGCAAGACTTTGGATTGGGAAAAATAACTGGAGGGTGGAGGTGGAGGGAGGGGGAAGGGTCTGTGGGAGGAAACCAGTATCAGTTCAGTTTAGCAAAACAAAGTCCTAGGGATGGAGAGCTGATTTAAAAGATAGAAAAAAGAGATTAACAAGAGAATAGTAAAAAAAAAAATACAGAATAGAACCACAAAATGTATATAAAATATATGAGTTAACCTACTTTAAAAAACCCAAGACACATAGATTCAACTACAAAACACACTTTACAGAAATAAAAGAAGGGTTAAATAGTTGGAGAGAATAATTTTTCATGGTTTAGCCCTGTCAATGGGGAAAAAGTTAACCTGGATGTTTAGTGCTACCAAGAAATTACAGAGTTTAATGACCTTTTAAAGCAGTGGTTCTCAACCTTCCTGATGCTGCGACCTTTAATACTCGTACAGGGGCGTATCTGCATGAGGGCAGACCCACCTGGAGATGGATAGAGGAGCGGTGTCTTGGTTCCTAAGACCATCAGAAATATGTGTTTTCTGATGGTCTTTGGCGACCCCTGTGAAAGGGTCATTTGATCCCCAAAGGGGTTGCGACCCGCAGGTTGAGAACCGCTGTTTTAAAATAATCCAACTATTGGCACAGTGAATAATTTCAAGGAAATTGGAGGATAAGTTTGGGTGGGGAAGAGGTATGAAGATGGCCTAGAATGACCAGATTTCAAACTGTATTATAAAATTGCTATTAAAGCTGTTTGGTGCTGATTAAAAAATATAAAAGTAGGTCCGTAGTACTGATCAGACAAACATATGGTTAGCCAGTGGTTAATTGTTTAGAAATTAAATTAAAATTTTTAAAAGTTACAAACATAATTTACTGGGGGAAAATGCAGAGAACTGGAAGACAGTTTAGTAGAAAACAGAGTTCAGTCAGTTGATAAATCAGAGAACAGGCTATCACTTTTACAATGATGGTTATGGAGTAAATTCATTAGCAGATAAGGAACGGAGGAAGTTACAAAAAAGACAAATTATATTTTCAGTTACATAAATTTTAAATTTGTGTGAGATTTTCATCTTCTTTGACTATTTATCTCTTAAGAATGGCTTGCCTCCTATTTATGTCAATTCCTTTTCCCCTCAATTTGGTAGCCTCTCTTTTTTGAGTTAAATTGCTTTCGTCCACACTCAGAGATGGGAGGGGCCATAAGAAATCTTCCTGTGAAATTAGACATATTTACTTTACTTAAAAGCAACCGTAGTTCCATCATTGTGGGCATTTTCTATACCAGTTTCCGCCAAAGCAGAGGCTTCTACAAGAGGATTTTCTTTTTTTTTTTATGGGTAATTTAAGTATTTTATTAATAAGACCAGCATGTTCTAAGTAAAAGGATGGTCATTTGGCCATCTCTCTTGAACCAAAGGCCTATAGGAAGATATTCACAAACTCTTAATTCTAATACTTTTCCTCTGTTAATTATTCCCTGTTTTCCTACATACAAGTTATTTGTACGTTGTTGTCTCCCCCCTTAGATTGGGAACTCATTGAGGACAGGCACCGTCTTTCTGGCTGTTTTGTACCTTTAGTGCAGTGCCTTAAACATAGGAGGAACTCAATACATGTTTCCCAGAATAATTCCTCTTATCCTCAACAACCCCCTCCCACTCCTTTTGTCTTTACTGAGCAAAGTCCTCACTTCTGAGATGGCACCTTAAGATACGTGCCCCAAACTGAATCCATTATTTTCTTCAAGTTTCCCTTCTCCAGATTTCCTTATTTCTGTGGAAGGCACCGCCATCCTTTGTTTCCCGGGTTTATGACGGCATTATCTGGCACTCCTTCAGCTCCTTTACCCTACATAGCTTATCGGCTGACAAGTCTTGCCAACTCTGCCTTCCCTACATCTCTCATATCTGATTCTGTCTCTTGGTTCACACAGTTACCATCTTGGTCGTGCACTCATCACCTCTTGGGTTGTTGCAGCGTCCTCTTAATTGTTCTCCCGGCCCCAAGTCTCTCCATACTTTTGTCCTTTCTCCACAATGGTGCCAAAGGAATTTTCCTTAAGCACAATATGACCATATTCCTCCGCTTCTCAGACTCTGGTGGCTTCCTGTCACCTTGAAGATAAAATACGAACTGTTAATTTTTTAAGCCCTATGTAACCTGGCCTATTTTTTCCAAACTCATTGGAAAGAAATTAACCTTCCTGAGCATTCTTCCTTCTCGCTAAACTGGCCTACACTGCCTCTTCTACGCTCCACCCTACCTTTGTACCTTTGCCCAAACTATTCCATGTTTCCTGAAGTGCACTCTTTTCTTACCAACTCCCCTCTCTTGCTTTAAGAATGCTCCAGCAGCAGCATCTTCTGTATGAACCCTTCCTGGTACCTTTCTTCCCAAACTGCCTCATATTTACCACTTTGTACATTTTGGTGTCTGTTCACTTTATGCTTTTGCTCTCTGTATTTTTATGTGTACTTATACGTTTTTATTTCTCCCATCGTAACTTCAAATAGATGTTATTTCAGTCTTCATACTTTAACACAATGCATCTCTTACTGGCTTGGGGAAGATGCTGAATTAAAACTTGCTCTTTAATTGATAATAAACTGCCACCCAGGCACCTCAAGAGGTTGTTGTTCATGGATTGTAAAATTCTGCAACTCTACCCTGCAGATGACCTCCTGCCCACCGCAGGTTGGGTTTCCGCTCGAGAGCAAGATCCCTGAAAGCCCCTTTTTGTTTTCTTTAGGACCAAGTAAGTGACAGGGGATAAGCAGGTACAAGTAGGTATAACATTTTACCTCCCCCACAGCCAACTGACTCTTATTTAAACTTACCTGTTAATATCAAAGGGCACTATCATCTTTCTTCTGATCACCCAAATTTACAGTCTCATCATCATCCTCCATTCTCCACTGTCCTTCATTCCACGTATCCAGTCAGTTGCCGAGTCTTGTGGTTTCCACCTTCACATCTTTGCCATCTGTCCCCTTCTATCTACTCCCCAGCCTCCACCATCCTTCACACTTTTATCACCTCTTGCCTGAACTACTGCAATAAGCTTAATTGCTTTTCCTATTTCAAGTCTCACTGTTCTCCATTTGCATCTACTACATAGGTGCCTACATGACTTCCCCAAAACACAGACCTGATGATGTGATTCTCCATTGAGTAAACTCTACTGACTCACTATTGATCCTCAGACCAGTTACCAATTCATATTTATCTCATTCTTTTAAAATGTTTGATTTTTGTGTAAATTTTATAAGGTACATAATTATTAGCACAGCACTTAATGCATGCACATTTAGAAAGAAGTAAATGTGGGGAAAACAGATTTTTTTAATTGATTGGGGTACATAGTGTTTAGAAGTTTAAAGCTTGATGCCCTAGCTCAGTGTCGTTCATAATTCTTTCACATGGTTGGGGACATATGTCTGACTTAGACAGGTACCTTGTTCATGCTTGATGTCTAGATAAAATGAGACACTTGTATGTAGGCCATTCACTGGTTAGCAAAGGGATGTTTACTTAGCCCTAATATAGAAAGGATATAAAATAAGGCTCCAGTAATACCTAGGTCAGATCCCCCTCATCTCCATACAAAAATGAATCTGGTTAGCAAGGCAGGTGGTTGGGATTCCCTGGTGTTGGGGCAAGTCTGAAGGGTACAGACTCTAATGGGTGGGCTTTTTTATGTTCTTAGGTGACTAGGAAACCAAATCAACTCAGCCAGAGGCTACCAGAAAAAAAAATTTACAAAAGGAGATGCAACTTGAGCCTTGACCCAATCCCACTTCCCACTGACCTGACCCACCTTTTAGGGAAAATATAGCTTAACCCAAGTTGGGTATAGGGTTATGGGTAGGGTGACCCTAGTAAATGATCCTATCACATGTATTAATCTTCTTGAATTACTATGGCTTTAAAAATTCATTGCCTTCTGGTGATGAATCTCTCCAACCTTAACTAGGCCTGGCTTTGTATGATAGATTATGTGGCTATCTCTCAAGTTAGTACTTAGTCATTTTAATGTGTTTGTCCTGGTGGCACAGTTTTTTAAAATTTTGTTTTCAATCCACATTGTTTCTCTCCCTCCAGCCTATTCCCTACCTATTGACAAGGCAAGAAATTTGATACTCGTTATATGTATACAGTCATGTAAAACTTATTTCTACATGAACCATATTTCTGAGGGGAAAAAAGGCAAGAAAAATAAAGGAAAAAAATATATATACTTCAGTCAGAACCCTGGGTCCATTAGTTCTCCATCTAAAGTTGACTAGCATTTTGTATCATGAATCCTTTGGAATTGTGGCTCGTTGTATTGATCAGAATTGTCTTTCATAGTTGATTATTCCTACAGTTTTGTTGTGACCCTACAGATTGTTCTCCTGGTTCTGCTCACTTCACTTTTCATTAGTTTATATAGATCTTCCCAGATTTTTCTGAAACCACCCCCTTTATTGGCAAAGTCTTCAAGAATCCAAGATCTCCTCTACAACATGATGAGGTATCAACAGTCTTTAGTAGAGTAAATGGCATATAATTGAGGTTTGTTTGTTTTTTTTAATTTGAGAAAGGCCTATTTGGGGAAAAATGAACCATAAAAATTTCAAATTCATATGAGAGGAATGTCTAGATATAGAGCAGTTTCCTGCTTTCCTGCTTATTTTCATAGCACAAGTTTATTCTCTTTTAATTGGTTTTTTAAAAAGATATTTCAGGAGGAATAAAATTAGTACTTCTCCACAAACAAACATGAGGTTATTTCTGCAAAGCCTAAGGTATAAAGAGAGCTCCAGGAGCAGGCACAATGTCTCCAAAGAGGAAAATGTTTACAGGTAGAGTTAATAAACACAGTAGAGAAGTCATAGTACCAAGAAGGTTATACCTTCTAGTTAATTACCACACAGAGGCAAATTGAGAGAGAAAAAAAGAGGTTATTTAAGGACTTCACTGATGAAGCGATGGAGAGAAATTCTGCTAACACCAATGTTCTTTCTCAGCTGAAGATTTGATTTCTCAGCATTCAGATCAGTGTTCAGTTTTCGTTCCTAGTTAGCTTGAGAGATGACACTTTCCTATGGTAGCCAATGGTGAGACTTGTTCCCAACAGTTACATCTACCTTTATCCTTCAGCGCTCCCTGGCTCCATTCCCTCTCCCCGCTTCTGAGAGGACACCTTAAGTTCAACATGTCCCAAACAGAATTATTTATCTTCTTCCCCTCCATTCTTCTAGACTCCAGAGAGAGTAAGCAATGCCAGGTACTCTGTTAAACTCTGGGAATACTAGAGCCAGAAAACAGGACGGTTCTTACTCTCAATGAACTTAAATTCTGTAAAAGGAAGACAAAACATAAAGGGGACCTGGAATGAGTAGGGTTGGGGGGAGATGGAAATTCTGTGGAGGTAGAGCTCATGGAAGAAGTGGGGTATTGAGCTCAAAGTAGAGAGTGAACATGTCCGCTGAACTTCTCCATGATGTGGCAGGTCCGGTCAGACGCTGGCCAATCATTCAGTTGGCCTCAGGGTTGAGTTCGCCTGGGTGGAGGTGGAGCCCACTAGTGTGGTGGCCACTCTTTGTGTTTTTATTAATTTTTTTTGCTGAATCTTCAACACAGATTCCAGTTTTCTTTTCAAATACTGAAAATCCTATGGTTTTTTAATTCCATTTCTATAAAAATTAGACTGCTCAGCAACCAACCAAACAAACAATGAGAACATGCATAAGGATTACTGAGGAGTATAAATGCAATTCTTTGATACTCTTTTGGAATTATTTCAGAGAGAACGTCAGTTTTGTAGAGCGACTTTCGAGTTAGCTAATATTTCTTTTAGGGGTTTTTTCTGGTCTCCTTTTGCTAATGATGGCATAAATCTCTGCCCTGGTATGTTTTTACATAACTGCTAAGAACCTGAGAGAAAAGATAAGCAGACCAGGGCACTGTGAAACAGAATCACTGCTGTACCAACATTTAACTCAACAGGGCCCTGGTCCTGTAGATGGGAAGACCTGAGTTCACATAAGGACTCATACACTTGCTGTGTGACCCTGGGCAAGTCACTTAATTTATGTCTCTCAGTTTCCTGAACTGTAAAGCGGGGACAGTAATAACGCCTATCTCCCAGGTTGTTGTGAGGGTCAAATGAGATTTGTAAAGCACCTAACACGCTGCCTGAGTTAAATATTTGTTCCCTTCTCTTCATTCTCTATAGTCATTGCAATGAAGTGATCATCACTAAGTCTGGCAATATTCAATATTGTACGTTCACATAAATTTGTAAAATGGTTTTCTTTTCCCTCCACTGAAGTAGCATTCTGTAACCACCGCAATTTTTCATATAACTGACATTGGATAATGATACCAAAAAATCCTGATAGAATATTGAGTTGAAACTAATAACCTAAAAAATAACAGAAAAGGCAAATTCTGGCGCTTGGGTTAAAGATGATCAACTTCACAAGCTTAAGAGGAGTCAACGTTCAAATAGTTTAGCCGAAAAAGATCTGGGAGTCTTAGTGGATGATGACATGTCAGCCAAATTAAGCTAATGTAATTTGGGCCTTATTAGGAGAGGTACAGTGTCCGAACACAGAAGATAGTGATACCATTATACTCTGACCTTGTCAAAACATGTTGGGGCATTATGTTTAGTTCTGGATGCTCCTGGTCTTGGAAAAAACATCCATAAACTGGAGAGCACCCAGAGGATGGTGACCGGGGAGGCAAGTAGTGAGTCATGACTGAAATGCTGAATTTAGAGTCAAGAAGACATGTTTTCAGCCCCTACCTCTGACATTTACTAGCGGTGTGACTATGAACATTCCTGTGTCTCAGTTGCCTCATCCTTAATATGAGGTTAGACTTACTGGTGTCTAAGGTCTCTTCTATGATCCCGTGACCGAGTTAGTGAGGGACCTTAAGTGCACATTATTGAACTGAAGATATTTAAATTGAAGGTACTGAAGCTGTTTAGATGGCATGTGACTTAGGTGGGGACTGAGAGATCATAGTTCTCTTCGAGAATTTGAAGGTCTGTTGTAATAATGGAAGAGGAGGTACAGATTTGTCCCTAAAGGGTAAAACCTGGATCTCTGGAGTAATATTGCCTGGAGGTAGATTTAGGCTTGATATGAGGAAAACCAGCCTTCTTAGGTATCAGAGGTACCCTTAGAAATGGAATGGGTCCCCCCAGGAAGTGGGGAATTACCTTACTAGTGGAGATTGACTGATTATTTGCTAGGTATGTTGCAAAGAGTAGTCTTATTTAGGTATGGGTTGAATTAGGTGGCCTCTGAGATGCCTTCTGACTCTGAATCTGGAATTCCTTAGGCTTACTGGCTCGAAGGGGGGAGACAAGAAGAGTCACAGTAGTTAACATCAAATAGTCTGTCATCGGCATGCATTTATTAAGTGCTTACTGTCTGCCAGACCCCATGCTGCCAGTTAGAGTGTTGAGGATGAATAGTGGTTGTGGGATTATGGTCATTATATCACTTGGCTTTGGTTTATTTTTCTTCCAAGATCTTTTCCTGTGGAGCTTTTAGCAATAAAAGGGACTAACATCGTGCTTTTGTGTAAAGTGAGAGATTTATACCATCAAAAGAAATAAACTTTTGCCACCATTATAGATAATGCTTTGATACATAATAGGAGTAGGAAAACAAAGAAAAAAGTGCTGCAGTGAATAGAGTACCAGCCCTGGAGTCAGGAGGACCTGAGTTCAAATCCGACCTTGGACACTTAACACTTACTATCCCTATGACCTTGGACAAGTCACTTAACCCCAATTGCCCTCCCTACCCCCAACAAAAAACCAAAAAATGTGCCAATATATGTATATATTCTACTTTCAGATAGAATGCATGTTTGTAGCTTTTCAGACAGAATTTGAACAGTTTGGGTCAGAAAATAACAACAACAGTAATAATAATATTGGCTAATATCTATCACTTCCTATGTGCCAGCACTGTGCTAAGCACCTTGTAATTATTTACTCATTTGATCCACACAACAACCCTGGGAAGTAGGTTTTTTGTAATCTTCATTTTACAAATGAGAAAACTGAGGCAAACAGGTCAAGTGACCAGTGTTACACTTGTAGTAAGTGTCTGGGCAGATTTGAACACAAGCAGTCCTGACTCTGGGTCAGCATTTTGGTATTCTTTGGCATGTGTGTGTGTGTGTGTGTATGTGTGTGTGTGTGTGTGTGTGTGTGTGCATGCGCGCGCACACGTGTACTTTGATGTACAATGTAAAGACTCAAATTCCTTTTTGTGAATCAACTTTGTGAATGAACAACTGATGATAATTCACTTGTGTGGGTACAGTTTTGTGTTATCAAGAGGCAGAGAATTATCTTTTATTTATTGAAATCTGGAGAAAGGCATGTAAAGACATGGTTACAAGGACACCAAAGAGATATTGGTCTAAGCCGAAGCCTTCAGAGCTGCAAGCACATTTGCGTATAACTGTTCATGACCAAAGAGGGTAAAATTAATAAAAAAGATAACTAAGATAAGCATTTGGAATCTGAGGTATGATTTTAGAAGGACTTTCAATTTGGTAGGGGGAACAAAGAGGGGAGCTGACAGGTACCTAAAAATCAGGAGGCTCTCATTTAAGCAAATAAAATGCAGAGAAATTGATAAAGGAACCTTTTTGGGAAGTCTTCATGTGCCAGCCAAGTTGACTTGCTGATTGCTTCCCCTAAGGTCACTTCATCTCTGATCTCTGTGCCTTTTGTCTGAATGGTCCCACGTTCGCCTAGTCCCTCTTCATCTCTGCTTTGCAAAATTCCTAGCTTCCTTCAGAGCATTTATATAACACATGCCTACTGTGTGTCAGGAACTGTGCTAGGCCCTGGACATACAATGACAACAAAACAGTTCCTGCCTTCAAGGAGCTTACATTCCATGGAACTCTAGTCAGTACATCCAATGCCTTATTCTACTGGAGGCCTTTCCAGTTCCATCCTCCCTGATTCCTCCCATTGTTAGCTGTACTTCTACTGATTTTGTTTGTTTATGTATGCGTTTTAATTTGTGTTGCATTTCCTGAATAGAACGGTAGACCCATGAGGGCAGGGGCTATTTAATTTTTGTCTCTGTATCCTTGCTGCCTTGTATATAATACACGCTTAATAAAAGCTTTGTGAATGGAAATGAATTAAATGTTAAGTTCTTGTTTCTTAGGAAGTATTATAAAAAGAACACTTGATTCTTGTACTTGATGGAGAGTTGGGTTCAGAACCTACCTCTGATACTTATTGGTTACCTTGGATGAATCACTTAACTTCTGAGTCCCAGTTCCTTAACAATACTACGGGATGAATAGTACCTATAACACCTCATGTGATATAATGTACCTAAAGTTCTTTCCAGGATGTAAATGACTGTATTAATATGGTCTTTCATGGCAAAATTATTGATATTTGGCCTGGAATTTAATATTTTGACCGTTTGACATCTCCTTTCTTTTTAGGATGAACTTGACCTCACAGACAAGCACAGAGAAGCCATGTTTGCGCTTCCAGCAGAGAAGAAATGGCAGATATATTGCAGCAAGAAAAAGGTCAGAGATGGATGTGTTTCTTTTTAAAATATGACTTAGCTAATAGGGAAATATGTTTTGCTTGATTGCACATGTATGAACTGTATCAAATCATTTACCATCTCAAGGAGGGATTGGGAGAGAAGGAAAAGAATTTGGAACTTACTTTTTTTGTCTTTTGGAGTAGAGGAAGGTAGGGAAATTGAGGTTAAGTGACTTGCCCAAGGTCACACCGCTAGTAAGTGTTGAGTGTCTGAGGCCGAATTTGAAGTCAGGTCCTCCTGACTCCTGGGCTGGTGCTCTATTCACTGTGCCACCTAGCCACCCCAACTCAAAATTGGTTTTAAAAATTTTTTAAAATTATTTATACATGTAATTGGGAAAAAATAAAATATTTAAAAAGATAAAATAAAAGTTAGAATTCTTAAATCTCATTTAGCACTTTACTGGAGGCAGTTCTTCATATTAAAAGTCTGATGAAAGTATCTAACATACCACCTACTTTCATTTTAGTTATATGAGCATACCATTGTAAGTGTTCTTCCCTCTTTTCACTTGCCTCTTAGTGATCTCAGACTTATGGCTGAATCTTCTCCTTAACTTGAAGTAAGAGGTTGGGGAAAAATAATTTCACTATTCTCTGCCTCAGTTTTCTAATTTATAAAATAAGTGAGTTGAAGTAAAACAGGGATTTTAAATTTTTTTGTGTGTACAGTGGTCCCCATTGGCTGTCTGGTAAAACCTGTGGATCCTTTCTTAAAATACTGTTATCAGGGTGGCTAGGTGGTGCAGTGAACAAAGCACTGGCCCTGGAGTCAGGAGGACCTGAGTTCAAATCTGGCCTCAGACACTTAATATGTACTAGCCATGTGATCTTGGGCAAGTCACTTAATCCCATTTGCCCTGCCTTCCCTCCTCCAAAAAGCAAAAAATAAAATAAAATAAAATACTGTTATCTTAAATTCATAATTGAAGGAAGTGGTAACATTCAATTAGAAGTTAATGAAAATGAAGGTGTAAAAGTTTTTCCCCATCTGAATTCACCAATGCCCCGAAATCCATCCATGGAGACTCCAGGTGAAGAAACACTGAATGAGATGATCCTTACAGTCCTTTCCAACTTCTACCTTCCTTATTAAAAAAAAATCTATTCCACACCCTAGATTTCCTTACCTTTTGCAAATGTGCCCTCTGCCATTTTTTAGAATCCTTTTCTTCTTCACTATTCCTCCTTGCTCCCTCCTTCCTAGACCTTGTTTTTTCTCCAACTCCACTCACCGTTTCCTTATTCCTGGCATTAATCCTATTCCTGACTATCAACTGCCCTCAACTGCCATTCCTACCTCCTGCTTTATCAAAGACCTGATCTAGGAGAACGAGCCTTCCAGAAACCAAATCAGGAAAACTGTGACAAAAAATTAGCAAGACAGCATTAGAGACCCTGCTGGAATGTCACATCACCAGCTGTAGGAGTATTCACTGTATAAAATGAAGCCATTACCTCCCACATGGTTAGATGGCCTTATACTTTTACAGAGTGTTTTTAATACAAAATACTTTCAATGTAAAAATAAAAATAATGATATGAAAAATTAAAGCACAGCTTTTTAATTGAATGGAAATAATGATTTAAAAAGCTGTGTGCTTGAAAACTTTCAGCAATAGCAAACGAAACTAAAAGCACATCGCTCACTCCTTGTGTCTCCTGGTCTTCTGGATGTTGTCAGACCAAGTTGGCATCTTTAAGTTGACTCATCAATTTATGATCAACAAAATTTCGACCCGATCATTTCCATCCCTTATCTGTATTAGCCGTGTGGCAGTTCCCCTTATCCACACACATCTCACCTCTCAGCAATCCTGTTTCAACAAGCAGGTTGCCCTAAGTGGTGAATTTTGTGTTCTGTGAGTATTGTCAAAAATCAATGTCAGGAATGAGAGGGAGGGACATGATACCTTTGGACAAATATCCAATGATGATTTTCAGAGAAATCAGGTTGTGTTGACTTTGGAAGCAATACAGGTTGTCACAATGCTATTATTTAAAAATACAGCAGCTCTATTTGAACAGAGCCTCATTATTAAAAGCTTGTTCCTTATATGTGTAATAATGCTTGTTGAGTTATATCATGTACAGAAAATATTATCTCCACTTCACTGTGCTATGGATCTTTTTGGTTTTTGCTTAAACTTAAGGCAATGTAGAATGAAGTTTGAGGTCAAGAGTTGACAAGGGAACAGGAAAGGCCAGAAGATGGAAGGAGGTTACTGAGAGAGGGGAAAGTTTCCTTCTTCCTTCAGGTTTTATTTTATTACACCCATGACAGTAATTGAAAGTTAATCATGGAAACTACTGACCTTCATATGAGGAAAAAGCAACCTCTGGAGGGTAATGACCTCAGACCAACAGCTGCTGCCCATTTTTCAACTTGAAAGTTGAGAGTTTCCCATTGTAGTATTCCATTTCACGTGTTGGTGATGGTGGATGCTTTTTAGAAAAAAGAATGGATGAGGACACTAGCTACTGAATTCCATCTCTTGATAAATGAGTCAGTCTTACTGGTAAGAGTCCAGTTTTCACTAGATAGCTTGGAATGCAGAGACTCCTACTATCCAATCACTCTTTGTTCCATCAGCTTGGATTTGATATGTGACTTGGAAGACAAAAAAATCTCAAGTCCTTTGGGGAGTCACGTGGGGCTCATGGATCTGCCTCATTTATAAATGGATGATAACTGGCTCACTAAAAGGATATTTATGGTTAAAAGCAGTCAGATTAATACAATCAAAATATACCTTATAATATTTAAGTGGGAAATTTGCATGAATTTGAAGCAAACCAAGATAGAGAATGTTTGATTAGAGCTCCTTATCATGCTTGTGATGTTTGTTTGCCTTGTGTGCTTCCATATTCTAAAGTCAGGAAGAGTTACAAGTCTTATAGTAGTCATATACTAAAAAGAGAACCTCTTAGTTGGAAAATAGTGAATTTAGAGACCCTTCAAACCAAGCTTATCACAAGTAAGTTGAATTAGGTCAACTTTTCATTTTGTGGGTAAACTTATGAAATCACAAATTTCTTAATCCTTTAAGATGAAGAACTGGAGAATTATGGAGATTCTCACACATACTGAACATGTGAAGTAAGTTTGGCTAAAGCCAATGAAAACATACAGTATGTGTTGGTGATAGGCAAAAATTCGAAGGCAAAAAAAAGCGAACAGAATGATATGGGTTAGTAAAGCTGAGAACGCTAGACTGACCATTCTTTTTTTTGTTTTCCAACCAAGTGTTTCTCCCCCTTTTCTTACAATAACTTGTGATCTGATCTGTGACTATTTCCCTAGAAAACTGTGTTGTGTTCATATCTCACTTTGTGCAGGAAGCTTTTCCCAAATCCTCTTCCTTCTAGTGCCTTTTCTCTTTTAGTGATTGCGTATTTTTCCTGTGTTTGGCTTTGTATATATTGGTTTGTTTGTTGTCTCTCTCATTAGACTGCAAATAGACTCTTTTCCCTCTTTTTATATCCTTGGTGCTTAGCACAGTGCCTGGCAAAGATGAGGTGCTTAATCAATGTTTATCGACAAATTGACTCATAACATAATTTTGTCTCCAAGATAGCTGATTAGGTCTGCTTCATAAGTGCCAAAATGAAGGCAGAGGACTATTATAAGGCTAAAATGATATGAAAGAATTATTTGAGAGGCAGAGCCAAGATGGCAAAGCAGAGCTAGAAATTAATTGAGGTCTCCCTGGTGTCCTTCAGAAACAATTTTCAGTCAAGCCTCCAAACAGATTCTGAAGTGGCAGAACCTACAAAAAGATGGAGTGAAGCAATCTTCCAGCTTAAGATAACTTAGAAGGACTTCAGGAAAGGTCTGTCTCACTGGAGTAAAAGGGGAGTATGGCCCAGCACGAATGGTGTTAGGGATAAAGCTCTTATCCACAGCACAGATCAGGAACTGAGGCCCCTTGATCTTGGCTTGGCAGGCCAGCTGTGAGGCCTCCAGGCCAAGCAAAGAAGGCAAACTTCCAGCCCCAGAACCCCTGACCGAACAGGTGCAACTAGACTGGGCCACCCCAGTACAGTTGGGCAAGCTGCCAGCACCTGCTACAGAAAGCCAGTGACCTGGACCCAGGCCTCCCCAGCACGAGAAGCTTGAGACAGTGCCCCCTGTGCCTAAGGGGCAGAGCTCAACTTTAAAAGTCATGAAATGATTTTAAAATGAGCAAACCCCCCCCCCCCAAAAAAAAACCCAGAAGAGTCCCTCCATAGAAAATCACTATGGTGACAGGGAAAATCAAAACACAAACTGTTAAAATGCCTGCATGTGAAGCCTCAAAAGGGGAGTATGAATTGGTCTCAAGACAAAAAAGTCTTCTTGGGAGAACTCAAAAAGGGTTTTAAAAATAAATGAGAGGGGACAGCTAGGTGGCACAGTGAATAGAGCACCGGCCCTGGAGTCAGGAGGACCTGAGTTCAAATCTGACCTCAGACACTTAACACTTACTAGCCATGTGACCTTGGGCAAGTCATTTAACCCCAATTGCCCTGCCTTCCCCCTTCAAAAAAAAGCAAAAAATAAAATAAATGAGAGGTAGAAGAAAAATTGGGAAAAGAAATGAGTTATGTAAGAGAGAGTCAACAGCTTGAAAAAGGAAGGAAAAAAATTAACTGAAAAAACAATTGGCCAAATGGAAAAGAGGTACAAAAGCTAACTGAAGAAAATAATGCCTTAAAAATTAGAGTTGGGCAAGTGGAAGCAAATGACATTGTGAAACATTCCAAGAATCAAATAGGAGTGGCTAGGTGGTGCAGTGAATAGAGCACTGGCCCTGGAGTCAGGAAGACCTGAGTTCAAATCCAGCCTCAGGGACTTAATACTTACTAGCCAAGTGACCTTGGGCGAGTCACCTAACCCCAACTGTCCTGCATTCCCCCCTCCAAAAAGCAAAAAAAAAAAAAGTCAAACAAAATCAAAAGTGGCAAAAATAGAAGAAAATGTAAAATATCTCATTAAAAAAAAACACAACTGACCTGGAAAATAGATTCAGGAGAGGTAATTTAAGAATTATTGGACTACCTAAAAGCCATGGTCAAAAAGCCTCAACAGCATCTTTCAGGAAATTATCAAGGAAAACTGTCCTGGTATCCTAGAACCAGAGGGTAAAATAGTCATTGAAAGAATCTCCTGATCATCTCCTAAAAATGAACCCAAAATGAAAACACCAAAGAATATTTTTGCCAGATTCCAGAATTATCAGATTAAGGAAAAAGTATTGCAAGCAGCCAGAAAGAATTACTTGAACTTTATCCTTATTAACAGAGAGAGAAACTGAGACACAGAGAGAGACAGACAGACATGCACACACGCACACACACACACAGAAACATACACACACACACACACACACACACACACACACACACACACACAGATGCGTTTTTGTGACTTTGAAGGCCAAACAAATTGGTAAATGTTAATGGTTTAGCTAGCCGGTGTCTGTCATAGGGAGTTCCACAGACAGTATTATAACTTTAGCACTGTACCTTGCCCCTAACACAGTGATGTCATTTTGATCCTCTTTGAAAACAGGACAACAACCATTCTACCTTTCTTAAAGGTCCAGAAAATGTTCTGTCTGTATGACCATGGTTGTTTTCTAAAAGGAAATATTTGTGGTTCTTATCTTTAAAGGTAATTCACTGTTAAAAAAATTTCCAATCACAACATTCTCTTTTGTTTAAGGGAGCTTTTTCCCAGCCTGAAGCCAGAAACTGCATCTGTTAACTGAAGCTTTTTAAACAATGAAATGCCTGACAATGAAAGGTATCTTGAGCTCTGTTTACTTATTACCAATGTGATTTTTAGTTAAGATCATGATGCCAAAGTTCATAGAGAAACTGTCCTATTTGCTAGGCCAGCAAATATCTCAAATTGACCCTAGAAAGACCAATCATAAAGAAAACTCAAAAGATCAGAAATAAGCTTCTCTGAACAGTTTGGATCTGCACAAAAGGAAATCTAGAAACCAGCAGAGATGGGCAGAAGAGTCAAGCCAGCATAAAGTCAAGTAAGCCAGGCAGAAATGGAAAGAGGAGCCACCAGGGAAGCCAGTGTGGGTCTATAGGTAAATGGACTGGCCAAGGTAGGAGTAGGAAATCTGGATGAACTCCTACAAATAGACCTGAAACCAATTAGGTAGTGCTCTGAGCAGAGTTGCAAACTGTCATGAGCTCCAGTAATTGGGAACCTGAAGTTAGATCATGACTCTGACCTGTTGAAACAGACACAGGGATAGAACCAGCTCACTGCACAGGGAAAAAGGGGCTCAGCCATGTGCTATTTAAGTAGCACTGGAATTCATAGGGGGAAACGAGGCAAAGTCAGTACCTGGCAGGTAGGTGGGGTCCTAGAAGAATATTGGAGGAGACTTGAGGCTGGCATCACACAGGGCTCTGTAAAGGCCACAGCAGCATCAAAGGAAAGGGTAGGACCCAGACACCTCATCTGAGTTGGCAGCGGCAGAAGCATCCATACTCTTAGAAGAGGTAGAACCAAACTATCCCATGCAAGGGTGGTAAGGACACCGACCCAAGCACAAAATCTCAAGCCTCGAACTGAGGCTGAAAATAGGAGTGAACATAAGAAAAACCCACAAGGCATAATGAAATACCGTGGACTAAGAAAACCCAAGAGGCAATCAGAAAGAGTGTGACTGCCCAACAACTACAAGTGGCTCAGAGGGAAAAGAAGCTTGGCCAAAAGGACTAAAATAAAAGAAATGAAGTCAGAGATAATGAAATCAAATTAGAAATAGAATGAGAGTTTGGAAAGAAAAAAATGAATGGAGAACAAACAGCTTAGAAATTGAAGGGGGAAAACCTTAGCCAGGCGTAGATTCCTTCAAAATACTGAATAGAGGAAACAGAACCAAGATCCACACATTAGCACAAAGTCTAAATATTTTTTTAAAAATTATTTAAAAAAAAAATAACCAACCTAGGGGCAGCTGGAGATAGTACAGTGAATAGAGAGCACTGACCCTGGAGTCAGGAGGATCTGAGTTCATCTCACCCCTGACACTTACTAGCTGTGTGACCCTGGGCAAGTCACTTAACTCTGATTGCTCAAAAAAAAATCAACCTGTAAAAGAGGACAAGAGATAATTTAAAATTATAAAATTCCCTGAAAGCCATGATCAAGCTAAAAATCTGGATGTCATTTTCCAAGAAAGAATAAAGGACAACAGAGTGGCACAGTAAATAGAGTGCCAGGCCTAAAAGACTCATCTTTATTAGTTCAAGTCTGACCTCAAACACTTACTAGCTGTGTGACCTTGGCAAGTCACTTAAGCCTATTTGCCTCAGTTTCCTCATCTGTAAAATGAACTGGAGAAGGAAATGGCAAGTCACTCTAGTATCTTTGCCAAGAAAACCCTAAAGGGGTTCACAGAGAGTTGGGCATGACTAAAAGATGACTGAACAACAACAACTAATTGGATGTATTGGGAACCATAGGGCAAAGTGAACATAGAAAGAATTTGCCGTTAACCTCTTGGAAGAAACCCCTGAACTGAACACCTGGGAATGTCATGGGTCCAATGCAAGGGCACTCACGGGACTTATTCACCTCTTCTAAATGTCTTTGGATTCCAAGGAGTTGCTTGTCTCTCCAAGTCCTTTTCATTTGAATGACTATTGAAGCACCTAGGTGGTGTGGTGGATGGACCGTTGGACTTGGAGTCAGGAAGACCTGACACTTATTTTAGACACTTATTAGCTAGATTTGTAGCAGCTGGACAGAGCCATAGATAGGAAAAGAATGAAGATTAGGGAGAAGAGGGATTGGGATGAAGGGTTCACCTACAGGGATTACCTTTGGTGCAATGCAAAGGGCAACCCCTTCCTCAAAGACTATAAGAAAGATTGAGAAAATGGTGGGTAGTGTCAAGGTTTTGATTAGAGAAGACGAGAGAGGTCAGGGGCCAGTGGTCTCAATTAGGAGAGGTCTTCTGCTGAGAAGGAAAGAGAAGGCTTGAGAAGAAAAGACTTGGGGTTGCTACTGCTGAAAATGCTACTGAGCAGGGATTCTTAATAATGGTGTTTTTTTTCTTCCTATTGATTTGACAGGCTGGTGCCGCCTATGAACCCTTTCTCAGAATAGTTCTTCAAATCCGTACAACATATAGGAGTGTATACACGCGTTTGTTGGAGCAATATATAGAGGAACAATTTATTCTCATTCTCTCTCTCTCTCCCTCTCTCCCCCATGCCCTTCACCCTAAGTTTAGACAGTCGACTAGGGATGAATAGAAGGATTGTCTTTATGGTGACGAGGATAACAACACTTGGTCATAAACCTAGTCAGTAATGTGACTGTGTGACTTCCAGTACAGGTGAGCAATCTATAGGAACAGAGGGAGTAGATGGCGGGGTAATGTAAAGCTGGAGTTAGGCAGGAAGGCATGGACTGAGATAACATCAAGAGTGAAGGGCTTTCAGAATAGCAGACCCCGTAAAGTTGAATGGGTTAATTATGGAAAGGAGAGGGAACAAACCTTCATTAAGAATTTGCTGTGTGTCAAGCACTCTGTGAAGTCAGATATACCAATTAAATTATATTACACATAATATATACTATACACATATGAACTAAATAGACACATATAATTAAATATCCTAAATACTGTCTTATTGGAGTCTCACAACATCCCTGTGAAGGGGTTGTTATTACCCCCAATTTATAGTTAAGGCAACTGAAGCAGATAGACTATATGATTTTCCCGGGGTCACTAGCCAGTAAGCATCTGAGGTCAAATTTGAACTAAAGTCTTCCTGACTCCAGGCCCAGCCAGCACTCTTATCCACTGGACCACATACCCACCTGTGTAACTGTTAAGTGAACTCTTCATGTTACATTTGAATTTGTGATTGCTTTCAAAAACAGAATTATTTTTCCCCCTCTCAGCTGCCAAGTTCATGTTTGGTCTCAGCTAAATTAAACCATTCTCAAGAATCCTCCACAGCCATTTCCACAAATGAGCCGCCCTAATTGTCATGAAGTACTTGCAGCTCGAGGATGTTTTTATTTGCAGGGCTTTCGCGTTGGGCACCATGGCCAGCACTGATGGGAGACTAAGGGAAGGGTCATCCAGTTTTCATTTTGCTGCCTCCTCTTTCGTTGGGCTTTTAAAACCCCTCTGTCGATTCCTTTCCAAAAAGGAAGCCTTTCTGTCACTTTGGGAGAGATTAAGATTGTGTCCCCAACAGGCATTGGGATGTTGTTCTTTCAGTTGCTGGAGTCAAGAGGCATTCCTGTGTGAGAGGGGTTAGGGGGAGTTTTGTCAGAACCAAGATTTGAAGGAATATGTGTGAAAGCCTTTGAATTAAAGACAAAAGAACCCAAGCTGCTTTCTACACCTTTGCCGAATGGACCAGCTGAATGGTGGAAATGGAAGAGGAGACAGAATTCCTCGAATACACTTGTTTCCAATATCCAAGTAAGTGACTGCCAGTAGGAAAACTATAGGAGGTGACTGATGGCTGGCAGTATAAGGAGATCTTTGAGAGAGAAAATTTATCAACTTCTAAGTTCCTAGACCAGAATAGTTCTATTGCTGAGCTTTTATAAACCTGTTCAAGAAGCTCAAGTTGGATCTGTGGGCAGTGTTATAATAAAGAAATGAATTGGTATTAGAAACAATAGTGCTGAGCAGTAAGATTTTTAGCTTCTCTTTCATCTTTTTTCACCTGTTTTTCAGTAATATCTGACTCTTTGTGACCGTACTTGGGTTTGTTTGGGTTTTGTTTTTTTTTGGCAAAGATACTGAAATGGGTTGTCATTTCCTTCTCTGACTTATTTTACAAATGAGGAACTGACGCAAATAGGGTTAAGTGACTTGCCCAGGGTCACCCAGCTAATAAGTGCTTGAGGCTAGATTTGAACTTGGGAAGATGAGTTTTCCTGACTTCAGGCTCGGCACTCTATCCATCGTGCCACCTAGCTATATCTTTCCAAAGACATCTAGAATTGTCTAAATTAGAATCAAAGAATCTTAGAGCTGGAATAACCCTGAAGAAGCCACTTCCCATTTTTTTTTTGCTTTTTAGGGGGTGAAGGCAGGGCAATTGGGGTTAAGTGACTTACCCAAGGTCACAGGGCTAGTACGTGTTAAGTGTCTGAGGGCGGATTTGAACTCAGGTTCTCCTGACTCCAGGGCGGGTACTCTATTCACTGTACCACCTAGCTGCCCCAACCTCCCGTTTTATAGATGAGAAAATGAAGGTCCAGAGTTGTAAAATGATTTGCCCAAGGTTACATAGTAAGTTAGGGTAGACACAAGCATAGAATAGTCCAAGTTTCCTGCCTCGCCAGGACCAGGAAGTATGAGAGGGAATAGTAGACTCCTTCAGTTTCTGCAATCTCTCTGGATTCCTTGTCCATTTTCTGCTTGCCTTGGAGATGAGATGTTGTGTCCAAACCCAGAGGAGGAAACAGTAAGAGGAGACAGTCCTTAGACACTGTGGTATGTCTCTGAGCCTCAGTTTCCTCATCAGTAAATAAAGAGATTGGCTTAGGTGACTCCTGAGGTGCCTCCATGCTCAGAAATAACAATTCTGTGTTCAGTCACCGTGCCTGGTCTCCTCTACGGTTCTCACATATAACATAGAGAAGGTTTGTTGGGCAAGATGTAAATAGGATTAATGGCATTTGGAAGATGAAAACTGAGGAAAGGTCAGCTGAACGGGAACTGTTGCTCTTTGGGGAAAGAAGGTTAAGAGGTCATTGACTTAATAAGTGTTCAAGTATGTAAGCAGGTATTGATTGATAATAGTAACCAGCTGTTCTCCAGCTTTACTTACAGAATGAGAGGAGTCACTCTTAAATAACAGATCCAGGATTTTTTTTTAAAGTTATTACTGAACTTTAATTACTTGCAATGTGTGGCCAAGAGAGAATTAGTTGATGTATTGCAGGATGCTTAAAATTTACATAAAATTGTGAGCAATATGCAGGCTAAAAAAGACACAAAGCAGCGACTTAAAAATAGAAAGCAATCAGAGGTATATATATACATATGTGTGTATATACACACACACAAGGTATGACTAGCCCACATTTTCGTATGGTTTTACAATTTACAAAGCACTTTGCTTTTTAAAAAAAACAACCTGGGAAATAGGACAACTCTTGCTCCGTTTTTACAGATTTAGAAACTGAGGCTCAGTGAGGTTAAGTGATTTATTCAACATCATATTGCAACTTTGTGGCCAAGGTGGGATTTAAACTCAAATCTTCTGAATTCAGTTCCAACATTCTTTCTATCCTACCACTCTCTTTAGAGCAGTGGTTCTCAACCCTCCTAATGCCGCAACCCTTTAATACTCGTATGTGGGCGTATCTGCATGTAGGTGGACCTACCTGGAGATGGATAGAGGAGCGGTGTCTCAGTTCCTAAGACCATTGGAAATATGTTTTCCGACGGTCTTAGGTGACCCCTGTGACCCTGTGGAAGGGTCATTCAACCTCCAAAGGGGTCACAACCCACAGGTTGAGAACTGCTGCTCTAGAACCTCCAGAACAAGGATTTTTAAGAAGAATTTTCTAACCCTTTGAGTGTAGAAATTGGTTACCAAGGGAAGTAGTAGCATGTCCTCTAGACTCTGTCTCATTCCCATCTTTGCATCCCTACCTCCAAGGAAAACCATGTTCCTGTCAATAGAACGTCTTTATAGCCTTTGTTGTATTCACGCATTCATTATATATTTATTAAGTGTCAGTATGCTGGGATAAACCCTGGGGGAGGTAGGTAAATGAATTATGCCCCTGCTCTCAGAGAATTAAAGAGCTTATAAAGTGCACATTACATATGCAAATGATTAATTTTTATCTTCATGTCAGACTGTGGATGTCTACAGACCAGCATGTGTGGATTTACCTATCGTACAAATGACAGGTTTTTGGAGTTGTCCTAACCCCCTCATTGGGCGTGGGGGAAGGTATGGAATGGGATGGAGAGAATAAGGAAATTAAAGGAACATTTTCGGATCACTTTTTAAAAAAATGTCATTATTAGACTTTGGAGCAAAAGAGCTAATGGGTAGTAGGTAGTAGTACAGTTCAGCTAGTGATGATATTAAGAGGTTAAATATAATTTTTTTTTCATTTTAATCAGCACCGAATCTCTCCCCCTTCCAAATGAGCAAAAATACCTCATTTCCTGCTTTGGTGAAGTTCATGATAAAGAAGCCTGGTTTGCGAAGTTATGTGATACCATTTATCATCTCTTTGGCAGTAACTGTGATTGTTCTGATCTCAGACCTGATGAATGTTCCAGGATAGCCTGCAGACTTTCTACAAAAGCACATTAAAACTTTATTCCAGCTTTTACTTCATTTCTTTCCCTCTTCTTCACAAGTAGAAGGAACTCAATTTGGTGACTCATAATTCTATAATTTTATTTCAAAGGCCAGTGCTATAAAAATAAGTACCCAGTGTTTGCAGAGAGCATGCCCATCAGTTGGCCCTCGTGTATTAAGCATTTTCTCCCTTCTCTGATTGCCGTGTATAGTAAGTCCTAGGCATTAGACTTGGATAATCTCTGATTCTTTGTCTTTAAGCCCCTTCATCTTAAAGATAATGAAGCTGAGGACCAATGAAATTGCTTTCACAAGTAACTGAGCCAAGATTCAACCTCAGGTCCTCTGAGTTCAAGTCTAGCCCTCTTTCTGCTGTTTTGTGTTTTTGACTTATTTCTTCCCGAGCTGCCTGAGGGCTATACTTTGGTCTCTTCCATAGTAGTAGTCATGGAAAAAGATTTGGACATACGTGTTTACCTACTGGACTATCGAGTATGCGTCTTAGTTTTGGAAGAATGAATCCTTTAGACTTGCCTACAGGGTGACTTTAAACAGATTTGCTATGATTGCCGCTATTGTTGTTACTGACACTAAGAACTGAGAATTATAAAGTTTTCTAAGTACTTTATAAATATTCTCCCATCTGATCATCACAAAACCCTCAGGAGCAGGGGCTAAAAACTAAGACAGAGGTTAAGAGATTTTGTCACATAACTAGTAAGTATCTGAGGCCAAATTTGAAATCAGCTCTTCCTGACTCCAGCACCAGTTCTCTATCCACTAGGCCACCCAGCCGTCTTTTCACTGGTGAACTGGGAATGATGGAGATGTTGTTTCTTCTATATACTTGGTGGCAGAGGGAAGAAACTAGACAGCCTGGAAGAAATTCCAGAGCTTTCCTTTTGTCTTAGGTGCTATGGTTTCACTGTCTTCCTTGTCTCTGAAGCATATACTACGTCCTTCCTGAGAGTGTCCAACAGAGAATCACCTCCAGAGATCTCAGTTTAGAATAGATCCTGTGCAAAGTTCCTGTATTTCACCCTTTCCCCTATCTCTTCTTAACTGCAACAGTATGCTTCATGAAAATATTTTCCTTAAGTTAAATTTGGTCCAGGTAACAGTTTGGGAGGAAGGACTGAGGGCCACTTTTATTTTCCAGTGATGACAAATGCCAACCAAGACACTGGAAGTTATGGGAAAGCCCATGAAGACACAGGGCTTTGTTTTCAGGGTGGTGGAACCTGTTGGGATCCTATTTTTAGGTATTATTCACTCAGCATATTGCCATTACTTAAGCAATATCTGGTTTCCCTAGATCATTAGTGATAATTTCAATACTTGGAATACCAGTCAACTCAGTGGGAAAAATTTGAGGCTGAAAGGAAGCGTTAACTGTTATCGGCACATACCAAAAACCTACTAAAGAATGCCACCTATAATTTGGCAGTATCATACGTCTCTGAAAATAGTATTTAACTCTTATCAACTTTAAACATTACAAGTCTAAAATGGCATGTGATTACACTCTGAATTGGGTATCTTGCCCTACAGGAGAGTGGGGGGGAATGGGGATGAGAGGGGGGATGATGGAGGGGAGGGAAGGTTTTGGTGGGGAAGGTTATTAGAAGCACACACTTCTGTAAAGGGACAGGGACAAAGTAGAGAATGGGGGGGGTGGGATAGAAAGGAGGGAAATATAGTCAATCTTTCACAGTATGTCCATTGTGGAGATGTTCTGTGTAACTACACACATACAGCCTGTATTGAATTGCTTGTCTTTCCAGTGGGTAATGAGGGAGGTAGGGAAAGAATCTAGAATTTAAAGTTCTAAAATTAAATGTTAAAATAGATATATAATTAATAAATAATAAAAATATATATAATAATAATAATTAACATGTAACTTGGAATTAAGATACACAGGCACTGGGGCAGGGAGATCCATCCTGCCCTACCAGAGAGTCAGAGTGGGGATGGGGGAGGACATAGGAGAGAGCACATTGGGGGAGGGGGTACACAGTGGGATGGCTGTTTTTGGGGAGTGGGCAGGGGAAAGACGGGGAGAAAATTTGTAACTCAAAATCTGGTGGAAACGAGTGATGTAAACTAAAAATAAACAAAAGTTAATTAAGAAAAATAAAATAGCTTGTGATTTAGTTTATGTGTAAAGAAGGATGCCACCAAGATGCTCAGGGGCTGGATGAGAGTGTGAAGAAAGCATCAATGATGGCAGCTCTCAGGAAGCCCAACATCACACATACAGTGATGAGAAGGCGGCAGCAGGAGGCCCAGTGGGCAGAGCTCCGGGTGCAAAGTGAGGAGGACCTGAGCTTTAATGCTGCCCCAGAAATTTAGTAGCTGTGTGATCCTGGACAAAGCACGTATATTCTCTCTGCCTCGGTTTACTCATTTGGAAAATGAAGATTGTAGCAGCACCTGCTTCACAGGATTATTGTGGAGATCAAAATAGGAAACATATGTAAAGCACTTGCAAACCTCAAAGCC
Source organism: Pseudochirops cupreus (assembly GCA_028627135.1). Lineage (NCBI taxonomy): Eukaryota > Metazoa > Chordata > Mammalia > Diprotodontia > Pseudocheiridae > Pseudochirops > Pseudochirops cupreus. The sequence continues at coordinate 361,334,000 of CM053582.1, forward strand.
CTCTATGTAAATATTAAATACCGTACCTTAGTCTAATAGGATCCAAATTATTTCCAGGAGTGTCCTCTAACCCCTTAAATGATATCCTCATAGCCTAAGATTCTTATGTCGTCTACGGTGGGGAATTATGTTGATCTAAACACTGCTGTGAATTTCTAACAGGTCAAAAACCAAAGAAAAAGGGGCGGCTAGGTGACACAGTGAGGAGAGCACCCGGCCCCGAAGTCAGGAGGACCAGAGTTCAAACCTGGCCTCAGACACTTAACACTTACTAGCCGTGTGACCTTGGGCAAGTCACTTAACCCCAGCTGCCCTCCCCCCCAAAAAAATCAAAGAAAAAAAATAGTACTACCTCAATTAGCAACCTCTGCTGCTCCTGTCTTAGACAGGAAACCCAGACTTAGATTCCAGAACAATCCGTAAACTTGCTCTAAATTCTGAAACTTGACATTTTTGCATGTACCTGTCTCCCACAAAGGGTTGTTGTTGTTTTTTAAAGGCGAGGTTTAGAACTTCTGATCCTTTTCCTTTGAAGGCTTTGGAGTGATGATTGTTTTCTGATCAGTCATGGTAATCACTGTTTCTGACGCCCCAAGTGTGGGGGGATATAATAATTATCCTAGTATTTATCTACCACTTTAAGTTTGCAGAGTTATTTACAAATATTATCGGATTTTATCCTTGGAATAGCCCTGGGAGGTAGAAGCCATTATCTCCATTTTACAGATGAGGAAACCAAGACAGAGAAAGGTTAAAACTTGCCTATGGTGACGCAGGTAGAAAGTATCTAAGGCTGGATTTGAACTCAGTGCTTACTGACTCCAGGTAAAGCATGCTATCTGCTGTACCACCTAGCTTGCCTCATTGGGGGTCATTTGAAGAGCTTCATGGAAGAAAGATACTGTACTAAAGATTTTAGGGCACCAGAGATGAATTTTGGAAAATCCACTTATGTACCTATAGGGAGGAGAAAAAAAAAACCCAACCCACTAACATTACTGAGTATAAAAACATGGACATAACGATAAGTCCACTTATCATTTACTCTGATGACAAAGGACAACTGTAGCTCAGTCTGTAACACCCCTTATCTCCTCTTTGAACCTCATTGTCCTGTGGCTTCCCTGCCAACTCGAGCAAATTATGTTTCCCTCTTTAGCAGACCCTTGACTGATGAGCGCATGAATATCTTGCCATCACCAAAACCCAGGAAACTCCTCTAGATCATTCATCATTTCCCATATGTGACTCAATTACAGGTGTAAAGTACAAAAGTCACATCTGCACAAATAAACCATGTTTGTGGCATTAATAATTTTAGGTTGATCAGTCCCTCTTTCTTTAATTGGCATCTTTCCCTTTTTCTTCCTGATCAGTAGCTTATGAAGTTGAGAGAGTCTTTCTCCTTCAGGTTTTGTCAGATAGTAATCACTGACATTTAAGGTTTGAAAAGTAATTTACATATATTCTCCTTTGAGCCTTGCAACAACCCTGTGGGGTAGGCTCTTAGGGGTATTATCCCCATTTTACAGATGAGAAAATGGAAGGTTAAATGACTTCACACAACAGTAGCTGTCAGATTGAAATCCACATTGTCCTGGCACCATGTCCAGGGCTGTCTCCTTTCTCTATCCCCTGCTCCTTAATACAACTATAACCGAAGAAGTTCTAGCAGCCCTACGGTCCTGTATTAATTCACTGTCATCTTAGTGAAGATATTTTAAGCCTGACACTTTTTGTGCATGTTGTCCTGTAGTCTTCTTATCATCAATCAGTCAGGAAATGTTTATTAATTGCCTACTCTTTGTCAGAAACATAGCACTGGGGTTGCAAAAAAATTGACTCCAAAGATGTAATGCCTCTGACACTTTTATTTCATGAAGCAGATTACAGTAGAAAGTGTACTGAAGGATCTCATACTAATTTGGCAGTCTTAGATATTCTTTGCAAGCCTTTCAACTCAATACTGAGCAGAGCCAATTTCTTCAGCCTATGATTTTGACATAATAGCTATCATATGGCTATTAGTTCTTTCTATGAGTAAGGAAAAACAGCGTAACTTTCTTCTAGAAGATAATGAATACTGTTCTCATTAGTATATTTCCTGCTTATCTCAAGAACATTTTCCTGACCAAAATCCCAGAATCTGCCTATCACTTACTGCCCTTGATTCTTTCCACATTGGAAATACTGATTTCTAGCAGAAGGCTCCTTTCTAGTTTCACGTTAAGCATTATTATATTGCAAATCATAAACACACTCTGATTGTTTTCCCAAGAGCAGGTTATATCAAAACCTGCTTTTGAACATTCTGACAAATTGGTCTGGTAGCAGTGAATCTGGGAGCAAGATGTAAGGCAGTAAAGGTCATCGATGTTGTTGATTGGAATTTATAGATATGTTAAAATGTGTTAATTTACTAACCAGCTAGACTAAAAATTGCAAACGTGAAACATATCAAAGATGTGATAAAACATGGTGAGGTGTGATGAAGTCATTTCTTTTATATTGTCGCACCCTTCTGTGCCCTATAAAGTACTTGCTGGGTATGTGGTTATGCTTGTTTGACTGAGCCAGCAACGTATTAACTCTATAAGCTGTCACTGCAGTAGGACTTTTCCTGCAACACCAACCCCACCCCAAAGCCCTCCAGATATTTCCTTGTGTATAACAAAGAAAAAGTCAAGTAAAACCAAATCAATATGGATCATATCTGACAGCATGTGTAACATTCAGCATTTATTACTGCCACACACACACACACACACACACACACACACACACACACACAGACACACACTCACACACACAGACACACACTCACACACACAGACTCACACACACACACACACACACACTCACACGCACACACACACACACACACACACACACACACACACACACTCACACTCACACACACGCACCCCCTCTGTTTTTGGAAAAGATACAGTTGTGTTTCATCATCCTTTTTTTTTTTTTATAACAAATGGCCTTCATTGCCTTTCATCTGAGTTCGGCTGCATCTTGTTTTCGTTTTCAGAAATGGAGCCTTTACAAAAGGTGTTAAAGCGGCGCTCAGACTTTTGGGGTTCCCTGTATACATTTTCCTGGTATTTCTTTCTTCTTTCTAGATCAGCTGATACAAGTAAGTGGGTACCAGAATTCTCAGCAGAATAGAGGAAGAGCCCTAGAAAGAAAGACATTTGGTTTTAAAGTTCATTGGGTCACATGATTGAAAAGGGGTAATTGTTTTGATATTTCTAAGATGAATCATATATGGCATTCTGTTTACATAATCTCCAAATACTCGAGGCAACAGCATAGTGGATGGAAAGCCAGCTATGGAGCCAGGAAGACCAGGCTTCAAGTCTTTGTTGTATTCACTTCTGTTTTGTATTGTTGCATACTCTGTCTTATAAGAAGTCTTTTAGGGACCTGATTATGCCCGTTCGCACAACAATAATGCTAACTGCATCACCCGTATCAATCCAGTGTGACTTTCCATGACACCTCTGTCCTCCCAACAACTACTAGGAAAAATAGGCAAAATCAGTCTCTGCTGATTCATTCTGGGCAAGTCACTTAAACTACTGTTAGTGCTGCAGGGGAACTCTCAAGACAGTAAGAACACTTGCTGAGCTGCATTGATAAAGGGTGTTTCCTCACTATTTGTTCCTTATATTAATGAAAACACAGGCAAAGTCTCTCCTAAAATATCATTTTTTAAAAAATTTTAAACTGCTTCAACAGCATTCACTAGATGCTAGTGCTTTCACTTATTTCGTTGACATGAATTTTAGTGATTGACCATTACTGCCATTTTGCTTACTTGTTTGTAAAATTCTTACAGCTCTTTCTTGCACTAGCCCTAGGTCCTTGCATTTTTGTCTTCTCTCAAGAGAATTGGCTGTTTCAGTCATGTGATAGAGAACAAAAAGCTTCATATGTAGATGTGAAAACCACTCAATGTATGCTAATACTGCTGCATTGCCACCAACTTTGTTTTTCTGTGTAGAACAGTGGTTCTCAACCTTCCTAATGCCATGGCCCTTTAATACTCATATGTGAGCGTATCTGCATGTGGCCGGACCCTCCTGGAGATGGATAGAGGAGCAGTGTCTTGGTTCCCAAGACCATCATAAATATGTGTTTTCCCAATGGTCTTAGGTGACCCCTGTGAAAGGGTCATTTGACCCCAAAGGAGTCGCGACCCACAGGTTGAGAATCACTGGTGTAGAATGATGCAATTTGTACGTTGGCTAAAAGGGACACATCATAGTGATCAAAGGATCTGAAAGAATGGTTTTGAAAAGAATTGCAGAATATTTACTATATATATAAAATGATTCCAAATTATTAATGATAGAAATGCAAAGTAAAACACCTCTAAAGGGCCACCTAACATCCAACAAATCGGCACAGATGACAAATGATGGGTACAGTCAGTAGTAGAGGGGCCATGGAAAGATAGCACTCCCTTGGAGGAGTTGTGAATTGATCTAAACATTCTGAAAAAACATTTTGGAATTAGACAGCACCTACGTCCATACATGTATGTATATACTTATATAAATTCCATAATTTTGGACCCAAAGATCACATTGCTAAGTATATGCATCTAGAAGATCAAGGACAGAAATAAAAGTCTCATTTATTTTCTAAAATACTCATAATGGTACTTTCTGTGGTAAAGAGAACTTAGAAACAAGGGGGAGGGAATAAACATTTATATAATGCCTACTACGCGCCAGGCATTGTGCTAATAAGCATAAATACTAATTTGATTTGATCCTCACTACAATTATAATAAATGGAAAAATTCTTGTCTCTTAGTGTTACCTGTCTTTTTTAAGAGTTTGCTTTTAGCATCTACCAATGAGGTAGGTACCACTCCCATTTTACAGTGGAAGAAACTGAGGCAAACCGAGGTTAAGTGTCTTGCCCAGGGTCACACAACTAGGAAGCGTCTAAGGACAAATTTGAACTCGGGTCTTGTTGATTCCAGGTCCAGTGCTGTACCTACTACACCTAGCTACCTTTGAAACAAAATATCTGCTCTTTAGTTAGAGAATAGCTAAATGAATATAATAGAATTTTTTTGTGTCATCAGACAATGCTTGATATGAGACCTTCATCCATTAATTTATTATTTATTTTAAATATTTCATTTTTTTTCCCAACTACATGTAAAGACAAATTTTAACATTTATTTTTTAAAGTTTTAAGTTCCAAATTATCTCTCTTCTTCCTCTCTTCCCGAGACAGTAAAGCAGTTTGATATGGGTTATACATGTACAATCATGCAAATTATATTTCCATATTAATCATGTGAAAAGACAATGACAAAAAAAATAAAGTGTAAAATAGTATGCTTCAACCTACATTCAGACTCAATCAGTTCTTTCTCTGGATATAGATAGTTTTTCATCATAAGTCCTTTGGAATTGTCTTGAATTGTTGAATTTCTGAGAACAGCTAAGTTGATCATTGCTCAATGTTGCTGTTACTGTGTATAATGTTCTGATTCTGCTCCCTTCATTTTGCATCAGTTTATGTAAGTCTTTGCAGGTTTTTCTGAAATAATCGTGCTCATTGATATGAGAAATTTAGAGAATCATGGGAAGTCTTGTATGAATTCATGGAGAGTAAAGTAAGCACAACCAGAGGGGGAAACCCTACATATATAATGTAAATTGAAAGAACAATAAAAGGAAACTGTTCAGTTATAATGACTTAGCTTTTCTCTGCAGGAGACACAGTTACTTCCTTTCCTTAGAAATTGTTATAATGTACTATATAATAAAATATACAATATAACTATATTGTTAGTTGTAATCAATGTCTTACTTTTGTTCAACTGTTTTCTCATCAGATATAAAGAAAGGCTCACTGGGTAGAAGAGGAAGGAAAAGGGCATATTCCAAGGTCACTTTGATATAAAAAAGAAAATGCATCAATAACATTTGTTAAAAAGAGAGACATTACTAAGATGCTAGAACTTTTCCATTCATTAAGCAAAAGTAAACAGGAACAGCATAACCCTATAAAAATGGGATATCTGATCATCTAAGCCCTGGGGCAGCCCACATCGACTATGTGATTTCTTTAGACAAAGAGAAATATATTTCCTCAGAGAACTAACCTCTAAATCTAGCCTAAAGAATAAATCTCTTTTCCCTGAATCAAGGATTAGAGTGTATATGGACGACAGAATATTTTCATATTTAAGTGGCAAGATAAGGTCTTTTTCCTCCCTTCTTTAGTCACCTACTTTGCCTGTGATGGATTAAAGGAATGGATATTTTGAGAGGGCTGATGATTTGTAAGATGAAGAGATTTGGGATGGGGTGGAGGGAGGGGGAAAAAATCAAACTGAAAAGCGATAGAACTTTTTTTATTTCTAAGAGTGCGTTAGTTACTGGATTCTTTACCATTTATGAACAAGTTAGAAGGCACGAGCTCATGAAGAATTTGTATTTGGCATATACATTCAATAAAGCAAGTTATTGAGAAAGTGGTATTAAAGTTTCCATCTGAATTCCTTTATTTTGTACGACAACCTCAAGTTCAACCACAAAGGGTTCCTTCCCTTCCCTCTTTTCTGTTTTGACTACAGTATCTAGTTCACTTTTGATAATCTGTTTAGATTACTGCATGCTTTCCACATGTCAAGGAATCTCAGTACAGACACTCATCTTGCTTATCTGGTTCAGAGCCTCTCTCCTGTGATAATGACCAGTACAGCAGCTTAACCTGGGCAGGCCTTCATGTGATCTCTGATGTACAAATGATTGGGTTGACTTTTAGAAATTTGCCTCAGCTCAGCACCATTTTATCCTTTTGTATCTCCAAACTCCGTTGAATAGTTATGGATTTGAGCTTCGTCAGTACCCTGGTAGTGTTGAAGCTGAGCTAGTAATCCTTTGGAGAGAGGGGGGAAAAGACGAAGAGGTGGGGCTGGGACTGGTATCTAGGTCACAAATCCAGCCATTTTGTTTACTTATGTAAAAAGTGTGTCTAGGGCCACTCTGAAGGGTAATGGAGTCCAATGTCAAAGCCATTTTTCTAGTGTGTGTTCAGTCATCTGGTGCCTGCTTTCTGA
>CM053582.1:361341601-361355227 GCA_028627135.1 Pseudochirops cupreus
GAAGCTGAGCTAGTAATCCTTTGGAGAGAGGGGGGAAAAGACGAAGAGGTGGGGCTGGGACTGGTATCTAGGTCACAAATCCAGCCATTTTGTTTACTTATGTAAAAAGTGTGTCTAGGGCCACTCTGAAGGGTAATGGAGTCCAATGTCAAAGCCATTTTTCTAGTGTGTGTTCAGTCATCTGGTGCCTGCTTTCTGAATAAAGTTCATGGTCCTCTGAGAATGAAGGGCAACAACAACAATTGGTGTACCCTCTGAAACAGCGATTCTCAACCTTCCTAATGCTGAGCCCCTTTAATACTCATATGTGGGCGTGTCTGCATGTGGGTGGACCCACCTGGAGAGAGGGATAGAGGAGCCATGTCTCGGTTCCTAAGACCATAGGAAATATGTGTTTTCCGATGGTCTTAGGCAACCCCTGTGACCCCTGTGAAAGGGTCATTTGACCCCCAAAGGGGTTGCAACCCCCAGGTTGAGAACCACTGCTCTAAAATGCATGCATGTCATTTCAGTGTGTTATGTGAACTAGAAAATGGTTTTCAGGGGCTGTTGTTCACAGTTGTAAATTTCTCGGGGGGGGGGGGGGGGGAATGGCATCAGGAACATCTTCCTGGTCAGGTGGGCATTCTGGAGGATTGATTCAATAGCTAGCTCCTTGTGCTTTACTCTAAATTACCTGGATGTTTTGGAAAAGAAATGCCATGTATTAACTTATAGCATCGCCCTGGAAGTATGTATATGTCAATATCTATTAGATATTATTATTCTCCTGTTACCTAATTTTTGTTACCTTTTTTTTCTCCTTTTAGGATCAGGAAGAAAACAAGGGAGCTACAAGTTGGCCTGAATTCTATATTGATCAGCTAAACTCTATGGCTGCTGTAGGTACATTTTTTATATATTATGACAGTGGGGGCAAACAAGTTTGGTACAAAGCATTATTGCACAGTAAATAGCCTGGAATCGTTTACAAAGATTTTTACTTGGGCAAGACATTCTGATCCCATTATCTTTCTGCCCATGTTAAGATCCTCTTTTTAAAAAAGTCAATAAAATAATTTCTCCAACATGTTCTAAGTAAAAGCATGCAATAAAATGAGTTTAATATTATAACAGGAGATTTAATCTCCTGAAATTTGGTTCATGTTCATCTTTAGCTTTCATCTTTGTGACTACTCATCTGGATACATGGGAACACCTGGGAAATTAACACAATTTTGATACAGTTAAGTTGAATTCTTACACTAATGCTTGTATTACTTGGAGTGAGTTCCAAGGTGTCATCCCTTCATAGTTTGATCTTTTTATCCTTCTACCCTCTAAAGAAGCAGGCAGATTCTTCTTTCAAGAATGCCAGTGTATTCTTCCAGGAATATAAAACACAAGGACATAGCAAGATGACTGACAAAATTGAAAGTCAGTTGAATAGCTTTGAAATGTCCTTGGGAATTCTCGTGGAACATGGATTCCTAAGACAGTGTACTTAGCTTGCCCAAAATAAGGATTTTGAGCATGGACGTCTTTCCATTCTGGGTTTGCAGTAGCTGAACAAGCATATTATTAATTAAATGTGAACCATCCAGCAGAAATGAACTGGCCAAGCTTTTCATGTTTTATAGCTTAATTGAAAATACCAACAATAAATGTTTTGGTTGCTAATTGTAGAATGGAAATTTTTGCCTTCCCAGCCTACCCCAGCTTTTCCGTGGCTGCCTATCAGACAATTTGTAGTTCATAACACATGCTTCAAGCTTACGTAAAAATTGCTTTTCCCATTTTTACCTTCATCTTTGAAATTCTCCATGGAGGAAAAAAAATATGTTCTCTACCATTAAAACGTAATCCTGAACATATTTTCCTACCTATAACTCTCATTGTTTGAAGCTCTGAACAGTGTGCTCACCGGGTCTTTGTCTGCCTTTATTTAGAAAGCTCAATAGCTTGCTGCTGGAGCAGAAGTTTAAAACAGACTATGATAGGTTCATGATAGGTGAACTATTCACAATTTTGTTAGAGTTTAGGAGACTTAAAGTTTTACGTGTCCTGTTTTCCCCTTTGTGGATGTTGGTATTACTGTTGTACATTGTATATTAACATAATATATAACCATCTATAATATTATAACATGATATATAATAATATAAATATAATATTGTATATTAAATAGATTTTTATTCTGGCAATGTGAGCATAGCAGGAGAACTAAGAGTAAGAGTAAGCCTCTGTTGTGAGGGTTTCCAGTCTAAAAGCTAAAGAATAAAGCAGAAAGTGAAGATTAAATCTATTTCTTTTGCAATTGTTACTAATCACTACCCCACATTATGGTTTGTTTGTTTTTTAAAAAGGGGTAAAAAAGATAAAAAAGGAATGATATCAGCATATTAATGATGGCCCCAACATATCAAAAAGGTCTCTAGAGCTGTCCAGGCAATCCTAGTAAAGTACTGCCATATCCATTTTCTGTTTGTAAAAAAGGTTTTCATAATTCTCAAATTAGGCTCTTGACAAAAGAAATTGATAGAAAATATCTTTCTTATTAAAATATGTTGTTTAACATCAGGCAGCAAAAATTTCTTTTTGATAAGTAAGAATTTGAAGTTTCTTGCTAAATTCTGTGATTTAAAAAGTATTAAATATAGTGAAGAATTTTTATTCAAAATTTTAGGCAAGGTAAAATTAAAGATTTTTTATTTATTTACTTATAAATGTATAATAAAATAATAATAATATGAATATATAATAATAAATGATAAAAATATATTTAAAGATATTTTATGCCCCTTCTGGCACAGATGAGTGCTGAGTCCTACATTAGACAGTTTGCAGTACACTGAAATGTGTTCTTTGAGACCCATTGCTTCTTGCCTATTTCTTTGGGTACCTGTTATGCTCTTATGAGTGCTTTCAGTATTATGGTACTTGATTAAAAATCTTGGAATTAAACACTATTGATACTTCAAAGGACACATCAGAGGTGTTAAAGTGTTTATCCACTATTTTGTTTACCCTACTGTTCCCATCTTTTTTTTTTTTTATCCTGCCAAAAACATATCTCATTCCTTTTCATGGATTGGGTCAGCTCTGTGATAACCAAAGGATAAAGGGAATCAGTGTTTCATGACCCAGTGAGGCCTGGAGCTCCATGTCATAATAGAACTATAGAACAGGTGAGCTGGAGAGGAGCTTTAGTGATAATCTAGTCCAACTCCCCATCTTCCTTTTTTTTTTTTTCCACATGAAGAACTTAAGGTTTCTTAGGACGTTGTTACCTTCCCAAGTGGCAGAGGCAAGACTTGGATATTAGATTCCTACCTCATCCAATATATTTTCCATTCTGATATGTTGTTAAAGCAAATACAAAACATTTATGAAATCAGGGGATACTGGTAAGATTTATACCTTTTTGTTCAGGTTATCCAAAACTCCAAATGACTCTGGTTGATCCCTCTGGTGACTACCTGAGATTTGTGTTGAATACTGGTGGGGAGTAGGTGAGAGAAGAACAGATCTTGACAATGAGCTTTTTCTCTAGGACCAGAGAATGCTCAGGACCCTATAAATCTAGAGAGTGACCTCAGATTTAGTGGTGGTGATGGTGTTACTGCTCTCCCACTCCTTTGTCTCATGGATTGGGCATAGAATTGCCCCTAGTGAAGATTGTGTTGACTTTGTTGACTTATTTTATGCAAGTTTCATAATGAGCATGTTTCATCCTTTATAAACCAACATATTATTTAGGAGTCCTTTACAAGAGTGAATAATAGTATAATAAATTCAACTGTACAGGTTTGATGTGTACCATTCTTGGTCTAGATTTTTGATACAATCCCATTACGCAAGAGAAGAGATGGTATTAAATGCAGAAATATTTAAGGAATGGTTTATTTAAGACTCAACAAATTCTGTTTAACTTTTAGATAATTTCTGCAGGAGCTCAGTCCCATTCCATAGTCTAGGAGTAGTCATTAGAGCCTTGGGAGTTGTGTGGTACCTCAGTTGTCCACAGCACACACATGTCTGTTCTGCATTGACAACAAAATTGTTTTGCCAAAGTTCCTTTTGTCTAACTGCCAGCTACTCCATCACTTATGAAACCAGACATTTTGTTATATGTAGAATAATATGCCACAAAGTCCAATTGCAAATTATGTGTGTGCACGCACGTGCATGCACACACACACATACACATTCATATTTCTTTATCAAAGCAGTTTATATTGGGAAGTGAGTATCTCACAAGCAATAATGCACCCCAGTGACTTGAGTACTTGCCCCAACACTCCCAAATCATGAAAAATTATATTTTGAACCCAGTCCTTATTGTGAAGCTGGCCAACCTTTGAAATTATCAAATGGGTCTTTGGGGAGTCATTTTGGTCCTAAAGACAGGCTAGAGTAGTGTATGATTCGCCCCTTGCCCTTTCCTGCCTCACAGTGTTTGTCCCTAACAGGTTCTGTCTTAAATGTCAATTCATTAGCTTCCTGTATATGAAAGAGGATACATTATCCTGGGTTAAGAGAAAGTCTCTTTCAATAAAAACTGTTCTGCCCCTTATTCTATCAAAGTAAAAATGAATTTCTTCTTCAGCCATCCTTCTTAGCTTAAGGATACTGAGAAGAATGAATAATTACGTTTTTTATTCCGTATTCATGGCCAACCATGCAAAGTGTTTGTGATATTTGATTATCAAATGAGTCATTAAAAACACTGACTTGTTTTTGTCAATACTCTGTGGGTTCAGTTCAGTCTTAGGAGCAGGTAAATCATGTTCACAAATGAATTGATTCTCAGCCACCACTTCAGAGTTATTGCATCGGTATCTAAAACTACCTCAGCTGTGTGGGAAAATAAATGTTCTTTACTAGATATGTGCTGAATTTTCCAGTGAATGAGCTTCAAGAAACAGTGATGGAATTTAGTGGCCGTTTCTGCAGGGCACCTTCATTTGCTGTAACTTACTGACAGCTAGCTGTCCGACAGCATCATAGCAAGATAGCTTTGGTAGAAATAATAAGATAACAGAGCAATCTTCTAAATTGACTGTCACATTATTTGCCATGTTTGTGGATTCTGATGATGCAGTCATTTCCTTCAGGTCTCATCTTGTCCCCATTTTGAAATGAAATACTTGTATTAAAGAGAAGCAGGGAAAGTATGATCCTTGAATTTAAATTATTTAAATTTGACACTGCTCTCACTTATGTGCATGTGTATATAAATCACCCAGATTTACTAAAAATAATTATAGCCACCTTTTAAGTTATAGCCATTCTCAACCTGTGGGTCGTGACCTCTTTGGGGGTCCAACAACCCTTTCACAGGGGGTCACAGGGATCGCCTAAGACCATCGGAAAACACATATTTCCAATGGTCTTAGGAACCAAGACACAACTCCTCTATCCATCTCCAGGCCAGTTTGCCCACATATGAGTATTAAAGGGTCGTGGCATTAGGATGGTTGAGACCCACTGCTTTAAGTGATCTGTAGTGATGGAGAAGGAAAGAGAATAGATATGGACTATTGAAATCTCTCTAAATCAAGTGAGGTCTTCTCTATCCTTCCCTCTTTCTTCCTGAAGCAACATTTTTCCAGAATACTAATAAAAGGAATAAAACTGAATTGAGTCCAGCATGAGTTGAGTTGAAGCATAAAACCAATAGCTAGTAGCTTCAGTCTTTAATCGATTATATTGCTTATGAGAGATTGGGAATTACCATTTGTATAAACAAAAAGTTGATCCTATAAAATGAAGGGGCAGGGAACAGACTTCAATATTAATAATAGGTTTGCACCTTGAATTATCATATCCATGGAATAATTTATCAGCTTGTTTGAGTTAGCTCTCAAAAGAAGCCTGAGAAAGTAATGGCAGAAGTATCCTCATTGCCTGAATAGCATCTTCAACTGAAGAAGCTGCCCCTCAGGTAGTCCTCCATGAGGACTGTATTTATGTATGAGGCCAAGTTTAACTATTCTTTTGATTTTTCTTCTAGAAAGAATTTAAATTTATCTACCTTATAGGGTACACTTGGGCCTGTACCAAGATTGAATGAGCTTACTCCTCATTCACAAAGAGCTTTTATGCCCCAAGAGAGCAAGCACATTTGAATGTATGTATTTTACTTCCTCTGGGGCTCAGCAGTCTTAAAGAGTCAGGGAAAACTCTAGAAGAGCCTCGCTGAACTTTGTAACAAAATCCCTCTGATCTCAGGAACGCTGTTGACCTCTTTTCGGTTGCTCCTTGTATTCCCACAGTATTAAATAGGATTCTTTTAGACTTCAGTGGCTAGAAATATGGTATCTCCACTTTATGCAATCAGAAGACCTGCACTGCAGTGTGATTATAAGATGCATTTTTATGTATCTATTCCCATAGGTACAAAGTGTTTCCAAATTCTGACTTGTTTTCAAATATTTACTATGACTAAGACCTTATTGAAATTTAGCTTTCTTGTTTTTTCAGTTAAGAAGTATTTATTTTTATTCCACTCCCTGAAAGACAGTTTTGTTAACCAAAAGGCAGGTAGGCCACAAGCATTTATTGAATATTTACTATGTGCTAAGCCTTGTGCTTAGCTATATTAGCTTATATAACAAGACGAAAGAAGTCCTTATCCTCAAGGAACTTAGATTCCAATAGGAGAAGACAGCACACAAAAGCGAGGGGTAGAAGACGTACTCCAGGAGTGGTAGCAAAGCATGTCCAGCTTGGGCCACTCCTCAAAATGGAAACCAGAGGAACTCATCAGTGACAGAGAAAAGGAAAAGAAAGGAAGGAAGATAGAACACCATTGTAGAAACTAAGCATAGCAAAGAAAAACAAATTCTCGTATTTATTGGTCATGTTCAAAAATGTGTATCTCATTCTACGTGTTAAGTCCTTTGCCTCTCTGGCAAGAGATGGGTATTGGGCTTCATTTTCTGATTTCTGAGACTGTAGTTTGTCCTTGCCGAGTTCTTAAAATGACTGAAGCCTGATATAACGGGAGTATCTGGATTGTCCTTGGAGTTGGTTGTGGTGGGATTTGATCTAGAAAAAAGTTTTGGTTATAAATTTTTCACGTGGAGTATTTACATTAACTGACTCAGAAACAGAGCTATTATTCCTGCTATGGAGTTGTGACTGTCATGATTTTATTGGCCTGTAATTAGAACCATCTTGTGATTCTACCTCTCTTTCACTCTCTTCCCTTAGAGAAAGTCCTTGCTAATTTTAGAAAAAGAAGAGGAAGAAGAAAGAAGCAAAACAATAGAGAGCTTGAAGACTGCGCTGAGGACCAAGCCCATGAGGTACTCCTTTTCTTTTGGGCTGTTTTTTCCTCTTTCCTTTGCTTGGCGCTTGGCAGGAGGTCCTCTGGTATTGAGAATTCTTCTCTTCTGCCTGCCCTTTGCTGCAAAGCTGCCTCAGCCTCCATTTTCCAAGAGCTCCTGTGGGGTTTCATGGTGGTTGAGGATTATCCAGGTGTCTTTCATGAGCACAGGTGCTCGGAATCATGCACAGTTGGTACATCAAGTTTGGTTAGATCTTCATCCTATGGTCTATGTCAGATGACTGGAAAATAAGAACATTCACCATTATCAAATAGCTTAGGTCGGTGTAGTGGTTTATGATTACAAAGCACTTTCATACCCATTATCTCCTTTGATCCCTACAACAACCCTGGGGGGGTCGTTAGGACAAGTATTATTATTACTGTTTGTGAGATGAAGAACCTGACAGTGAAAAATATAAATCAGGTAGGATCCAACTTGCCTTCTGTCAATTAGTTGTCTGGCAGAGGCCCATTTAATCACATGTTCACTCTCTGTAGGAAGAAATTGGAAAACGAGTCTTTTAATGACTTAATCTAGTTTTGTATCTCTTCAGAGTTTCTATAGATAGTCTTAAGGAGAAGTCAGGCATGTGAAAAAGTTAATGTAAGATCCCAAATGATTGGGCAAGTCCTGTAGGAGAAGACTGTTCTCATCAGCGTACTGGCACCTCCTGTCTTATCATTTTTTTTTCAGTTGTGTCCAACTCTCTGTGGCTCCATTTGGAGTTTTTTGGGCAAAGATGTAGAGTGGCTTGCCATTTCCTTCCCCAACTCATTTTACAGATGAGGAAACTGAGGCACATGGAGTTAAGTGACTTGCCCAGGGTCACACAGCTGGGAAGTATCTGAGGTCAGATTTGAACTCAGGATGAGTTTTCCTGACTCTAGGTCCAGCACTCTATCCACTGTGCCACCTAGCTGCTCCTACTATCTATCCATCTACTTCCATTTCAATGTCAGTAGACATTGATTAAGCCCTTATTCTGTGTATAGCATTAGACCCCAGCAGAAAGGCTAATGTAAGCCATGATCACTGCTTTCTTCGAGCCTACCCTTTTAAAGGGGAGTATGATACACCAATTCATGTAACATAAAAGAGAGCTAAGTGAGCATGATATATAAAGTCCATCTGTTTCTTCACTTCTCCTCTTCCCCTCCCCACCAAAGTACACGCTTGTTCTCTGTGATAGCAAAACTAATTTTAAAAAAATCCTGGGATCTTCTTCACGTAGGACTGTCGTACACAATTTCATAGGTGGTTTTTGTTTTTCTGTATTGGCGAGATATGGACGAGGGACTTGCATTTGCTAGTTCTCTCATGGAAACTCTAGGTAAGATGTTTGAACCTTTTTTTCAATTGTAAGACATTATGTATTCTAAAGTAGTGTTAAATATTTGCACCTCCTCCTTCTATATAAAATACATGTGACTTACATATATGAAATAATGTTCACATATAAATAAGTTTTTACAAATTTTTATAATATAAATCTGTAAGTAAAAATTTATACTTTCTCTTCTGCCTCTTAGAAACTGTCTCCAAGTATACTTTTTGAAGAATAAGAGTGTCTTAGCTGAGAGACCTAGGGGTTATGGAATGCTTTGGACACGAGTTTTGCAACCATGATTCAGAGCTTTCAGGAAGAAATGCAGGCTCCATTGGTACCCTGGTCTTTGAATAGCTACTAATTGATCATCTAGATTCCATATATTTGGCACTAAAATGGCCTGGTATTTATAAATATTCTTATTCCACCATTTTTATGGAGAGAATGGGCTAGTACGGAAACAGGGTTTCCCAAACTACATGGAGATTGCGTATAATGAAGAAATTAATGGATAACTACAATCTGAGGGGAAATTGATTATTTCTTTTACAACTTGCTATTTTCAGTATGGTTCTTATTATCTATTAGTGGCATTATGAGAGAAGGTGTATCAGTTAAGATTTTCCATAGCCATGCTATTGCCTTACCATAAGGCATGGCCATGGGAAAGCCTTATAACTGGTATTTTAATAAGCTCCTTTTGATATTTCATTAACCCACTCCTCTTTGGATGAAACTTAATTGGTTAAATATGGAGTGAAGATTGGTAAGGGAAGAGAGTGAAGTCTCAGGAGGGGTAATGGCCTGAAAAAAAAGTAACTGAACAATTGAAGACTTCAGTGATGGCAAGGATAGATTGAGGAGAAGTGAGAGATAGGAAGAGAGTGCATTATAGAAGGTGGCAGTCATACAGAAAAATCTCTACATTTCTCACTATGAAAATGGAGCACTTGTGAGTAATGGTGAAATCCAAAGGATGATCAGCCTTGTGCATAGGTCTGTAGTCAAAAATACCAGAGCAAAGTCCCAACATTGGTCAAATCTTAAGGATTAGACAGATTTTCTGCTTAAGAACTGTCGGTGTTGGAGGCAGGAGAGGAGGCGATGGAAAGACCTTTCAGCTGTCTTAATTTTAATCCATGTATTTTCCTGACAGGTTTGTAACCAGATTTATTGATTTAGACGGCTTATCATGTATTCTGAACTTTCTAAAAACCATGGACTATGAGACATCAGAGTCTCAAATACATACCTCACTTATTGGATGTATAAAAGCTCTAATGAACAACTCTCAAGGCCGGGCTCACGTTATGGCCCATTCGGAGAGTATAAATGTAATCGCTCAGAGTCTGAGCATCGAGAATATTAAAACAAAGGTGGCAGTGCTGGAAATCATGGGCGCTGTGTGCCTGGTTCCCGGAGGTCACAAAAAAGTCCTGCAGGCCATGCTACATTACCAGAAGTATGCCAGTGAAAGAACTCGTTTTCAGGTATGTGGTCTCTAATTTATCTGTAAATCACATGCTTGCATTTTTGCTTTTGAAGTAGGACTATAAATTATTCATTTCCATTTTGGAGATAATTATACTTAAAGTCACTTAAGAGTCTAGTCCTGTTCTTGCAATCATTTTTGTCTTAGTCACAGTGGAAGATGATGCTTGTCACTGACTAAACAGAAAATATGGGACCTAGTGAATTGCAACATTGCTCTTTTAATGAAGGACCTTTTGTAGTATTCCTAACTGGGATTTATAATAGATATTGTCTATCTTTTCGAAAGGAGGAATCTTCCTGGAGAAGTTCCCAGTAACCCATTTGCTTTTAGGGGGACAAGTTTGGAAAAGACATGACCATTTTTTTAACCATTCATAAAGAGCAGAAATTGAGGGACTGAATGCATATATACATACATAACACATGCATTTTCCGTATGGAGTTAAATGTAGTACCATTTTTAGGGACATTAAGTATCTTAAATTTTAAATGAAGGGCTCTCAAGACAATTATAATAAGTAAACACTAGATTTTTTTTTAACTTCCAAGTTCTGGAAAGTTTAGTAGTATTAATTTAATACTGTGCCAGCTCTGATTCAACTCTTTCTCTTCTCTCCTTGTGCACTTGATAGACACTAATTAATGACTTGGATAAAAGCACAGGCCGATACCGGGATGAAGTGAATCTCAAGACAGCCATCATGTCCTTCATTAATGCAATACTAAGCCAAGGGGCTGGAGTGGTATGAACATTTTGTGCTACAGCTTTTAAATAAAATTTTTATCAAAATCTTTTTGTCCATATTCAGAAAACTCTAAATGTGTTTAATTGTGTTTCCTTTCAGGAAAGTTTGGACTTTAGACTTCATCTTCGATATGAATTTTTGATGTTAGGAATTCAGCCTATAATAGATAAATTAAGGGAACATGAAAACTTGACATTAGACAGGCAAGTTAAACCATTAAGTACTGATCATCCCCACTTTGACCTCTTTTGTCTTCTCGCTCTTACAGTCTTATCACTGTTTCTTGGACAGTTTCCTTCTTCAACACGTCTCTTGAAGGGATTCTTTGAGGAATCTGGACTTCCCAGCTGGGAGAAGTCCTCCCATCCCCATGCTGTGCATGTTCCCTAGAATCTTATTTTGGCTGTGTTTATCCTGATTTCTTTTAGTACTCCAGATCCTCTCCAGATTCAGAGTGTGAACCCTTGTCATGAGTCGTAGGCGTTCCTAGAATGTTTTGGCTTTCAGCTGTATTTCTTTGACATTTTTCTTTTCTTTTCTTTTGTCAGGCACTTAGACTTTTTTGAAATGCTCAGAAATGAAGATGAGCTGGAATTTGCCAAAAGATTTGAATTGGTACGTATATGCATGACTGTTTTGATTATTGGTGAATGGCTTGTTCACCATATATAGGAGAAATTCTTTTTGTTCTACAATCACATATGTATATAGGCATATATAGGTATATATGTGTATCTGATGATTCTGATGATCAGGTGATAATCTGATATATGTGTAATATAATATATGCATGTGCATATGTATGTATGTTGTCCCTCTCTCCCTCTTTGTCTTCCCTTTTCCTCTATCTCCGCCTCCTCCCCTGCCTCTCCTTTTTCTCTTCCTCCTTCTTCCCTCCCTCGCCTCTCCCTTCCCCTTTCTTTTCCTATTCCTTTCCCCCTCCCTTTCTCTGTCTCGTTCTGCCCTGGTACCAAAATGTTTGAACTAAGTTGTGCGGTGTAAATTCTGTTACTTTGCATTAAGGGAGTCCTATAAAAATACCAGATGCCCTCAGAGGACCTGAATGTTTGACTTAGATTTGCTTTTTCTGTGAAACAGGTTCATATAGACACCAAAAGCGCAACCCAAATGTTTGAGCTGACAAGGAAGAGGTTGACTCATAGTGAAGCTTACCCTCACTTCATGTCTATCCTGTACCACTGTCTCCAGATGCCTTGTGAGTAGAGACTGCTTTCATGTGGACTAAGATTAAAAGTATATTGGTTAATGTTTTGGATCTTATCAGAAGGGACCCTTTTCCAAAAGAGCCCTGACTTTTTAACTACAGAATATGGGATTCTAATCTGGGTTTAGTGACAGTCTAATTTAGAGCCACTACCTATTTTTTGTGTGGTTGACCAAAGTGAGTGTTTTTTTAAAAACATTTTACAAAGTTGTATCGTATTTTAAAATGTAAAAACCATCCTTAACTGGATGGAGGAAGATGGAATTTGACTCTAAGGTCATAGTTTATTGATACCCCCCCCTCCCCCAAGGTATTTTCAGTTATTTAAAGGATACTGTGAAAATTTCAGAAAAAATAAATTATAATTAACTTTAAAAGTGAATATATACCTCATAACCCTTTTAGAAGAAGGTGGAGAGTGCAGCAGCCAAGAGGGGGTCACCATCTTGGGCAAGTCGACCTTTGGTTTCCTCGTCTATGAGATGAGTGATCAGAACTCATGGGTTCCTTCAGGCTGTAAACTTATGATCCCAGACCTCCAGGAACTTTAAGGGTTACTTTTTAATATCCTCTTCCTTTGCTATCTCCTAGAGTTTGACACCTCTAGCCTAGAATGCTTGTAAGGGGCAGGAGTTGTAACCTCTTCCTGGCTTCAAATCCAGCACTTCATCTACTATATCAGACTTCCTTTCATGAGAAGTGACAGTTTTTTATTCTTTAATGAGAAGTTAGCATAATTACTCATTTATTTTTTCTTTTCTGTTCTTTCTCTTCTTCTTTTAGACAAGAGAAGTGGAAACACAGTTCAATACTGGCTGTTACTAGATAGAATTGTACAACAGATTGTTATACAGAATGACAAAGGGCAGGACCCTTATTCTACTCCTTTGGAAAACTTTAATGTCAAAAATGTTGTACGAATGTAAGTGTCTTCCCTTTTTTACATGCTATACTAATGTATGCTATGTTCTCTTAACAAACACACACAAAACATCTGTACTTTGTTCATTGCAAAATATTAGTAAATACTATAGTGTTGTTTTTTTTAATAAGGAAAAGAGGTCTGAAAGTAGATTTGTTATTTTAATGGTATAGGGACTTAGAAGTTAAGTGATCTGTCCAAGGTTACATAGCCATTGTGTGTCAGAGGTAGGATTTGAACTCATGTCTTCCTAGATTCAAGGCTGATTCGTTGTCCTCTGTCCTATGCTGCCTCTCTATTATAGATTATTTCAGTTTTTGCACATTCATTTTAATTTAGACAATTTGGTAATTTCTCTAAAGTGAATTTTTAAAAATCACCTTCAGCCTTAAGTAGTTATTTAGTAAGGAAACTTTTTTATATCTTTATTTAGTAATGAGCTCTACATTAACATCTTGTTCTGTTTATGTAGGTTGGTTAATGAAAATGAAGTTAAACAGTGGAAAGAACAAGCAGAAAGGATGAGAAAAGGTAATAAAGCATTTGAAATATAATAATGTATTTCTAAATGTTAGAAATTGAATCTTTTGTGAATT
>CM053582.1:361355327-361389605 GCA_028627135.1 Pseudochirops cupreus
TCAATAATTCAAATTTATCTTTCCTTTCTTCCCTTCTTCCCCAAGGGCCTCTCTCACACTTAGTCTCTTAGATAGGATTTTTTTGTTGGTTGTTTAAAGAAAAAGCAGTTAGGCCCTGAGGTGTGCGTAGACTTGTCTGTGATATTTCAAATGAGACAGTAAACAGTGCCTTTTGGAGGCCTTAGCAGCCTCAGAATAGCCACATGGCCACCTTCATTTGAGATCAGCTTTCAGTAATCCTTTAAGTATAGAAAACCACTGACTTTGGCAGATTTGGGTGCCACGAAAGGCTAATAGGTGAGCTGTTGGGACTTTGAATGTATTATTGGTGTTATCCTTCAGAAACCAAATGACTGGTAGGGTGAGGGGTCGAGGAGGGAGCTGACTTTGGACTTAATTCGATGCCAGTCATCCACAAAAATGGAGGCCACTTATTTTGTTGATTTTTATAAATGTTGACCCTTTGAGAAGGAAGAAGGAAGGGAGGGAATGAGGAAGGAAGGAAAGCAGGTCATTGATTAAGCATTTACCATATAAAGTACTGTACTATACACCAGGGATACTCATGGAAAATCATTGTTCTTTCATCATGAATCATCTCTCATTGGTTTTATTAACTGTCCCAAATTAAATTTGTGGTTGACAAGCCGCTTCCAAGAGGAGCTTTCTCTGTCATATTCTGCCCACTCCATTTAAGTTTAAAAAAAAAAAAGAACCACTAGTTCTAAATTGTCACTAAATGAAGAGTACTGTTGTCACAGTCATCAGATTGGAAGGAGTGAGAGAGAGAGAGAGAGAGAGAGAGTGTGTGTGTGTGTGTGTGTGTGTGTGTGTGTGTGAATGATGGTCTTTTCTTCCTCTTTTCAATTTTTTATGGCAAACCTTTCCAGAAGATCAGACAACCTTTTGTTAAAGGGACAGTAGAACTGCCTAAGGACAAAGAAAAGAGAACATTTACCTAGGAGAAAAGTTTTAATAACAGCAGATGTTCCAGGGCCACAAATGAGAGAACTTGGGGTGTGGAATGTAAGGGGATGAGAGTGATAAAGAAAAGAGATGTGGAGATCAAAGAGAAGACAGAGATAATAGGAGAAGGTGATGTTGATCAAATGAGGGATGCATAGAACAGCCAGGTGGAAGAAAAACCTGGGGAGGATAGTTGGTAATAGGAAACAGAGAGCAGGGAGCTTTGTGGTCCCTGGGTGGTAGAGCATACGGTAGTGCAGGGAGGACCCCTACAGCAGTCTGAACACAGTATTCACTGATGGAGTACTTATTGAATGGAGAATACTGTGCTCGGTGAGGTATGCAATGGAGCTAAATCATGATCTTCTTTTAGCTTACATTATAGTAGGTACTCTATCTCTCAAAGAACTAGTGTGAAATAACATGTATGTACATTTAAAAAAATGAGTGTAGTGAGGTCAGAGGGGAGGCATGTTGCAATATGACCTCAATAAATTATAATTTAATGAATATATGACATCTTGGCCATAAGTAGGAAGTCTGAAGAACTGATTCTTTTTGACAAAGTTTAATGGGCAGTTTGGGAATAAAGACTATAGCATATTGGGGGGAGAGGGACACATAGTTTTGTAATAGATAATACGAGAGGCATCATGCAGGGTGGGGAACTTTCGGCCTTGAGGCCACATGTGGCCCTGTAAGTCCTCAAGTGTGGCCCTTTGTCCTACTTAGCCAAAGGACCACACTTGAGGACCTACCTATGGGGCCACATGTGGCCTCAAGGCTTCAGGTTCCCCACCCCTGGGATGGAGAAAAGAACTCCAGAATTAGCAACGTTGAGATTATAGTTCTACCTCTGACACAAACTGCCTCTGATACCAGCTATGTGAACCCTGGGCAAGTCACTTAGCTTCCCAGAACCCCCAGGCAACAAAGACTAAGCTGCCAAATAGTTGCTGATGTGCTACAAAAACGGAATCACAGGTCTGGACAAAAATAAAGGGCAAGAATGTAGTAACTTTCAAGAGGAAGAAGGGATAAATGCTCTGATAATAGTTTATATAAGTGGGTATAGAGAGCAACTCCATGTGGATTATGCTCATGTTTATTAAGGTGGTTTGAGGGGTAGAAGCCTTGTGGTTTGGCTTCTTTACCTCTGCAAGACCGATGGAATGCTAAGGGCTTTAGAAAATTAGGAAGCTTGCAGAGAGCTTCTTGCTTTGGGGGCAGGCTAGAATAGAGAATGAACAGAGAAGACAGAAGCAGAAATCAGATGCATAAAGAACTGATCCAATTTTTCAATCAAGTAAAGTAGTTCAGACCTGCTGTGGAATCACCCAATGCTTTATATCTTGGTCACTTATTGATTTAAAGAATGACAGAAATTTGAGAGTTGTAGGTACTTCAGCAACCAGCTATATGCAGTGCTTATCCAAAAAGGAATCTCCACTATTACATAGTCAACAAGTGTTCCATCCAGTCTTGGCTTGAATACCATCCACTGATGTATACAACGTCCACATGTATAACCCATATGAGGTTGCTTACCATCTCAGAGAGAGGGGAGAGAAAGGAGAGAGAGAGATAATTTGAAACCCAAAATTAAAAAAAAAAGAATGTTAAAAATTGGGGGGAAAATATTATTTTAAAAAATGTTTAATGTGATATGGATTCAAGGCCATTCACCTTCCTGGTTGCTCTCCTTTGGATGCTCTTCTGGTTATCAGTGTCCTCCTTAAACTATGGCATCCAGAACTAGACCCAATATTCCAAATGAAGACTGGACAGGGCAAAGTATAGCAAGAGCAGCAGAATATCTTAATTCCTGAAAACTTGGCCTCTTTAAAGCATCTCATGATCTCCTTAGCTTTTTTCCTCTACTATAGAATACTGCTGACTCATATTGAATTTACAGAGAGTTAAACTGCCCATCTTTTTCAGGCAGACCCAAACTACTATCTAATCCTAGCTCCCTCAATCCTGTACTTACAAAACTGATTTTTTGGACCCATTTTTAATACTTTAAATTTTCCCTTTGAGTTTCATTGTCTTAGATTGGATCCAAAACTCTAGTCAGTCAATCTATATTTGGCTCCTCATTCTGTTATCTGATGTGTTAGGTGCCTTTTCTGATTGCCAAATCTGTAGATTTGAGCATGCCATCTGTATCATTGCAAAAAAAATGTCCAATAGCCCAGGTCCAACCACAGATCCCTGAAGCACCCCATTGGAGACCTCCTGCCCCATAAACATTGAACCATTAATGACCACTCCTTGAGTCCATTCATTCACCCACATCTGAGTCCAGATCCTCGTAGCATCATCTATTCCACATCTCCATCTTCTCCACGGAAGAGTGTGGAAGATAGCAGCTCTACCAGATGCTTTGCTAGAATCTAGGTAATTGATACCATTACCTTCATCTCCCAGTTTAATAGTCCTGTTGGGGGGGAGGGAAGGAGTCACAAAAAACATAGAATGTGAGAATGGAAATAATTTGACTAAGGGATCATAGACCAAATTTAATAAAACATGAGCAGAGTAGAATGGTGCAGTGCTAGACCGCTGAACTCGAAGTGATGAAGATTTAGGCTCAAGTTAGACTATTGAGCCTGCGAATGGACCTTGGACAAATCACTTCTCTGAACCCGTTTCCTCATTTTTAGGATAGGAGTGATAAGACTACTCCACAGGGTTGTTGTGGGGATAAAAATGTAAAATGCTTTATCAACTTTAAAGTGTTATATAAATGTGAACCATTATTATTAGTAACACCAGAGTATTGGAAAGGATCTGACTTGAGAGGTCATCTGACTTAACCAAAGCATGACTGTCCTGTACAACAAATGTCACCGGTAGCCATTCAGATCTTGTTTGATGGAATGTAGCAGAGGAATCTAGTAATTTCTTAAGGTCATTCATTCCATTTGTGGACATCTTTGTTAGTTTTCTTTATGAGGAACTGAGTATTATACTGTGCAGGCAAATAGCAACAAAATGATCACAAATAGCATTTTTAACCTTTGAGAATTTAACCCTGGGAATACGCTACAGGTGGAACTTTTCCCCTTTGGTTCTTATTCTTCCCTCTGGGGCCAACCAGAGTAAGTCAGATTCTTCCACTTGACAACCCTCAAGATACTTAAGGTCAAAACTGTTTTGCTGCCTGAGTCTTCTCTAGGCTAAACTCCAGAAGTTCATTCAACCAAATCTTGTATGGCATAGAATGGAGCCCGTTCACCATTCTTATCACTTACCTCTGCACATGAATTAATTTTGTCCATGTCCTAAAATGTGACGGGTGGAACTGAATGTTCTAGGTCAGATCTGAACTGACCAGAGCACTGAATGTAGTAAAACTATTTCCCTTGTGAAGCTCAGCATTCTTAAGGTGCCAAAGTAATTTGAATAAGGCCTATTGCATAATAGGGAAGCCAGGAAAACATATATTGGCTCAGATCACCTTCTTCAACCTAAATCATAATGATTAACTTTTCCTAAAATCTACCTATGTATCTTCCTCAACATCATTCACTTCCACGAGATTTTGAGTTACAAATTTTCTCCCCATCTTTCCCCTACCCAACACCTCAAGACAGCTATCCCACTGTATAACCCGTCCCCCAATCTGTTCTCTCCTATGTCCTCCCCCATTGCCCCTCTGACTTTCCAGTAGGATAGGATGGATCTCCCTACCCTGGTGCCTGTATATCTTAATTCCCAGTTGGATGTAGTTAATAATATATAAATACATATATATTTTTTACTATACTTAACATCTTACGGGCACTTTAAGGGGAGTGAAACGGTGACTCAGTGTTGGGAAAGATAATTTAATGAATAAATACTACGTCTGGAAGTAGCAGTCCTTCCCCACGTTGCAAAAACCTTCTTGAGGGTCCTTTGGCTTGTCAGAATGAAACCCAGCAAATCTGCTTCCTATGAGTTGGGGTTCACTGGTTTCCACTTTTGCGTTGCAAAATAAAGCATTTATTTTTCCTCAAGTTCTCCTAAAGAGTTCCTCAGGCCTTACTGAGTTCAAATTCTGATAGGAGTGCTTAATTTGTGGCCACTCACCCAAAGTTTTCTTAGTGTTTTGTTTTTGAGACATTTTCTAGTGGGACAGAGAAGCCCAAAGGTGGGTGAGGTGGCAGGAATGCTGGACTTGGAATTCAGAAGACCTGACTCTCTCCCTACTGGGTGACATTGGGCCCAAAGCACTCTGAATGTCCTTTTATGGCTCTCTAAGATGGAGATAATGTTTGTGGAACCTATTTCATAATAAGAACAAATGGAATAAAACATGAAAAGTGACTTGAATACCTTCAAAGTGCTATGTAAGGGTAAGATGTAAATTGACTTCCTAAAAAATGGAATGTATATCCAAGTCTCTTGTTGCTTTTCTGTACTGGACCTATGATTTCAGTGATGATGGATACTGAGAACTCCATATGAGGAAAAACTCGCCAATGCAGACTGCAGCTGGCTTTACAGCTTGCAGTCTTACTTGCCTAGTGGGAAAGGAGCAAGCATTTCTTAAGGACCTACTGTGCATCAGATACTGTGATAAGCACTTTATAATTACTCTCTCTCACAGCAACCCTGTGAGGGAGTTCACTATTATTAACCCTACTTTATAATCAGGAAACTGAGGCAGATGAGAGGTAAAGTGAATTTGTCCAGAGTTACATAGCTCATGCTTGAGACCAGATTTGAACTCAGGTCTTCCTGACTTCTGGTCTAGAGCTTTATTCATTGCTTACTTTGCTGTCTTAGTGCCTAGGGACATGAAGAATTGATGTGCCTTGCCAGAGGTCTCACAACCAGTTTGTGTCAGATATAGGACTGTGACCCAGATCTCCTTAATTCCTCAAATCAACACTTTAACCAGCATGCTTCCTCCCTATGGTCCTACTACCTGTATTAATGCTTACAGTCGAGAGGAATGTTTCCATTAGACTGGGAGCTCCTTGAGAACAGGGACATTGTATCCCCACGATACCTGCCATGTAGCAGACATGGGGTAAGTGTTTACTGACTGACTGATTCATCTTAATGGGGGAAGTAAGAGAGCAAACAAAAAATGTTTTCTGCTCTTCTCCATGTACCTTTTTTCTGCATAAAGTCCTGTAATTTTGAAGAGTTCCTTTGGCAAAATGATTTCATGCCCTATTTTCATAGAACATAGTGATCTGCAGCAGAAATTGGAAAAGAAAGAAAGAGAGTGTGATGCCAAGAGTCAAGAGAAAGAAGAGATGATGCAGACCTTAAATAAAATGAAAGAAAAGCTGGAAAAAGAGTCCTCTGAACATAAGCAAGTCAAGCAACAGGTGGCTGACCTCACAGAACAGCTCCAAGAACTCAGCAGGGTGAGGGGACTTTGTGAAGTTTTCCATTTATGGTTAAATGTGGAGGTCGGATTTTGATCCAGTGGGTGTCCAGGGTTCTGCATCTATCCCTAACTAGATTTCTGGTTGCTGAAATCAAATGAAAGACCTGTCATCTTATTTACCACTGTAATAACTGTGAAACTTGAGGGAGCCCCTCCCTGCCTTTAAGGCAGAGGTAAATAATGTGGAAGGCAAGTTAATGTAATTGGAAGGAGAGGGATAAAAGAGGAAGGGTGCTGGTATTTGTGGTTGCCTTTTCCTGTTAAGTTTAATATGCATTAATGAGATTCAGGCTCCTTTTCCTTAAAAGCTAAATTTATCGAGAATGTTATGATGACAGAGAAACTAGTACTTGGGACATGGACGTTGTAATGTTAAAGATCAGGTGAAACAAAAACATAACGAATGACGCAGGAAGTGACCCGGGAAAATCCCAGTGCTTCCCTCTTGTAGACACCTTGTATATTGAGGTGGTTGGTGGAGTGGCATCAGGAATACCAGGATTCAAATCCTTTCACTTGGGGTTTATGGGCTGTGTGACTGGGGAATTCCCTTCACAACTCGGACTGTCTACTGTAGGTAAAAGGAGTCATGTCCTAGGAATTCCAAATGCTGAAGAGTCACAGATTAATTGTCCATTCACCTATTTTAATCATTACTAATGCAGCCATCTTTGGAAGTATTAAATCCTTATTAACCAACACTTTACATAAAGATAGAATCTCCATTTTAGCCCCCAAAGTCTAAAATAACAGTGAGGATGTGAGGTTTGCAAAAGAATTGATGTAGGTTGCTTCCCAGCTGCACTGTGAATGCTATTAATATGCCCATTTTATAGACAAGAAAACTTTCTGAAACAAGTGATGTACCCAAGATCACGCAGCTAATGTTTCTGAGTTCTGCTGACCCAAGTTAGACGCTCTCCACTGTCCCACTCGGCTCCCTGTGAAAGGGACTTAAAACAAACTTCCTTGAAAGGCTCTGTATTGATTGCCCTTCCTTTGCCCTTTTACGTTTGCAGAGGGCTGTTTGTGCATCCGTTCCAGGTGGCCCTTCACCCGGAGCCCCAGGCAGTCCCTTTCCTCCCCCTACTCCAGGATCTCTTCTTCCTCCTCCTCCACCACCGCCTCTGCCAGGGGGAAGTCATCTTCTGCCTCCGCCTCCTCCAGGTGGTCCTCCTCCCCCACCAGGACCTCCTCCTTTAGGAGGAATAATGCCACCTCCAGGTGCTCCTCTCGGTCTGGCCCTCAAGAAGAAAAACATTCCCCAGCCCACAAATGCCCTGAAGTCCTTCAACTGGTCCAAGCTCCCTGAGGTAAGCCATTTATCTCCTGTCATTTTGTGCCTAGTAGGCAGCATGATTCTGTCACTGTAAAGGAAAATGACCCTGGCTGTTAGATGGTTTGATTTTCTCAGTGTGAATTCCATGGCCTCCTCTCCACAGATATTTAAAGGAGAAAAACCTCTGAATGAATGACACCTGGTTTATCCAAACCAATAAGTACATTTTCAACATTCAACAGAATGAATAAGTTGATACAGCAGCAATCTTTATAACACAATTGTCTCTGAATTTTATTTCATTTTTATTTTTTTGGTGTAATTAGGAAATGTAGCATTTTATCATCTTGATATTTTCAGAACAAACTGGAAGGAACCATATGGACTGAAATTGATGATTTGAAAGTATTTAAAAACCTTGATCTTGAAGACCTAGAAAGGACTTTCTCAGCTTACCAGAGGCAACAGGTAAGCAGCAAGACCTGTTCCCCAAGGTCCCTGAATTAGCTAGAATGCATTTACTCATGACTAAGATGTACCACGTGCCATCACCATGACATGAAATGAAAGGAGCATTAGATTGATTCAGACCCAGTAATTACAACCTCATTCCTGGGCATCTAATTCTGCGAAAGATTTACTTGTTGCGTGGCTTAGCACATAAATGCATGGAAGAGCCTGTGTGCGTACGTTAAGCATCCATCTAGGCAATATGAGCGTTTGGGACTTTTGAGCTAGTAAGTACTTGGAACATGGATGTTATAACGTTAAATATCAGGTGAAACAAAAACCTAACGAATGATACAGGAAGTGACCCGGGAAAATCAGTGATCACCTTTTTTAGACACCTTGTATATTGGTGTCACCTGAAGGAAAGTGTTAATGGCAATCAATCAACAAGCATTTATTAAGCTCCTTAGGTGGCAGGTACTGTGTGCTGAAGATACAAAGACAAATGAAACAGTCCCTGCCCTCAAGGAGATTGTGATCAACCATGTGCCATGCTTAAAAGTGTATACAAAATAAGTACAAGGCCAGTGTGGTAGGGACTAATATGTTAAGGGTGGGAATCAGAAAAAGCCTCGTGTAAGAGGTGACATTTGATCGGAACTTTGAGTGAAATCTGGGATTCTAAGAGGCAGAGGAGAGGAGGAAATGCATCTTAAACGTAGGGGCAAGGGACCACCTATGGAAAGGCACAGAGATGGAATGTTGTGTGGGAAAGACATAAAGTTGGGTGATTTGGCTAGACCAGGAGTGGGGAATCTGCAGCCTCAAGGTCACGTGTGGCTTTCTAGGTCCTTGGGAATGGCCTTTTGACTGAGTCCAGGTTTTACAGAACAAATCCTTTTATTAAGGGGCTTTGTTCTGTGAAGTTTGGGTTCAGTAAAGGTCTATACTTGAGGACCTAGAGGGTCACACAGGCTTCAAGGCCACAGGTTCCCCACCCCTGGCACAGAATACATGAAAGTGAGTCATATGAACTAAGTATGGGAAAGTAGGTTGGGGCCATGTTATGAAGCACTTAAAATGCCATACACAATGAAATGTTTATTTGATACTAGAAGTCAGAGGGAGCCACTGATGTTTACTGAACAGAGAGATGACATAGTCAGACCTATGCTTTAGGTAGGTCACTTTTGCCATTGTGTAGAGGATGGACTAGTGAGACGGGAGACTATTTAGGGGGCTAATGCAATAACATAGGTGAGAGCTGATGGGTCAGTCAACAACCATTTGTTAAGAACCTACTATGTGCCAGTCAGTGTGCTAAGCACTAGGGCTATGAATAAAATAAAGACATTCCCTGCCTGCAAACAGCTTATAATTTAAAGAGTGATATGGATCAGAACTCAGGTGGGGAGGGGTGCCCTTGTGAGTAAAATGAATGGGATGAATGCCAAAGATGCTATTAAGGTGTTATAAACTAGACATGGCAGCTGATTGGGCATGTGAGGTGAGTGGAAATGAGAAATTATGGATGATTCTAATTGTGGATGACCCTGTGTGCCTGGAAGGATGGTAGTGTGGGTTGGAGGAAGAAGATAGTTTTGTTTTGGACATATCAAGTTTGAGATGTCTGTGGGACATGCAGTTGGAAATATCTAATAGACAGTTTGTGATAAGGAACTGAGCTCAGGATTGAGGACTATAGATAGATAGATAGATATATTTTATCTGCATAGAGATAATTGAATCCAAGGAAGCTAATGAGAGTAGGTAGGAAAGAGCCCAAGAAAGAGATTTAAGGACAGTTAGGAGGGTGGGACATGGATGATCATCTAGCAAAACTTATTGGGAAGGAGTAATCCAACAGGTAGAAGGAGAATTAAGAGAATAGTACCATGAAAACCCAAAGGGACGTATTCGGGAAGAGAAGGATGGTAGGCATTGTCGAGTACCAAAAAGATTGGTCATACAGGAGAAAAATGCCCTCCAGGAGCTTTCATTCTATGAAAGGAGAAAACATACATATGTGAATATTATAAAATAAATACAAAGCAGTTTTTAGGAGGGGATGGGCAAATCTGGGAGGATAAAGATTGAGAAGAGACTGTTAGATTTTGTAAATTAAGAGATTATTGGCAACCTTGGAGACAATTTCAGTTTTATGGTGTTCAATATGCCAGTCAGTCAACAAGTATTTATTAATTCCTTGCTGTGTTTTAGACACTTGGCTAAGTTGTGGGGATAAAATAAATGGGGGGAAAAAAGCCAAACACACAAAAAAATCATAATGAGGCTAGAAATCAAATTGTAAGGGATTGATAGCTGAATGAGAAGAGAAAAAGTGGAGGCAATGAGAATGGAGGGTTTTTTTTCTAGGACTTTGACTAAGAAAAGGAGGGGAGATCTGGCAATAGATTGAAGGGGGGGGGTGGTAAGGGGTGTTGTGGACATAGTTCTTGAAAGCCTTGGTTTGCATGGTTCAAAGTTGATTTGTGCATGTAGCAAATGGCTGTCGTAGCTGGGATATTTGATGGAACAGATGGGGTCTGTTACAAGTGTGTGGGAAATCAAGGAGCTGGATTTTGGTGAAGATTTATTGCCAGACAGATGGAGGAGGAAAAAATGGAGAAAAGGGTTTTTGTCATCAAAGCTGACAAATGACAAAGAGGATTGAGAAGAGTGTGGGAAGTAAGGATGCTAAATGTGCAGAATTAGAGAAGCCAAAGCCAATATCAGAGCAAAAGAGAGTAGTGTGGTCACAGCAACAAGACAGAAATGATAATCTTGGTTAAAAACCTTACATCTGGATTGTACCGGACTTGCGTAGCCAGGGTCATCAAGCACCTCAAATTCAAATTTTGGAATTTCCATTTTTTTCCTCAAATATATCTTAACAGAATTTATTCATTATTGTAGAAATAAAGTGGTTCCAAGGTTGTTTGGAAGGTAATTTTGAGCAAAATTATGAAAGAAGTTATGATTATTTAGCAATAAATCAGAAAAGATAAACTAGAATGACAAAATTGCAAAGGAATTGAAAATCAGAGGGTCAGAAAGAGAAAATCAGTTTGAGAAGAACTAATAAGTGAAACTGTCAAAAAAATAAAGGACTTGAGAAAGGGAGCTGTGGTACCATTTAAGTGGGAATGAACTTGTGGAATATTTATACAAGGAGGGTTAAAGGCAATTATAGAGGTTACGGGGCCTCTCAAATGAGAGCGCATTACTATCCTGGTAAATTACATATAGATTGCTGGCCCCACCATTCAACACGGTGATCAGTTTTCTTCAGGAGAGCAGTGGATCTGTTTTGATTAAGTCTAGTTTAATTATCCAGTAAGGTGAATAAGGGTGTCGGGAAAGCTAAAGGAGGCAACGCACTAATCCCCAAGGCAAAAGATAAGCTGAAGATAATCCGGCATGTTTTCAGACTTATCTTGCTTATCACTTTAAATATTGCTTTCAATTCACCAAAGGTCAAATGCTTCGAATTATTCCTAAAGAAAGAATACCTGCCAGTTTAGAAATAGAAGCTTTCTCTCTAATCCCAAGTTACACTTTTTTATTTTTTATATAAATGCAAGATGAAACTCTTAAAATTATTTAAATGAAATGTGATAAATGGTGCTGCTTTTTTTCAAATTGTGAAGCCCAAAACCAGAGCGTTTCTATGATAAACAGAGGGGTAATGAGGGAAAAGGAAATGAATTCTCAAAGAACATTGATTCTAACAGCATTAAATTCTTGGAGCTCAAAATGCTTCATTTGCAGTCTCTCTGATGTACCATAAAAATATCCTGCCTTTGGCAATTAAGAGAGACCTCGAATTCAGATGAAACAGAATTGTGTTTTTAAAAAAAATAACATTTATCCCAATGCTGTTTATGATTATGTGGCAGATGCTGAGGATGCTATTCTGCTGTATAATATCTGTCACGACAAACTGAATTCAGTACAGCTTAAGAAGTCTCAGGCCCCCTCCAGGTGATTTTGATTATCAAGGAATAGAGACAAGGACCAGATCTGTGATTTCGTTGCTACAGGAAACTTCTGGATGAGGAACCTCCTTCTAGCAATGCAGATCAACTTGTAGTCTTAAAAGTGCTGCCTAGAGCCCAGAAATGGTAACTGACTGGCCCAGGGTCACACAGTATGTATCAGAGGCTCAACTTGCATCTAGGCCTTCCTAGATGAGAGGCTGGTTTTCTATCCATTATCACACACTGATCTTTTTTCCTTTCTTTTTCTTTTTGGTTAGCAGACCATCTCATTAAAAGGTGGTTTTATGTAAAAGGCTCTTTTACATAAAAGGTAATCTCACAGAATGAAGTAAGGCTCAGATGTATTGCTAGGGGCCAATTCAGATGTACCAAGTACTATCTTCATTTCTAACCCCTATAATAACTGATTGTTTTGATCAAAAAACTTGAACAACTGCTTGGAAATTTCAAGAAGAGAATTTGTTAAAAATCAAAAGTACTGGACACTTTGTAGAGGTTCTCCTCATGTCTGAGCATGTGGGCTGCATTTATTTTAATAGCAGGTGGTTAAAAGGCCCAAGTTTACAAGACTTGTAATTAACTGGCTTTCAGCAGAAGGTGTAGGATGATGTCTCTCTGTGCCAAAAAGCTCTGGGATGGGTACACAGACAGTATGTGAGATCTGGTAAAAAGAAAGGGTGGAGAGAGTGTTATAATTGGGTAATTGCCATAGCAACTAATTGCTGTTTAAGTAATCGGTAGTAGTCACAGACTAGACCAGATAAGAAAACTCTTTATGTGTTTAAACACTAAGGTAGCTTGGAAAGAGGGAGTAAGACTGGCTATTTACTAATGCTTCCAAGCACGAGGCATTGCCACATTTTGGTATAGTGCTTCCGGGAGGGAAGTTTCAACACAGCTGCTTAGTGTAAGTAATTAAGTCTCATTTTCTTTTTAAAACTGATGAGCAATGAAATTGAAACAGTTTTTTTTGAGAAGGGATGATTTTTTTAAATATAATTTTTGATATCCCAGAAGGGAGAGTTCAGTCATTTAAATTTGTTACAGGAGGAACAGAAATAAATGGTCATTTCTGTGACAGAATGTTTAAAATCTTCTAAAGGATGCCCATTAGCTGAATCATCCTCCTCCAGACCTAGTGACATCTTTCTGATTAATAGGGACACCAAGGGCAGAACTCATTTGCCCTTCGGTCTTTACCAAGTAACACTTAATTGTTAGCACCCTTGAAAACTGCTCCCATGTTTAAAATGTTTCCCATGGTATAGTCACTCATTTATTTGAAGTTACCCTCTGGTTTCCTCCATTTCCAAAGACAAAGGAAAAGGAGCAATTTGGTATTGTCACCTATGAAAGAAACTGCATGATGGAGTCAGGAACACATGGATTCAAGTCCCTCTTCTGACATGCTCTTTGTCTAGGGATGGCATTTAATCTCTTTGATCCTTGTTTTCTTGTTCTGTAAAATGGGATGTTTCTATGGGCCGCAATCTTCAGGGTTGGAAAAATCTCCCAGGATCTCAGAATGATGAAATTGTCAATACTAGGAGGTGGGATTGAGGGGAATATATTCTTAATTGGAGATCTCTGGGAAGGACCAAAAGAGGATCCAGTGACTTCATGTGCTGCCTCAACACATATCTTTAAGAAGGGCTCTTGAAAGTAGCGTTTTGTCCTATGGCTCTTTCTGTTTTAAGGGTGTCGGCCAGTTTGAGTGATTAAGGTGTTAAGAATATCAAAATTTAAAGTATGATTTTAAACAAAAATTTCTTGCTGTCATTCTATTCAAATCGAGAGAAAAGTGATTTAAATCTATTCTTGAGTGATCGTTTTGTGCCCCACTTAAGCACTTCACAGTGATAAATATAGTGCGTTCAATATAATTTTGTTCTCTGTTCAGAATTCAGCAGCAACATTTATCCAGTGCCAGCTGTGGGGAGAAACAGCATTTAGATATAAAATACATGAGCCCATCCTCCTGGAGTTAATAGCCTATTGTAAGGTGATAAGACACAGATAATTGTAATGTATGACATTACATGATAAGTGCATTTAGTCTGTGGAAAGAACATTGGGTCGAGGAAACCCAATACATGGGTTAGAAACTTGGATCTTATTTTCTTTTATGACTTGAGACAAGTCACTTGTCTATAAAGAAAAATGAGAGGGGTTGAAATAGATCATCTCTAAGATCATCCCTTTCAAATATCAGCTAAATACTGTGATGCCTGGCACATAGTAGGAGCTTCATAAATGTTGATCGATCCCAAAGAGTTAGAAGCAATGTCATATGAGGTCCAAAGAAATAGGGCACCCAGAGAAGGACAAAGAAAAGCTTCGTGGAGTGGGGAGAGGCCTTTGAATTGGGACACAGATTAGTCTGTGTTAGCAGAGACACAGTGTTTGGAAGGAGATAATGAGATAAGTTGGAAAAGTGGGATATGGGGTAGATAGGCTGTAGGTGTCCTTGAATGCCAGGCAAA
Organism: Pseudochirops cupreus; assembly: GCA_028627135.1. Classification (NCBI taxonomy): domain Eukaryota; kingdom Metazoa; phylum Chordata; class Mammalia; order Diprotodontia; family Pseudocheiridae; genus Pseudochirops; species Pseudochirops cupreus. Next base: position 361,369,899 of record CM053582.1, read on the forward strand.
GGTATTTGAAGGTCACTTGTTTGGGAATAGAAAGTTCCAAGTGGTTTCTGAGCAGAGCAGGATGATGTGATTTTTATAGGAAAGGAAGATTATTCTGGTATTCAAATTCTCTGATTTGGAGAAGGGAGAGAGTAGATGCAGAAAGACCTGGTATGGGTCATTGCAATTGTCCACATAAGTGGTAATGAGGGGGCCTACTTGGCGATATCAGTAAAACTAGAAAGGAGGAAAGCCATGAGAGATGGTGAGAAGGCAGGATTGACAAGATGGATAGCCCATTGGATGTGAGTTAAAGGAAGAAGAAAAAAAAAGTTAAGAACATCGAAGCCTGAGTGAATGGTGATGCTGTAGACCAGTGATTCTCAACCTTCCTAATGCCGTGACCCTTTAATGCTCATTTGTGGGCGGACCTGCCTGGAGACAGATAGAGGAGCCGTGTCTCATTCCTAAAACCATCAGAAGTATGCGTTTTCCGATGGTCTTAGGTGACCCCTGTGAAAGGGTCATTCAACCCCCAAAGGGATTGTGACCCGCAGGTTGAGAACTGCTGCTGTAGACAAACTGGGGAAAGTCAAAAGAAATAGCGAGTATAGGGGGAAAGTTAATCAACTCAGTTTGAACATGACGAGTTTGAGGTACCTGTGGAAGATCATCCTTGGCAGTTGGGGGTAGCTCAGAGAGATTAGGTAGAATGAAGGTATAGATTTAGAGGAGAGAATGTAGCAAGAGAAGAAAGAGAAGAGGACTTTGTGGTTTTTTAAAATATCTTACATCACAGAGGAAAGCTTGAGTAGCTTTTCCTTGGAATGTAAAACAAAGGACTTAATGAAGGACTTTGTTCAATGTGGACATTTTTGGTCGTTTGAAGTTTTGTGGAACCAGTGCGTTTTCCGAAGTATCACTGCCCTAGCACTGCTTTTTAGAGAGTGATTGAAGCCCATTGGTGAACTCACCGATATTTCTGATTGTTTGTGACTGATTGCAATACTGCTGATTTTTATATTTCAGAAAGTGCATGATGTAACCTTCATTTAGCCTGAACCGATCAGTTCGTTTTTGTGTGATTCATTACTGTCCGACTGAGGATTACAAATAATTACAAATTGGAAACCCCTCATCTTTGGGGTTGTCAATATCTATGAAATGGTACATATATTATTACAAGAGAAGCTTGTATCAACAGCTCCCCCAGGACAAGGTGCAAATAGAGGTGTTCTCTTCTCATCTATGAGTACCCCAACAAAAAAAAGTCTAGTTTTCTAACTCAATTCAGATGGGTGGAAACCTAGTGTAGGACATATCATTTGCCATAAGAATCAGCTCTTTGACTGTCGAAGCTAACTTCTGATTTCAGAGTGAATAATTGAAGAGTTTTCAAAAATTGGATCTTTAACTTTTGTATGAAGACATTCCTTTTAATCTTAGCTATCAAATGGAAACATTTGATTTAGGTTTGAAAGGTGATATTATATGATGTCACAATCTTCAAAGGCAAAGAATACTTAAAGAATTAACCATGCTTTCTCATAAAGTTGTGCCCACTCCTAGCATATCATCCTAAATTCTGAGAAAGTGAGAGGGTAGCATTTTGGGCCGATAGACACAGCATTTTTTTTTTCATCTTCTCATGCTGGTGATTGAGGATTGACAGTGGTGCCTTGCTAGTTTATAATTTCATTGAAAGCTGAACAAACTCAATCAGTAAATATTTATTAAGTACCTACTATGTGCAGGGCATGGTGCTAAATTCAGGAGAAGTGGGCTTAAATTTTCCCATAAAGCACATAGCGTGAAGAGCACCAGCTAGAATTCTAATTTCTTCTTGCTGTGAGAGTTTTCGCATCTGAGAATGAATTATCAGAAATCTTTAGAAGCTTCTCCTTTGGAGGCCTATAAAAACCAAAGGATTTGTTTCCATCTGGCTGCAGCGATGTAGGTGTGGTTCTCCCTGAAGGTAGGGGAGTAATTTAAGAGGAACCATTGGGGCCCATTCCAGTTTGGAACTTTTTGAGCCTCCGAAAGCAATGCATTCTTATAAAGAAGGGAAGGGGAGTTTTGGGGGTGTACGGGGAAAACTGACATCACTGGGGGGAAAGTTGTTTGTTGGCTATTGTCTTATTTAAAGATGCTATTCTAGGAAAGTGATCACTGCTTGGATGTGTGGGATAGGAGGAAGATAAACTTTTTGTTTCCCACTAGAGGAATTTTATGAAACAGTTCATTGACCCTGGCAGTATTGCCAGGACCAATGAGACCTTAAGGAATACATTGAGCAAATATTTCTTGTCCAAGTTTTTGGCCTGAAAACTGCAACAGACTTTTTACAATCAAGTTTTAGTCCATCCAACTTTGAAAAATTATGTAACAAAAGCTGTAACTTCCCTATGTGAGATACTTCTTTATTTTCCTTTTTCCCTTGCTCCAAATATTTTCTGTATGTTTAATTAGAAATTAATCTTTTGTATTGGCCTCCTTGAATAACATTTGAGGCAAATGGGCTCTAACAATGCCACCAGCATTTCTTTCTATTGGAAACTTTCTTCCCTTCATTTTAAGTGTTTTCTTTGTTTTCATCTCTTAGTGGCTCTCACAGGCAGTCGTAATCACATAAAAATACAATTATAACTTTTAGGACTTCAAATATCTTTCTGTTCCATTTCCTTTATTAATAAATGTTTGTTGAATGTAATTGAATAATATAAGGAAAACTTAGGGTTCTAGTCTTATTGAGAACCTTTAAAGTACTAATTTTGTAATTCATTATATAGCTTCATACTATCTATTAACCTGATAAATATTCCCTTGGTAAAAATGTGGAACAGCATGAAGACAAGCATTGGTCCCTAGAGAACTCTCTTCATGTTGACACCAACTATTAATTCACCTTTTTTTATATATAGCTGTTCAACAAGATCCACCTAACTCCCATCCCGTTCCTCTTTCTCTTGGTTCACATAAGGCAGAGTAATGTCAAAGCTCAGTGAAATGAAGGTACTTCAGCTATGTTGAGTTATAGTATGACCATCATTGAGGACATTGAGGTAGAATAAAGATATAAGTCATGAGATTTGTTGAGATGACAGAACTGAGATAGGGCATTGAGAGAGAAATCAACACATACTGTAGCTATCAAAAACAAAATATAGAAGACTATGAGCTCCTTGAAAATGGATGAAAAATGACCTCCTCTTGCACGAATCTGTAACACGGATCTGGACAGGGTGATATCAACAAATGGAGGGAACCCCAGAGTGGAGACATTATAGGGAGTATCTAGTGATGACAATGAGGATGAGCAAAGAGCGTTTACACCTGTGCCTTCCACTGGACCAGTGTGTCAATGAGTATGACAATAGGCACACCCAGTACTAGAAAGGGTAGCCTGTGATGCACAGTCTGTCAGAGGCAGAGCTAAGTTTCCAGAAGAGCAAAAAAAGATGCAATAGAAAAGAGAAAGAAGTCCAGGATGAAAGAGACTTTGTTAATGAAGGTACAGGGTTTCCAAATGACAGAGGAAAGGTAGCAATGAAAGAGCTAGATGATGGTGACAGCAAGAAGTAGCTGTGGAAGAAGGTCTGTGTTTCAGCAGAGTGCAGCTGTGAATCACAGGTATACAGGGAGGAGGAGATGGTAGAAGCCTATGTATCATATAATTCTGTTACCAGTTTTCCTGAATACTTGATGACTTGTGGGGATTTTTGCTGTGACTACTAAATCGCATGTTTTTGATTGCCTTTTCCATGCTTCTGCTATGGCTGTAGGATTTCTTTATCAACAGTAACTCCAAGCAGGTAAGGGAATGATTGCCAAAAGTTTTGTTTAATGTAACTGGCTCATAGCCAACTTGGAAATTCTTAGTCATGTTTGTCTGTAGACAATACAAAATGCAGTGCCTGTTGAAAATCACATTGAATGCTTAACTATAGCAAGGTTCATTCAGACATTGCATGTGTGCTCTGAATCTCAGGATGCCAGGAAGACAATTGAAGCATAATTTCAACTTTTTTCCCCTTAAACTAAGCTGATGTTTAATAACAAAGCTATCTCATTTTCCTGCATTTCATTGAAACATCCTAGAAAGCATTTATGAATCCTGAAATTTAATTATGTAAAAATTGCATATTTTTGTTCTTCACAACAAGCTTTTTCTGCTGATTCTTCTAACACCTCCTTACTTAGCTATGGCAAAATAAATAAAAAGCTTTGTTTCTCGTGTCTGTCCTCTTATTTGATCCCCGATGTCTTTGGCTACCTGTGCAGGAAGAGTAGGTGACAAATGTGTTATAGAAATCAAAAGTTTGAACTGATCCCTTGAACAGTCTGTCCTGCTCCAGAATGATAAGGTGCCAACTGTACTTGGTAACCTCCTGGCGCATGTAAAATAGTCTGCAAGGATGTATTGTTCAACCTTTTGGGTGTTTGTGATGGAAATAATTCTAGCGTGAATGAATAAATGAATACTGCACATGTCTCAAGTGGCCAGTGGAAGACCCAAAGTGAACTTGATTCATTGTGGCAGTTCTCTGAGGGAGGGAGCTTGGGGAGACAGCACACGTATACACAGGGGGAAATGCTCATTAATAATTTATGTTGGATTGTATTGTCATCACAAACTCTGTACCTCAACATAATCATTGTTAAAATGTGTCATTCTTCATTGTTTTTCTTTTGAAGGCTAGATTGTAGTCTTTGTTTCTGGTTTCATTTTTTGACATATGAGGAAACCTTATTTTTATGAGAGAGAGGGAGAGTGTGTGTGTGTGTGTATGTGTGTGGCCAGAATGTCTTTGTTTGACTTTCATGGATTCCTGTCATGCCCTTTATAGAAAGAAACAGATGCCATTGATGACACATTGAGTTCCAGACACAAAGTGAAAGAACTTTCGGTGATTGATGGCCGGAGGGCGCAGAACTGCAACATTCTGCTCTCAAGGTATTGTCAATGTTGAGAAAAATAAGCATTTGTGCAGGGAATGATTCTGGTGTGTGACTCATGGCTGTGTAGATTTGTAAATATATGTAGTAAACATATTGTAAACTTTAAAAATTGTAAGCCTGTTGGGAAGTCTGTTTCCATGTTGTATTACTAATTAGGGTAAGTGATACTTATGCCTCCCTCTGGGCAACAACTAGGGATGTTTGAAACTTCTTTAGAATCTCTTTCTATATAAAAATACCACAGTACTTAAAACCTTAAGTAGAAATTGATTTGCACCTTGCCACATGTGGCCTGGAGGCCATAGCTTCCTCATCCTGATCCTTGACACTCAAAAAGTGCTTTTGTTGTAGGTTATTTGCATAACAAAATTAAGGTTTTTTTGTTGATTTTCATTGGCCTTTTTATCTTCCTGGTATACATATGTTTGCCTCTGGGCTAGCTCACTGTATCCCCATCCTATAACAAATATTGGGATGTTCCCATTTTAAATGTCGTTGGTCTATTCCTTCAAGCTTTGGTTCCCTTCTGGCCTTTTGTTTTAACATTTTCTTCTGTTGCTGGTTTGTTTTTTTTTTACTAATTAGAAAATTCAAACCAAAATAAATGTTAAATTTCAAAATTCAGTCTTCGGGGACACATTCACATAGCATCCAAACCGGAACAGAGGGAAGGAAAACGGAACATTCTGACTGCAAGTTCTCCTTCGGCCACAGTTGGGTTGGTTGGTGCCATCACATTTAACTCTTCGGTTTCTTATTTCTTTCCTCATGTTAATTCAAGTTAAGGGTGGTTGCAGTGATTGTCAGGAGTAATGGAAATACGTATTTTTTTTAATCTACAAAATTTTTTTTGATGTGTGAGGGGAGTCATGCTGGGCAAGTTCTGCTATGAAAACTTCACATGGGTTAACATTGTCATAAGGAGAATTTTTTCAGGAATACAAATAATGAAACACATTTCTTTTTTCTCTGGTTTTAAAAACTGCTTTTGAGAAAAGACCTTTGTAATGCAGAGAGCTAATTTTATGCTCTGCCTTGTGTTATTGTTCCATATTACTCCAGAGATAAAATCTCGTGGTGTGGGAGAAATGAGTTTAGATCACTCAGTTTTAATCTGGTAACATGTGAAAAATTGATGTGAACATTTCAGTTCAGTTCAATGTCTAACTGAAAAACATGTTTCTGTGCTTGCCTGGGATTCATTCACCTCACATATTCCCACTTTTACCCCCTGAATGCCTTTTGAGGTTATTTCACATTCTCTATTGTACTAAAGAAGAATGTAAATTTTCCTCAGGAAGTCACCATTGAAAATAATTTGAAGACAATTTATATACATGATGGAATATATTTAAGGTTCCCCATCTCCCTTTGAAAAATAATGTTGTCGTTCAGTAGTTTCTGATTCTGTGACCCCACATATGGGGTTTCCTTGGCAAAGATTCTAGAGTGGTTTGCCATTTCCTTCTCCAGTGTGTCCCCATTTTACAGATGAGGAACTGAAGCAAATAGGAGATGAGTGCCTTGCCCAGGGTCACACAGCTAGTAAGTGTCTGAGACTGGATTTGTACTCGGGTCTTCATTACTCCAAGCCTGGTGCTCTATACACTGTGCACCTAGCTGCTCCTGACAAATAATGGGTTCTTACGTAAATGCTGCATTAGATGAAGATTTTTAAAAATAATTTTTAATCTTTTAATTCTTTTTCCCCCCTCACATTATATCCACTGTGGGTTTTTTTTTTAATGTCATTGAAGTGCAGAAGAAACTATTTGAAAAACTTTTCAAAAAGGTTGTTGTTTCTCATTTCTGTGCCATAGGGTTAAAATCCCTATGGGAGTAATTACATTGATCCAGTTCCTTGCAGACAGATTGTACTCAACAGGGGCTGCTGAGCTTTACAGAGAAACTTGTAGCTTTTCCTGACTTTGCCTATCCAGTTTCTGAAGAAGTGGTTTTATTCTAATGCCATATAATGTATTCTCTCCAAATGTATCATAGATTGCAGTGATTTTTAGGATTGCAGCTCTCCACAAATACTCCCTTGAAGTGATCAAATTTAATTTAATTTAGTCCAGTTTTAAAGGGGATGAATTAAAATCTGTCCCATACAGTTTGACATAAATTATTGTAACTGATAGAAGGAAAGTTTCTTTTCAGTGAACACTGATTCACACAGAAGAGGAAACTTTTTGTAACCTGTTAGAGCTGCCCTGAAGTGTAATGGGCTGCTTTGGGGGAAGTCTTAGGGTCTTTTTTTGTTGTTGTTGGCTTTTTGGCAGGGGGAGGGTTGGGCAATTGGGGTTAAGTGACTTGCCCAAGGTCACACACCTAATAAATGTCTCAAGTGTCCAAGGCTGGATTTGAACTTGGGTCCTCCTGACTTCAGGGCTGGTGCTCTATTTCACTGCACCACCCAGCTGCCCCAAGTCTTAAGGTCTTTAAGCAAAGGCTCTGTAATTTATTAAGGGGGAGATGTTGCAGGTGGGATCCTTGTTTCAAGTACGAATTGGATTAATCAGTCGTCCCTGAAGCCTCTTCCAGTTCTCAGGTTCTGGGATTAAAGGGACTCTGGTCTGTATGGCAGAACTAGGGTTGTGTTCTGAGTGGTCCAGTAATGGTTGGGTTTTCTTTTGTGTGTCAGTAGTGGTCAGCACAGTGGCCAGCACACAGTAGTAGATGCTTAATAGTTGCTTCATTAATCATCTTGTTATGGGCCCTACATTTAGGGAGAACATTGATAAAACAGCGAGGATCCAGAGAGGGTTGAGTGGGATGGTGGTGGTGGGGGGGGGCTTCCAGGCTTAGGCTTGGTTGGGATTTAGTGGCTGTTAAAATATTGTGGAAGTCTGTCCAAAGAAGGCAGGTCAGACTTTTGTGTCTGGATGGAACAAGGAGTAATAGGTGAAAGTTTCAGGGAGATATATTTGGGCTTTATGTGACTGAAGACATTTTGAACATCTAGAAATTCCTCCCAAGTAGAGTGGGCTACTTTGGGGGAGTGAGATCATTAGAAGTCTTCAGGCTAGGATGGAGATTCCTGTTTAGGTTCTAGGTGAACTGGATGGCTTTTAAAGTCACTTCCCACTCTGGTTTTCTATGATTCTATGTAATCTAAGCTTACTTACCAGAGGAAAAAGGTCCGGTTAAAGGTGTGTACTCCTTTATCCTTTCCTGTAAACAAAACATGTATTGAGGGCCTATTATTATGGCTTATTAGTTCTTTCTAAAGTGTGAAGCAGAGGACAGAGAACTTATCTTATTGGGGAGACAAAATAGAAACTTGAAAGTTATTTTTTAACAAGTTAGCTCTTGCTTAAGTACCAACTGAGTGATACTGGTAAGTGCTGTAGGGTTTCTGGGAAGGGAAAGGCCCTCTTCAGAGACGAGGAGTGACTTGAGTGAAATCTGAAAGGGTATCCAGGATTTCTATCCCAGTCCTTCATAGCTGTTTTAGAGGAGATAAAAGTTGCCACAGAAGAGTCAGATCAGCCAGTAAGGCTAAAAGCATAGTGTTTTTATTTTTAACAGGCAAACACAGCTTATACATGGGAAGACTTGTTTCTCTGAGGCATTGAGGAGCATAGGGGGCTGGGCATAAGGAGTTGAGGGCAAAGGATAAAGCCATGTAGTCACCAAAAAGATAAAAATGCAATTAGGTCTTTCATGAGGACGGGTACTTACATATGTAACTCAGTCAGTGGAGTGGTGGTGACATTAGAACCTGAAAAGAGATGAGCTCTGAGCTATAGTAGAAGTAAGAGAAAGGAAATGAATAATAGTACAAAGTGCTGACTTTCAGCCTAATACTCAGATCACCACAAACTCTCCTCATTCATCCCATTGGATTTAGGAACACCTAGCTTGGATCCATTATAGAAAGACATCTTGGTTATGCAGCAAAGAGCTAAGGGTTTTCTACAGAGAAATGCATGATGGGGGGATGGAGGGCAGGATTACTGGGGAGAAGCTTCATCTGGTAGGTGTCACGCTTCTGCAGCCATACATAGGCAGGAAGGTAGCAATGAACAAAAATGGATGGGGCACATAATGAAAGATTCTAGGCATAGATGATTCCTCTGTGCGGGAAAGGGGTATATCTGGGTAAGAGGCAGTTTATGGTATATTAGAAGCCCTCAGAACAGACTAGTTCCCTGAAATGTTGTAACTTAAAGAGGCAGAGGAAATTTGGTATGGGGCAAGAAGGCAAAGGGACAGAGATGGATTAGCACCAGTCTTATTTAAGCAGTTTGTAAGTAGGGAGAAATAAGGATTGGACAAGTAGAATGGGGTCGAATTCTGGAGGGGGCACTGAGAGACTGTGACATTTCTAGAGAATTGTGTTTGTAGCCCCTGTTGCCTGGCTCATAATAGATGCTTAATAAGTATGTGTTTGAAAAGTCTTTTCCAGCTCTTCCTGCCAATTTCCTTTAAGCAAATACGTGAGACCGAGAATCATTCCCCAGTGGATATGAAAAAACAATTCTAAAAGGAATTACAAACGATTAACCATCCTTTCTTTGAAAGATTGTTCCAAATTACCAGTAATCAGAGAAATGCAAAGTAAATTGGCATGGATAACAGCTTCTCATCTTGGTCTAAATTGATTGTGTTCATGCGAAAGGTTTTCAATGTAATATATCAAACTTCTCTGTCTTGTCTTTTCCTATATTCCTTGTTAGGAGAGACTGTCACAATGACAGTGAGTTCTCTCCTCTCCTCTGCTGTCTTCTCCCTCCCTAGCTGACCATTAATATTCTGTTACACTGATTCTTATTCTTCCTCACCTAATCCTTTCCACTTATCTACGTTTTAAAAAAAGAAATCACCAAATGGATTCATTACTGTTTTCTATGGCATAACTTGAAGGCTAGAAATGCTTGTCTTCCTTTATTCCTTCCCCTCCCCTCCCGCATTTCCCTGGAGCATCTGAATCCTTTGTTTCTCTAAGTGCATTTTGTCGTTAATTTGTTCAGCTCTAGAAAGTACCCTTTGGTAGTTTGGCACAGCACCAAATCTGTGTATTAATTTAAGTAGCATCGCCAGTTCTATTGTATTCACAAGGACCGAGAGAGCAGAGTCTTAAGGAAAGTGAGTTTGGTATACCCTGACCAGGCTGGATTGAAGAAAGGAGAGGTAAAGCCAAGGATGTTCGGTAAGAGGCTATTGCTATGACCTAGGTAAGACATGATGAGGATCTAGTCTGAACTGGTAATACTGGAAGTTAAAAGAAAAGGCACAGAGAAGAATTACTGGGTTGTTGTTGTTTTTTAAAATCAATAGAAACTGATGATCCTGGAGACAGAAACCTATGGGATAGATATATCTCACATCTTTTCATTTAATTTGGTACCCTGAGGCTTAACATTAACTCTCTTTCTTGTCTATTGGCCTAGGAATTTGATTTCCTGTAGTGTACTTTTCTAAGTTCCACTAGAACAAAATAATGAGTGTGTATCATGTAGTACATGATGAGACCAATTCGAGAAATATTACCATGCACCTACTACTATACATAGCATTGCGCTCAGTATGATTTCCAACCACGTCTGATATTTGGTGACCCCTGGAAGGTGTTCATCGCCCAGAGATAGAGAACGGTTAGTCAAATCTGCATCCATAAGTAACTTCATCTCCCGAACTTGAAAGAATATCTTCAGCTAGGGAATAAGGTGATACAAGCATTGAAGGTGAGATCGTGTTTGTGCTGATGGTTCATCTGATGTTTGAGCTAGAAGAGGTCTTAGAAATCATCTGTTCCAACCCATCATTTTATAGATGACGAAACTAAGACCCATAGCATTGTGGTGGAACAAACACTGTGTTTGGTGTTGGAGGACTTGGGTTCAAATCCAGTTTCTGCCGCTTGTCCTCCTTGAGTAACCTTGACCAAGTCACTTCTCTTTAGGCCTGACATTCTTCATCTGTCAAATGACAGGCTAGAAGAAATCATTTCAGCTACAAAGACTGTAACTTACTTAAGGTCCTAACAAGGAATAAGTGACGGAAGGCAGCGTGAACTGAGGTCTTCGTATTCTTTTCCTTTCCATCAGGTTGCCTGTCCAAGGGCGTCACTCAAAGGTACAGAAACAGACTGACATAGATTTGAAATGCCAACTCTGTATTGTAGAGACCAGAAAAGAGTTGAACATGGATAGGAAAAAGGACATGACTAACAACTATTGGTAAACTACAAATATTATTTGTCTGGCCTTTGCTAAAGTGGCCAAGAATTTTTCTTTGCGTGTATATAAGAGAACTAATCTGCTTTATTCCCTAAAACAGCTTTTGAAAAAATTTAGAAACAGGGTTCATATTACAAAATGAAACCACATAAAATACATTTTTACAAAGTGTCCTGCCGTATTTTTTTTTCCAGACACACAACTTAATGGCTGCAATTTGAGTACAGTAAACCGCAGAAGTGCCCCATTGTTCTCTTTCCCTGCACTTTTTTATAGGGGTAGGGAACAGGTCTTTACCTTACCTGCAGACATTTTATACAGATCTCATGCAGTGAATAAAGAATGGGGTTACATGACCTCTGAAGTCCTTTCCAATTCTGAGGCTGGGAAGAAAAACTTTCCTAACAGAATAGGAGAACCTGAATCAAGCTACTTTAAATTTCAGACCTCTGATACAACCTAAGACCAAAACACTGAGGTGACTCTATGGTTTTTGTTTGCTTAATTAGACCCAGCCCTCGTGGTAAATTGTTACCACATTTGGTACTGTTAAGTATGGGCAGCTGAGTGGTGCAGTGGATTGAGTGGAATCTGGAAGACCTAAGTTCAAATCCAGCCTGAGATACTTATCTGTGTCACCCTTGGCAAGTTCCTTAGCCCTATTTGCCTCAGTTTCCTCGTCAGTAAAACGAGCCAAAGAAAGAAATGGCAAGCCACTTCATTATCTTTGCTAAGACATCCCCAAGTGGAGTCATGAAATTGGACATGACTGAAATGACTGGACAACAATTATTAATGCTATTGGAAGCTGTTTCTTTTATCTTCCTGCTTTATAAATAAAGCTGAACTGCAAGCCATCAAGTCAACAAAAATTTATTTACTACGTACCGGGCTCTGAGGCTACAGAGAAATACGAAACAATCTCTACTCTTGAGCAGTGCAGTCTGATTGGGAATATCACTGCAAACACCTATGCATAGGCAAGATATGTGGAGACACAGCTCACCTCTACAGCTTATAGGGACAGCTAGACCAGTGGTTCTCAACCTTCCTGATGCCGGGACCCTTTAATACTCGTGTGTGGGCATATCTGCATGTGGGTGGACCCCCTGGAGATGGATAGAAGAGCCGTGTCTCGATTCCTAAGACCATGAGAAAAATGTGTTTTCTGATGGTCTTAGGCGACCCCTGTGACCCCTGTGAAAGGGTCGTTTAACCCCCAAAGGGGTTGAGAACTGCTGATTTAGAGAGATCTCTTAGAAGTAGCTGTATCTAAGTCTACTTAAATTTGGTTTGTACGTAGTCATTTGCAGCTGTAACACAACAGTTTGGAGAAAATCAAAAGGAGGGAAGTCCCCAGCATTAAGGGGAATTGGGAAGGATTCTTTCCAAAGCTGTCAGCTTCCACCTTCTCCAAATTCGGCCATGTATTAGGAAGTTAGGGGAATGAAGCTCGGAAGTTTTAAACTAGTGCTCACACAGTCATTCCTAACTGTGGATTCAGGGTGATGGAGACTCGGCATTCCCCGTGCAGCTGGCTTCTCTACCTTCATTTAGCAGCCCGTGGGGTGCTTAGAAGTCTTAACTAGACTGGTCACTTTTCTGGAGATCTTATGGTTCTGTGTTCCTCGTTTTTAGAGAAGTTCAAATTGTTTTCTATCCTTCAGGTCGAGTTCAGTCCAGAGACAGTCTCTGGAGGTCAGATATGTATAACTTCAAAACCAAGAAATTCTGTGGTCCCTACAGAGAACTAACGAAACGCAAATTCCGTACTTACTGTTCTCACTCTCTGATTTTTTTGACTCCTTTTCTTTTAAATGCAAAACCGAAGCCTTTCCAGAGCAGACCCATAAAATGGCTTCTCCGGTTCTGAGCGAAAAGGACACAACTATCATTTTTTTTCTCATAAGCAAAACTCTCCTCCTGATGCTGACAGATGTTTCCATGTTCCATCGATTCTCCTTAATGGCAAGTTAAACTTCCCTTAGAAAACTTATCTCTCCTTTACTTTCGTTTCAGTCTTTACTTTCATTTCAGTCTCTTCCAGTCGTGTCTGAATCTTCATGACCCTGTTTGGGGTTTTCTTGGCAAAGATATCAGAGTGGTTTGCCATTTCCTTCTCCAGTTTATTTATCAGATGAGGAAACTGAGGCAGACAGTTAAATGACTTGCCCAGGGTCACACAGCTAGTAAGGTGTCTGAGGTCAGATTTGAATTCAGGAAGATGACTCCAAGACCCAGCACTACCCATTGCACCACCCAGCTGCTGTTTCCTCCTTCCAAAAGTGGTTATATTTCTTTTTTTGTGTGTGATATGTCAACATGAGAAGAGTACCCAACTACAAGTAAGCACTTAATAAATGCTTGTTGATTTGACTACTCTGCACACAGGAGTATAGCTATCAACAATGCATTGGTTTCAGCCCCACCCCGCCTTTTTTTTTTTGGAGGAGGGAAGGCAAGGCAGTTGGGGTTAATTGACTTGCCCAAGGTCACAGAGCTAGTAGGTGTTAAGTGTCTGAGGGCAGATTTGAACTCGGGTCCTCGTAACTTCAGAGCCGGTGCTCCATTCACTGCGCCACCTAGCTGCCCCTATATCTGTGACATACATTAGTTTGTTTTCCTGTCATGCCTGCCCAAACCAACTCTTCTCCATTTTAACCATAAGTTTAAATACTTTCCAGCATGAATATCTGATGAACATGTTGATGAGGTAAGACTTTCTAGAGAACCCTGTAAGTACGAAGGTCTCGGGCCAGGTCCTGGGCCAGAACTTTGTTATAATGAGATGCAGTGTGCTAATTTTCTTTGAGGCAGATAAACTCGTACTTTGCCCCACTGCTCTGGTCATGAGAATGACACAGAGGTGGTCTAGAAGAAGCTGGGAAGTGCATATGTCTACCTAGAAGGGTGAGACAGAATCATGTCAGCTCTGTCTGAAAAGCTATGAGCTTTATTTTTCATCTCTTTCAATGAAACCTGGTCCAAAAGTCAGAAAAATCTCACTGAGCGTGGCACCAGCCTGTCTAGCCCAGACTACCCTTTGACAATCCCATGTCTCCTTTCCTTATCTTTCCTTTCTTAGATGTCTTTCTATATGCATCTAGTTGACTGTTTCACAATTATTTCTTATATATTTGCAGGAATTAATTTATTAAAAATTATTAGGTAACTAAAGCTTATAGAGTATGATGTGTAGTGGTAGGGAGGAGATGCTAAGCTTAAATGAGGTAGTCAGCTAGTTTTTAGAAAGTACCTACTGTGTGCACCAGGTCAGGTAGGGTCAGGGACCTGCAGCCTTGAGGCCACATGTCTAGGTCTTTAAGTGCAGCCCTTTGACTGAATCCAAACTTCGCTTCTGCAAATTTTGGATTCTGTTACACTTGAGGCTCTAGAAGGCCACAGGTTCCCCACCCTTGGACCAGGCCCTATGCTAAGTGCTAGAGGTAGAAAGAGCAACATCAAAAGGACCAAACCGTCTCTGCTCTCAAGGAAATTTTTACTGATTTGTTCAGTGATGTTTACACATCCACATCCACAAACAGCTATATCATAAAATATGTCGTTCAGTCTTGTCCAGCTCTTCATGACTCTGTGGGTCATGTGACACCAGTACTGTCCACAGGGTTTTCTTGGCCGGAACACTGGAGTGGTTTGCTATGCCCTTCTCCAGAGGCAAGCAGAGGTTAAGTGACTTAACCAGAGTCACACAGCTACCAAGTGTCTGAGTCTGGGTTTGAACTCAGGTCTTCCTGACCTTGCACCCAGCACTCCATCCATTGAACCATGAGGAATGTGAATTAAATGCTTTGTGAAGTCTTAAGGATTAAAATTGCATTACTGATTTGATGGGTTATATGGAAATGAGGGAAGTATGAGAAGAAACCTTTGTTTCCTATACAGCAACTCACAGTATTTTTTATAGAGGTAACATATGAGGACAAAAAGTGGAAATGCTGTGTTAGTGGTCATTTTTAACCTAAAAAGTAACAGTGTTTCTGGATAATTGGTGGAGGAAGTATTCGGTTACCTGAGCTCTATGACCTTATTCATGTGGATATCTTCATGTATGCCATCCATGAGAATGCTGCAGATATCAGGATTTTTCTCCTGCCTGAAGAAGAAAAAATTGACTTTCAAACTCGTAAGAGTTTTAGTCCTGCTGCTCTCTTTTCTCGTCACTCCTAAATATGATCCCTTTTTGAGAGCAGCCTGTGAAAGTACACGTCTTTGATCCTTAGTATAGATGACAAGGTAATTCTATGAACCTGAAAGAGGTAAAGAGATTGTAATGCCTTGTCTATAATGGCAGAAGAGTTAGCAACTTCAAAAATTCAGTTAATGCTTGTACTATTGAAACTAGTCATCTGAGATGTCCTGCTTGAGTGTTTTCTGAGTTAAAATCTGGCCTCAGACAAGTACTAGCTGTGTGACCCTGGGTAAGTCACTTAACTCTGTTTCCCTCCATTTCCTCATCTGTAAAATGAGGTAGGGAAGGAAATGGCAAACCACTCCAGTATCTTCACCAAGAAAACCGCAAATGGGGTCCCAAAGAGTCAGATACAAGTAAAAGCAGCTCAATAACAAAACTTGAGTATTTTAATTTCCACAAATGTTTGAACTTCATGACTTTTATTTCATAGCAGGATGGTAAACCAGGTAGCACTTTAATATACCAACTGTGGTTAAAAAAAAAAAGTATAACACCTTAAGTCAACTGAGGATGCTATAACTCTGATTCTCAAATGGACAAATAGAAGCTGAATTCGTGAATTTGTTATTCTTTGCTTTGAAAATTTGCTTGTGCTCAGTCTTTTTTTTTTTTTCTTTTTGGAGGGGCGGTTGGGGTTAAGTGACTTGCCCAAGATCACGTGGCTAGTAGGTGTTAAGTATATGGGGCCAGATTTGAACTTAAGTCCTCCTGACTCCAGGGCCACCTAGCCACCCCCTAATGCTCAGTCTTTAACAAGGTAAAATGGCCTTATTTTTTTTAAATACATTTTTAGGAGCTTTAAACATTACTCAAAATGAAAACATGCAGAAGTTGCCAGATTCAACTCATGTTCTTATGTACATGTCTTAGGCATTATGTATAAGTGGTGTCCTAATCTCAAAATCATCCAGTTTGGACAATAAAGCTACATATTTTTTTAAGCCTTCAAACCTGATAAAGTAGTTTCAGAGAAGAGGGTTCCGAATCTTTTTTTATTGTTGTTGAATAATGGACATCTTTCTTTAAGCCTATGGAACCTTTCTCATGATGTATTTAATTGCATAAAATAAAATATGTAGAATTACCAGGAAATCAATTGTATTGAAGTGGTTATAAAGATTTTTTTTTCAAAGTTCATTGGATGGGTTAATAATACCCCTGTGGCCTTAATGGGTGGAACATAAAAGTTTTGTTTTCTGTGGCAGAATTCTCCAAGACAAAACCCTGAAATAAAATTAAAATGGCTTCGAGATGCCATTTTAAATGTAATATTTTCAGGAAATGACCTTGCACAGGGATTCCTGAATTCATTAAAAAAAAATTACTTGAGCATCAATAGCTAAAGCGTAAGAATAAATGTCTCCATTAACTTTTCATGATCAAACCTATTTCCTTGGTGTTTTAAAAAATCTGTGATCTTTCTTCTGTAGGCTGAAATTATCCAATGATGAAATCAAACGGGCAATTTTAACCATGGATGAACAGGAAGACCTACCAAAGGACATGTTGGAACAAGTGAGTCACAGACACACATGCACTTCGCAGCACATGTTCCAACCTGATTTTACAATAGGGCCTGGGAGATGGAAAAAACCTGACCTTTCCTAGTAAAAGGTCCATCTCTGCAATGAGCAGGTTAGACCAAGGTGCATACCAGCTCTAATGAAAGACTTTCTGGGTAAATTCATCACACCACTAGGTGATACAGTGCATACGTTGAGATCTCTGCAGACAGTATGACAATTCACTTGGGAAATCAAAGGAATTACTACCTCACTGGGTATAGGGCTTTGAGAGATGTTAGAAACGAATTTTCTGTTGCTATCCAGAGCTGGATGAGGCAGCATGGTGGCTCAGTATTTAGAGCACAGGTCTAAAGTTGGGAATATCTGAGTTTAAATTCTGCTCAGACCCTGAGAAAGTTAATTAAGCATTTTACATCTGTAAAATGGGGATAATAAAAGTGCCCACATCCTAGGGTTGTCCTGACAATCAGGCAAAAACATGTAAGGCACTTTGCAAATCTTAAATTGCTATATAAATGCTTCATTATATTATATTATCATTGCTCCTTAAAATGATGGGTGATAAGGAATTAAATCCCTTTTGTCTCCTATAATTTACCCTGCTTTATTAAATGAATGAGGATTTCCTGTCTTCTCCACAGTGGTATTACCATACAATCATGAAAAGCATACATGGAATACTTATCAATTTTGCAGACAGCATAAAGCTGGAAGGGAGAGCTGATATGTCAGTCCAAAGGGACGCCAACTGGCTAAAACATTGGGCCAACTAACGTAACATTAAACTACACTTGGTTTCAGAAATCAGCTTCATAATTATAAGAAGAGGGACTATGTGGTCAGTAGAAAGAGCCCCGGATTTGAAGAAAAAGAAGATGGGTTCAAATCCTCCTACCACCTTAAAGACCTGTAGAACGTTGGGTCAAGTCACTGCACTCTTCTTAGCTTGAGCATCTCTTAATGGAGGGGCTTTGCCCAGAGGCAAACCTGAAACTCCTTCTGGTGTTAAATCCACGATCCCATGACATTTTTTAGTACGGAAAAAGAGATTTGAGAAGCGGGCCTTCTAGGGATTCCCAAAGTTGCCGTGGACTCCAGGGGACTTTTGTAGGTCACCTAACACCTGTTAGATTGTGAGCAGTAGAACACTGCCGTTTTGCAGGGGTATATCATGTCTTGTTCTCTTGAACCCGTGTAGTTCAAAAGATCTATGATTTCATCAGTATGAGGCCTCTCTCTTTCCTGAGGCGATCACAAACCTTCCATGCCTTAGTGGATAGTCTTTGTGAATTGTTGTAGCTTTTAAAAAAAAGTTTCATCTGGTGACCAGTTTCCTGGTTCATGAACTTAGCCTGATAGTCTAATAAGAGACACAATATCACTGAGCCTGTACTTGAGACCCTTCCGCATTGTTGCAGAAAGTACCCCTGCTCATACTCCACTGCCATAGCCTTTGAGAATCCAGAGTCCCTTCCATGCTGTCTGAGGCAGCACAGTGAGATATTAGTGGAATAAATCTGCATTATATAAACAGATTTGTGCATCATTCTATTCTCGAGAGGATTTATCTTTTATTTTTTGGTAGCAACAGGAGCTACTGATTTGTCATCATTGAGCTGTCATCTTTAATTGCTTTGCATGGGAGAGCAGAAATGGGTGATATTTTGACTTAGCTGTCTCTGTTCTATCTTGTCTCACACCTAAACACTGACATGTGTGAGCCTCACATCCAGGCTGTCGTGATGGTCTCATTAGCACTTTACTTACCAACCTAGACATTTTCAGATTCTAGAAGCAGTCTTAATGCTGCTCAGTACTCAGCCTAGAATATTTAAACATATTGGTTCCATTCACTGGGGTGTGTGTGTGTGTGTGTGTGTGTGTGTGTGTGTGTGTGTGTGTGTGTGTGTGTGTGCATGCACGTGTGTGCACGCTTGTATATGTGCGTGCCTTATTCTTAGTTCTTCATTGTGTCATCATAAAATGTTTCATAAAAAACAGCAAGGAGTGGTAAGGAGACATGAAATCACCACACCTAAAGTTGACCTGGCCTTTTATGATGGGTGTCACAGTCCCTTTGTGGCCTTAGAGTCTAGCATACCACCACTCCCTGCAATTACCTTGACTGGAATTGCCAGAAACAGAAGCTCCAACAACCATCAGTTGGAGAAATTTTAATGTGTCTGATGGTGTAATAGAAGGAATACTGGCTTTGGAATTAGAGGACCTGTGGGATCCTGGACAAGTCACCTCATCTCCTTGGGCAGTTTTCTTATTGGACTAAATCTCAAGGATCTCCTCCAACTTTAAATCTTATTTGAGCCAGTTAGCCACATGGTTAAAAGTAATTGCAAGTTCACTGACTTCCTTATGTATGAATAGCCTGGAAAAATTCATTCCTGGACCTAAAATATATTTTTTCTGCAATGCTTTGTTGGTTCTAAGCTTCCCCTACCAATCAAAGCATAAAGCTATGACATGACAGACGTGAATTGATCTTTTCAAATAAAATAAACAAGTTTAGGAGGCTACTCTCCTTTTACAGAGGATACTGCATTCCAGTTCCTTGATAAAAAGCTACTTGTCCTAGGAAAATCACTGTTTGCAAAGCTGTTTTCATCCTAAGACTTTTAGCCACTATGAACAAGGTAGTCCATTTAAAATTCCACGAGATCCATTTACAGTGAAACTATATCCAGCAAAATTCCTCCTTGAGTGAAAGTATTTCAGAACCTGCCAGAAGAGCTTGAAATGCAAATAGAACACACATCAAAAAGACCCTTGTCAGGATGTCAGTGTAGTGGAATGTAATCTGCCCAACCGACACATGGCATATCCATTCCCT
>CM053582.1:361390105-361411118 GCA_028627135.1 Pseudochirops cupreus
TATATTTAATTTTCTTCAGGTCCTGTCTTTATTCATCAATCTTACTCAAAGTAAGTAACAAACAGGTGATTTCCTCCATCTCAACTGAAAGTAGAGGGAGCCTTAAACATTGGACCATTTACCCACACACTATAATAATCAACCTTGCCAAGCTTATTTTTTCTTCTCCTTATGCGCTCTGCATGCTAGCCAGACTGGCTTCTTAGTTAATGCCTAAACTTGGCATTCCATTTCCTCCCTGGAATGCAGGCCCTCCCTGCTTCTTAGAAATGCTAATATCTTCCATGAATCTCAGCTTTTACAGCACTTGCTGTGGAAAGCCTTTCCTGATCCTTCTTCTTGGATCTCTCCTTTCTCAAGTTAGGTTCCTGCTTACCTACATATGTATGTTATGTTCCCCAGTAGAATGTACCAGAGCTCCTTGAGGACAGAATCTGTTTGGGGTTCTGTCTGAGTTAGTTGTTTATCTGATGCTCTTGTCTTGGTTTAATCTTCACGTAGGACTTTCTATCCCCTGCCCATGTTATTCCTTCCTACTTTTGCTTCTTGGAGTTCCTGGCTCCTTCCAAGGCTCAGCTTAAGCGTTGCTGCCTCTTTCAAGAAGCCATTTCTGATCTCTTCTTGTTGGTTGTGTCCTCCCACTCCCAAATCGCTGTTTATTTTTTTTTGTATCCTGTATATGGATATGCAAACATGTATGTATACTTAGGCAAACATACACATGTACAGACCCATATTTGTGTCTATGTTCTGTGGGTAGTGGGCAGAGAAGCAATTTTTCTCAAATTTGCTTTGCTTTAAAAGGAAATGTAGACTAGAGAATCTGAAATCCAGCTCTAACCATAGTAGCCAAGTCTGTATTGAATACATGAAATAGTTGGGGGCTGGGGAGAAGAACAGGTAATGCTAGTGGAAGGCACACACATAATCAGTGCAGTTTATCTGCTCAAAGAGCTCTACCCTAGGAGGCAGAGATGGTCAAATACTGCCCTGCTACTAATTAACTGGGTGACCTTAAGCAAAGTGAATTTACTTCCTTGCTGAGCCTCCAAATGCCTCTTCTGTAAAATAAGTAAGTTGGGAAAATTGATTCTAAGATCACTTTTAGCTGTAAAATTATGACAGGGAAGCAATTTCCGATGGAGAGCCATGGCGATCTGTGCTTCCTGGTAAGAACAGTAACCATCAGAAGTCTATTAAAGAAGGAAGGAAGGAAATGAGAATTTACTAAGGATCTCCCATGTACCAGACAGCGTACTATGTCCTTTTACAAATATCTTACGTTGTTCTTACAACAGCGCTGTGAGGTAGGTGCTGCTATTAGCCCCACTTTATAGTTGAGGAAACTAAGGCAGACAGTTTAAGTGACTTGCTCAGAATCACCTGGCTTCTAAGTGTCTTAAGGTTGGATTTCAGTTTGGGTTTTCCTGAATCCAGGTCTAGTGCTATCTACACTGTCTCACCTCACTGCCTCACCTAGCTCTAGAGCAGCGGTTCTCAACCTGTGGGTCGCAAGCCCTTTGGGGGTCACCTAAGACCATGGGAAAACACATATTTCCAGTGGTCTTAGGAACCGAGACACCCTCCTCTATCCGTCTTCAGGCGGGTCTGCCCACATGCAGATATTATTATTACAAGTATTAACGGGTCTCGGCATTAACCACTGCTGTAGAGACTCTAGAAAATTCATCTTTAACATCTCCCGAAGTCCTGAACTTATTGAAGTGCTAATTCCTTTGAGTCACTAAATGAACCACCATTTTACATACAGAAGTCTCAAACCTAAATGTTACCAAAATGTGCTTTTAGGGCTTATGAGTTTTGCTTATGAGTCCTTTAGTTTGTCCTACATGATCATTTATCTTCTCAATGAGTTTAGTGGCACAAATTCACTCAGATTAAAATTCACAATTTTGAAAAATTAAATTTCTTTTATCATAAACTTAGCAAATATGAACATTTCAACACTCAAAGAACAGACAAGATCATTTCATGTGAAACTTTTAACTTCTTTTTTATGTAGTTGTTTTTTTGTGTGTGTGTTTAATGTATATTAAACACAATGGTAACAAAACCACCCACAACATAACAAAGCTAGACAGCTCAAGGGGACTAAAGTGATTGGCTGAAGTTTTCAAAGACTGTGTCTATGTTTGGGTTGAACGTGAGAAGCAGACAATTGCTGTTCTGAAAGCATCAGGTATGAAATGTTGGAGAAAGACCAGCAGTTTACTTAACCCTGCACAATGAGACAGGAAAAGGATAGTGAATCTGCCCATGGGACTTGTAGTACCAACAATGCCGCTCTGGCATGAAAGTGGTGCCAAAAGATCTCAATGTATTCTTCCTTCTAAAGGATGTTAATGTTTTCTTTATTTGGGAGAGAGAGAACATTTCCATGAGGATCCCCCATGGAATGATGCTGTAAGAGCTTCTTCCTATTGTGGCATTAAGAGCATTAAGCTCTCTTCAGTGACTCCAACTTACCTTTTAAGCCTTAGCTTATACTATCATCCCCTTACCTGAGCCTGTACTCGCTGCCCCCAATGTATTTTCACAGTCCTTTCTTCCTATTTAGAAAGTCTTCCTTCCCCATATCTGCTTATTGAATTCTTTCTTTTCCTTTTTTAAGGCCAAACTCCATGAAGTTTTCCTTTGAGCATCCTCCTTCCCAAAGTGAAAATGATTGTTCCCCCACAGGTTTTCTTAAAGTGCTTTGATGTCTACCCCATTCTATATTTCCATTTTTCATATTTATTTTTATAAATGCTGTATTTCCTTGATATGGCATATATAAGTTTCTTGAGGGATGGGGTTGTGTTTTTCACCTTTATTTTTCCAAAATCTGACACATTATCTCATCATACAATGGGTACTAGGTCCATAATGATGACAGGTTTCCAAAGCATGAAGTTATACAAATGTCCAGAGAACCTTTTCTCTTTCCTAATGTTGTCTGTTCTTTGTGTGACTATATAAAGTTGTAGATAATCACTCAGAAATTATTTTTGAAGCAAATGGCCCCAGAGATATACCCGTTTCTACTTGCACTATCTCAGAAAATTTATTCAGCATCATAGAATCAGAGTTGGATGTCTGGGGACTGCTATGAATAAGGACCAACCCTCCCCTTTTTTTAAACATTTACTGTAAGTTGTGACAAGTAATCAAATACTTTTCATTGTTATCTGGCCTAGAATTACATCAGATACAGGAGAACAAGACCAAGTCTCTGTCCACTAGAAACTTACAGTCCGGTTAGGAAGAAAGTACTCAGTGGATAGAAAAGTGTTGGACTTGGATTCGGAAAGACCTGAGTTCAAATCCCACTTCAGAAACTTATTAGTTGTGTGACCCTGGCTGAATTCGTACACCTCTTTTGGCCTCGGTTTCTTCATTTGTAAAATTGGGATGATGATAATACCAACCTCACACAGTTGTTGTAAGTCAGATACAATATGTAAAGTGCTTTATAGACTTTAAAGCACTGTATAAATGTCGGCTGCTATTATCGTAAACAATTAGAGGTAAAATGGTAAATTGCCAAGTATGGCTCAGACCTCAAGGATATCAGAAATTCAAGGAAGTAAGAGGTATAACAATGCAAAGTAGGGGAGAAATTTTCACAAATGTGTCTTTTGATGTATTTCTCTTAGCTCCTGAAATTTGTTCCTGAAAAAAGTGATGTTGACCTACTGGAGGAACACAAGCATGAGCTGGACCGGATGGCAAAAGCTGATAGGTTCCTTTTCGAGATGAGCCGGTACATTTGAGCATACTTACAATTAGTTCTGGTGTCACTTATCTCCCTCGTGTGATGCTGTCACTAAGGAATAATTGCTTTTAGTGTGGGGATATGTTTGTATAGCCAGACCTGGATCATCTTACGAGTTCAAATTAGAGTAAAACTATTCATGTTGTTAGAACTAGCTCGACTGTGTGAGTGGGAAATTTCCATTTGACATATCTCAGTGCTCTAAACTCTTCCTCTTTCAGAACTGTTTGGAATTGATTTTATTTTCTTAAAATATAGAAATAATTCTCTTGCCTATCATGCTAGTGACGAACCTCAAAACTTCTGCCTCACGTTAATTAGTACCACTTTTCTCCCTTACTGTTACTGATTTTTTTTTAAATTTTAAAGAGTGTTTCCCTCTCTACCCTTCTCCCGTATGTGAGGTCACATTTAACAATGTTGATGCTCTGAAGATTTTTCCCCACGCCATGCAGGGGTGGGCCGTAGGCTCAAGTTCATGTTCACTATCACTCACAGGTGTTCAGGAGGCTATTGCAACCTGAGAAACAGTCTGTTTCAGAATGTCTGTTCAGACCTACCCAAGAAGACCGTGTGTTCCCAAATCTTTGGACTCAATTAGAAACAAACTCTTCTCATATAACTGTAATCCAGAAATGAGCCTAATTCTTACTTTGGTCCATTCAAGTTCTTTACTGCCTTTAGATTCATTAATGTAGACAATAAAAGTTTTCTCATTGATAAAATGCAAATCGTTATCTGGAGTGAATTTCCAAGGTTTCTTCTAAACACAGATTTATTTTTCAGCTATGTTTACAGTAGGGGTAGAGAGAGAAAAGTCCTGTATATTTGAGGAGCAGGCTGAGCTAATGGGGTTCTAAGGGTGAAGGACCAGATGTAATGAAGGCATACTGAAGACACTAAGAAGTGACTCTGTGTGGCATTGAATAGTAGATTGTAATTCACAGGTTACTAAATTTTCTCATCTTATTACAAAAGTGCATTATTTTTTGTTCAATCTGTATGTATAAGAAATAGCCGAAACTTTATAACTTCTGAGTGTATGACAATGACTTTATTTGACAATGGGTCATGTATCTTCCTCTGAAGACTATTTGCTACCCTCTGTTGTGTTGGGTCACAGGGGTTTGCATACCATTTTCCCCAGCCCAGGTCATAGTGGGGAAAACATCCTCTCACAGCAGACCTGTGTCTGGGAGCCATTCTGGATGTATGGTGGCAACCCCTGCCTAGTCTCTCCCTGTCCTCATACAAACACTGCCATCAAATGCATGTTAATTAGCCTGTGTTTGCTCTTACAGAATAAACCATTATCAGCAAAGGTTACAATCCTTATACTTCAAAAAGAAGTTTGCAGAGCGGGTGGCTGAAGTTAAACCCAAAGTTGAAGGTAAATGAATGGGCCTGGCCTAAAGACTAGCAACGGTGATTATCCATTTCTTAGCAGAGTCAGGTATTTCGTGTCACTTTTTAAGAGTGCACATAGTGCACGTGAGCTCCTTACTGATTCACGACGAAAGCGATGGAAACCCTGCAGACTCTGCATGGATAGACTTGTTTGCAAGGGCAGGAGCACCCTTTTATGGTGCTAGGAGATAGGACTAACACCCATTTAATGGACCAGCCGTATTATGGCCTCTTCCTCTGTTTCCTTTTGTTGGGAGTTTGAGAGAAAGGGAGAGGCACATGATTTGATCTGCCATGTGTCTGAAACTATGTAATGCATTATGTCATAGCAGCGTCCTATTCGGGTGTTTTTTCTGAAGGGCAGTACTGTGGTCTCAATAATGCCATTGGGAAAAGAAAATCCATGCATAAATTTTAAATATCTAAAACTGTGTGTGAGACACCTGCCTATTGAGGAATCATGAGAGGGAGACCTAACATGGAGAATCCTCGGGAGAGTCTCAGTCCCAACACTTGACAGCAACTTGGTGTGAGACAAACCCGCCAGTTTCATCATTGGGATGGGGATAATGTTATCTGGTTCAGAAGGATGGGAAAATATTTATTAATAAATTTTCAAGTAGGCCACCATCACTGTAAGTGATGTTCTCCAGTTTATTCGATGTTTAAGGTAGAAGGTCAAGGTCAAATTCTGTAGCATTTCCAATGTTGACATTAACAGCACTGGCAGGTGATCTCAGTCATCCCCTTTCCCATATTCCTTTCTCATTTTGCCTCTGGCTTTTAAAATTTCCAAAAATAGTCACTAATAATCTGGAGTGGTTTGCCATTTCCTTCTCCAGCTGATTTTACAGATAAGGAAACAGGTAAACAAGGCTAAATGACTTGCCCAGGGTCACACAGCTAGTTAAATGTCAGGTGCTGGATTTGAACTCAGGAGTCTTTGATGTCTTCCTTCCAAATCCAGCACTCTATCTACTTCACTCCCTAGATACCCTACTAATAGTGTAAGAGGCCAGATTTTTTTAAATCTCTTGTTCATACATTGTATTTTGTTTTTAAGCCATTCGGATTGGGTCAGAGGAGGTGCTGAAAAGCCCTGCATTGCGGCAGTTGTTAGAAGTCGTCCTGGCTTTTGGAAATTACATGAATAAAGGCCAGCGGGGCAACGCGTATGGATTCAAGCTCTCCAGCCTCAATAAGATCGCCGACACAAAATCTAGCATCGACAAGTAAGTACCTACTGATGTCTGGTTTGAGGTTGTACCTTTTACTCTCTCTTCTCTCACCGTATCCTCCAGGATCCCGGACTCTTCCACTTTCCCGTTTGTCACTGACGCTTTTTTCTGTCTGCTCCTCTTCCTTTCAACCTTTAACCCTAATTGTTGTTTCCCAAGGCTTATTTATTGCTTTCTCTAAACTTTGACCTGAAGACACTGGCCCATTTGTATGGTTTTAATTGACACTTATATGCAGCTGACTCCCAAGTCTCAACCTATAGCCGTGACTTCTCTCCTCTTATCTTTACCCACATCACATAAAATGGCTCTGCGTAGAAAATTTTCAAGTCTGTATGACAGAAACCGAGTTCAACGTGTTCCCTTTACTCCTGCCTCCCGACAATTCCCAATTCCTGATTTCACCTCTGTTCTTCGAAGGCGCTGCCATCTTTTTCATCCTTTGGAGAAGCAAAGCCCTTGACTCTTTCCTTTGTTCTATCTCTCCCCACCTTTTACACCCAGTTCATCACCAAGTTAAGCCTATTGCTTCTTCAGTCTCTCAAGTCAACACCTTGTTTGTGGTTACAGCATTAATACAAGTTCTCTTGACACTGTGTACAGGTTACTTCAATAGAATCCTTGCCTTCTGGCTCTTAGTTTGCCAGTCTCCCTTCCTGTGTTGAATATTCTTTTCCTGTAATGCTATTTTCACCATTTTACTTTCTGCTTTCTTTTCTTTCTTTCTCTTTTTTTTTGCTTTTTGGAGGGGGAAAGGCAGGGCAATTGGAGTTAAGTGACTTGCCCAAGGTCACACGGGTAGTAAGCCTTAAGTGTCTGAGGTCGGATTTGAACTCGGGTCCTCCTGACTCCAGGGCTGGTGCTCTATTTGCTGTGTTACCCAGCCTCCCCGTTATTTGACTTTCTTGATCATGAGGATCATCAGTTATTCTCTTTGTCCGACATCCCCAAACTAAATTCTACATAATGTTTCAGGCTTAACACTAAATCATGCCCCATCCTCCTCTCTCAACCACATAGTCACCATTCCCTCAAAAATCTGTTTGCTAGCTTCCCCCACTACCACAGACATTTCACTTGTTCATCCCTCCATGAGTTTTCCCCAGTCTGGAATATCATTCCTTCTCTGCTTTCAAACCCTGACTCAACACCCCCTTTCCTCAGGAAAGCTTCTTTTTCACTTGACCATGCAAGCACTTGTCATCCTCTCAGCCCTTATGAACAGTGCCTGTACTATATTACTTGAAGTTCATTATTGTGTGTAGAAGTTGCCCTTTTTCTGTTTTAATGTGTGTTATGTAATTTCACCTGGATTTGGAAGATGCTTTAGGACCAGCTCCATGTCTTCATTTCCCTCACATCCCTCTTCTTCTCTCCTCTGCCACAATTCTCATGATATTGAGCACTCATTTGAAAGTCTATAAATTGTGGTTTAGGAGTATGGACTGAATGCACAAACCGCTGAGGTGCACCCATTTATCCCTCCCCCTCGTGGAGTTATTAACCAGCTACTCTCATCAGAATATTTGGCAATCTCATTGATATCAATTCGTGAGTTTCTCTGTGGTGTAATAGATGTTAATGACGGTAATAGAGCTGGGGCGTTTGACTAGTCTTTTAACCTACATTTGATGGAATCCTATTGCTTACATCTGTTCATAAAAGGCAGCAGCTGGTTATTGTGCTTTTGAAGCCAAGTATATATTATATGACATAAACATTCTTTAAAAATAAAGTTAACTATTTTCTCCTGTCACATGAAGTCCCTGATATTTTGCATTTGGAGTTGGAAGTCCATTATAATTCTCCGTTTAATTTTTCTACCATCTGATAGGGGAAGTTTGTTTTTAGTGTCTTGAAAAGTTTATTCTAGTATTGAATATAAAACTGAGATACTGCTTAACTCTGGGGTTTGGAGTATTCTTTATGATAGAGACTGGGGGACAGGTGACCTGTTTTCTAATGATTGCAGTGTTGAAAAGTTCTTGGAATGAGCTCTTCTCTCACAGGAAGACAGTATAATTTCATATAGGCAGAAAGCCAAGAGTCTAGGCTTTTGACTGGTCCCTGATGTATCCGCGATGCTTGAGAAAGCTGTCCCTTAGAAACTTCCTTTTAAAATTTTCTCTGACCAGTTTTTGTCCTCTACTGTCTATTTTCATTCACTGAAAATAAAGAGGCTCCACTCTCAGGGCGATGTTTGGGGGAGTCTAAAACAGAGTGTTTCATAGCTCTGAGGAGGAAACGTTTAATCTTCGGAGCAAAGGACAATTAATAAACTCATGTACCAACATAATGCAAAAAAGATCTGGAAGAAGGTATCCAGGACATGGGCTGGACCACGTTCTCCCTGCTGTTCACATTTGGAAGGTGCAGTTTGTTGAAGACGAACAATCCAGCAACATTTCCTTCACTTGGAATTTTTGCCGACCTGTTATGTAATAATATTTCATATTTATGTGGTCTTCAGTGAGCTGGTTTGCACCCGTTATTTCACTTCAACCTCGAAAAGTAAACAGGACAAGAAGTGTTATCTTTGTACCCATCCAGTCATGTTACTAGCAGGTAGAATTTAAACTAGAACCAAGTCAGGCTCCTACTAAATCTCTCTTATCCAGCAGCTTCTGCCACCTGCTGCCTTTCCTTAGTCTAATGCTCACTCGTTCCTTCCATAAATACGTAATAAGTACCTACTACTCATAAGGCGGGAACCCGAGGTGTGAGAAGTAGAAGCAGGAATTGGTGGTGGGAGGTGTAGAGGAAAGTTAGGTCCTCTCTTGAGCGAGTCAGCAGCCTGATAGAGGAAATTAATATGTATGCACAAGTGATTATAATTTATAGGACAATAGGCACATAAAAGAGATGAATGTAGTGCTGTGGGATGTCAAGAGTGAGACTGGCAAAATTTATGTAGCATGTGCCTAAAATAGGATATGTTTTCACAAATCTTACTGTCTTGCTCTTTTTATAGCCTGTAGGACTCTCTAAATGGTAGGCTGGTCAGGACTGTGTTGTACGAAACGAAGCTTTGAAAAGAATCGAGTTACTGGTGACTTAACTAAAGCATCGTCTTATCTGGTTCTTTATATATTTATAGCTGTTCAGTCTTCACCTTTCTTTTGTTACCTTGTTGTCTTCAAGAATCAGTGTTTCGATGGATGAGCCTGTATTTGAACAGAAATTGAATAAGCAGACCATATCCTATATAATCAAGGTTTATAGACATACACCCCTGCCGCCACCAAAGATTGTGATTAAAATATTTAAAGTAATTATTTACTTCATTCCTTACGATGTTAACAAATGTGTTTGGGCTTTGAAATAAGAAAAACATTCAAATTAAATCCAAAGTACTTTGCTAGGTGCCAAGTGCTTCATACATATTAATTGTCACATGCTGATCAGTTTTGCTCTGATTATTGGAGCCCCCCCAAAATATGGAAAGGGGAAAGACTGGGGTAGTCAAAATTACATGAGCAGGCAATCAGCACTTAACCAGACTCTTGCTCCTAGCATAAAACAGAATACTTTCCATCTGACCTGATTATGATGGGAGAGAGGCAGATCGAGATATTGTTATAATAATAATTGTCGACGTTTGTTTCGCATTTGAAAATTGATAAAGCCTGTTTTATCTCGTTTGGACCTTAAAGCACTGTGAGGTATAGGTGTGCTGTGGATAATGTCCCCCTTATGCAGATAAGGAAACTCAGGCTTGCCAGTACTGAGATTTTTGCCCATGATCACCCAGCTACTAGATGTCAGAGCAGGGTTTGAACCCAGGTCTTTTTAACTTCCAGTCCAGCACTCTATTCACTCATGGTAGTAGAAACATTACTTGACAACCTTAGTGAAACCTTACTGATTCAGATGTATCTGGATCAAACAGAAGCATTACTTTTTAAAAGCTAAATCTGTTTTAAAATATTACTTTGCAGTTCATACAGTGATGCTGAGCTCGACACTCAAGCATCTAACCTGCAGACTGTGGGCCAGATATGCCTACGTGCTCTTGGGCAGCTCACCTGAGATTTTTAGGCAAGGCATGTTAACTTAATTGGTAGCAGTAGAGCCACACATCTGCCCACTTCCACTATCCCATGACTTATTGCTAGGTGCCATTCTGGCAGGCACAGGTTAATTATACTTGAAGTGCAATTTAATTATATAGCTCAAGTATGAAGCCTATATGTTAATTTATGATTATGTGATTCGGTATGGAAAACCTTTGTATGTACCTGGCCTAGTGAATCAAATTCTTATCTGTGACACATGAAGTTTATAGAATCATGGATTTAGAGACGGAAGGGACCTGCAAGGCAATGGAATCCAAGCCCCTCGTCACATAGATGAGGAAACAGGGACCCTGAGAGGTTACATGAATTGCCCAGGGCCACCCGGTCTTACTGCCTCCTGGTCTAATGCCCTATCTACCCTGCTATCTCTCAAGCCATTAGCATGGAAAATGCTTACATATACAATTGGTAGGTTTTGGAGCTAAAAAAATTTTTTAATGGGTCCTAGGACTATTTGAACCATGAGAGTGTCACAGAGTTTCCAATATGTACACAATGTCATAACTAGAGTTCACTTTAAGGCATCTTGCTTTTCTCACCAGTCCTGTTCAGATACCAGAATGAGCTTATCAAATAGAAGTATTTAATGAAAGAATCTTAAAAGTAGGAGGCAAACTTTGACAGGAATGATTTATAGATAGCTTATCAGTTATAGCCACCTGGATTTCTGGAGTCTTAAATATAGTTTGTTCTTAAGGGGGACTATATTCTACCATTGTAACATTAGTTTTCCTAGCAAACTCCCACCCTTTTTTTTTCCCATCACTACATTGTTAAAGTAGACCTTAGTTCAACCCCTTTAGGAATTGTGAACTTTTTGAAACAATGGGAGCTATGCTGTTCTTAAAGCTTCTAATAGCTTTGAACTGCACTAAGACTTTTGGGATGCCTTTTTTTTTTCCAATGGGGAAGACAAGGCAACTGGGGTTAAGTGACTTGCCCAAAGTCACACAGTAAGAATCAAGTGTCTGAGGCCAGATTTTGAACTCAGGTCCTCCTGACTCTGGCTCCTAGCATAAAACAGAATATTTTCCATCTGAACTGATTATAATTGGAGAGAGAGGCAGATCTAGATATTACTATCATAATAATCATTGACATTTGTTTAACATTTGAAAATTGATAAAGTATGTTATATCTCGTTTGGACCTTAAAGCACTGTGAGGTGTAGGTATACTGTGGATAATATCCCCCTTATGCAGATAAGGAAACTGAGGCTTGCAAATACTGAGCTTTTTGCCATTGCTGTATTCATTGCACCTCCTGGCTGCCCCATATCCAGTATCTTTATTATCTATTAAACATAGTTAAATTATATGAATCAAAGGTGGATGTTGATCATTCCTAATGCTCTCCCTGCTTTTATTATAGGAACATTACCCTTTTGCACTATCTCATAACCATTGTGGAAAAGAAATATCCCAAGGTACTCCATCTGAATGAGGAATTGCGTGACATTCCACAAGCAGCTAAAGTGAAGTAAGTGCTGGGCTCATTCAGTAGGAATGATCTGGCTCCTTGTTTTTCTCTAGTTTTGCACCTCACTTGTAAAATATTTCATCCTCTGAAATCATTGACTTTGCCTGAAATCATTGGCTTTGCCTGTTGCGGTTCCTTCTGTTTCTTTCCTGAGGCCAATATGTAAATGTTGAACTGTGTCCCCTTATTTCTGGCATCCGCACAGTGTAGCCTGAGTTACTTACTTTGGCATCGTGTGGACGCTAAGACTGCTGCACAGAAAGGAGGTCAAGGATGTTCCTCAAAGGAACTAGGACTATTGTTTTTTTAGATTTTATAACTTCATTTGTAATTTTCTAAAACATCATTAGATAGCGACTCCGGGCCCTCAATTAATTACCTCTCCATGTTTTTTTTTAAATTTACTATAAACTCACAGACAGTTTTGAGGAGACTTAAACATTCTGATTTGCATGAAGCAAATACCATAAAAGGATGCTGACATCCAAAAAGTCAGTGGCTTTGTTTAAAGAAATATACAGATAGAGGAACAGGGAGGTTTTAGTTTATGAACCTAGACTTAGAGATGGGAAGGGACCTTAGAGGCTGCAGACTTCCTTATTTCTATATTTAACCCAGAGACGTGGTGATGTCCTAGGATCACACAGAGATAGGACATCATTGAAAAAAAAGCAGGCAGACCTATGCATCCTCCTGCAGAGGAGCATCAGTGCTTGAGCAAATAGAGGGCCTAGGTTTAAGATTAATTTTTTATTACTGTCCATGCCTTCCCCCAGCCCAAAGCAAAAGTTTTACTGAAAAGGAAGATGGAAGGTATTCACACCAAAGGAAAACCATTTTTATCACAAAGAGTTTCAGAAAATTCATAGATTTGGTTGTTCCTCACTGCCTTCCTCCAAACCTTCATTTCTGTTTACTGTTTGGGGCCTTTCTTTGTTTACTTCTATATTAAATTGTCACTATGTGTCTTTATCTCCTTACAATCAAAGCTATAAGTTTGACATAATGAGCAAAAGTAATTTTCTTGCCTGAGTGTGTAATGTTTTAGGGATATGAACTGAATTTGCTTATCATTGCCAAGTGAGGAAACTTCCTCTACCAGAGCAGGTCTACACCTTCTCTATAGCTTATAGTTTTAAAAGTTGCCTGGATAAACAGTGAGAAGTATATGACTTGTTCTGGGTTACATAGCCTGTATGTGTCAGAAACAGGACTCGAACCCAGGTCTTCTTGGTGTCCACACTGGCTCACTGACTATCAACTAAAGTAAAATGGCAAAATCTGGAATAGTGACATGAAAAAATAATCTAAATGAAGTCAGCTTGTGGGTAAATTCTCTAATGTGCTGTATAAAAACTCTAGTCATTAGTAAAAGCCTCAAAGACGGTTGGGGAAGAGGTCTAAAAAAAGCTGGTTTACATACAGAATTTATGAAAAGCAGCTCGATAGAATTCATTTTGGTTGGAATTTAAAACTGAAGCATTTTTAATTCTAGAATCATGGCCGTGTTCAAGCTTTAGGGGCACAGAACATAAACATGACTTTAACTCAGCCCATTTGATTTAGTTGTGAAGGGAGCCGGTATAGCGAAGCGTAGTCATCATCATGTAGGAATCAGCTTCTGTAACGTAGGCTCGTTGCCTCTGTTTTAGACAGAATGTCGATAGGGATTGTATCTGATACGTGATTTTTGAATCTACAAGTATTCCTGTGAGTTGTTAAAATCAAAAAGGGTTTGAGAAGAAGCAAATATTGAGCCACTTCCAGACTTTTTTGTTGCCAGTGGTTTTTCTGATAGAAGTCTTGAAATAGAAGACAATTAAGGAGTATGAAGTAAACTGGTCAGATGAGCACGAGCACTGGATGTTCTTGTTTGTGAGTGGATTTCTTACTTGCTCTTTACAACAGCATGACGGAGCTGGTCAAGGAAGTAAACACCCTGAGGAGTGGCCTGAGAGCCGTGGAGGCCGTGAGTATTCCTTGGGTAGATTCCTGAGCCGTTTTCACTATTTCACTTTCTAGTCGTTTTTCTCTGGCAATGAGGTGAAGCCTGTGTTTGTGGGGAGGGGCTGCACGGTAGGACCGAGCACGCTTTTTCCAAAGCAGCACGGAATTATGGGAAAAAAGCTGGAATGAAAGTCTGACCTGAGTTCTAGTTTGAATTTCTGTTTAATTCCTGTTATTTAAAGCCCATCTAAGTGCCAGATGCCCTTGAAAGCCTTTTCTCCTTTTCTCTCCCTCCTGCATTTCTATTTATTAATGATCGTTCCTCTTCTGTTTTCACAGAAGACTCAGCTTGTACCCCCTCAATGAACTTTTTAAAAACTTAAATGTATTTTTAAAAATTAACACAAATCTTCTTTCCTTCCCACCTCCCTCTCTTCAGTTGAAAAGGAAATAAAAACAAATACACCCAGTCACATCAACTAAATTCCTTTGTTGTCCACTCCAAACATACACACACACAGACATACATATACATACATATATACATACACGCATACATACACATATACATACATATACACACATATATACACATACACATACATATATACACACATACATACACATACATATACATATATACATATACATGCATATATACATACATACACATATACATATACACGTGTACATATACACATGCATACACCTACACACATACATGCATATACATACACATATACACACATATACACATGTACACACATATGCACATGCATACACGTACACATGCATATACATACATATATACATACACACACAATACACACATATACATACATATATACATACACACATACACAACACATACACATATACATACATACACATGAATATATACATACACATACATACACATACATACATGTGCATACATACATATATACACACACATACACATATACATACACATACACACATATACATACACATACACATACATACATATACACACATACACACATATACACGCATACACACAGATACACATATACACACATATACACGCATATACACATATATATATATACATATACATATAATTCAGTTTGCACTTTGGGTTCCTCACCTGTCAGGAATGGGTAGCAAATTCCATCATGTTGGTTGTGAACTTTCAAAAAGAGTCTTATTTGCAATGTGTTATTTATAGCATAAATGTAAAAGTATCCCTCCCCCCCCTCAAAAAAGCATAATTAATCAAACAGTTGAACTAGATGTGGAGTAAAGTTTTGAAATACTTGCATCTCGTTCAGCTAGACCGTCTCGTGAATTTATGCACGATTTTACTGTATCATTCTGTGTATACGTGTCGTGTCCCTCAAGTGGATTCTAACCCACATTAAGGCAGGGACGATGTCAATCTCAGCTTGATGTGTCTCCCTTCACTCAGCGTGTTCTGCACGTGAGTGCTGAGTAATAAATGCTAAACCCGAATTTCTTGAGTAAGGAAGGCGTAATACTGTAGGGGTTGCAAGACTGAAGAAATTTCAGGACGAGGACCTCAGGAAATAATAAAACTATACTCTTTAAAGTCATTTATATTTTTTTTAAGAAAAAAACTCATTTATTTCTATTTAGTTTTCAGCATTCACTTTCATAGGATTTCGAGCTCTCCGTTTTCTCCCCCGCCCCAAGACATGGTACAGTCTGATACAGGCTATACGTGTACAAGTAATTTAGCTTTTTGAAGTTTCGATGGTGGCCAACTCTTCAATGACCCATTT
Organism: Pseudochirops cupreus; assembly: GCA_028627135.1. NCBI lineage: Eukaryota > Metazoa > Chordata > Mammalia > Diprotodontia > Pseudocheiridae > Pseudochirops > Pseudochirops cupreus. Next base: position 361,405,812 of record CM053582.1, read on the forward strand.
AGGGTTTTCTTGGCAAAGATATTAGAGTGGTTTGCCATTTCCTTCCCCAATTTGTTTTATAGATGAGGAAACTGAAGCAAGCAGGGTTAAGTGACTCGCCCAAGGACACGCAGCTAATAAGTATCTGAGGCTACATTTGAATTCAGGTCTTCCTGACTCCAGGCCCAGCACTCTGTCTATCATGCCATGTAGCTGCCCAGGTTTTTGAAGACACTTAGCTGTTTAAGAAAGAAAGTGTGTAGTGTGGTGGATAAAGAACTGACCTTGGAAGCAAAAAGACCTGAATCCGAGTCCTACTTCTAACACATACCGGTGTTGTGACCTTGGATAACTTATAAAACTTCACAGTGCTCTGTGTAATACTCTATAAGATGCAGAAAAAATGCTGACCTGCATTGGTAGAGGAAGTTTCTATCAGGGAGCTCCCCACACCAGTTAAATCCCAGCGCCAGTCCTAGTCCCTAACATCAAATTATAAATAAAATGCCATCATGCCTAACCTCTTGTTTATTTTCTTATAACATTAGGGGAATGTGTCAAAAGGGGAGATTGTATGTATAACCCTCAAATTGTCTTTATTTTTTTTTTGTTCAATTAAGTAACAAAAGGTGCTGGCCTCATTTGGGTAAAATATTTTTCTTTTGGCCCCAGTAGCCACAGGCATCATGAGATGAGCACGTAAGACATTCCTGCCATTTCTTTTAGGTCATTCTGCAGAAGGGTCATTCCCAAGATCTTCCTGCTTTGTGGCCTCGTTCTGTTGCAATTTCATCTCAGCTTAGTGAAAGGCTTTCATGGGAATAGTCATGAAGGAAACTAAGCCCGATGACCTGTGTAAGGAGAGTACGTTCTGTCCTTTCATCCGAGTTGCTGATGCAGTGTGCCCTGTAAAGGAGATGAAAGGAAATTTGCATGAAATATCCTCCTTATTGAACCTCCAGTGATGGAATCTCCAGTTAACTAGAACCATTTTTTTTTCTGGGACTGCCCCACTTCCTTTCTCAGAGCAGTGTGGTGTAAAGTGTACAGTCCCACACTCAGTGTCTGGAGGACCTAATCCCTCTAAAACAATTGCTAGGTGCAGGCAAGACCATGGGAATTCCACTTACCCACAGTTTCCCCACTAACAAAATGGAAATTATACCGAAACTATCTGCCTCATGGGGTTGCTGTGAAGACAGCGCTTTACAAAAGACTTTACAGGAAAAAAATTGCCATTTGGGAGGGGATACATAAATTGCTTAGGTTAGAAGGTCCGAGTCAACTTAATTTTACAGATCAGGAAACTTAAACTCATAGGAACAAAATAATTCACCCAAGGTCACATAGCAAATTAATAGAAGAGCTAGGACTGAACTTGGGTATTCTGACTCATCATATGTGTATTCTTCCCATTCATCATGCCTCTATAGACCTCTGTGTCTGCCTACCAATCAGCAGAGTGTGGTATTCAAAGATGTAGGCAAAGGGCCTCTTAAGCTTTTCCAGAGACCTTCACATATCCAGTGAGGAGTGCTCATTAATTGGGGACGAGCTGAACAAGTTGTGGCATGTGATTTTGATGGGACACTATTGTCCTGTGGGAAATGAGGGGGATGGTTTCGGAAAGAAACATGGCAGCATCTAGATAAGCTGATGCAGAGTAAAGTGAGAAGACCTAGAAGATCTTTGTGCACAGTAATGACGATCAGCTGTGAAAGACTTTGGTACTCTGATCAATACAGTGATGTAAGGCAGTTAGAAAGGGCTCATGATGAAAAAGTGCCATCCATCTCCAGTGAGAGAATCGATGAACTCTGAGTGCAAATTGAAGCACATTTTCCTCACTTTATTTTACTTGCTTTTTTGGGAAATATGATTAATGGGGAAATGTTTTGCATGATTTCTCCTGTATAATGGATGTCATTGCTTGCCTTCTCAGTGGATGGGGAAGAAAGAGGGAGGGAAAGAATTTGGGACTCAACATTCAAAAAGAAAAGAACGGTAGAGATAAATGATGAATTGAAATGTTAGAAGAAACAAGAAAGGCATGCGATTAAGAAGCAATCTAAGATGGCTGGAATATAGAGACTGTAGTAAGGGGAAATTGTGCTAAATAAAAGCTGGAAGGTAGTTTGGAGCCAGACTGTGGAAGGCCTTGAATGCCAGGCCAACCATTATGTATTTGTCTTGCAGGCAGCAAGAAACCACTAAAGATTTTTAGTAATGGGAAGACATGGCAAAACCTTTGGATGTGCATTAAGAATAGAAAATCAGAGTATCTCTGTGTGTAAGGGGGTGGGGAAGAGTATGTAAGTGAATAAATGAGCATAGACTGGTTCGGTTAAATTTGGGCTTAGGGGATGGAAGAAAAGAGTTATCTGTGACTTTGAAGAGTAACGTGGAAAACAAAATTATATGTGTTTAAGGAATTGGAATACCAGAAATCTCAGCTGTCTCAGCCTGGAGACAAGTTCGTCTCTGTCGTTAGCCAGTTCATTGCAGTAGCCAGCTTCAGCTTTTCAGATGTTGAAGACCTTCTAAATGAAGCAAAGGAACTGGTAAGTCTCACCCAGCACCATCCCTTTTTCTTTTATGAGGTATATACAGACTTGATCCTATTGAACAATATTTAAGCAGGGAGAAGAATATGATCCAAACACTATGAGGCAGGAAGAAAAGTGGTGACTGATTCTTTCCCTAAATCAATAGACTTAGACAATTTAGATTGGTTTCATTTCCAGGCCTGAAGTCAGTAATTAGAGGAAAGAGCTTCACTGGCATTTTTTTTTATTCTGTGGATTGAAGGCCTTAAGCAACTTAAAACAACTTTAATACTATGTTCATTTTTCCCTTAGTCACTTTAGAGCAGGCGTTCTCAACCTAAGGTTCATGAATTTGATCCAAATTTTTTTTCATAACTATATTTCAGTATTATCAATAGTACTGATAACGGGCTTGTAATACATTTGCACACAGGTGGACGTGTATGTATGTGCGTGATTTGAAGATCACTTCAAATTTGCAAAGTACTTTAAAATATTATCTCATTTGATCCTCACAGCAACCCTGAAAGTTAGGTGCCATTACTATCTCCAGTTTACAGATGAGGAAACTGAGTCACAGTCACTTGCCCAGCTGGTGTCTGAAATAGGATTTGAACTCAGGTCTTCTTAACTCCAAGACTGCTTGCATTTACATAGCATTTCATTTTATAATTCATAAAGCATTTTGACTGATTACTTTGAAATAAATCATATTTCTGAATCTCTGAATAATCCTGATAAGTTTTCATTTACATAGTAGATTTCTATAGAACTTTCCCTACAAAGCACTTTAAGTGAATGAATCTCTGGAAACAACCCCCAGGTCCCTGAAGGGCCCCTGCCAACTTCTGCCAAGACTCTCAGCCTCACCTCATTCTTCCACTTCACGAGGACCTCTAAGATTCTGCTAAACCATCATCCCTGCTGATACCATTTCTTTCCTGTCCCAATCTTGACCTTATTTATGGGTAACCCATTCAACACTACCCTGTCCTCCACTCTCAGTTCCTTTGTGTCTTTGTCCTACTTGTGCTTACACCCCTTTTTCCCACTTAATAGTGTTTTATTTTCTTCAAATTACATGTAAAGATAGTTTTCACCATTCACTTTTATAAGATTTTGAGTTCCTGATGTATTTCTCTCTCCTTCCCCTCCCCCTTCCCCAAGACAGCATGCAGTCTGATATAGGCTGTCCAGTCCTGATGTTCGCCCCTTCACCAAACCCCTCCGGATCATTCCGAACGTATGCTCTCTCCCTCCTTTTGCTCACACTTTGCTGAAAGGAACTAGAGGAAATCACAAAATTACACCAGCTAAATTCATCATAAATTTACATGATCTAATCTCAACAGGATATTCAGTACTAGGCAGTCATTTTACCCCATCCTCAACAGTTCTCTATCCCCCTCCCCACAGAGCATATGTTATATCTTTTCTTTTTTTTCCTCAAGCTTTCTCACACCACCCCCTTCTTCCCTTCTTAGCTAAGGACCTCACCTCATACTTTACTGAGAAAATACAGACCACTCCCAACAGGTGGCTTCTTCCCCCCTTTCTTTCATTCTAAAACTGTTTGCCGCACCATTCCCTATTCCTTCTTTATCACTTTAGTCTCTGATAAAGAAATTACTCTTCTTCTTGACCAGGCCCCTCTTTCATTCTCCTGTCTTCTCTAGCAAATTGTCCTCACTGATCTCTTCATTAATTTGAAGAAAAAAGAGAAAAGATTCCCTTGAAACTCTATCTAGTGTTTCCCTCTATACTACCTGTAAGCATACCCAGACCTTCCACTTCTTAAAAAAGTCTTTAAAAATCTGCCACCCCCTCCAACTGTCATCCTGTAACCTCTACCCTCGTTCACAGCCAAACTCCAGGCAGCCCTTCCAAACTGTGGAGGGAAGGGAGACTGCTTAACCTACATCAGTCAGTCAGCGTTTATTAAAGTTTACTGTTTGCTGAGCACTAGTATGGAAATACAAATTGCCAAAGAAAGAAAGACAAGGAATTTGCATTCTAATAGGGGAAGACTGCACTTAAAAGGAAGCTGTAGAACTGTTCTCAACCTTCCTAATGCTGGGTACGTGGGTGTATCTGCATGTGGGTGGACCCACCTGGAGACAGAGGAGCTGTGTCTTAGTTCCGAAGACCATCGGAAATAAGTGTTTTCCATGGTCTTAGGTGACCCCTGTGAAAGGGTCGTTTGACCCCCAAAGGGGTCGCGTCCCACAGGTTGAGAATTGCTGCTGTAGAAGAAGGATAAAGGTGTTTAAACCAGTGGTGGGGAATTGGGGTGGCCTGTCTCAGAAGGAGTGGAAGTCCTGAGTGCAGTCTAAATAAAAATGAACTACAACCTGCTTGAGCATCTTTCTTAAATGTAGGTTCTGGGTGGAGCCATCCAATCAGAGAGAGAGAGAGAGAGTACTTCCAATGTGTGGATTCCAGCACTGAAGAGCTGGGTAGGGAGTGAGAGAAGAAGTCTGCAGTGTAGCCTGCAGAGGAATGAGAAAGTATATGTCATGATCACCTGCTGTTAAATTATGTCAGTCATATGAGGTCCCAGCAGCCTGGTGTAGTTTTAACCCTGTGGATGTAACCTTTAAGGATCCAGAGTTACTTTCATACTGTGATGCAGAATCAGAGTAGAATTTTAGTAAAGAAGAAAGATAATCTGGGGGCCTAGTCAGCTTGACTGAGCACTTCTTTTTTTTTTAATTTTATTATAGTTTGCATCATTCATTTCCACAAGATTTTGAGTTACATATTTTTCTCCCCGTCTTTCCCC
>CM053582.1:361411618-361461723 GCA_028627135.1 Pseudochirops cupreus
TGATCAGTTGCTGTAGTCTTTTTGCTAATATTTTATTTAAAATTTTTGCATCTATATTCATGAGGAAAATTGGTCTATAATTTTCTTTCTCCATTTTGTCTCTTTCTGATTTAGGTATCAGTACCATGTTTGTGTCATAAAAAGAATTTGGTAGGACTCCTTCACCAGTTTTCCCAAACAGTTTGTAGAGTATTGGAATCGATTGTTCTTTAACTGTTTGACAGAATTCACTAGTAAATCCATCTGGCCCTGGAGATATATCCAGCAGCCTAGTTTAGGCCCTCAACCTCTTTACAAGACTACTGCAATAGTCTCCTGTTTGGTCTCCTTGCCTTCAGACTCCTCCCTCTCTATTTTACCCTCCACGTAGCTGACAAAGTGATTTTGTAAAGCATAGGTCTGCTCATGTCATTCCCCTACCCAATAATCTTGAATGGCTCCCTGTTGCCTCTAGAATCTAATATAAACTCCTCTGTTTGACATTTTAATTCCCTTCACATCCTGACTCCAACCTACCTTTTCAGCCTTATTAGACATTAGTCTCCTTCACACACTATAGTATCTAACCAAACTGACCCTTTTGCTGTTCCTCACATGTAACACTCCATCTCCCACCTCCTAATCTTTGTACGGGCTTTCTTATATACCTAGAACGCATTTCCTCTTTATCTCCACTCCTTAGAAGCCCTTATTCCCATAAAAATAGCTTAAACACCTCCTACATGAATTCTCTTCTGATTCTTCTCTAGTCTCCCCTGAAAAGTTATCTTGTGGTTATTTTGCATATAAAGATATATACTTATGTAAGTAAGTCTCCCTCAAAGAATGTAAGCTTCCTGAAGATCGGGCATCTAATTTTGGCCTTGTATCCAAAATACCCGGCACGTAAAAGTTACTTAATAAAAGCTTGTTGGTGTTTTAAATTTAAGATCTGTTGATCAGGGCACCTAAAATTCTTCTCTCTTAGGATTGTTTATGGAATCCCATTTTTCACACCTGGTGAATGTATAATAGTTACTACTATTATTTTATTATTTGCCTATGGAAAAGCCACAATTTTATAATGTCAGTAATCTTTTTTTTTTAATCTTGAGTCCTACTAAAAATAGAGAATCCTACTGAGATGGATCAGATTCACTGGTATGAAATATTTTTATTCCTTCTGAATTTTCTCTTTGGGGAATAATTTTATTCTTCAGTGGCCTTATAGAATATAGAGCCAGTGGTTTCAGACTTTTTAAAAATGTGGTCCAATGTTTCAGCTACAGGGAGACCTATCAGAATTGCTTCTACCCCATCTTATGGAGAAAACACCAAATTTTCTCTTTAGCCTTTTCCCTGGTGTGTGTCACAAAGTTGTGTTGCCATGGTATCCAAATCACCTATGCACAGAAATAAGGAAGGTACTAGGTTGTTTTCCAGTGAGGCCTTTACCTTTGTTAAATGTAAGATTTATTTTTGTTGATGAAAAGGATGACTTTCATTTAAACAGCAACATAAAGGTCATAAAGAAGCTCAAATCTCCCACATATATTCCAGCAAAGTTCTAAAAAAGGCATCAGATCAAATAACGTTCAAGGAATTCAAAGAAGAAAAAAAAAACCAGGAAGCTCTTCTACCAGCCTACTATTGCACAAAAAGCCAAAAGCCTGTGGCCTCTGAAGAATCCTGCCAGCAAAGCCAGCACCAGCTCAGGCAAATGGACTTGAAATATGTCAGTGTCCTGATTAGGAATATTCCAGAAGTACCCAACCCCTGCAATGCTAGCAGGGTGGGAAGGGCAGGGGAAGATCAGAAATCTCTCCCAGGGATGCTGGAATGGAAGGAGAAGAGTAGAGGAAATGTTTTGAAGGCAGCCAGTGCTCTGAGCCCAACTAAGGCAGAGAAGGTAGAAGCTAATGCCAGGAGCATCAGAAACTGGGGGTAAGACCAAACATGGCCTTACTAGCCTGTCTGAGAGTTCAGGAGGAGGCAGAGACTGGTCCTGCCACAAAATCAAAGCCAGAAAATTAAGGCTGGAGATACAAGTAAACAGAAGATGCTGACCAAAATACGAAAATACTATGCACTGAAATGCCTAAAAGGAAAGTCAGAAAAAGAAAATAATTACAATGACCATATGTAGAGCCTTAGAGGAAAAAAAAAATAGAGTAAGTAAGAGCTCTTGAGAAAAAAAAAACAATTGAAAGAATAAATAGCTTTGAAGAAATGGTGGAAAACCTTACCCAAGTTACCTACTCTTTGAAAAGTATAATGAAGCAAACAAGTCACTCCAGGAGATAAGAACAAAATCAAAAGACTGTGGGAAAAATAGAAGAAAATGTAAGATATCTTACTATAAAAAAACCTGAAAAATGAGTCAAGGAGAGACCACTTAAGAATCACTGGATTGCCTGAAAACAGTGACAAAAAGATGACATATGTATTTCAATAAATCATCATTGAAAGCTGCCCAGACCTCTTAGAAACTGAAGGCAAAATAAAAACAGATTCCACCATTCACTTCCTAAAAGAAACCCCAAATAGAATAGAGCAAGGAATATCATAGCCAAATCCAGAGCTACCAATTCAAAGAGAAAACACAGTACTCAATGCTGCCTGCTATATTTGTTATATGCATATAAATGCTAGCTTTTGCATTTATTATGTGTGTATAAAAGCTAGCTGTTACATTTATTATGTATGTATAAATGGTAGCTATTATATGCATACATATATATATACACACACATGCATATGTGTATATGTGTATTATGTATTTAGGGGCAGCTAGGTGACAGAGGATAGGGCACTGGGCGTGGAGTCAGGAAGAGCTGGCTTTAAGCACTTACTAGCTGTGTGACCTTGAATAAGTCACTTATCCTCTGGTTGCCCCAGTTTCCTTAACTGTAAAATGTGATAACAATAGTACCTGCTTCTCAGGGTTGTTGTGAGGATGAGATGAGATCATAACTGTAAAGCACTTAGCAGTTAGCTATCATTATACATTTATGTATACCTATCTGTATTTTTTCTTTAAAACCAAGGATTTCGTGTACAATCTTTTTCTGTGCTTTGTATATGGAAATGTACTTTTGATGTTTGTCAAAATCATAATAAAAGGATTTTTAAAAAAAGAAGAAAGGGTGACTTTCTGTGAACTGATTTAGGGAGTAACCTTCCTATTGAATTCAGGTAGGATAGGGACTCAGATCTGGGATTTCACTGGTAGGGAGCACTCCTGAGAGAGGAAACTCCCTCTACCAATGCAATGGACATCTCTGTAGTTTAGAGCCTCAAATTAGAATACTAAGAGGTTAAATGGTTTTCCTTGATGTCATACTGACATATTAGAAGTAAGTCTTGTAGGCGGGTCTTCCAGGCTTTGAAGCTAGTTCTCTGACCAGTATGGCACATCGCCTCCTAGAACTGTTCCTTCAAAATAGAGCTACTTATTTCCTTTGCTCCAGTGCACAAAATCACAGAATTTCAGAGCCGGAAGGTATCCCGGGGCCATCTTCAACCTGCACCCAAATGCAATCCCTTGGTGTAACATACCTGAGAAGTGGTCATCCAGCCTCTGGAGACCTCTAATGCCCACAACCTCCGAATGCAACCTTTTCATGCAGAGATACCTGGAATTGCATAGAATTTTTTTTGTGACATCAAAGCTAAATATGTTTATTTCTAACTTCTACCCGCTGCTTCTGGTTTTGTCCTCTAGGCACAAATGAAAAAATCTGATCCTTCTACATGTCAGCTCTTCCAAGACTTCAAGACAGTTACTGTGTCCTCCCATCCCTCTCCCCTCAGTCCAAACATATTGAGTTCCTTCAGCTATTCTTCATCTGATATGGATTCAAACCCTTTGCTATCCTGGTTGCCATCCTCTGTGCCTTTTCCAAGTCTATTCATGGCCTTCTTCACCTGTGGAGCCCTGAAGGGCACACAACATTTCAAATATGCCCTGACTAGAGAAAAATAGGGACCCCACCTCTTCTTTCCTGGAAGCGAGGCCTCTCAATACAGCCTAAAGGGCCATTTGGTTCATTGATAATATTGTTGTTTGTCACAGCACCCCGCTGATTCCTTGAGCTTCCAATCGACTAAAACCCTCATACCTTTTCCTGAGAAATTGCTCTCTCATGACGCCTCCCCTATCTGGATTTGTGAAGCTGATTTTCTGGATCCTTTCTGTTTATCCCTATTCAATTTTCTCTTTTCAGATTCAGTGCCAAGCTTTAGTGGCTAGCCTATCAGGGTGATTTTAGATTCTAACTCCATCATCTAGTGTTGCCATGTTCTCCCAGCTTTGCCATCTGCAGATCTGATGAGCGTGCTAACCCTAACGTTTCTGTAGTGCCTGCTGGGTTCCAGGCACAGTGCTAAGCACTGTACAATGATCTCCTCAGGTAAGTGCTGTTATTATCCCCACTTGACAGATGAGAAAACCAAGGTAAACGGAGGTTAAGTGCCTTGCCCAGGGTCACACAGTGTCTGAGGCTAGATTTGAACTCAGATCTTCCTACCTCCAGCTCTGGTGCTATACCAACTGCATTGCTGACCTGCTAACATATTACTTTGCTTAGCTGTTTTTCAGTCATGTCTTTCCCTTGGTGATCTCTTTTGGAATTTTCTTGGCAAAGATACTAGAGTGGTTTTCCATTTCCTTCTCCAGCTTATTTTAATTTTTTTTTTTTTTTTGCTTTTTGGAGGGCAATTGGGGTTAAGTGACTTGCCCAAGGTTACACAGCTAGTAAGTGTGTCAAGCGTCTGAGGCCAGATTTGAACTCAGGTCCTCCTGACTCCAGGGCTGGTGGTCTATTCACTGCACCACCTAGCCACCCCTCCAGCTTATTTTACAGATGAGGAAATAGAGGCAAACAGAGTTAAATAACTCGCCCAGGGTCGCACAGTTAAGTAAGTTTCTGGGGTTGGATTTGAACTCAGATCTTCCTGACTTCCAGGTCCGGCCCTCTATCCACTGCATCACTTAGTTGCTAGTATATTACTAGATAGGTTAACCAGCATGAAATAAACCCCCATCCCCAGGGAACTCCACTGGACATCTGACATGTTGACATTAAAGCATCCACAGCCTTTTGAATCTGGCCTTTCACCTGTTTGAAATCCATCTGATTGTAGTTTCTACTTATGTTCTACCTATATCATCTCCCACTATATTCTAATGGGAAGAAGAAAAGTTGTCTTTTGCCTGTCCCAAGTGAGAATTGCACTCCATGATAGTGCTCTCTCTTGTCACCTTCCTCTTATATTTGCTACAGGCATTGATGTCTCTGGATGGAAGGGACTCATGTCTCTCCCTTGTGAGCAAAGCCTGATAACCAGCCCAGTTGCTATGTACAGAGATCTCCTGAGGAGAGGGAGATCATCACCCTGAGCCTTGCACTATAGGACACCGCCAGACAGCTGGATCAGCAAGAACAAGATGCTCCTCCAAATTATAAATAAAACAAAAAAGGAAAAAAGAGCCACGGTTTGATCTGCCTCTGAGACTACCCTGTCCTGCCAAATGCAGACCTTGTTCCAAGTCCCTTTTGTTGCTGCTTCTTGCTTTCAAAGCTGTTACTTCTTTAATTTACATTTTGTTCCAATTTTGTTGTTATTATTATCTCTTTTAAAGAGGTTCAAATATTAACAGTCTTGATTGAAGACACTAATGAGAGCCGCTTACATTTGTAGAGAGTTCTAAGATTTGCCTTACCCACACTTTTTCATTTGACCCTCGCAACAACATGGGGAAGTAAGTGCTATTGTCCCCATGGAGCTGTGGATAGAACACCAGGCCTGCAGTCAGGAAGATGAGTCTTTCTGAGTTCAACTCTGACCTCACACTCACTAGCTGTATGACCCTGGGCAAGTCATTTCACCCTGTTTGCTTGAGTTTCCTCATCTGTAAGATGAATTGGAGAAGGAAATGGCAAACCACTCCAGTGTCTTTGCCAAGAAAATGTCAGGTGGACTCACAAAGAGTCAAACATGACTGAAACAATTCAGTAGCAAAGAGAGGTTGACTTTCCCAGGATCAAATGTCTCAGTAAGTGTCTGAGGCAGTCCTGGTCCTCCTAAACAACTCCGTACTAAGTACTCAAGACATTGTAACATGCTACCTTTAAGGCGAAGATGGTTACACGCAAGAAGCATGAGAAGAGAAAGGAGAGGGTTTGTTCCTCATTGTAAAAATGTTCTCCCGGTAGTTCAAGTTAAAGGGCCTCAAGAATTCCAGGTGTTAGTTTTCCTGCTTGAAAAAATAAAAGAGCAGACTTTTTTTAATGAACAAATCTATTTTGTCTCCCTCCCAGTGCCCCTGTGGAGCAGGAGAACCCCTTGACAAAAACTGGAAAATGACAAGTGTTGGAAGGCCATTAGGGAAAAAGACACATAAACACATTGTTGGTGGAACTGAGAATTGGTATGGTCATTTTATAGCTATGCCCCAAAAGTTCATCCAAGAGCATGATAATGGAAGATTTTTCTTCCAACAGAGACCTTTTTTTTCTCCTCAGAACTCACATAATTGGTGATGCCACCAATACAAATTAGGTCTTGATTTCTAAAATAAGCTTTAAATATACATACATACATACATACATACATACATACATACATATATATATATATATATGTATATATATATATATATACATATATACACACACATACACATAAAACAATGAAAACGAACCTTCTGAGCAATGTAGTCCTTTTTTATTCAAGTAGAATTTTATTTTTTCCCCCAATTACATGTCAAAACCATTTTTAGCATTCATTTTTACAAGATTTTGAGCTCCAAATTTTTCTCTCTCCCCCCACTTCTTCCAAAAAATGGCAGGTAATTTTATATAGGTTATACATATTCTGTCATGTAAAACTTATTTCCATATTAGTCACAGTTCTGAAAGAAGAAACATATGAAAAGGAAAAAAAAACTCACAGAAAAGAATGAAGCAAGTGAAAAAAGTATGCTTTGATCTGCATTCAGAGTCCATTAGTTCTTTATCTAGATGTAAAGAGCATTTTCCTTTGTGAGTAGATTGTACTTGTCTTAGGTCATTGTGTTACTAAGAAGAGCTGAGTCATTCATAGTTGATAATCACAAAATGTTGCTAATACTGTGTACAGTGTTTTCCTAGTTCTGCTGATTTCACTTTGTGTCAGTTTGTACACATCTTTCTAGGTTTTTCTGAAATCTACCTCTTCATTTCTTATTGCACCACAGTATTCCATTACATTCACATACCACAGCTTGTTCAGTCATTCCCCAAATGATAAACATGTCCTCAGTTTCCAATATTTTGCCACCACAGAAGGGAGTTGCCATAAATGTTTTTGTACATGTAGGTTCTTTTCCTTTTTTATGATCTCTTTGGAATACAGACCTAGCTAGTAGTGGTATTTCTGGATCAAGGGGTATGTACAGTTTGGTTACCCTTTGGGCATACTTCCAAATTGTTCTCCAGAATGGTTGGATAAGTTCACAACTTTTCCCACATCTTCTCATTTATTAAAACCTACTTTTTTGCCATATTAGCCAATCTGATAGGTGTAAAGTGGTACCTCATAATTGCTTTAATTGACATTTCTCTAATCAAAAAATTATTTAGAGCACTTCTTCATATGCCTATCAATAGTTTTTATTTCTTTAGCTGAAAACTGCCTGTTCATATCCTTTGACCATTTATGAATTGGGGAATGACTTGTATTCTCCTAAATTTGACTCAATTCTCTATAGATTTGAGATTTGAGGCCTTTATCAGAGATAAAGATTGTTTCCCTACTTTCTTTCTAAGCTTGGTTGCACTGGTTTTGTTTGTGCAAAAGTTTTTTAATTTAATATATTCGAAATATTTTTTTATGTTTTGTTATGTTCACTATCTCTTGTTTGGTCATGAATTCTTCTCTTCTCTGTAAATCTGACAAGTGGACTATTCCAGCTGTTCCAATTTGCTTATGGTATCACCTTTTGTGTCTAAATCATGTATACATTTTGACCTTATCTTGGTATATGGCGTGAGATATCAATCTATATCTAGTTTGTGCCCTATTGTTTTCCAGTTTTCCTAGAAGTTGTTGTCAAATAGTGAGTTCTTATCCCAAAGGCTGGAGTCTTTGGGTTTATCAAACACTAAGTTACTATGGCCATTTACTACTGTGTCCTGTGTACTTAATCCACTCCACTGATCCACCACTCTATTTCTTAGCCAGTACCAGATAGTTTTGATAACTACTAGAGAATCAACTAAGAAACTATTGAAATAATTAACTTTATCAAAGTTGCAGGCTATGAGATAAACCTAGACAAATCATTAGCATTTCTCAATATGACCAACAAAGTCCAGTAGCAAGAAATAAAAAGAGAAATTCCATTTAAACTAACAGTTTTGCTTGTGAGTCTACCTACCAAGACAAAACCAAGAACTATATGAGCACAATTATAAAACACTTTTCACACAAAATCAGATCTGAACAAGTGGAAAAATATCATTTGCTGTAATGAGAATGGAAATTTGAAGATCTTCCCTGCCCCTTGATTGACCTAGGGGGCAATTTGAACACCTTCCCTGTTTTGAAAGTAACTCTGCCCCCTAATAGGCTGAATGTAATCACATGGAGCCTGGGATGGAGAGAATTTGCTGAAGGATGGAGCAGAGCCCACAGGGAGCTTCCCTGCTGTGAAAATAAACTCTGCCCCTAATAGGCTGAATGTAGTTACATGGAGCCTGTGGTGGGAGGAGTTTGCTGAAGGGAAGAGGAACCCATAGGAACCTGGGAGTCAGAGCCAGAGAGATGCTGGGAGAGAGAGGAGGCTCAGGCAAAGAGATAGAGAGGTTTGTGAGTAAATATTGATCTTGTATTTGTGGGAATGCTAAAGGATGCTGTGGCTCTCAGTTTTATTATGGCTTCTTAATATCTTTGGTCTATGATGGAATTGGCTTACTGGTTTTGGGATTGGGTTTTCTGGTGTCTCAATAAATGTTTCAGATCTATTGTCTATATGGAAAGTTTGGTATATTTTGCAATTGAACGTCATGTGATAGTTATAGTCATGTTCTTTATCGTGATTGTGGGTGCTGTAAATATTGTACTGGCACTACAGTTGCTCATGGGTAGGCCAAGCCAATATAATAAAAATAATTCTACCTAAATTAACTTATTTATTCAGTGCCATGACAATCAAACTACCAAAAATTTATTTTATAGAGCTAGGAAATATAAGAACAAAATTCATCTGGAAGAACAAAAGATCAAGGATGTCAAGGGGAATTAATGCAAAAAAAAATACAAAGGAAGGTGGCCTAGCAATACCAGATCTCAAACTATATTTTACATTTTCTTGCCTCTTTTATGGGAGATAATTTACCCCGTTCTACCCTTCCCTTTCTCCTTCTCCCAGTCCATTACTCTCTTACCCCTTAATTTATTTTTTTAGATATCATCCCTTCATATTCAACATACCCTGTGCCCTCTCTCTGTATATATAATCCCTCCAACTACCCAAATGCTGAGAAATGCCTCATGAGTTATAAATATCTTTCCATGTAGGAATATAAACAGTTCAACTTTAACAAGTCTTTTATGATTTCTCTTTCCTGTTTATGTTTTCATGCTTCTCTTGAGATTTATATTTGAAAGTCAAATTATCTATTTAGTTCTGGCTTCTCAAGAAAGCATTACATTCTTATGTCATTGAATATCAATTTTTCCCCCTCATTGATTATACTCAATTTTGCTGGGTAAGTGACTGACTGACTCATAAACCCATAATTGGGATAGCAGCGTAGAAACAGGAAAAATCCATGAACTACCCCCATAACCACCTCAAATACCTGTAAAATATGACTCTAAACAAATGTTAGAGCTACGGAACCCACAAAGTGACAGAAAGAAACAAATCTCCTGCTGAAGGCAGCCTGGCAAGTGGACAGGAAGATTCCATCATAGCAAGCTGGGAGCCAAGCCCAGCCCTGTGTGAGCCCCTGGCTTTAGCCCCAGGGCAGCCCTGACTAGCAGTGCCTGCAGCAGACTTTGGACAAGTGGATCACCTGCAGCTGTGGCGGTTTCCAGAAATATCAACTCATAAATGCCAAAGGCAAAGTAAAAGGTCAGTGCATCTCTGTTGGAACAGAGGGGGACTAGGAGTGTGGTCTGGCCTCTGTCCCCAGAGCAGGAAGCTACAGAAGCACAGCGGCCCTGCAGCTACCTCCATGTGGCTCCTTCAGAGCTCCCAGCCTGCAGATCATAGGGGAGCCAAGTGGCCATTCAAAGGGTGATTGCTCTTGCTTTAACCTGCTTGGATCTGGATTGCAGCCTTGGGTGGTGGTCCTGAGGTATGTGACCAGTGAGCCAAAGCTGGTGGGGGCTGCAGAGATGGCACCCTCCTAATAGCTCCAGCAGCTGTGAAAACCTCAGCACTTTGGCACAAAGTTCTCCCTTCTGGAAGCAGAGTTCTACTGTGGCAAAGATCTCAAAAGTCAAGTAATTGAGTGGCAGCATGAGCAGGCAAAGGAAGCAAAGAAAGCACAGCAATCCAACTTTAGATTCATTTTTAGGGGACAGAAAGGATCAAAGCATGGAATGGGAAGAAGACAACAAAGTCAGAATTCCTGCACCAAAAGCTGCCAAGAAAAACATGAACTGCTTACAAGCCATGGAGGAGCTCAAGAAGGATTTTGAAAATCAAGTAAGAGAGATGAAGGAAAAATTGGAAAGAGAAATGAGAATGATGCAAGAAAATCATGAAAAGCAAATCAACAGCCTGATTGAAGAAAATAACACCTTAAAAAATAGACTAACTCAAATGGCAAAACAGGCCCAAAAAGCCAATGAGGAGAAGAATGCCTTAAAAAGCTGAATTTGCCGGATGCAAAAAGAATTTCAAAAGCTCACTGAAGAGAATAATTCCTTCAGAATTATATTGGAGCAAATGGAAGTTAATGACTTTATGAGAAATCAAGTTATTATTAAACAGATCCAAACAAATGAAAAATTAGAAGGCAATGTAAAATATCTCGTTGGAAAAACCACTGACCTGGAAAATAGATCCAGGAGAGACAATTTAAAAATTATTGGACTACCTAAAAGTCATGATCAAAAAAAGAACCTAGAAATTGAGGGCAAAGTAGAAGTTGAAAGAATTTACAGATCATGTCTTGAAAAAGATCCCCAAAAGAAAACTCCTAGGAATATTATAGCCAGGTTCCAAAGTTCACAGATCAAGGAGAAAATATTACAAGCAGCCAAGAAGAAACAACTTGAATATTGTGGAAACACAATCAGAATAACACAGGATCTAGCGGCTTCTACATTAAGGGAGGGAAGGGCTTAGAAAATGATATTCTGGAGATCAAAGAAGCTAGGATTAAAACCAAGAATCACCTATCCAGCAAAACTGAGTATAATGTTTCAGGGGAAAATATGGTCAGTCAATGAAATAGAGGACTTTAAAGCATTCTTCTTGAAAAAACCAGAGTTGAATAGAAAATTTGACATTCAAATACAAGAGGCAAGAGAAGCATGAGAAAGTAAATAGAGAAAAGAAATCATAAGGAACTTATCAAAGTTGAACTATTTACATGCCAACATGGAAAAATGATCATTGTAGCTTAAGAAACTTTTCTCAGTATGAGAATAGTTGAGGGGAATATAAATGTGTATACATACATGTATATGTCTATATAGGAGGGGATATGTGCATATGAATTCATATGTGAGTGTATGTATATATGTATACAGGTATACATAGATAAAGGGCACAGGATCAATTGAATAGGAAGGGATGATATTTAAAAGGTGAAATTGAGAGGTGAGAGAAGAATATAATGAGAAGAGATGAGGAGAGACAGAATGGGGTAAATTATCTCATATAGAAGAGGCAAGGGATAACTGCTACAATGGAGGGGAAGAGCAGGAAGGCAAAAGGGAATGGGCCAACCTTAATCTCATTGAATTTGACTTAGGGGGGAATTACATACACAGTAAATTGGGTATCTTACCCTACAGGAGAGTAGGGGGAAAGGGGATGAGAAGGGGGATTATGGAGGGGAGAGCAGCTTGAGGGGGTGGGTAGTTAGAAGCGCACACTTTTGTAAAGGGATAGGGCAAAGTAGAGAATAGAAAAAGTAGGCAGTAGGATAGGATGGAGGGAAATATAGTCAGTCTTTCACAATATATCCACTATGGAAATGTTTTGCATAACTACACATGTACAGCCTATATTGAATTGCTTATCTTCCCAGTAAGGGTGGGTGATGAGGGAGGAAGGGAACGAATTTGGAATTCAAAGTTTTAAAATCAAATGTCTCTTTAAAATTATTATTATTCTTTCTACATGCAGCTGGGAAATAAGATAAACAGACATTGGAGTATATAGATCCCTCTTGCCCTACCAGAAAGTCAGAGGGGGGATGGGGCAGGATATAGGAGAGAGCAGATTAGGGAAGGGGGTGTACACTGGGATTGCTGTTTTGGGATGGTGGGTAGTGGAAAGATGGGGAGAAAATCTATAACTCAAAATCTTGTGGAAATGAATGATGTAAACTAAAAAGAAACATAAAATTTAATTTTAAAAAGAGACAAAAAAAGAATAAACCCATAATTGTCTAAAAAAAAGAATTTGGATGCTATGCCACTTGGTACATATATGTTTAGTATTAATATTACTTCATCATTTATTGTACCTTTTAGCAAGATGTAGTTTCTGTCCTTATCCTTTTACTTAAGTCTATTTTTGCTTTTGCTTTATCTGAGATCAGGATTGCTACCCCTGCTTCTTCTTTTTTTTTTTTTTTACTTCAGCTAAAGCATAATAGATTCTGCTCCAGAGCCTTACCTTTATTCTGTGTGTGTCTCTCTGCTTCAAGTGTTTTCTTGTAAACAACATATTATAAGATTCTGGTTTTTTGATCCACTCTGCTATCTGCTTCCATTTTATGGGAGAGTTCATCCCATTTGCATTCACAGTTATAATTACTGTGTATTTCCCTCCATCCCATTTTTTTCTCCTTTTTGTCCTCTCTCCTTTCACTGTTTCCAACCTCACCAGTGTTTTGCTTCTGTCTACCACCTTTCCAGGTCTACTCTCTCTTCTGTCAGTCCCCCCTGCCACTCCTTTATTTAATTTTCTCCCTTCCTATTTGCCTGTCAGTTGAGATAGATTTATATATTATACCGATTTTGTATATTATTCCCTCTTTGAGTCAATACTGATGAGGATAAGGTTCAAGTGATGCTCATTGCCCCCTCCATCTTTCCCTCCACTGTAACAGATTTTTCACAACTTTTCATGTGAAATAATTTACCCCATTCTACCTCTCCCTTTCTTCTGCACCCGGTGTACTCCTCTTTCTCATTCCTTAATTTTTTTTTATGTTTCACCTGATACCTGTACCCTCTGTCTATGTATATTCCTTCTATCTATTAGTGGTACAATTTTTGAGAATTACAAGTTATCATCTTCCATGTAAAGAGTTCAGTTCCATTGAATCCCTTATGTTTTCTTTTCCCCTTTTCTCTTTTTAGGCTTCTCTTGGGTCTTGATATTAGAGATCAATTTTTTTTTGTTCAATTTTGATCTTACATAAGCTTGAAATCCTTCTATTTCATTGATTGACCATTTTTTCCCTTGAATTATTATGCTCAGTTTCACTGGATAGGTGATTCTTGGTTATAGTTGTAGGTCCTTTGCCTTCCAGAATATCATATTCCATGATCTCTGATGCTTTCTTGTTGCAGCTGCCAAGTCCTGTGTGATCCTGATTGTTGCTCCCTAATATTTGAATTGTTTCTTTCTGGCCACCTGAAGTATTTTCAGCTTGACCTGATAGTTTTGTGATTTGGTTATAATGTTCCTTGGAGTATTTATTTGGAATATCTTTACTGAGGTGATAGATTCTTTCAATGCTGTTTTTGCCCTCTGGTTCCAGGATATCAGGGCAGTTTTCCCTGATAATTTCTTGAAAAATGCTGTCCAGGTCTTCCCTTTGATTATGGCTTTTAGGTAGTCCAGTGATTCTGACATTGTCTCTCCCAGATCTATTTTCTGGGTCAGTTGTTTTTCCAATGAGGTATTTTACACTTTCTTCTTCTTTTTTCATTCTTTTGAATTTGTTTGATTGCACTTTCTTTTCCATTTAGCCAATTGTACCTTCTAAGGAGTTGTTTTCTTCAGTGGATTTTTGTATCTCCTTTTCCATTTGGCCAATTCTACTTTTTAAGCAGCTGTTTTCTTTTTCCAAGCTGTTGACTCTTTTTCTCATGCTTCTCTTGCATCACTGATTTCTCTTCCCAATTTTTCTTCTACCTCTCTTACTTGATTTGTAAACTCCTTCCTGAGCTCTTCTGTGAGTTCTTTCTGGGTTTACAATCACTTTCTGGTTTTGTTTGGGGCTTTATTTACAGGTGTTTCGACACTGTTGTCCTCTTATGAGTTTGTAGCTTGATCTTCCCTGTCACCATGATAACTCTCTATGGTCAGATTCTTTTTTTGTTGTTTTTTGCTTGTATTTTTGGACCTTTTGGTCTTCCTTTCTTTTAAATTTGACCTCTGCTCCCAGGATGGCAGAGGCACTGTCTCAGGCTGCTTACTTGATGTTGCCCTGAGGCCCATGGCACACCCTCATGTACAGTGCTGTACTGAGGGGCTAGGAAGAAGGTGGCTGATGCTGCTGGAGGCCACAGGGTTCTGGCAGCTTAGTTGGTGCTGAGTTAGGGTCCCAGTGGTAGGGTGTAGTGTATGCTGAAGCCAGTGGTGTGTTTCTGTGTTTCCCCAGGGCTCCACTGAAGCACATAGTGGTCTGGTCACAGACCGCTGACTATTTACCCAGAACTATGCTGAAGCACATGTAGGTATAGTTATAGGAGCCTGCACCTTCCCCAGACATGCTGAGGCTATTTGCCTGCTCCACCACACTGGGGCTCAGGATCTCCCGCTGCTTTTCTGAAGTAGAGTTTGCTGCTGGCTTTCTGGGATACTTTCTGTCCTAGACTGCATTCACCTTTACCTAAGTACAACAGATCTTTCATGCTGATCTTTCATTTCTTGGGTTAAAACAGCAGTTCTCAACCTGTGGGTCACACCCCCTCTGGGGGTTGAATGACCCTTTCACAGGAATCACAGGGGTCACCTAAGACCATGGGAAAACATATTTCCCCATGGTCTTAGGAACCGACACACCGCTCCACTATCTGTGTCCAGGCGGGTCTGCCCACATGCAGATACGCCCACATACGAGTATTAAAGGGTTGTGGCATTAGGAAGGTTGAGAACCACTGGGTTAAAAGATTGCTTTACCCTGCCTTTTTGCTGGTTTCACTCTTCCAGAATTTGTTTGGAGGCACTATTTTATGGTTGTTTGGAAGTGAATATGGGAAAGTTATGGCAATTTACTGCTGACTCTGCTATCTTGGTTCCTGGAGGTCTGGGCAATGCAGTATCAAAGAGTTCCCAGAACACTAAGAGATTAAATGATTTGCACACAGGATCACAGAGACAATATATACCAGAGGCAGGATTTGAATGCAGGCCTTCCAGGCTTCAGGGTTGGCTCCATATTCATGATGCTAAGTTGCCTCTATATTGAATAAACATACACACATATGTATGTATGTATGTACACATGTATGCACACATATATGTATAAATTTATCTGTATATATGTATACGTATGTATGTATACACGCACATATACACATATATTGGACTTTGAAACCCACATGCTTAATACTGAAAAGCAACAATTACTCATGACTTGACATTTTTGTAGCTATTAAGTTCAGACCAATAACTTGTACTTCCAGTATCTGAAGCACACCCACAGCTATTTAGGTAGTAGGGCCACCTAAAAAGGTGATTAAAACAAGTCTTTACTTCTTAAGCTAGAGTACACCTCCTGGAGTCAGGAAGACTCATCTTCCTGAGTTCAAATCTGGCCTCAGACACTTCCTAGATGTGTGACCCTAGGCAAGTCACTTAACCCTATTTGCCTCAGTTTCCTCATCTGTAAAGTGAGCTGGAGAAGGAAATGGCAAACCACTCCAGTGTCTTTGCCAAGAAAACCCCAAATGGGGTCAGGAAGAGGTAGACACAACTGAAAGCAACTGAACAACACCACCTCCATAGCATATGGTCTTGGGCTTTGGTCATTGGGTGGTAATATAGATGTCCTTGCGTGGCACCTCTAAGCCCTCTAAGTCTGTATAACACGTTGTCTGCAAGTAAACTTGATTTATATTGAACCTCAAAGACTATCTACTCTATTTCTCTTTGGCCTTTGTTCCCCCTTCTGCCTGCTCTATTTTACATAACCTATCCCCGTAGAAGCAGAATTGGGTGGAAGAAGGTAAGTTTCAAATGAGCCCCTACAACTTGAACTAGAAAACCACTTTCTGTTTTGCAATCTGCCTGTCTTGTTTCTGACAGCCATTTTCTCAGAATCAGATTGAAAATCCAAGGACAATGAGTTCTGATTTGGCCTCTGCCACCACGTTGCATGTGGCATGATGTCTAGTCAGTCTTTAATCCACTTTAACTTTTTCATTCATAAACTCACTCCCTCCCCCCACCTTTTAGCTCTCTTGGCTTCCTTCAAGAGAGCTGAAATCCTACTTTCTTTTTGATCCTGCATTTAAAAAAAAATTTCTAGCAGACATTTTATAGAAAATCCCTCTTTAATTTAGTGTGACAGCTTCCCACAATAAACTACTTAAAGAGAAGCTTTGGTCAAGAAAGGGATGAAATGGCCCATCAAAAAGACATCACTGCTGATTTAAAAAGAAAAACTAATACATTCACAAATTATGTTCAAAGAAACTAAAACAAAACATCTGCGAGGCGTATTTTCAGTGTTGGCTTGTAGTCTTCCCTATCTTCATACAAATGCTGAAGCTGCATTCTGTCAAGTGTGTGTCATACTAAAGAATAGAAATTCAGCTTCCCATGATTCATAGCCTCTGGATCAAAGACTCTAAAGTCTTCAAATCCCAAATTCTCATTGCTCCATCAATGCCAATGTTGCAAAATTTGTGGCAGTCTTGCTTGTGTAGTTTATAAATAGATACTTGCATGATACTGTTTTGGTTCTTGGAGCCACAGGTGAGAGTTGGATGAATCAGGTGGACACAAAAGGTGGATGAGTAGCCCTGAAAAGGGCCCAGCAGGCCCTCACATCAGAGGTGCTAGTCCTCAGCCAGCCCCTGGGCAAACCATCTTGGCAGACAGGCTAAACCAGGTTGTGGGTAATTGATAGACCTTAAATCCATTGGTGAATTAGGGGGATGTCTACCCCAAGCTTATGAAAACTTCTTCTGATGTAATGGGCAGATGGGAACAATTTGTTCTAAAATGACCATGTTTGGTCAGTTATCAAAGACAAGGTCATCCACTACCTCTGGCTGTCTCTGGTCATTCTAATTTTTGTCTTGCCATTGGACTTCAGTGAGTTGGAAGAGTGAGGCTGACAACTTTGTGCAACTCTGCTTCACTTCACGCACAAGTCAAAACATCACCCCATAATGTCATTGGTCTTCTTTGAAAACAAAAGTAGAACAACAACGGTTTTGGCAGAGCCATGTTGTGATGCTCAGTTGTGGCCCTCCTGTCCATGTTGCAGAGGTGTTCTGTGGCACAAATGTTCCCTGGATACTCAGTTTTGTAACATCTAATTTGGAGTCATGATCATCATAATTAAACAGCACTGGGCAGCAATCATGGCCAGCTAGCTATTCTCATAGACAAACAACACACTCAGGAGTAGCAAGAACTGTGTTTTCAGCTTTGCAACCATCATATTTATAGAGTCATCAGCAATGGAGAGAGTACTATCACAGCTGCCCCACTGGCAGAGAACTGACCCCATGAACCCAATCACCACTTCCAGTACCACCAAACTCTGACATTTAGTGATAAAAAAGTATCTTGATACCCCATGGCCACGGCTGGCTTTTCATTAACTTTTTTAATGTAGGCAGAAAAAAACTGCATTTGAAGTCACAAGCTCCAGCAACCAGTAAAGCACTGTCAGAGTGCCAAACTAAGGACAGTAGAACAAATTGACTTTTTTATGTGTTTTGTCACCCACCAGTCATTCTCAGATTCAAAATAGCAGAGAAATCAGTCAAGCTGTGCTACCTACAGCAAATTCATTCTCCAAAATTCATTCCCCCCAGGACACTAGCAATTGGTAGTATCAGGACAGACTTTCTAGTGGTACTCAAGCTGAACTTTGAAGGGTGGAGCAGAAATGGAGGAGTATACTCCAGGCACAGGGAAGAGAAGGGGTTGTGAAAAGACAATGAGGATGCACGATGGAAAATGCCAGCCACATCCAGAGAAAGAATCATGGAGTCAGAATGCAGAATGAAGCGGACTATTTGCTTTTTTGTTTTGTTTAATTTTGTTTTTTTTCTTTCTCATGGTTTTTCCCATTCATTATAATTCTTCTATGCAACATGACTAATGTGAAAATGTGTTTAATAGGAACGGATGTGCAGTATCAGGTTGCAAGCCATCTTGGAAAGGGAGGGGGAGAAAATTTAAAACTTATGGAAGTGAATGTTGAAAAATGAAAATAAATTTAACATAAAAAAAAATTTTTAAAAGAAAGAAAAGGGGCGGCTAGGTGGCACTGTGAATAGAGAACTGGCCCTGGAGTCAAGGTGACCTGAGTTCAAATCTGGCCTCAGACACTTAACACAAGACTAGCCATGTGACCTTGGGCAAGTTACTTAACCCCAATTGCCCTACCTTTCCCCCAAAAAAAGCAAGGAAGGAAGGGAGGGAGGGAGGGAGAGAGAGACAGACGGAAAGACAGACAAGACCCTCAGGAGATGGAATGCTATGGATGGGTGATTGCAAAGGCCAGTTGGGCTAGAATGTATACTGTGTTAATTAATGAATGAATGGGGAAAAACCCTCTGATTTGTTAAGTACTGAGTATGTGCTAAGTACTATGAATACACATAGAAAAGAGACAGGCTCTGTTCTCAAGGAGCTCACATTCTAAATGAGGGAAACAAAGGTTCTAACTACAAGTCAGATGGAAAGGTCCCATAATCCTCATAATGTAAGCAGCAAATCAGGTGGTAATGTCTCTTCTTTCATGTCACTTCCACTGGTAAAATGATATCAGTTTCTGATGTTGAACCACTCTGCCAAGGACTTGGGTGGCAAGAACTTTCTTTTCTGAGTCATCAGTAGAGCAGTAGCCTGACCACATCTACCCAGGATGATGACAACAGGCACTGCATTGGAATCACTGCTATTCCTCAGGCTTTGGATTCCGAGTCCTGAGCTAGCTCCATCAGGGTCTGAGAGGAGATGGTAGCTTGACTTGCGTGGCACCTGCTGCCTCCTAACTCTCCAGCATGACATCCTGCCTTTTCGGCTTCTTGCCTGGCCTATGTGTGGCAGCTGATTAGCACTTGGAAGAGTTGGCTGGCCTAGTGAGGACAGGGCTGGGGAATAATGCACAGTAAACCTGGAAATGTGTGCTGGAGCCAGGTTGTGAAGGACTTTTAAAAGCCAGGCAGAGGAATTCACATTTTATCCTAAAGGCAAGAAGAAGCAGCTATAGCTTCTTTTAACAGGAGAATGATATGGTCAGCCCTGTGCTTTAAGTTTATCTTTTTTGGCAGAAGTACAGAGAAGATATTCAAGAAAGGAGAGACTGTAAACAGTGAAACCCAATTAGGAAGCTATTGCAGTAACTCAGGCAAGCACTGATGAGGGCTTGAATGGAATGGTGGCTGTGAGTGGAGAGGGTATTTTCAAGAGCTAGTGCAGAGATAGAATTGACAAGAGCTGGTTATTAACTGAAGAGATGTGTGAGAGAGAGGACAACCCAGGATAATTCTGAGAGTGCAAGTCTGACTACCTGGTAGTTCTGTTAGATATTGGAACAAAACTAGATGCTTCTGGAGTCATTCAACGGTTAACAAATAGAGATTTATTTAGTCATAGCAGAAAGACGTTTAAGAAGGATAGCTATGGAGAACATTGCAAGGTGGTTCAGCTGTAGGGAGCTCTCTTTCTTCAGCTGCCTATCACGATCAACCAATGCCCTTGGAGGTCTTTTTGGCTGCTTTATACTCAGGCAACCAAAAAGTGATGCCAACAACCTGAGTTCCCTGAGCCAGCCAAGACTCAAGAATGGTTTCTATACTTTTTAAGGAAAATTAACCTGATTTGCTGGATTAGAGGTGGGGTGGGGAAGGCTTAGAAAATTGCTCATATCTCAATGGTAGTGCCCTCAATAGGAATATGGAAATTAGGAATAGGAGTGGGTTTGGGGAGAAGGATAATGAGTTTTGTTTTGAAAATGTTGACTTTGAGATGACAACAGGACATAGAGTTGGAGGTGTAAAATACAGTTGATGATATGGTACTGGAGGTCAGGAGAGAAAGACGGGGACTGTATTTGGGAACTGATGGTATAAAAGTGATAGCTGAAATTGAGATGGAGTCACCAGGAAAGTGTACAAAAGAATGAGAAGAAGGACTAGGACAGAACTCTGAGTATGCCCATCCATGCATATGTAGAGAGACCACAGTGAGTCTTGCAAAGGAGACAAGAAAAGTGACTTGACAAGAGCAAGAACATTATCATGAAAACTCAAGAGAAGAGAGTTGTTTAAGAGGAGACCAACAGTGTCAGATTTTGCAGCAAGGTCAAGAAGGATGAAATCTGGGAAGATGCTATTAGATTTGGCAATTAAGAGATCACTGGCAAATTTTGAGAGGACTATGTCGCTTGAGTGATTAAGTCAGAGACCAGAATGCAAAAGATATGAGAAAGGAACAGAAGTAGAAGCATCATGTGTCAATGTTTTTTTCAGGGCTGAGTCCTAAGGGGCAATCTAGAACATATGAGTGGGGTTGCAGATAGTTATGAGAAGATGGATTCTGGTTTAACATAAAGAGTTTTCTAACTACAGTAGAGCTACCCAATAATTGAATTAACTTAGGTAGGTAGTGAGCTCCCCATCCTGGTAGCATTTAGAGAAAGAGTGGGTACTCTCTGTCATAGGTAATAGAAAACAGAGTCTTACAAGACAGAGATGCTGGTCTAGATAACTTCTTAAATTCATTCCAAATTTTAGATTCAAGAACTCTGTTAAAAGAAAGCATGGTTGCAATCCACCTGGAGCTTTCTTTTCGCAAAGTCCATTGTCTTATGTGTAACACTTGGTACCCCACTCACTGAAGCTACACAGGAAAATTCCCCCAAGTTCTAGGAACTTTATAGATCATGATATCCTCCTCTAAAGCAGTGGTTCTCAACCTTCTTAATGCCGTGACTCTTTAATACTTGTATGTGGGCATATCTGCAGGTGGGCAGACCCTCCTGGAGACAGATAGAGGAGCCTTGTCTCAGTTCCTAAGACCATCAGAAATATGTGTTTTCTGATGGTCCTAGGCAACCCCTGTGAAAGGGTTGTTCGACCCCCAAAGGGGTCGAGACCCACAGATTGAGAACCACTGCTGAGTCTAAAGCAAAGTTCACAAATTCCCATCAATGCATTTACTTTTACTAGCTGGCCAGCAAATACAATTAAAAATGAAGGCATGTGATGAAACAACAGTAAAAAATGAAAATGAAGCATTCCTCCCGTAAGCTGGTATATGCATGTGGGAAACATGGTCGCGCCCCTTCACACTTCTGCAGTGAGACCTGGTTTTTGGAGGATGCTCCTGAGTCTCTCAAGGCTCTCTACTTGACCAGCTCTCAGCATGTGTTGCTGTTTGCTTTTCCAATGATCTTCAGAATCACCTAATACCCTGATTGGCATCCACTAGAAATGCTGGGATCAGTGAATCTCTCTCTTTCCGAAGAAGGCAATACAGCTTTCACCCTCCTACTTCGCCTCAACTGTCTGCAGTTCAGACATCATCTTCAGCTTTGGGAGCTGGGTGACGTAGCAAGTAGAGCACTGGACCTGGCTTCAGGAAGACCTGAGTTCAAATTTCACCTACAATACTTATTAGCTGGCAGTCTTAGGCAAGTCATTTGACCTTGTTTCCCTCAGTTTCTTCATCTGTAAAATGAACTGGAGATGGAAATCCAAACTACTCCAGTATCTTTGTCAAGACAACTCCAAAGTGGGTCACAAAGAATCCGACCAACCGGAAAAAACAATCTTTTTGATCCCCTGCTATTTTGGCCTTCACCCAACAGGGACTGCTGTGGTTCACTTCTCTCATGGGGGAGGCTACAGTTCTCCCCAATCAGTCCATGATGATAAAGGTCTTTCTTTCCAGCAGTCAGCCCGCCTGAGCTAATAGACGCCCAGATTAACCTTGTGTCTGCTCTTTAAATTTCTCTTTCGAATTTTTATTTGGATTTATCTTCTTCTTCTGAGCCATCTGCCTAATTCCCCTATGACCTACGATCACAAATCTTTTTTAGTTTAGGTTTCTCTCCCTTGGCTACGCACGTGTCCCCAGGGCTCGACTTCCTCAAGTGGAAATGTAGTTTGTTGATATGATAAACATGGTTTTTAACCTCTCGCATCATCCCCTTCTTTTCTTTGCAAAAGACAAGGACTAATCTTGGTAGAGAAGGCTTAAAAGGATGACAGCTTTTGTCCTGCTTCACAGTCTGGCCTCTCCCTCATCTTTCTGTATATGTATTAAGTATTACACATTGCAAAGCAAATCCTAATTGATATTTTTGTGTTGCAGGTAAGATTTCAATTCTTTATGGCATATGTTGACAATAAGTCCCTGTCCATGGTTCACTTGCCCTCCTTTTTCCTGAAAATGACTCAAGGGTATTGTACTGTGCTTTTTAAAGGACATTATCTTGGGGCAGCTAACTGGCACAGTGACTAGAGCACAGGCCTTGGTGTCAGGAGGACCTGAGTTCAAATGTGACCTCAGACACTTGACACTCACTAAGTGTGTGACCCTGAGCAAGTTAATTAACCACCCTACCAAAAAAAAAAAAAGGGAGTTTTTTGATTGGTATAGGTTTCCACACCATCAGAGATCTAAGCGTAAAGGAACCAAAGGCATTAGAGGGCCCCGGTTTCCAGGGACTCAAGTTGTCAGCCAAATGCTCACACCATCCTTAAGGGATTTGCTGGGAATGCCTCTTCTCCTACCAGTTTGAGGCTATGGAACTGGTACCAGTAGTTCAGCCCACCATCCCATAATCACTAAATCTGACATTTTCCACCTTTCAGGATCTTAGAGCAATCAAGGATCCAAGACTCCAGAGAGAAAAAAAAGGAAAAAAGAAAGAAAAGAAAAAAGAGGGGGAATGTCCAAGGTAACTCATATTTATCAGGTTATTGAAAGAGAGTCACTGGAGATCCTTAACGTCAGGACAGCAAAGGTTACAAAGGCCTCTGCTTTCAGGGGGCCATAGCAATATCAAATCAATGAACTCCCACTCTGAAATTCCTTTTTCTAATAAAAATCTATATTATTTTCTTTTGCTGCTACAACCTTCCTAACCTTGTTTATCTTCATCACATTTATTGTCTTCACCTCTCTCTGATCTCCTATTTCATTACATCTGCCTTGTTCACAGTTTTAACTCTATAGACGGTGGTTTGACTTATATGTTGGCCTACACTCTTTAATGACCTAGACTCTTGATTGACTGCCCCTCTCTACCCTGGCAATCCTTAATGCTAGATTATCCCGTTTGCCTTCTCTGACACTACTAAATGCCTCTGGAGGAAGTCACACACACAAGCATATTTATTGCATCCATTTTAAATTCAAATTATAAATTCATCTCAACTGGGCCCTTTTATTCTTCCCTGATTGGCCATTGTACTGCTCTAGACTACCTCCTCTCTCTTCTAGCCCCATACCCCTTCACTACCCTTGCTGTCTCAGCAGATGCCCTCACATCCTCCTTTACAAAAATAAGTTGTCTTCCCCTATCCTTTCTTTCTTTGCTCAAGTCTCTCTGGTGTTCATCTTTATAAAGGCTAGCCTCTCTTTTTGTTATTGATGCCATCCCATCCCATCTGCTCTAAGAACTTCTCTGATCTTTATCTTCAGTCTGTCTTCCCTGCTGCCTACCAACATTTTCAGTCTCTCCCACACATATAAAATCTTCATTTGACTCCACCATCCTGTCAAGCAATCATTCTATATCTTGTTTACCTGCCAGTCATGCAGATGATTGTTAACTGACTGATTGACAAGTTAGAGCAGTGGTTCTCAACCTTCCTAATGCCACGACGCTTTAATACTCATATGTGGGCGTATCTGCATGTGGGCAGACCTGCCTGGACACAGATAGAGGAGCAGTGTCTCGGTTCCTAAGACCCTGGGAAATATGTGTTTTCTGATGGTCTTAGGCGACCCCTGTGACACCTGTGAAAGGGTCATTTGACCCCCAAAGGGGTTGTGACCCACAGGTTGAGAACTGCTGAGTTAGAGAGATATAAGAGAAATACAGAGGTCCTACCACTCAGTGGAATTTACTTGAATTCCCAACAGTTTCTTAACTATTCAATCTGATGATCTTTTCTCAGCCTTCATGCTACTTGAAGTCTACAGCTTTTGACTACCCTGTCTTCCTGAATACAGTCTCTTCTCTTGCGTTTCTTGACACAGGCTGTATCAGCAAGCACCCTAGCATACCCAGGGTGGCTGCTAGCACAGGTTCTTAGATCTGCTTTTCTAAAGGAAAGCAACTCAAAATGGGTTAACAATCTTACTTTAATCAATCAAACAAATATCATTTACCTAGTTCAGGGGGAAAAAGTCAGCTCCCTGAACTTCAGAGAATGCAAACAGAAGCTACAAGCAGACAAAGAAACAGATCAGCAGATGGGCTTCCAACCATCCGACCATCTATACCTATTCAGTTACCAGAGAGAGAAGCACCAACATCTGGGTTTTTCAAAACCAGAGGGGCTCAACGGCTTTCCAGAGTCTCATCTGGCCAAATCACACAACTCTTCTCAAAGTGAGCCCCAAACCAAAACCTCACATCAGGGCGTATATATAGCCTTCTCCTGGCTCGGAGAATATCAGTCCTCTTGACCCACTGCCCAATCACAAAGCTACAAGGTGAGGGCATTTCTGAAAAACAAGCCTCCCGCCACAAGCTCCACATGACCACGTTCAGCATATTAGGGCACAGAGTATACTTCCAAATCAGGGAAGGTTCTCAGAGCCACTTTAGCAAAGGGCCTAGGGGCAGGGAAGATCTTCAGATTCCCATAACAAAGGCTATCTTCTTTTGGTTCTCCTCCTACTTGTCTACCCAAACAGGTTTTTTACCTCCTTTGCTGGTTCACCATCCATTTCCTACCCCTTAATGATGGGTATCCCTCAGGGGTCTGTCCTGGTCTCTCTTTTAACTTTGTTTTCTCTCTCAGTAATCTTTTTTTTTTTGAGGAGACAATTGGAGTTAAGTGACTTGCCCAAGGTCACACAGCTAGTAAGTGTGTCAGGTGTCTGAGGCTGGATTTAACTCAGGTCCTTCTAACTCCAGGACTCATGCTCTATTCGCTGCGCCACCTAGCTGCCCCAATGCATTCCTCCTTAGAATTCTTAGTTTCCCTCACGGCTCAGTTCAGGTCTTTCCACATCTTCCTACCGCAGAGGTTAGCCCTTTTTTCCTTTTTCAGATAACTTTGCATTTAATCAGCTATTTATTTGTTGCGAACATGTAAATTCCTTGAAGGCAGGGACTGGGTTGAGCTGTTTTGACTTCTCTATCCCCAGCACCTTGCATAGTGCCTTTTACCATGAGCACTTGACAAAATGTCTGTTTGCATTGAATTGAACCACCAGATGGTACCATCTGTTACACCATTAACATACAGGGACTGGGATGTGTTTCATTGACAGCATAGATGACTCTTTTTTTCCTGCAACCCTTCCCAATGACCTCAGGAACAGCTGTGAGAATATATGGGCTGAGTTTTCCATTGTGACCTTAGGTTCTTCCCCCTGGGACTTACTTTCCTGAGACATGTGCTCTGTGTTCTTTGGAGCCCTCTGGGACATCCATGTTATTAATGAAAGAGCTGGAAGCCTTCATTACCTGGGATAACTTTAACATTTGATTTGGTCCAAACAAACACACTTTTGAGAATACCCATTTCTTTTTTTTTCAAAATTTTGTTTTAGACTCCAACGCCAGAACACAAATAGAGAATAGAGAAAAACAAAAGCGTATCATAAACTTAAATATTGGAACTTAAATACGAAGTCGGAAAGAAAAAAAGAGCATATTGTGTGCAACTGCAGATCTTAAGAGAGGATTCAAAATATGTAACAGTAGATTTTCATTTCAAGAAAGCTCATGTGATAGATAATACTCGTGTTGAGAATTGTCCGTCTTTTCTTTGCTTCCTTGAGTTTTCTTTTGTTCTCTGCTCTGCACTTTCTTCACTTTGTTCTTTCCCCCCCCACCAATGCCCCCAGAAGGCCACAATAAAGTTTAGATACGTTTCTCGATAGCTACAGATATATACACATACACATATATATACACACAAATATAGACATATACTTTCCCAAACCTATTCTACTCCTGATCTTTGTTTTTTATGTATGATTACATTTCTTGTTTCCTATCCCTCCTGTCTCCTCCACTTGGCTTTTGCCCACTGCCTTTCCTGCCTATGACTCTCCTAGCCCCCTCCAAGGATCCCTCCCCTATCCTCCCACTTCCGTAAAATCTAAACACCCTTCTACACCCCTATTAACCTATTCCCTCGCCCTTCCCTCTGAAGATCTCTCCCTTGTCCTCTCCCCCTCCCTATGCCCCTACCCCTGAATTTAGAAGACTTTTATACTCTTCTAAATATATATGTATTGTTGAGAATACCCATTTCTGAGCAAAGATTTCAGAATATTCTTAGAGTATGTGTTTAATTCTATTGTGCAAGGCATGAAGTAAAACTTAAGGTCATATGGAGCACATGTGGATGAGAGGCAGTCTGAAGGCTAAATTGCTTATTAAGACTTGTTCTGCAGGCTGTTTTGTGCTTATGTTTGGAGTGATAGCCAGATAAGGAATCAGTTGTTAAATCCCTGTTTGCTTATAAGAACAATGCCAGTTCGCCAGCCATGTGATTGTAAATGCCTGGGTAAAGGAAGGGCACCCGCCCTTCTCCCCTAACCCTTCCCTCCAGTACTGGTAGAAGATCTGGAAATTGGGTTACTGTGGCTCATGGATCTTCATCGCATGACCTAGATCAGTCCGTCAGTCAGACAGAGCACTTATGTCTACTATGTACGAAGCCCTGTGCTAACTGCTAGAGACACAATTACATCCAAGTCAATAGGAAGGGAGACCCCCAGTAACTAAGGATTAACTGTGTAGGACCCCATTCTCTGCCTTGATCTCCCTCCCCCCTCCCTGCCCCAGGATAGATACATTTATCTCTGAAGTAGCTAATGTTTCAGATTAAAGGGTTGTCCGAGATACCATTGCTAAAGGCTGATGTTGCTGGATTGGGGAAGACACTCATATGAGAATGTTAATGTCCCTGGGGGCAGCCAGCTGAGGAAGGAAGAAAAGGAGGGAGGGAGAAAGGGAGAAAAGGAAGGGAGGGAGGGAGGGAGGGAGGAAAGTGAGGAAGAGAGGAAGGGAGGAAGGGAGGGAGGAAGAAAGGAAAGGAGGGAGAGAGAGAGGAAGAACTGATTGAATGTCCGCTGTGTACCAGGAGCTGCGCTAAGTGCTTTACAAATATTTCATCTGATCTTCACAACAACCCCTAGGAGATAGATGATATTTTTGTCTTCATTTTAAAGATGAGGAAACTGAGGTTGACAGTGGTTAAGTGACTTATCCAAGGTCACACAGCCAGTAAGTGTTGGATGTTACCTCTGAACAGGTCTTCCTAACTCCAGGTCCACATTACCTAGCTGCATTTCTTAATATCCTTAGCACTTACCCCAGTGCCTGATGCAGCGTAGGTCATGAGTGGGGAGCCTATGGCCTCGAGGTTCTCTCGGTCCTGAAGCTTGGTCCTTTGGCTGAATCCAAAGGGCCACCCCTGAGGCTCTTGAGGGCCATACATGGTCTTGAGGCTACAGGTTCTCCACCCCTGGCAAAGATGCTTAAAAAAATGCCTGCTTGCTTCCTGAAACCATCCCCTTCATCATTTATGGCGCAATAGCGTTGTATCGCATTTATATACCCCAGCTTGGTCAGCCACCCCCTAACTGAGGGACCCAAGGGAAGTAATGTGTAACAAGGTTGGAAAGGCAGGTTGGGAACAGTTTATGAAGGGCTTTTACATGCATGATCCCAATGAATTCATCAATGCTGTGGTTGTAGAATCAAGAACACTGAATTTTGGACTCGGGATTTGCGTTCATTCCCTGGCTCCAGATGTGTGTGATCTTCTGCAATTTATAAATTTCTAGGCTTCAGTTTCCTCATCTACGAAAGAATTTGATTAGATGATATTTCAGGTGCCCTTCCACCTCTTAGGCATCTGAAACTCAGTACATCCAAAACATAACTTGTTATCTTTCCCTATAAATCCATGCTTTTTACTAACTTCCCTATTTCTGTCCAGGGCACCACCATCCTTCTAGTTACAGTTTGTCAGCTTAGAGTCATTATCCTTGACTCTTCTCTCTCCTTCACCCAATATTTCCAACCAATTGCCAAATCTTGGTGCCACAACCACCCTCCATCAGGCCATGACTGGATGACTACAGAAGGCTCCTAACTGGTCTCCCTTTCTCCAGTCTCTCTCCTCTCTATTCGTTCCTACTTATAGCTGCTAAAGTCGATAGGATAGTCCTAAAGTCCTAAAGTCACTCCCTTACTCAAAAACCTTCAGAGGCTCCCTATATCCTCTAGGACAGAAGGCCAATCCCTCTGTTTGCCATTTAGAGCCCTTCACAGCCTGGCCTACTTTTCTAGGCCACATCTACAGTAGACTATGGAGGGCAGAAACTTTTCGTTTTGTGTTTGTAGACCCAGTTCTTAGCCCCAACATTGAACAAATTCTTGCTGATTGAGTAACTGATCCTATGGATTTATAATGGTGTTATCAACATTTCCATTTTGAGAGTCTCCCACTCTTTCTGAGTCATCTTCCATATCCTCTGTCTAGTCAGGTAGGCTACATTGTGTACTTACAATAATACCACTTCTCTCTCTCTCTTTATCCTTATCTAAATATTCTTCATCAAACATCCTCTTTCAGGTTTAGGTAAATTTTCTTAACATACATCGCTACTCTGCTACCCACCCTATTGGGTTTGTTCCAACTGAATGAGTCACGTTTGCAGTGTTGTAGGCATGACCCCCATATAATCTCATAGGTCTCTACTGTCACAAGACAATGGGTTCAAATCCTATACCATCTGCTCCTTTTGTAACTTCTGGTAAGTTACTCAACCTCTTTGATTCTTAGTTTTCCCCTTCTATAGAAGAAAGGTTTGGACTAGATTCAAGACTTTTAACCTTTTTTGTGCATCATACACACCTTTGGTAAGTCTAGTGAAGTCTACGGATCCCTTCTGTGATTAATGTTTTTCAATGTATAAAATAAAAAACAAAAGATTACAAAGGAAACACATTTTATTGAAATAGTTATTTTAAAAATATATTTTCTTTTGTGTGTGTGTGTAAATCATATTTAATTTTTCCCAATTACGTGTAAACACAATTTTCAACATTCATTTTTATAAGATTTTGAGTTCCAAATTTTTTTCCCTCTCTCTCTCTTTCTTCCCCATCCCCAAGATGACAAGCAATCTGATGTAAGTTATACATGTGCAATCATATTTCCACATTTGTCATGTTGTGAAGGAAGAAACAAAACAAAAGAAAAAAACACACAGAAAACCCCAAAGAAGCAAAAATGGTATGCTTCAATATGCATTCAAACTCTATTTGTACTTCCCGTGGATGTGGATGGCATTTTTCATCATGAGTCTTTTGTGATTGTCTCCAGTCGTTGTATTGCTAAGAAGAGTGAAGTTTATCATAGTTTATCATTGTACAATGTTGCTATTACCACGTTCTCCTGGTTCTGCTCACTTCACTTAGCGTCAAATCATAAAACATGTTTTCAAAAAGCAAATTTACAAATCCCAGGTTAGAAAATCCTGCTCTCTAAGCTACCTTCCAACTCTAAATTTATCATCCTAAAATCTCCTGCATTTCAGAAACTATCTTTTGGAAATATGCACTTCAAAAATATTTATTTATTGACAACTACATGCATGAGACTTTTTTATTCTGACTACTTTTCATGGTGGTATTTCATTAGGGATTAATGTCCCTATATTATTGGATATTAATGAGTTGTATTCTCCTAGACCAGTGGTTCTTAACCTTCCTAATGCCGTGACCCTTTAATACTTATATGTGGGCGTATCTGCATGTGGGTGGACCAGCCTGGAGATGGATAGAGATAGAGGAGCCATGTCTCAGTTCCTAAGACCATCGGAAATATATGTTTTCCAATGGTCATAGGCGACCCCTGTGAAAGGGTCATTCCACCCCCAAAGGGGTCGTAGCCCACAGGTTGAGAACCACTGTCCTAGACTATACGAGTTGCTATCATTCTCCTCCAAGTTCTTCAATGTGGCATGGTATCTTTCCAAATGAGTACTAACAACAGATTATTATGTTTTCACCCTCTATGGACCTTCATGTATTCTGGTTCAACTCATGGGGATATTTAATGGCAATTTACACTCTTTCCCAACTCAGAAAACTGGAATCTTGTACAGTTTGGGGGCCTCATTATTCAGTTGTTCTACATACTAGCAGTCCAAAGCAAGAAGTGTTGAAAAGTAAAACATTTATAGACTTGGTGCTATTGTTTTCAAACTGCCACTGCCTGCAATTCTTTTCTTGTTCTTGGGTTGCTCTGATTTCTGATGGAGATCCTTGACTTAGTTAATCCTGAATATTCCCACATTGAATGGTCTTTATGCTGCCACTCACGCAGATCATGGCTCCTTCCTTATCATGAGCCCTAAAAGAGACTTCTATTAAACCATTATCTTGTTGGTGAGAAAACTTTTACCTTTCTCTCGTTCCCAGACGCTTAGTGAACCTATTTCTCTCTTGGAAAAAGGGATGGAGGGGGAAGTTGTTCATAGGTTAGCTCTGCATTCCAAGGAGCCAGAGACTATGTGTTTCTATGGCATTTGTTAACCATGCCCTCTTGGCAGAAAACTGATATTTAAGACATGAATCCTTTTAAGAAACCTATGATTTACTTGTCTCTCAGAAAGAAGGAATTGTGTCAAACCATTTGGAAAATGAGATTGAGATTTGCTACAACTGTCCTATCTTTTCTGGCAACATTCTGATTATTATTAGATTAGCTGACAAATCTGAATTTGAAATAATATTAAAAGGGGAAAAATCCCAAACCTTCATGGAGTATTTCCTTGATAGTAAACACAGGATATCCCGCATCGTAAATGACTTCAGCAAATTGGTTGTTCTCCCATACATGGCCAAGTAACACATTCAGACACTGTTCCCTGGGGTGCAGAGAGGATTCACAGTGAAAATGCTCTTCTAATTGAGGAAGGGGCTTTGCCAACTTGCCTGAAAACAGACCTTAGAGAGTTTTCAGATGAGCTTGTGGATTCACAACATTTGATATTTAATTATCTGCTGTCTCTGCTCTCCTTATCTCAGATGCTATAGAGGACAAGTAGGACATATAAATTATGCTCTATTTTTTCCCCTACTTATGTGACTCATCTCCCTAACTAGGCTGTGAATCCATAGCAGTGGGAGGCCACGGTTCATGCTTTGATGTCAACAAGAACATAGCAGATGCTCAATAAATTATTCATTGGTTGATTCAGTTTAGGGCTCAGGTGAAATCGAAAAACTGCAAAGCTTATTCTAGGTTGTCTGTTACCTGGCTTTCTAATACTGACATTCATCTCTGCAAAGGAAGGGCAAAGCTTGCAAGTTCACATCTTGTCAGGAAGGAAATGTGTTCAGTCAATGAACAGGCAGGAATGTTTTCCTCTCAGACAGCCACATTCTGGTCTCCCCAGGATACTTCATGGGTCTGCTTTAGGAAAAAAATTCTCTTTCCTATTTGGCCATTTCTGACAAAGTGGGAGGGATGTCACTCCTCCCCTGCCCCCTCCACAGGCATTCTGTGTTCCAAAATCTGTCCTCCAGTTTGTTCTCTTTCTCAAGTTGATGATATTTTGTCTATATTTGTGTACTCCAAAGAAGCCAGAAAACTCGCTTGTATTTAGTCATTATGAGGCACATGTAGTGGAAAGAGTGTTTGACATCTAGGTTTAAGTGCACTTTGAGACAGTGGGAAAGTTACCTACTCCCTTTCAGTCAGTTTCCTCAGCTGTAAAATGGGGGTAATGATACTTGTATCACCAAATATTATGGAATGTTATTGTGAAGAAAGTACATTGAAGAATGTTATATGAAGGTTTGGCTGTTCTATTACTACTGGAGAATCATAGAATTTGTGTTATTTTCTTTTTCCAGAACATAAAGCTACAGTTAAATTCTTAGAAGAAGTCATCTAAATTCAGCACCCACGACTTCCAACAACTAGAGGTACTGCCAGCTTCAATATGTGTGAGAGAAAGTCAATTCTTCAGAGCCTATATCAGATTACTATCTTGCAGAAGCGGGAGAGAGTTGGGGGGAAAAAATTTGGAACTCAAAATCTTATAAAAATGAATGCTGAAAACTAAAAACTAATTAATGAATCAGAAGGAAAAAGAAAGTAAACCCCTCAATACACAACATAGATAATAGCGAGGTAGAAGCTCAAATTAATTGCTTCATGGCAGTAACGTTGAATTTTAGTAATTAACATGAAACTTTCAGAACATAACTCCTTAACACATGTGTGTGTGTCTGTGTGTGTGTATCTATCTATATCTACATATCTATACATCTTAGGACCCAGGGTTCTAAACCAAACAAAAAATTATAATATATTAGCTGTGAGAAAGGCCATAGCCAAAGTTATCTTTAATTCTCAAGGCAATTTTTGACTCTTCAATTTTGGAAACATAAGCCCACTGTTAAGTTTTCTCAATACCAAAGTTTCATCTCAGGAAGAGACTCAAGAATTCTACTCATGTTTCTTTACAAGATGAGAGCCAAACTTAGTTCTTTCAGAAAATAAGTTCTCTAAGTTTTCAGACTCAGTTTCCTCATCTACCAAAAAGGGGACAATAATAACACATACCTCATAAAATTGTTATGAGGAATAAATTAGATATACATGTAAGGTGCTTTGCAATCTTTAAACCAGTGGTTCTCAACCTTCCCAATGCTGCTACCCTTTAATACAGTTCCTCATGTTGTGATGACCCCTAAGCAGAAAATTATTTTCGTTGCTACTTCATAACTGTAATTTTGCTACTGGTATGAATCTATCTGATGTGCAGGGTGTATTTTCATAGTTACAAATTGAACATAACCCACAGGTTGAGAACCACTGCCTTAAACACTGTATCAATGTTAGCTGCTACTTTCTTGAAACCCACTCTTCTTTCTGACTTCTGTTTTTCTGTCTTTTCAGTCACCCACCTTACAGTCAGATTACCCTATCACTCTCCTTCAAACCCCATAGCCAATCAATTGCTAAATATTATTGACTTTTTTTCTCTAGATCTCTTATATCCATCCCATTGCCTTCACTCACAAAGCCACTAAACTAGTTCAGGTCCATTGTACTTCTTGGGGAGCAAAATCGTAACTTTACGGCTCTGGGGCTAATGAAGAATACCAACTTTCCTCTATCCCTGTAAGTCCAAGGAGAAGCCATGTTGTTTCTTTGTTTTCCTCTCTCTGAAATTCAGTCTTTTCACAATACCTTTCCTGCCCCTCCTCAGCTACGAGGCAAAACCACTGGCTAAGGGATTGTTTTTATTTCCATGTTTACTTTCATGTCTTTGCTATTTAAACCATTGCTGTTAAACTTAATGCCCATCAACCCTAAATGTTTGCATTGTGTACTGGTTGGGAGTGAAATGGGAGGAAGAAGTGTGTTCAAAGACTTTGATCGACTGAGTTCGCTTTGACTCACTTGATGAAACTGTAGGATGTAAAGGGCTGGTAACAGAGACAATTCAATCCTTTTGTTTAGTTGGGTTTTTTTTTTAGCCCCATCAGGCTCTCTGTGACCCTTTCAGAGTTTTCTACATCTTGACAAAGATACTGGAATGGTTTGCCATTTTGTTCTCCAGCTTATTTTACAGATGAGGAAACTGAGGCAAACAAGGTTAAGTGACTCGCCCAGGGTCACTCAGCTAGTAAATGTCTGAGGCTGGATTTGAACTCAGTTCTTCCTGACACCACGCTTGGTGCTCTATCCACTGCATCCCCTAACTGATCCAATTCAGTGTTAGTGAATCTTTGTATCACTAGGGCTTAGTATGATGCCCGACATATAAGCGATGATTAGTAACTGTATATTGGCTGACCAACTACAAAGAAGTGTGTACATTTTATTATTCCTTTGGGAAGTGTGAAGAAGTACCAATCAATTTGATGGAAATTATTGATCAGGGAGCCGTTGCTGACCAAAGCATCAGTCCCACCCCCTGGTTTGGAACTGGGCAGCCAGCTCTAAGGACACATATGTTCTCTAGAAGTCAGTTAAGATAGGGAAAATCTTTGATGAGTGTGAGCTCCAGCAGTGGAGAAGGAAAGAGGGGATTTCTCTTCCTCCCTCATTCCCCTCCCCATGTTGACAATACTTTTATAATTACTACAGTAGAATACACTGTATAGTTAGCACAAAACAGGCCCATGAAGTCCAGCTGCAGAGGAGGCAGATGGGGTGACAGAGACAGGAAGTCAGTATTAATATTGGCAGTCAGAAGCTGAATTGCAGAGAGGTACAATCCCAGAAAGCCCTGCTGTGAGTGAACTGCCCAGCAGACCTGGGTTCAGGCAACGTGAGGACACCATGATGAGAGGAAGGACCTTGGGCGCTGCGCCACTGACATAGGAGCTGCCTTGATCGTGTGTGTTTCCTATTCCCCTTTATCTGTGACCACGTTCTGTATGTGTGACCACTTTCCCCATTGATATGTACAATGTGTATTTGTGGATAAGTACATTGCTTCCATCTGAATTGTCTTAGGAAGCTTCTTAAGATCACCTGGCAGGATGAGGTACCAGACACTGAGGTCCTTACTCAAACTGAACTGCCAAGTGTTCAAACTCTGTTTCAGACAGCGCAGCTCCAATGGGCTGGCCACAGAAGGTGCTGTGGTGGTGGTGGCTGTTCTTCTTTCTGTAAGAGGACCAAAATGACATCACTATGCTAGAGTCAAGTTTCAGCGTGTCCAACTGTGGCTGATCAGAACAATACAAGCTTGGAATGCTCTACCACATGTTGGGCACAATAGTCTGGGTGAACATTTAGGGTGGATTCTCTAAATTTGCACTTCCTGCATTTCCTTTGAGCTGCTTCAATTCTGCTTTGCTCACGGAGCACAGCACCTTCTCTTATGTGGGCATGCCAGGCTGAGCAGTCCTGGGCCAGAGTCTCTCATGTCACACAATCAATTCCAAAGGTCTTGAGAGAGACCTTGAGAATGTCCTTGTATCACTTCTTGTGACCACCGTGTGTGAGTTCTCCATAAAACAGTCTTTTTGGTAAGTGAATGTTTTACATTCAAATGTGACCAGCCATCGGAGTTGTGCTGTCTGAAACAGAGTTTGAATGCTTGGCAGTTTAGATAGAGTAAGGACCTCAGTGTCTGGTACTTTATCCTCCCAGATGATCTTCAGAATCTTGTTAAGACAATTCAAATGGAAGTGATTCAGTTTCCTGACATGGAGATGGTAGACTGTCCAGGTTTCACAGGCATACAACAATGAGGTCAGCACCATGGCTCTGTAGACCTTCAGTTTGGTAGTCAGTCTAATACTTCTTCTCTCCCATACTCGTCTTCAGAATCTCCCAAAGACTGAGCTAGCTCTGGCCATACATGTGTCAGCCTCATTATCAATGTGTACATCCCTGCAAAGTACTAAGGTAAGTGAACTTATCCACAGAATTCAAAACTTCTCCATTTACTGTAATCAATGGTTCCACATATGGATGCCGTGGTGGTGGCTGATGGAACATCTGTGTTTTCTTGGTGTTAATTGTTAGGCTAAAATTAGCACAAGCAGCAGAGAATTGATCAATACTTTGTTGCATCTCAGATGCAGAGGCTGTATTGAGTGCACAATCATCTGCAAACAGAAAATCATGCACCAACTCTCCCTCTACTTTGGTCTTGGCTTGTAGCTTTTTCAAATTGAAGAATTTACCATCAGTGTGGGAGCTGACCTTGATGCTGTGTTCATCCTCATTGAAAGCATTTGACAACATAACTGAAAACATCATGCTAAAAAGCATGGGAGCAAGCACACAGTCTTTTTTCACTCATTAGTAATTGGGAAGGCACGAGAGCATTGTCCATTATCTAGAACCTGGGCAAGCCTGCTGTCATGAAATTGGCATACAATGCTGATGAACTTCTCTGGACAATCAAATTTTGACATAATTTTCCATAAGCCCTCAAAGGCCTTGGTCAGATCTGTAAATATTATGTACAGACCTGTTCTGCTCCTGACATTTTTCCTGGAGTTATTGGGAGGCAACCACCATATAGAGTAGACTCTTGCTTGGCTCTTTCCAAAGCCACACTGGCTCTCAGGTAGATGACCATCTTCCCAGCAAAGGATCAGTCTAAGGAGGCCTCTTGCAAGAATCTTGCCAGCAATGACTAAGAGAGAGATCACCGTGTGATTGCTGCAGGACAATCTATTTCCTTTACCTTTGTAAAGATGAACTCCTGGGGGATAACCTCCTCTTGCCATGTAAACTGGAAAATTTCAGTCAGATTTTGTATGAGCAATGGACCTTGTAAATCTCAGCCGGAATAGAATCAGCACCAGGTGCTTTGCCACATGAAAGGAGCCTACTGACATTCAAAACCTCTTCTTCAGTTGGAGCTTTAGCTAGAGAGGGATTGACTTCAACCTGAGGTAAATGGTCAATGGCTTCAGCATTGACTGATGACGGTCTGTTGAGAACACGAAGTGTTCAGTCCATCTCACTAGGATCATATCCTTGTTACCAATCAATGTGGCTTCCTCAACACTTCTTAAAACAGCTCAAAGGAAACAAAGAATGTGAAAATTTAAAGTATCCACTCCAAATATTCACACAGACTATTTGTGCCTGACCTGTGGTAGAACATTCCAAGCTCATATTGTTCTGATCAGTCACAGTCCAACACACTGAAACTTGACTCTAGCATAGTGATGTCATTTTGGTCCTCTTTGAGAATGAAGGACAGCAATCAATCCCAGACTTATGGGGAGAACATTTTATTACTACTATTCATTTTGTGCCCTTTTGGTAAATGCCTTAGCTTTGAGTTAATTATGTCAACTGACTGACTATTCAAGGTAAGGGCCACACTGGGAACTTATAAGCTGTATTAGGAGTTTGGACACACAGAGTACCTTGAATATGGGATGACTGCCCCCAAGTACCTCACCTATGACAGGAATTTGAATTGGAAGGGTATGCCCAGAGAAGGTGCCATAATTGGTTGTTAAACGAGGGGAGAGGAAATGAGCCAAAACCCTGAAAGTAAAAGGAATCTGCCAATAAGCTGATATGGGGTTGGGATGGACTGAAGAGAATGATTATTTGTAACACCTTTTAAACCCTTCAGGAATTCTTACTAGTTCTACATCATACCCTAAATAGAAAAAGAAAGGTTCATATATTTAACCTATGTGCTAGAGAAAATAGCCACTTTTTTTCTGAGAACACTTTAGGGATGCCACTGCCTGAAGGATCACCCTTGCCCAAGAGTGAAGGGTAGTGATTTCTTGAGTGTTTGAAGCTGAAGAATTCCAATTAAGCACACCAACTTTAGCAAAACTGTATTTGGTGATGCCATCAATGAGACTGGATCTGGAGGGCTCTTGGCCTTGCTCAATCACTCCCCCTGGTGGTTAGAGGGATATCGAAGGAAAACAAACTACATTGTTAATCTGTGTCTGGCAGTGAGGACAGTCTCATAAATACTGCTCTAATTGAGGCTTTATGCCTCAGGAGACTGAGGTAGTGTCTCAATTTATGAAGAGGCTGTATTCCAAAGGTTCTTCTGGGACAAATTTTCCCCTAGAATTAATACTTTATGAGGCTTTTACCTACCTACCTACCAGGTTAACTCACCAAAAACTATTTAAGTCATAATGTGTGAATAAAGGGCTGTGGCCCTGAGCACAGTTTTGAAATAGGCCAAGTATGCTTTTGATGTTCTCCCACCACCATTTCTAAATTCTTCTTCCTCAGCTACTAGGCATTCAGAGTTCTAAGACCCCACCCTCACAGTGCCCCCACCAAAGTCTATCCAGCTTGAGACCTATTCTTCTAAGCTGTTCTTAATTACGACTTCTTGCTTTCTCCTATTTCTAAACTCACAGGTTCTTTAAAAATACCTAGAGCTCCCCCCCAACCTAACTCCTTCTACCTCCCCCAAAGCTTCCATGTTATGGCATGGGGAATGGGAAGGGTCTAATATGGCTCATATTCCTCATTTCTCAGTCTTTGAACCCTTTCTGACCTTCAAGGCTTCTTTTCCTCTCCCTTTTACCTCTCTGGGCCTCAGTTTCTTCATCTATAAGATGAGACAGTTGAATCCAATAATCTTGAAAGTCCATTTCAACTACAAAATCAATTATCTTATGCATTGGTCATTTGTAAGTCAGATATCAACATTTCTGCAACTACTTCCATCATTCTTGGTTTCGCTGCTAGACATAATGCTTCTAGATATTTATCGTATCATCAGAACCTCTCTGTTCCTGTTGTCCAACAAGATCCTTATTATTAGAAGCCCCAGTTCATCAGAGCTAAAAAGAAATAACAATGGATTATTTCTGTTGTTGTTTTTCAATGTATTAGTGGCATATAGCAATTCAGAATGTATACGTATTGTATTTGACAAGAGTGATTTCTGGATTACAAAAGCAATCAAGGGGTATTATATCAATGACATACTTTGGAATCCCCACTGTACCTCAAATGCCTTCTTCCACAATCTTATGCTCTCTAAGGGTAGACCAGAACTATCCCAGAATATACAGGAGGAATCCGTAGATCTCGTAAGCTTTCTGCAACACATTGTGATCCTCAATTAGTATATATGGATCTTGGGTCCCCATAGCCAAACTTGACCCCATTTCCATATCTACTCAGGATGCCTTAGACATTATGATTCA
This sequence comes from Pseudochirops cupreus, assembly GCA_028627135.1. Classification (NCBI taxonomy): domain Eukaryota; kingdom Metazoa; phylum Chordata; class Mammalia; order Diprotodontia; family Pseudocheiridae; genus Pseudochirops; species Pseudochirops cupreus. The sequence continues at coordinate 361,450,831 of CM053582.1, forward strand.
CAGCAAACCTCGTAAATCTGAGGATTATCTTCGGAAGTCGGCACTAAACATAATTAGTTTAAGGGTCTGTTAGAACAATGTTCTCTCAGGTGGGGCTGTGGTTTGACTTGAAAGGATGTGTGATCAATCAATTTGAGGGTGGAAAGGACTGCATCTCACTGTCCCATTGGTAGAAAGTCATGGGCTTGCTTCTAATACACCCACAGCAACTCTTTCTTATTTCCCAACACTTCTCCCTACTGTCCCCTTCCTCTACTTGAAAGCTTCCAACCTTCCCAATTCAGAGCCAGGCAAGCCTTAGGTCCTCTAGCCAGTTATGACCTAACTGCTACCTGGAAGGCATTCACAGTAACAGCTCCCCATCCTCCATTCAACTTAGTCACCTCTTCTCCTCATGCCTCCAGTAGACCCCACTGAGAGTGTGAGATCTGCCTTCCATCTGACAGTGATCAACAAATAAGACCCTTACCTCCTACCTTTTTGTTTTGGGTGAGACAGAATGAGTTTTATAGGATGAATGAGGATGGACAGATCGAAATCTCATTACACCTTCTCCCCTCAGTATCCTTCTTCCAAACTTCCCTATTAGCATCAAGGACACTATCATCCTTCTAGTTACCTAGGTTCACAACACTGGTGTTATCTTCACTCTCCCTCATCCCACATATCTAATCACTTTCAAAATCTTGTCATTTCTACCTCTAAAGCCTCTCTTGCTTTTCTCTGTTTACACAATTACCACCCTAGTTCACACCTTCACCACAACCTCCTAATTGGTCTCTGTGCTTTGACTCTCTCCAGTGCAAATCCATCCCCTATATAGTTGCCCAAATGCTTGTCCTCAGAGGCAGATTGGGCTGTGTCACTCCCCTGGTCAGTGAAGTCCAGTGGCTCCCTGTTGTTGATGGTAGGATTGAAAACGATTTAATTTTCTCTAAGCCCTTTTAATTTTATTTTTTAAATTACAGAATTTACATTTAAATTACATAATTCTTCAAGTACAGAAATGCATATAAAACACCTGTTTTATAAATAAGTAAATATACATATATTAGGGGAAGGGAAGTGAATAAGGATTTATATACATATATTCATATGTGCCAAGCACTTAACAAATATCATCTCATTTGCTTCTCAAAACAATCCTTTGTACATTTGAGACAAACAGAGGTTGTGACTTGCCCAGGGTCACATAGCCAATAAGTGTATGAGGCCAGATTTGAACTCATTAAAAGTACATGTTCAAAGATTTTTTTTTTTACTAATGGGGTATAATATCAAAAAAATTGAAGACCACTGTAATAGAGTAATTTTTCCATAGTGGGAGGGGAGGCAGAAGATTGGGGTATGAGAAGAAAATATTAGACCTGCTACTTATATTTATTTTTCATCCTTAAAAATTGAGGGCTACTAAGAGTATGTAGAGTGCATCGGTACTCTCATATGGGCTGCATGCCAAATGGTCCCACATCATTTATGCTACTTAGAGAGCTATCCTGAAGGAAGAATGGAGATTCCCCAACGAAGAAGAGTTTATAGGGGAAATACCTGTTTATTCACTTTCAGCATTTTGAGATATATCACATTACAATTTCCTTCTCATTTAAGTGGATTTACATTGGATTGCATATTATATACCCCAACATAATTGGATAATATAACTGCTTATGTTATCCAGTTTTTTGTTAAAATACCACCTACCTTACCCAATTGACAAGTAGATTAAAAAGTTTCCTGCAAGGAAACAGATGATTGGAGATAATAAGAATAAAATAATCTGGAACAAACAATGGGACAATGGCATAGATGTCACTTTTCCTGCTCCTGATACATGCTCATTAGCAGCCATTTGGGGACTGGTGATGATCTAACTAGACCTGATGAGGTCAGCCCCTCCTCCCTCATTTGAGATTCTCCAGAAAATGACTCAAAATATGAAAGCACATCCCTCTTAATAATTATGAATCTCACTCCAAGTATACATGGTACCTTGAAATATCAGCAAATGGCAAGTCTGAAGCCTTCCTGTTATCAAGATACTTAAACGCAACTTTTTATTGCTGAAGGCAACATAAAGATGTCACCAAGAGCCTCGTATCTATCCATTCTTAAATCTTGGACACAGAATTTTCTTTTCACAATAGATTCTTATTGATATATTTTGTTTTTCTATTTCTTAGATTTCCTCCTGTATCCCTCCCCTCCCCTCTTCCCATCCCTTTTACAGATTAAAAAAATAAAAGAGTAAGACAATACTGATGAATACATTAAAAAAAATCTGACAGTAGATGCTATCATGTCTTTGTACTTCCCCTCTATCCTCCCCCTCCCCCACCCTCACCTCTGCAAAGGAATGAAGAAAGATATCTTCTCATATCTCTTCTCTGGGTCCAAGCCTGGTCTTTATAATTGTGCAACATTCAGTTTTGATTATTTGAAACAAAGTCTTGAAATAGATTGAACTTAGAAATAGCCCTTTGAGTCACTATATTACAGTGTTAAACCAAGATTTCGAAAAATAATGAAACATATTTTAAAAGACTAATATTTTAGTCACATTTTTCCTGACAGTAGTTCATGATCAATGGTTGTCGACCACAGTGCTCTAGGATTCTGAGTCAAGTATAGAAGAGCCTTATGGGAAACAAGGATGCTTTAGCCCAATTTTAACCACTCTGGGGAGAATAGCTTTCTGTCTCAAAAACCCTGTATTTTAAAAGATTAAGTTAATGTATATAGGCTGAATAGCCAATTTTAGGGGTCAGAGTGTCATTACAGCTTGAGTGGTTAATGAATAAACTTGAGTATTGTTTTTAAATCTAAGCCCCACAAGCTGTGACTCCAAAGAGTAAAGAATCAAAGAATAATCAGGAGCCTTGGCTAGGGAAATCAGGAGACTTGGGTTCCAATTCTGGTTTTCCTTCTAACTGGATGACCTTGGGTCAATTGTCTCACTTCCCTAGGATTCGGTTTCCTCATCTATAAAATGATGAGGATGATCTCTAAGACCTGTTCCAAATCAAATGATGCAATGACCTTGATGTGTCACTCAACTTCTCCATTTCATCCTCTATAAAGTGGGAATCCCTATCCTGACTGCTTCTCAAAGTTGTTGTGAAAATTTATGTGAATGTTCTTTTGAAGCATTTTGATGTGGTTAGACCAATGGTATAACCAATATACAAAAGAAAAATATATTATAGGCATAGGGAAAGAAAAATTTAATCAGGAAGGGCGGCTCATATGGGAAATAAGTTTTCTTGCTTTATTTTTCAGTGCTGAAAGAAAAAGAAACAGAAATCCTGAACATTCAGAAGGTTGGGAGGACATTGGGGGAAGATGACCAAGATCATTCGATCGTTCGTTCGCATCAGAAACAGCAGCCATAGGAGTCTTTCACATGTTTGTGAGAGTGGGCTTCTCCATGGTCCTTGCCTGGGGTACGTTGGTAAATGTTTACAAAAATGTATCCATAACATACTTTTAAGCTTCATCTGCATGATTAACATTTCCTTCACCATTCTTTTAAGTCTAGATAATCAACGAAACAATAAACCAAGCCCTTACCTGCACATCCAAAGGGTAAATGCCCCCGCTAAAAATGAATAATTAGCTCTTGCTAGCTGGTTTGAACTGTTCCTAACACACTTTTGGTAAGAAGGGACCTTCAGCAGCCATTCAGTTCAACTCACACATGAAAGGCATGCACACTATAATATACCAGCCACAAGGCAACCTGGGCTCTGCTTGAAGACCTCCGTGTAGGGGAATCACCACCTCTAGAGGCAAACCACTCTGCTTTTGGACAGTTCTCTTAGGAAGTTTTTCAGGCTATTAAATCTAAATCTTATTCTTTTCACCTTCCACCCAGTGCTCTTGATCCCGCCCCCCAACACACACACTCTGGGGGTGGAATCCCTCCTCCTCGTTGCAGCTATTATGTCCCCTTGAGTCTTACTTTCTTCAGTTCCTTTAACTGATCTTCATACATCATAAGCTCAAGGCCCTTCATCATCCTACTCATCTATAATGGGAATGGGAATTTGAAGATCTTCCCTGCTCCTGAATAGACCTAAGGGGAATTCGAAGACCTTCTCCACTTTGAAAATGTTCTCTGCCCCCTAATAGGCTGAATGTGGTCACATGGAGCCTGTGGTGGGAGGAGTTTTGCTGAAGGGTGGTACAGAGCCCACAGGAAGCTGGGAGTCAGAGCCAGAGAGACTGTGGGAGAGAGAGAATGCTCAGGCAAAGAGTTAGTTAGGTTTGTGAGAAGATATTGATCTTATATGGGTTTGTGGGAAGGCTAAAGGATGCAGTGGTTTATTAACTTCTTTACTACTGTAATGGAATCAGCTTACTGGTTTGGGGATTTGATTTTCTGGTGTCTGAATAAATGTTTTGGTTCTGTCTTATATATGGAGAATCTGCTATATTTTGTGATCAAGCACTATACGGGAATATTTATGGTCACGGTCAGTGCTGTAGATATTGCATTGGCACTGTATCATCCTCCTTTGGACACTTTCCAGCTTATCAATGTCTTTCTTAAATCCTATATTCCAAATAATATTTGCCAAGGGTAAACTATAGTGAGATTCTAACCTCCCTATTCCTGAAAATTAAGTCTTCCTTCACGCAACCCAAGATTGCATCAGCCTCTTTGGCTGCCACGTGGCACTGCTGACTTACATTGAGTCCGCTTATCTGCTATAGCCTTCTTGCATTCTTTTCATCTTATATTTGTGGAATTGATTTTTTTTTTGTACCCAAGTAAAAGACTTTACATGCATTCCTCCTACATTTCATCTTTGTAGATTTAGCCCTATATTTTTCAGAGACATCGAATCAGAAGCCCATAATAAATTGGTAAATGTTTAACAAAAATATAGAAATGCAATACAACACAGATGGTATTATTTTGTGTTTTTCTTAGTCAATATGTAGGGATCTAGGTAGTATAATGGATAAAGCCCCAGCCCTGGAGTCCCAAAGACTCATTATCCTAAGTTCAAATCTGGCTGTAGACACTTACTGTGTGACCCTGACCAAGTCACTGTTTGCCTCAGTTTTCTCACATGTAAAATGAGCTGGAGAAGGAAATGTGCAAACCTCTTCAGTATCTTTGTCAAGAAAATCCCCGGTGGGGTCATGAAGAGTCGGACATGACTGAAAAGTAAGTGAACAAGTCAATGTGAGGCCTGCAGGACACCATTTCTATTTAAGTTTGACATTCCTGGGAGGCCATCGCCATCTTTTTGGATCCTGACTTTCTCCTCCACTGTGTTAGCTATCCCTGGCCTGGTATCTTCTGCATATACATTGAGCAGACTCCCGAGGCCTTGATCCAGGTCACTGACACAAATGTTAAACAGCATGGAGCCAATCACAGAATCCTGGGCTGCTCCACTGGAAGCCTCCTGCCATGCAGACATGGAGCCACTAACAAGAACTCTGAGTCCAGCCAACCAACCGCTTCTGTATCCCTGTGATTTTTATTTTCATCTAATCCATCCTCTCCATATTTCCACAAGAATAGAGTATGAAATACATTATCAAAATGCCTTGCTAAAATCTAGATTAGACTATGTTTATAGCATCCCCCTCATCTACTGCTTTAGTAATCCTTATTAAAAAAGGAAATGAGATTAGTCTGACGTGATCTGTTCTTGATGACAAACAAGTTTGCTTTTTGAAATCACTTCTTTCCTTTCCAGATATTCACCAACAATGTCTTTAAATATCCTTTCTAGAGACCGCCTAGGATTCAAAAACAAGCTCACTGGCCTCAAGTTTGCAGAATTTATTCTCTTCCATTTTTTTTTAAAATTAGGAACTCAAGGGGCAGCTAGGTGACTCAGAGAATAGAGCACCGACCCAGGAGACAGGAGGACCTGAGTTCAAATTTGGCCTCAGACTTCACACTTACTAGCAGTATGAACTTGGGCAAGTCATTTAACCCCAAATGCCTTGCATTCCCCCCCCTCCAAAAAAAACCAAACACACACACACACACACACACACACACACACACACACAAATTAGGAGCTCATCCTATGTTTATAGAATATCTTTGTTCAGTCAATAGATCAGTCAAGTGACAATTCCTTGATAGTAGGTCCTGGGCAATCAAGTAAGGGCAAGGATAGATGGAATTTCCCTATAGACCAGACTGAATATTTGAATATTCTAAGCACTGTGACAATAAAATATGTATATCATAAGCATTGAGTGTGTCATAGACTCAGTTTACCTATGCAATACACATTCATATTTTACAGGTCAGAGAATTTTGCTAATAATTCAGGGATCAGAGGCAGGATTCATACCCAGGCATCTCCTGACTACATACCCTGTGCCCTATTATACAATATGGTTCCTCACAAACCCAATAAAATACACTTAGGTGGAGACATACTAAACATTTAGAAAGCCTACCTCTTCTGATCAAGAAGTCATAACCATGGAACTACTGTCCATTTTCTGGCAGCTTGCCTGAATTCTTGGAGTAGTGAGGGCCACTCTAACATGAGAAAAACTAACCGTCCTGTTTGGGGTCATGTTGTATCTCAGGACTAACAGACATGAGTGCTTTGAAATTACAAATCAGGCCCCTCATTGGTTTCAGTGACCACTGAGTCAGAGGAGCCAGAATCTCTTTCAAAAGGAAAGATAGCTTCCAGCTTGATCTTTTTTTAACCCTAAGGTGTTATCACATGTCTGGGGAGAGAGAATGGTGAGAGAATTGAGGGGCTTTCTCTGCCACAACTGATACTTCTCCATCTTGGCATCTGGGTGAGGTGACTGTTCCCATATGGATGCTAGAATAGGGTGTCTCAGAGGGAAGGCATACTTTGCTTGGACTCCTGGGTACCTTTTCTGTTTTCTTTCCTGGACAGGTGACCAGACACCCACTTGGAGCTGATTGTGTCCAGGCTTGGACCTTATGAGTGTGAGATGTCTGGAGGTCCCTTGTGTAAAGAAGGTGTAGCTGACTGATGACCAGGGGAGGTTCTTCATTCCAGAAGGTGACTACCAGTAAAAAGATGCCCACAGCTTATCTAAACCGTGCAGATGCTAAGTGAAATGTGGCCATGCCTGTTCCACAAAAGTTCCACAAACTTTTAAGCGCTTTGATAAGGCTTAGATATCATTCTTGAGAGACTGTAGTTACGTCACTGACTCCTGTTTTAATTTACTCTCTCAATACGGACTATGAGTCTTTTGCATCCTTTAGCATTATTTTTCTGTGAAGGAAGTAGATACTCCCCCATACCTGGTTAATAATGTATATTGATTACCTTTCTACTCCCTGATTTTGGGGAGACCTAGACATGAGTCAGAACCTAAGCTTCAAATAATATATACCCAGGTGAAAGGACAGGTGTTAATGAGCCAAACCGTGTGAGAAATGCAACCACATCTTCCCTCTCATTAGAAGCCAGGCTTCTACTGTTTCCACAGAACTTCAAACATTCCAGTGGATAGTTGGGTCCAGAACAGAGGAAACCCATGGGGAGAGGGAGGGAATGCAATGCCTAAGCCCCCTGTTCCTTATTATTCGGCAGGAATGGTAGCTAAGGGTGAGGAGAGCTCTTACAAAGGTCGAGCTATGACTGACAACAAATGTCAGACCCTAAATGTGGCCTTAAAAACAATGCTCTCAACATGGTAAGCCACATTGCATTGATTCCTGTGTGAGAAATCTGCTCCAGGCAGCTTTACAACCAACACAAAATTTTTCTCGTTTCTTTCTTAAATGAAGGGTGACCGCTCAGTGACTCCTTGCTGTGAACCCAGCACTTGGAATTGGATGGGCCACCAGTGTAGCTGACCCAGTTTTCATTGATGTCTCTGAAAAGGAAGTTGTTTTTCTCTCCTTGATTTATCTTTTGTTTATAATAGAAATTATTTTATAGGTCAGAGGATTCAGGGTCCCCACCACCAGCAGCTTTGTACTGCCTCTGAGATCTCCTTTAGTTGCAAGTGACAGTGTCTGCTGCTGGCCCAGGATTTTTCATGGCCCACTTACTGTGCTTTGTGGAAGCTGACCATGAACTGTGGGCTGCTGCTCTGTTTCTGGAGTTAGGGCAGAAGTGTCATCTTAAATCGTACTAAAGACAGCAATAGACTGACTGGCTTGCCCGCCAAGCTGCTGTGAGGATTGGGCAAAGATCTGCTTTAGCATTTGAATTCCAAACTTGCCAGTTCATATTAACATCTGAATATATACATGAAGTGGCAATGTCAACATTACTTAGGACCAAAAATCAGGTTCAGATCAGGACGAAAGATGTCAAAGCACCAATGTCTTGGCCTTAAATAATTGAGAGGTGGAAGAGGCATAGCCTCATACAAAGGCAAGAGTTAACTAGGACTTCATCTTCTAGGAGCCCAGTTCTTGGGCTCAGGTGTAACTGGGGGCTAAATAAGGCATGGGCAGAGTTGCCCTACCTCATGTGTGTACACACACACACACACACACACACACACACACACACACACACACAGGTGCTTTGTGCATCAAGGAATCATCCCTTCCTAGATACTGAACAGGAAGAGCAAAGCTCTCTTTCACTAACCTTGCCCTAACAGGGAGGGTAAAGGAGAAGAAACACCCTTTTCCTTACCCCAGGACCCATAGCAATCACTCCCAAATGGCCAATGGTGCAATGGTACTCAATTGAGGAGCTTGGGCCTGGGTCTTGGCTACTCTCTCTACGTTATATTTTCTTTCCTGAATAAGTGACTGAATATCATTCTCAAGACATATCTACCCAGGCTTGGGAGCAACCTTGTGAGTTTCAGAAATCAAGGGATCTTATGTCCATTGGTTAAAACTAACTGGTGGCAGAGCAAGTTTCTGCAGAGGAGAAGATGACTGTTGGTAAGAAGAGGAGCCCCAGCCCTGGCCTGGTTAGACATTAGACATTTTCTTTTATCCATTAAAATTTTTAAAAAGGACAGTATTTTGGTTTTTCCCCAATTACATGTTAAAACAATTTTTAAAACTTTTTTTCAAAGTTTTGAGTTCAAAATTCTGTCCCTTCTTTCCTTCCTCTCTCCCTGAGACAATAAGCAACTCATATAGTTTATACGTGTGCCATCATGTAACATATTTCCACATTAGTCAATATAGACATATTTTTGAGAGGCCAGTCCAAAGCCAGGGTGAAATGAAGTGATGCCTACTGAGCAGTCCTGAAAATTGCTTTTTGGTCTGATGAAGTTTGTGCCCAACATTCTAGGAAAGTATAATAGCACTTACGAGTTAAGATGCTGAATTTTGTTTTTAAGTTTGCTTGTGTTCAGTACTTACTGTTTCTTTTGTGTGCAGGAAAAAAATACTTGTCCCACATCACGTTCATGTTCTATACTGGGTGCCTTTCTGCTTCTCACCTTAGGAACATTCTAGAGTCCTAGACACTAACCAAAGCTAAGCTTAAGTAAATCCTGCCCAGGGGTCTGGGATGGAAACATAAGCTAAAAATTATGAAGGAAGAGAGCCTAGGGGTGAGGAATCTGTGACCTGGAGGCCACTTTTTTCTTGTTTTGGTTTTGGGGGTGGGCTTTTTTGCTTTTGTATTTTTTTGAGGGGAGAAGGCAGGGCAATTGGGGTTAAATGACTTGCCCAAGATCATGTGGCTAGTAAGAGTCTGAGGTCAAATTTGAACTCAGGTCCTCCTGACTCCAGGTCTGATGTTCTTTTCACTGTGCCACCTAGCCCCACCCTCCTTGAGGCCACATGTTGACCTTGAGGTCCTCAAGTGTGGCCACTTGACTGAATCCAAACTTCATAGAACAAATCCTAAGCCTTCTCATTAGGGGAAAGGCTGCCCTAAAACTGAGCCAGGTCCCAGTCCTCAAGGAGCTTGGGTTCTAATGGGGGAAGACAATACATAGAGAGCAGTGGTGGCCGTGGAGGGATGACTCAGACTGGGAGGTCACAGGGATGGTAACTGGAGACATAATGTGGGCACTTGATTAACACCTTGACTTGGTTACTTTCCTAAATATCTGTTAACTATCCCTCTAGTAACACATTCTGAAAGTTTTCCAGGAAATAAAGTCAAGGTCACTGGCCTATAATTTGAAGACTCACTTTCTTCACTTTGAAAACTGAGTAAGTCACATAGGACAATTCTATTATTCATAACCTTCCTTTAAAAGTGTTTAAATAAATGTTTCATGTCTTTGGTTTTTACATCACCTGCATTTTTCACTGAATTCCCCTTCCAGAGCACCACCCCTCCTGATGAAGAATAAAAGTAGTTCGATGAACACATTGAAAATATCTGACATTGGGGCGGCGAGGCAGAGCAGGGAACAGAGCACCGGCCCTGGAGTCAGGAGGACCTGAGTTCAAATCCGTCCTCAGACACTTCCTGCCTGTGTGACCCTGGACCAGTCACTAAATTTCTGTCCACCTAAGTTTCTTCATGTGAGAATGAAATTAGAAAATATTTGTAAAGTGCTTTGCAAATCTTAAAGTGTTATATAAATGCTACAACTACCACCATGACTCCTCCTTCTCCCCTCTTTCTCTTCCTCCTCCCCTCCTCCTCTCCTCCTCCTCCTCCTCTCCTCCTCTTCCTCTCCTCCTCTTTTCCCTCCTCCTTTCCTCCTCTTCTTCCTCCTCCTCCTCCTCTCCTCCTCTTCTCCTCCTCCTCATCCTCCTCTCCTCCTTCTGTCCTTCTCTTCCTCCTCTCCTCCTCCTCATCCTCCTCTCCTCCTTCTGTCCTTCACCTCCTCCTCCTCCTCTTCCTCCCCTCCTCCTTCTCCTCCTCTCCTCCTCTCCTCCTCCTCCTCCTCTCTTCTTCCTCCTTCTCCTCTCCTCCTCCTCCTTCTCCTCTCCTCCTCCTCCTCTTCCTCTCCTCCTTTTCCTCCTCCTCCTTT
>CM053582.1:361462223-361482990 GCA_028627135.1 Pseudochirops cupreus
AGACAATGTGACTTAGGGGTGGAGAACTTTGACCTTTGTACTTTGTGTCCCTTAAGGAGGTTTGCTCTTTTAGGGTGACTGAGTTAAGGACTTACTGAATGATATCTTTTGTTTAAAACTATATGGCCACTTTGATGAAAACTATGTGGCCACTTTAGTGATAAGTTGTTATGTTATAACATTATGAATGCCGTACTTTGGTTTCTGTAAATGTTTTGCTTTAATTTACTGTTGAATAAATAGAGAGTTCACTATACTATGTGATCAGAACCTTAGAGCTATTCACAGCAGCAGTCCTCTGGAGAGCTGCTCATGCTTGGCTTTACAGATGGGGAGGGGGAAGAAAAAAAGGGGGGAAAGAAATTTACGTAACTTTGTTGTATATTTGGAGGGAATAACAAGTTGTACATGGTAGATTTGTGTTTTCATAGTTTGATGTGCAATCATCTTTTTTATTATACTGTGTTATGGAAATGCTTGTTTGGTTCCATGAATTGAAAATAAAATAGGTGTTGAGATAGAGAGAGAAAGACAGAGACAGAGAGACAGAGAGACAGAGAGAGAGAGAGAGAGAGATGGGAGAAATATGTCACCATCAATGTTATGAAGTCCTGTAGGCATTGCATTTTTCAGACTTCAGAAGTCTTTCAAAGCTGCTTTCCTTTACGTTCTTGAAGTCATTAGATCAATTGTTCTCCGACTTCCTTTCCTCTGCAATTATTCGTACAAGTCTCCCATCTTTCTATGTTCTCCCTTTTCTCCCCAAAACATTCCATTCCATTAAAGTACCATATTTGTTCAGGCATTTCACAGTCTATCATTACTCATTTTGCTTTAACTTCTTCGCTGCTACAAAAAGTGTTGTGTGAATATTTTTGCATATGTGAGATCATTTTATGTGGTACAGGGAACAGAGTGCCAGGCCTGGAGTCAGAAGTGCCTGAGTTTTCAAATTCAATTTCAGATACTTAACTAGCTGTGTGACCCTGGACAAGTCAATTGACCTGTTTGTCTCCACTTCATCAGCTATAAAATACGGACGATACTAACACCTAATTCCCAGAATTGTGGGGAGAGTCAAAGGAGATGACATTGCAAAGGGCTCAGCAAAATGCCTAGCACATAATGTGCACTTAAATGCTTATTTCCGTCCCCCGCTGGCTTCCTCGGGATACATGCTTAGTGGTAGTGTTGTTGGTCTAAGAGTATCTAGACTTTGATGATGTTTTCGATATAATTCCAAATTATTTCCAGAATACTAGGTCTAATTCACAATTCCAACAGTGAATTATTATACCTGTCTTCCTACAGCCCAACAAATATTTCCCATTTTTTGGTCTCTTGTTATCTTTGCAGTTCTGAAGATTTAGAATCTGAGGACTTAGATTAAAATCCTATTTCTGATTTGATCTTGGGTGATTGATGTTCCAGGGCAGATAGGTGTGACACAGTGGATAGAGGGCTGGGCTTGCAGTCAGGAAGACTTCTCTTTGTGAGTTCAAATCTAGCCTTAGACATTTTCTAGCTGTGTGACCCTGGGCAAGTCACTTAAAAAAATTGCTTGCCTCAATTTCTTCATTTATAAGATGAGCTGGAGAAGGAAATGGCAAACTACTCCTCCAGTATCTTTGCCAAGAAAACCCCAAATGGGTCATGAAGAGTCAGACATGACTGAAATACAACTGAACAATAAAAAGATGACAACTTCTCTGGGCCTCAGTGTCCTTGTCTGCTACATGAAAGAGGTGGACATATATCCCTAAGCATGACTGCAGCTAAATCTATGATTCAATGATGCTTCTAAGGGGAAACTAAGGAACTGTTTTAATTACTACTGATTTGGAGTATTCTTTAATACAGTTTTTGAGAGCTCACATTCTTTTGAAAATTACATGTCCTTTGATTACTTATGGATTAGGGAATGGGCCTTGCTTTTACATATTTATGTACATTCTTTATATATTTTGAATATCAGACTTTTATCAGAGATATTACCTATGAAGATATTCCCAAGCTTTCTAATTCTGATGGTATTGATTTTGCTTATGCAAAAGCTTTTTAAGTTTATAAACTTAAAATTGACCATTTAACTTTTCCACTCACCTCTATTCCTTCTTTTGCTTATAGATCTCCTCCTAGTCCAATGGTTCTCAACCTGTGGGTCGCAACCCCTTTTGGGTCAAATGACCCTTTCACAGGAGACGCCTAAGACCATCAGAAAACACATATTTCCGATGGTCTTAGGAACCGAGACACTACTCCTCTATCCATCTCCAGGCAGGTCCACCCACATGCAGACACGCCCACATATGAGTATTAACCACTGTCCTAGTCAGAGTTGTACAATTTCCCTTAATTTTTTCTTTCATTCTCCTTAATCTTTTTTATTATGTGATCTCTTATATTTAGGTCACCTAGAGTTTATTATGGTATATGGTTTAAGATGGCTTCAATAATTTTATAAACAGCTTTGGGTTTTCTATATTCCCACTGTGAAAGATGACCTGGTTGCCATAGTAGATAACTAAGCACTTTTGTGAAGCATCCATCAGTCCCTCTTATAAACACTTTTTTCTCTCTCTCCTCTAGGGTAGAAAACTATTATTTCTCTTCTTAGAAATGAGAATTCAGGTAGTAAGCAGAAAAAACAAGTAGAAAGTTAGGGTCTCCTGAGCTTGTTGAATGGTGGAAGACATTACCTCTGGTTAGTGAATTAGATTTAGTTCTGAAAACCATGAAGTGAACTCTCTCACTGCTTTTGAACTGATGGCAGGTACAACGTAGCTTTTCAGGGAGTGTTACTATGAGAAATGCTCAGAAATAACTACATCAGAAAGAGCATGAAAAAAATATATGTGCATACATATAGATTTTGTATATATGCATATGAAGATATAAGCAAGCATGTATATGGTGCTATAAGGTTTGCAAAGCACTGCAAACGTGCTCGCTCATTTTATCCCCACAACAGCCCTATGAGGTAGGCACAATTATTAGTTTTATTTTACAGTTGAGGAAACTGAGTCCAGAAGAGGTCAAGCAAATGGCTCAAGGTCACACAGTTAGTGTCTGAGGAAAGATTCAAACTCAGGTTTTCCTGAATCCCAATCCATTGCATATTATACCACCTAGTTACATGTTTATGCATATGCATATATATACATATATATACATATATACATATACATATATACATATACATATATACATACCCATACATATGTGTGGGCAGTTAGGCAGCACAGTGTACCAGTGGATAGAGTGCCAGGCTTTGCATCAGGAAGACTTACCTTCCTGAGTTCAAATTCAGCCTCAGACATTTACTAGCTGTGCGACCCTGGGCAAGTCCCTTAACTCTGTTTGTCTCTGTTTCTTCATCTGTAAAATGATCTGGAGAAGGAAATGGCGAACCACTCCAATGTCTTTGCCAAGAAGACCCCGAGTGGGGTCACAAAGAGTCAGACACAACTGAAATAATACAAACGCACGTCTGCATGTATGTATACACACATAATAGAAACTGAAGCCAAAGGCTAGGAGGTTGTCCGATGACTGGTTAACCAAAGACATCACAGAGAGAGACAGACTTTGGGCTGGGCACAGGACAGAGAGGGCACAGGGTCCAGTGAGAGAAAACCCAGCAGCAGCAGAGTCAAGGACACATTTGATTAAAGCTAAACTGAAATACTGATGTTGTCTAGTTACAAAGCATTTTCCTTGGGAGACTCTTGTGAGGTAGAACACTTGCCCATACACAGCTCTTAGGTTCAGACCCAAGAGTAAAACTCAGATTTCCTTCCTCTAAGTCCCATGATTTCTCTTACCAAACTCCTTGAGTCCTTAAGGGCCATGTATCATTTATCTTTGCAATTGTCTCACTGCCTAGCATAAGATCCTTGTACATGGTAGGGTTTAATGAATTGATATGTAAGGGGCAGGGGGAGCTCTGAACTTGGAATCAAAGTTTCTACAATATTAGGAAGCTAGATGGGACAATGGATGGAGCACTGGGGTGGAGTCAGGAAGATGTAAGTTCAAATCCAACCTGAGACACTTGCTGGCTGTGTGACTTTGGGTTTAACTGCCTCAGTTTCCTCAGCAGTAAAATGGGCATAATAATAGCACCTACTTCCCCAGGTTGTTTTGAGCATCTATTGATGTATTTGTAAGGCACTTATCATAGTTCCTGATATGTAATGAGCACTTAATAAATGCTCATTGCCTTTCTGCCTTTTTTCCTAATGATTTTAATCAGCAAAATGTTTACCCAAAGAACACTCCTGTAAGTCATACCAAGACAGAGTCAGACAGGGATTGTCAGATTGAACCTGGGTTCCTTTTCTGTGAGACGCTTCACTTGAACACTTGAGGGCCCTTTCATTACCAGACCTATCACTCTGGAGCATTGCCTGAATATTAATTTCACTCTGAAAATAGTGGCTTAGACAGATGGTAAATGTGTAAGAAACAAACACATCTGACAGGAGGAGAAAGAACACAATCTTTGTGGCGTGGATGTCATCGAACATTCCTGAGTGGGGACTGGATCATTTCAAAAGCAATTGGACTTCTGCTCCTGGATGTCTTCCCCTGACATGCCTCTTCCCAGTGATCAGCAGTACCCCCAGGGTGGTCTGTTTCGGTAGCTTTGCCCCATGTTCCATAATCCATCAGTAGCTCTTCCTTTTCCTCACAAAATCAAAATTTGTTTGCAAAGAAAGTGAAGGTTCTGAGTTCTTTCATTTCAATGAAAAAGGCACTGGTCACCACTGGCAGATTTATTTGTAGCGTATATGACCAATTCTATAGCTTTGCTTCACTAGGAAAAATATGGATCCCACTTCCCTTAAGCACTTGATTTTTTAAAGGACCGTGAATTCTGATCCATATTAAGGAAACATTATTCAGACCCTGAAATATGCTCACCTCCATCAGCACTCACCCTCTGTGGCTCGCTCTGATGTGCCTTGCTCAAAGTAAAGACCATCTCATTTTAAATTGATTTAAACCCCTTCCCCCCCCCGCCCAAACTGTGTGCTATTCAAATAGTATTTTAATGGATAAATGATCTAATCTGCCCAAAGGAGGAAGTGGCAATGACAACTGCCTAAAGGTAGGAATCTGATGTGAAGACCTCCTTCTGACTATTATGAAATGGTTCTAACTCCCGAGTTTGTTGGAAATGCTTATGGGAAATCTCGGGATTCCATCCATATCTCATAACTCCTAAAAAATAAACATGATTAGTCTTTTGGCACGTAATGCAATCTCTCAAATCGAAACACGAACATGAGAAGTTCTTGTATACGTACATGCTGAGACACCAACTTTAGTTTTCCTAGGAGAGACAGAAGTAAGTTAAAAATCACAGACACAGTATGGTACTGTAAGGATTCAGAATTTTATTCAAGTGATGAGATATAGCCCTGAATATATCAGATGTCATGCAGTTGGAATGATTTATGACTGCAAAACTATTTACAGAGAATTTAGTTGGAAGTGAAGGGAGATAGGTTAACCCTGAGGGGGAATTACAGGGCAGCTAGGTGGTGCAGTGGATAGAGTTCCCAGACCTGGAGTCAGGAAGACAGACTCATCTTCCTGAATTCAAATCTGGTCTCTGACACTTATTGGCTGTGTGACTCTAGGCAAGTCATTTAACCCTGTTTGCCTCAGTTTCCTCATCTGTAAAATGAGTTGGAGAAGGAAATGGCAAACCTCTCCAGTATCTTTACCAAGAAGACTCTAAACAAAGAGTCAGACATGACTAAACCATAATCCCCTGGAGGAAAAAGTTGCTCAGTGTTAACAGATAAAGTCAAGCAAGCTTATATTTTTTATTCCTGATTAGCATTTGGAAAGTAAGGGCTGGACCTAAAAAAAAAAAAATTCAGGAATTTGCTTCATAGCAACTTATTTATAAATTTAGGTTTTACTTTGTATGGATATGTTGTGTTAAAGTTAATGAGGCTTCCTACACAGTTTGGAAGTTATCCTATGTTTCATAGGCAGAATGTAAACTGAATATACCTCATAAATGGGCCAGATAGTGTAACTGTGGAACTCTTTCTATTACTAGCTCATAACAGCAGATGGAAGCTATTGGCAAAATGTCAAACCACAGCCTTTGACCTACCAATGAAAGAGAAAGTTTATAGGAGGAACAAGAGAGGCAAGAGATGAAGAGAGAAAAGTCATGAAAAGAGAGGAAAAAAAGATGAAAAAGGTTTTCAAAAGACTTTCAAAGTGCATCATCAAAAAATTAAATGTATTTTTAAAAGTAAGCAGGAGCAGCTAGGTGGCCCAGGGGCTAAAGTACTGGCCTTGGACTCAGGAGGACCTTAGTTCAAATCTAGCCTCAGACACTTACTGGCTGTGTGATCCTAGGCAAGTCACTTAACCATGTTTGCCTCAGTCTCCTCAACTATAAAATGAGCTGGACAAGGAAATGCCAAACCACTCAAGTATCTTTGCCAAGAAAACCCCAAATGGGGTCACAAAGAGTCAAACATGGGGGAAACAAATAAACAGGAAAGATGTTATTATTTGAGATAATTATTAGACTCTTACTAGCTATGTGACCCTAGACAAGTCACTTAACCCCAATTGCCTAAACAGAAATGAAATTGCCTTCTGGTTTGATATCCAGCTAGATAAAACTTTCCTTGGACTACAGCGGCTACTAAAGCAGTAACTAGGATGGGGCGACTAGAACCTATAGCTCTTATACTTCAGCAAGTAGAAATACTGATTTTTTCCACCTAGTCAGCAAAAACAAACAAAAAAACTTAAGCTAAAAAGCTACCAGATGACATTCTTCCTCCATTGGCCCCATCCATAAACTGAGTTTTTCTCAGGTCAGGTTTGACTTCACAGCTTTGAGGTGGCCTGGAATCTCTTTGAGGTCACTTCCCCACCTACCAACTCCACCATGCTGAAGTGAAATTGCCTCATGAAGTTCATTTAAAACCATTTTTTTTTCTTTGCTTTTTGGAGAGGGGAAGGTAGGGCAATTGGGATTAAGTGACTTGCCCAAGGTCACACGGCTAGTTTTTTTTTTTTAATGTTAAGTGCCTAAGGCCAGATTTGAACTTAGGTCCCCCTGACTCCAGGGCCAGTACTCTATTCCCTGCCTCACCTAGCCACCCCTAAAACCACTTTCTAAACACATTTTTATTTAAAGTTTGAGTTCCAAATTTTATGCCTCTGTCTCTTCCCTCCCCTCTCTCTGAGACAGTAAGCAATCAGATATAGGTTTTACATATGCAATTATGTAAAACATTTCCATATTAGTCATTTTGCATGAAAAACTCAAACAAAAGGAAAAAAATGAGAGAAAGCAAGTGAAAAAAATAGCCTGCTTCAGTCTATATTCAAACAGTATCGGTTCTTTCTCTAGAGGTAGATAGCATGCTTCACAATTAGTCTTTTGGGGTTGTCTTGGATCATTGCATTGCTGAGAAGAGCTAAGTCATTCACATTTCTTCATTAAATAATATTGTTGTTACTGTGTGTAACGTTCTTCCAGTTCTATTCACTTCACTACACATCACTTCATTTAAGTTTTTCCGGGTTTTTCTGAAATCGGCCTTCCTGTCATTTCTTACAGCACAATTTGTTACAATCATACACCACAGATCGTTTAGCCATTCCCCAATTTATGGACATCCCTTTGATTTCCAATTCTCAGCAACTACAAAAAGCTGTTATAAATATTTTTATGCAAATAGGTCCTTTTTTCCTTTTTTGGGATGTCTTTGGGATATAGACCTAGCAGTAATATTGTTGTATCAAAGAGTATGCCCCGTTTTGTAGTCCTTTGTAATGCCAAATTGCTTTCCAGAATGGTTGGATCAGTTCACAACTCCACCAACATTGCATTAATGTCCCAGTTTTCCCACATCCCCTTCAATATCTGACATTTTCCTTTTTCGTCATGTTAGTCAATCTGATAGGTGTGAAGTGGTGTCTCAGAGTTGTGAAATCACTTTTGTATTATGTGGTACTTACCCTAGGAACCTGAATTTCTAACCGCTTGCTCTGATGAATACTAACATGGATTTTTTTTTCTGTATATAAGTAGACATAATTCATTGTTTTTATATTTTGTTCATCAAATGTAAAACACATACCTACCAGGCCAAAAAAAATGTCAGTGAGATATTCTTTTCTGCTAATTCTTTTAGAAACTGGGATATTTGCTAGTGTGACATTTTATAATTATGTCTATTTTTCTGCTTTCTTCATGATGTTTAAGGGGAAGTATCAAATTCTTGACTTTTACCCCTTTTTTCAGAGCTTTTGGTTGCATCATGTGCCCGGTGTTAGACTTTACAATGTAAGAGTTGCCGCTGGTAGTCATCTCTGCAGTTTTGCCAAAGAAGTTCGCAAAAAAAGACGTGGGTTAATAAAGTCACTATGGAAGAATCTGAGTTAAGGAATCAACCAAGACAATTCTGTGCAAGGTTGGGCATTGAAACTTTCTTCCCTAAGATGTTTTAGAAGCATTTACAATGAGTTCACTTTAAACATAGAGACAACCAAATGTGATAGAGTGAAGTTGCCACTTTAAATTCAAAGTTTATGCATTGTAACAAAACTTAACCAAAGAAAAGTATCCAACATCTTATTCATTAGCTGAATAGAAAGCTACGAGGCATTAAACTTGAAATTACAGATGGATGCTACAGGAATGCTCCAAGTGTCACTTGGACAGCTGGGGAAGGCATTTACCATCTACAAAAACTGTGTTACACAATGAACACTCCTATGAGTAAGCAGAATGCTAACAAACTGTGGCACAATTACTAAGGTAATGAAGTCCTTGAACATTACTATGGGAAAACACAGATGAACGTTGCAAACTCAGAAAGACTTTGGCCCTAAAGTAGATATGTGAAAAGACATCTTCCCCCAAATTCCTTTGCAGAAGTGAAAGTTCATGGGATTGGAACATCACATATATTGGCAGATATTTTTTTCTGTGTACTGATCATTGATAATTTTGTATATTCATAATTTTTCCTCTTCCTCTTTTTTTAAAACTTTGTTATAAGGGATGGCTCTCTGCGATGGGGAATGGGGAGTGAGACAGGGGATAGATGGGCAAGAAAGAGAAGAAGGAGAAGGAGGAGGTGAAGGAAAAAGAAGAGGAAGGGAAGAGAAGGAGGAGGGGGAGGAGGAGCAGGGGCTGAGGGTAGGAGTTCTCTTTACAGAATGTTAGGGCCCAAAGTAGAGAATAAAAGATGCCACCATAGGAGAGTGGGTGTTAGATAAGAAAGATTAGCATTTCTCATCCTCAGTCAAATACCTTTTGTCCCACATACTGCAAGAACCAAATCCTTACCCATCAATATATATATTGTGCCTTAGCAGACAGGAAGCAACTGATTCAGAATCAGCTGTCTGATCGTATTTAGACTATCACCTGGTTATAATGAAAATTAAATACCATAGGATGTAAAAAGATATAAGTAAGAAGATGCTACATGTTATTTACAATCATGTCAAGTAAACCTTTAAATAAGCTATCAATTCTGGGAAAATAGGAAATGGATAAAAATAAAACCATTGTCTCTCTCATTTCCTGCAAAATTTTAATTACTGAGTAGCTAAAATGTAGAGATTTGAAAGACCCCAGAAACTACCTTAGCTAACAAAATCTTATCTCCACACCAAGTAGTGAGGCATGGCACTTGAGGGCAGACCAAGTTTAGAGCACCAGATCGCTTGCAAAACATTACAGAGAAGGAGGATGGAAGGGGGAGAATACTATTGCCTGACAAGAGGTTGAAAAACAATTGAAGAGAAAAAAGAACCTGTTTGGCAGGAAATCTGGCTAAACCCCATCATCTCAAGAGCATTTATGGATGAAACTGGGAAGACAACAGGTATGAAATGGAATAAATCTGCCACCATCATTATAATGTTTTATTCTCATCTGTAGCAATAATAGAACCATTCCATTTGGCCTCTCCCACTTTTGTATCTGATGTACTATGGGAAGAAAGTGGTAAGGCTGATTAAGAAGATGAAGCTGTGAAGAGTGACAGGGCTTAGCCAAGTACTTACAGATGCAATCTGTGTCAGCAGTGACATAATTTTAAAGATGCTCAGGTGTCAACTTTTAAGACTTTTCAAAGTGGAAAAAAAATCACAAAAGAATGGAAAATGTCACAGATGATGGAACTATTTACAATCTAATGAAAAGATACCAGCAACTATAGTGTTACAATGTCCATTTCTATGAATTTTTGAAGTTTTCTATGCATGCATCAAGAATATGAAGGAAATATGAGAGGACTAGGTTTGGGAGGGAATTTTCTTCAGAAGATTACATCTTTTCAGTCACGTTTTAAATAAACACAATGGAGTCTTGCATACTGTAAATATAAGTGACTGAGATATTTACAGTATGCAAGACTCCATTGTGTTTATTTACTAACTTCAAAAAAGTATTTGTCCTAATAAAGCAAAAAACAGCTTTGTAGGCTTTCCTTGGACTAGATGTGTATGTGTGTGTGTGTGTGTGTGTGTGTGTGTGTGTGTGTGTGCTCCCACATGCACACGCACAGTGCTCCCTGAAAGATTCTACTACAAAATCAATTTTATCTGCCTGTTGAGCATTGACATCAAGTAAGTAAATTGTCATTGTAAGTAAATTCTAAGTAACTAAGTAAATTGACATCAAGTAAGCAAATGTGTGTATGTTTATATCTAGTTAAATAGCTATGCATGTATGTACATATATGTCTATGTATGTGGTATGTGTATATATACAAACATGTTTACAAGTGTCATGAAATACAGTCTAAACCAGTGGGTCTCAACCTGTGGGTTAAGTCCAATTTGTAACAATGTATCCTGCACACCAGATATTTACATGACAATTCAGAACAGTAGCAAAATTACAGTTATGAAGTAGCAACGAGGATAATTTTATGGTTGGGGGTCACCACAACATGAGGAACAGTATTAAAGGGTCGCAGCATGAGGAGGGTTGAGAACACTGGTTAAACAGAAGAAAGATTTCCAATTGATAGAAAGGTTTCCAAATGCTCTTTTGCCTATGACATCAAACTATTTACATTCAATCCATAACATGCCAAAAATTACCCATAGAAATCTACAGTAATGTGAAGAAACTTGAGTGTAATTATTCACACTAGAAAAACAAAGCGAATGAAAACAGATCATGCGGTGCAGCTGGAGGAGCATCCTGTCAAAGCAAAATAGCTACATGTATGTTAGGTAAGCGTTACAGAATTGAGTAAGAAGGAGATGGCAACCTGGACTGAATATGGGCAACTGTACAGTAATTTCAGTGTTCCTACACTGTCCACCACTGCAAAAAGCCCATTTCTTTTACATCAATATTCTCCTGATAATTCCAAATGGCTATAGAAGAATTGCATTATACACAGCCCCAAGGGGCAATGGAAATCCACATGGTGTCTTCCATGTGGTACCTTACGTAGAGTAGGTGGCCAAATAAGTGCTTGTGGAATTCAACTGAGTTGAATTGGTGAGTGTAAACAGACTACAGCGTAAAAACAAACAAACTAAAATACAAAACAGCTTTGAAATTAGGCCAGAATGAGACAGGCTGGTTGGGTAGTGAGAATGGCAGCCAATAGGTGAATGATTGCCCTGGCACACTGAGGTCTGAAAAGAGTGAGAGGAAAGGGCATGTTGTATGGATCTTCTTTGGAGAAGCTGTGGGAAAACACGGGCAAAAACTAGACAAGTTAAGAAGCTGTAGAAGGATTATGGTTTGTATTAGTGCAGAGAAGACCTCTACCAGTGGCATTATGAACCTGTGAGCAAGCGATTTTTCTTTTTTGCCTTTTGAAGGGGGGATGCAGGGTAATTGGGGTTAAGTGACTTGCCCAAGGCCCCATGGCTAGTGTTAAGTGTCTGAGGCCAGATTTGAACTTAGGTCTTCCTGACTCCAGGAATGGTGTTCTATTCACTGCGCCACCTAGTCGTCCCACAAGCAATTCTTAATAAAATCCTTAGGTCAATAGAATATAAGGTCTCTGAAGGCTGAGACATTTCATTTTTTACTTTTTGACCCCAGAGCAGAGTACTTCACATAGAGTTGACACCTAATACTTACTTGTGGAATTAAATTGGTAGACTATGTTATTCTAGTATGTAGACAAGACACTCTCACTGAGAGAGTCAAAGATTTGATACAAGTTACAATGTAGGGGCATTGAGGTGGCACAGTGAATACAGCACCAGCCCTAGAGTTGGTAAGACCTGAATTCAAATCTGACCTCAGACACTTAATATTTACTAGCCATGTGACCTTGGGCAAGTCACTTAACACCAATTGTCCTGCCTTCCCCCCTCCAAAAAGAAAAAGAAAAAAGAAAAAAGAAAGGCTTAATGTATAGTGGATACTCCACAAACATTTGTGGACTTGAATCTTTTTTTTTTTTAAATCAGTGATTAAATCAGGAACAGAAAGAAACAGATTTCTTGACCTCTTGGAATTCACCCACCTCCCTTTCCTTATCCAGGGACATATTGGCCAGCTAGTCACTTTAGTGATATGGAACTAGTCATTTCTTCAGAAGTATATATGTGACTTCTAGATATTTATAGAACAAAGGCCAATGTTTACCTTAAGGCATAATTCGCCTTGGTGTTGGTTAAAAGCAGAATTACCATGTAGAACATATTTAGCCATAAATCTATAATCAGAGAAAATGTGAAGCTGCTCTTTGAACCTAAAAAAGCTATTTGTTTGGGAGACTTGGTGAAACTGTATTTAACAACAGTCATTTAGACAAAAGGAAGCTTTTCATTCGGATACAAGTTCTACAGACCCTCACTGATTAATGGCCCCATGACAGCCAAATGGGATGGCTTTTAAAAAGCATGAGTAATAGCAATGGCGTGTGGTGGAGGTGGGTTAGAACACTAGATGAAGAGTCTGGAGTTTCTGCATAGCTTTGCAACCTAATTACTAAAACTCTCCCAAGTTTCGATTTCCCCTGCTATAAAAATAGGAATGATACTCTTTGATTGGGTTTTGAATTCAAAAAGAAAGATATCACCAAGAACAGGATTTAGCTTTGAATTAAGGCAAGGGGATGGACTAGATAGAACCTCACACAGTTTCCTTCCACCCTGATAATTTTCTGATGATGATGGATTTTTTTTGTAAAGAGAGGAAAAACGAAAGACTGACTTTTCTTCAACTTCAGGAGAATCCAGCCTCCCTAAAACTAAATCTTCACTTGGAAAAGCTGACTTTAGATTTACAGTTCACTAAAGAGCAGAAACAAATTGCACACTCACGCGCACATACACATACACACACACACACTGGGGGGTATGAGAGAGAGAAGACGGATACTCATATCATTGTCTAAGGGAATATAGGGTAATCCATGAGTTTTCATAAGAAAAGGGAAAATAACTATACAATGAAAATGAAGAAGAAAAGAAAAATCAGTGAATGTCTCAGAGAAAAGAAAATAAATCACAATCTTCACCAGAGGGGCAGGGGATGGGGGCCAAGTTTTCAGATTTGGTCACCATATCATATATTTTTGTTAAATTTATTTTTCTTTGTTACAAAGAACAGCGCAGTCTGGGGGTGGAGGGAGAGAGAAGCAGAGGCAAAGACTATCAGAAAGAGATAAAAATATATCTTGTGTGTGTGTGCGCGCGCACATGTCTGAGGTAGGATTTGAACTCAGGTCCTCTGAACTCCAGGGCTGGTGCTTTATCCACTGCATCACCTAGCTACCTCCAGACTTAATTGTATGCATGGGGAAGGGAAGGGAATTAGCATCCTTTAGTACTGTGTGAAGCACTTTTTACAAAATCCCTTGATACATGTCATACTCCCCCTACTACATTGTGAGTATCTTAATACCAGGGACTGCCCATGTCCTTTTTCATCTCTGTATCTCCAATGGTTTGCATAAGCACATTATGCTCCAATGGGCCAGCTAGTACCACAAAGCAAAGTAGCTGCCTGATTCAGCACGGCTGGTAGATAGCAGTGAATACATCCTTCCTTAGCCAGCTCTGCTTGGCTGTGTGTGTGTGAGAGAGAGAGTGTGTTTGTGCGTGTATATGTGTTAATGTGTGTATGTGTGTATGCATGTGTATGTGTGTATACGTGTGTGTGTATATGTGTGTATGTATGTGTGCGTGTGTATGTGTGTATGTGTGTGTGCATGTATATGTGTGTGTATATGTGTGAATGTGTGTGTGTGATGGTATTGGGGATATTCTATTTTATTTTTTTAATTAATTAATTTTTAGTTTTCAACATTCATTTCCACAAGACTTTGAGTTCCAAATTTTCTCCCCATTTCTTCTCTCTGAGGCTGACATTTGAACTTGGGTCCTCCTGACTCCAGGGCGAGTACTCCATTCACTACACCACCTAGCTGCCTTTTGCTTTTGAGGGTGGTAAAGCAAGGCAATTGGGGTTAAAGTAAACTCATTCTTAAGAGACAGAGATAAGTTTCAGGAAGACAGATATATTCCCCTAGAAAGGACTAGGAAAAGTGATGAAGACAGAAGAATCAATAGCTCCAGTCTCATGAATCAATGTCGTTTTAACAATGCAGCCCTGCCCTGGCCCTTGTAGTCACACAGACCCAATCCTAGTTTTGGACATTTCCTCCTCATGATTCCCAACTTCCTCCAGTCCCTTTCATGATTCTGGCTCCCTCTACCTAAGTGAGTGGGATTACTCTTTTCCCTTTCCTGCCCCCTCCCCGTCTCTGTCTCTCTCTATCTCTCTGTTTATGTCTCTCTCTTTGTCTCTCTGTGTCTGTCTCTCTCTGTCTCTCTGTCTCTCTCTCTTTCTCTGTCTCTCTCTCTCTCTTTGTCTCTCTGTGTCTGTCTCTGTCTCTCTGTCTCTCTTTCCCTTTCTCTCTGTCTCTCTTGTACATTCTTTCATAGGACTTCCTGTAGCATAACAGGCAGTAACTCCTCAGTCAAAGCATCTTTTGCATTGTCAAAATAGCACTACCCACATGACCTTTCAAATTCTGTATGTCCCAAACTAAATGTATTGTTCCCCCTCCACAAAACCTGCCTCTCCCACTGACTTCCATTGTCCTCTCAGGCTCTCAGCCTCAAAATCACCTTGGAGGCTTCCCTTCCTCTCCCTCACATCTCATCATTCGCTGAGTGTGATCAATGCTACTCCCACAAAGTCTCACATCTGTTCCCTCCTTTCCAATCCCACTACAACCATCCTAGTTCAGGACTGTGTCACTTCTTGGAATGGGAAAACATTTACTGAGCTACGTGATAAGGATACAAACAGAAAAAGCAAGATAGCCCTAGTTCTTAAAGAATTCATATTCTAAGTAACAAAGACAACACATATAGCAGGATTCAACTTCAAGACAGATGGAAAGGCTCATTGCCCTTTAGGGTACAGGGGAAGGGTAGCTGACACAGCCTAGCGAAGCCTTATGCCTCAGAGGGCAGAGTGGCAGGGAAGATGGTAAAGCCCAGTGGGACTCAGGGAGCCATGGTAAGCAGGTGGTAAATCCTCGTGGTCTATCTTACCAGAAGGACTGTAGCTGATGATTCCTTGCTCTTCTAAGCAGTGACAGTGGACATGTCTCCCATGGTTGGTTAAGGAGGAATGATCCGAAAGGTCAAGGATTACCTCTGGATCAAGTAGAGGTGAGAGCATGGGTCAGCATCCAGCTGAAAGAGAATAATTCAGCACTTGGTGGGAACTGAACCTGGGCAGAGGGAAGGGAAGAATTCCTCTGTAGCTTGTTTCAGCTGGGATCTCAAGAGCCATTGGTACCTGGACTGCTCCTGCAGATCAGCTACAGCTAGGTATGGGAAGATCTCCTGTAGTTTTGGCTTGAGTCTTGATGGTGAGATCATGGTAATACCTTCCAAACCACTCTTTGTGCCTCCAGCAACCCCAAGCCAATCTGACATGACTTTATTGAGCACCTATTATGTGTAAGGAACTGTGCTAAATTCTTGGGAAATAAAGAATCCAGTCCCTGCTCTCAAAGTAGCTTAAAAAGTGAAGTCAAGATGTAATCCCCCCTTCTTTAGGAGGTCTTCTCTGGTCCTTCTATTTTCTTCCCCTTCCTCCCCCCACTAGCACTTTTCCTCTCAGATTCTTGTGTTTAGTCATTTTCAGGCATGCCCAACTCTTTGTGACCTCTTTAGGGTTTTCTTAGCAGAGATACTGGAGTGCTTTGTCATTTCCTTCTCCAGATCATTTTACAGACAAGGAAGGGAGGCAAACGGGGTTAAGTGACTTGTCTAGGGTCACACAGTTACTAAGTGTCTGAGGTCAGATTTGAAATCCAGGCCCTGTACTCTATCCCTTGCATCATCTAACTGCCCTTCTCTGAAACTGCCTTCTGTTTTCTCTGTATTTATCTTAGATGCACACGTACTTGAGCATCATCTCACTCATTAGAATGTGAACTCCTGGGAGGTGAGGTCCACGTATTTGTCTTACAGTACGGCCCCAAGTGCCTAGCATAGTACTTAGTACATAAGAGACACTTAACACATGGGTTGGTTGTTTTTTTTCTGTGGAGTTTTTCTCAGGTGGGAAGGCAAGGCAATTGGGGCTAAGTGTCTTACGCAAGGTGACACAGCTAGTAAATGTGTCAAGTGTTTGAGGTCAGATTTGAACTCGGGTCCTCCTGACTCCAGTATTCATCTGTGCCACCTAGCTGCACCCTTAACACATGTTTATTGATGAATAGTAAAATTTTAAGGAGAAGATAAAGGTAACTAAAGAGATCGGGAAAGTTTCCAATAGGAGAGCTCTCTCTGAGTCATCATTTACATTGCTCTCTGAGTAATCTTCCTAATGTACCACTGTGATCACATTTCTCATCAACTTAAAAAAAAAATCTTCCATAGCTCTCCATTGCTTACTAAGTCAAATGTGAACTCCTTATTCTGAAACTCAAGACTCTTTCCAATCTGGCTCTAATCTGTCGTTCTAGGCTTGTCTTACACCAGTTTCATGTGTGCTATGTTTCAGCCATACTGGACTACCTATAATCCCCTATTCTCAATCTACTTTCCCTGGAACAATCTCCCAGATCAAGAATGGTTTCCTAACCCCTTATCTGCCTGATGAAATTACTCCATTCTTTCAAGATCTAATGCAAGTATAACACTGACTCCCATGGCTCTCAGAGCCTGGAAAGCCAGGTAGGTTAGATTTTCACTCCTCCCCCAGACACAACTCTCCACCCTCTCTTTTACCTCCTCAGGCTCTAGGGAGAGAAAGGGGATTAAATTCATAGTTTAGCTCAGTTCTCATGGAGCACATTCACAGTTCCAAGTCCAAAGCACTGCTCCGGCTTGAATAGCAGGCACAAAGGCTTTTCAGGGCTTCTGTCCTGGGCTGGCTGGCTATAACATCCCTCTAGGAATACTGATTCCAAGGGCATTAGGGCTCCAATCCCCAAGTCCAATGGGCATCACTGTTGGCACCTGAAATAGGGAAAGACAAATGACATAAAAGAGAAACAAAAACCCCAAGTCCATTGCTGAGAGCCCAAATAAAAAAGGGAGAACAGGGGAAAGAAGTCCTTCCCTCTCACTGGCTTAGTTGGTGATATCCATGCTGTGGGTAAATATGTAACTGCAAAGAAATCACAGGAAAGAATGACCAAAAAGAGAAACAGAAAAGAGGGTAACTGCTCAGCCTCACCAGTTTTGAAGACCCAAGTTGCTAATCAAAGGAGACCACCCTCACCCATATGCAGGGTGTAGGGAATGCAAAGGCCTTCACGTTAGGCAAGCTGGGCATGTTCCAAAAAGTCTGACTTCCATAAGCTTTACTCAATACCTTCCTTTCCCCCATAGATAAAAGTGCTCTCTACTTCCTCATATTTCTTACTTTTGGTCAATCTTTCATCATATTCTATTTCATATCATATTCATTCTAATACATCTCACCCAACTATTAGACTCTGAATTCTTAAAAAAAAAAAAACCTATTTCTTTGTATTCCTGCCTAAGACATTGCATTTCATACACAGATATTCAAATGTATCTGTGATTTCATTAATGTGGATGTTCCCTCCAGTGTTGCAGATTGCATCCTATCTATGTCTACTCATCTTTGCAACTCTTGTCAATGTCCTTCCATAAGCTCAACAAAGGCAGTCCCCCCAATATTGACAAGACCTTCCTCACTTTCTCTTGACATCATAAATATACCAGTGAGCCATCCACTAGTTATCTCTCCTCTCCATGGATGACCATGGTATTATAGCACCAACATGATATTCACGGCACTGATAATCACTATGAATATGCTGACATAGTTCTGAATCACAAAATATAACAGACTCTCCATGTATAAGACAGAAGCAAAGCATTTATTC
The DNA here is from genome assembly GCA_028627135.1 of Pseudochirops cupreus. NCBI lineage: Eukaryota > Metazoa > Chordata > Mammalia > Diprotodontia > Pseudocheiridae > Pseudochirops > Pseudochirops cupreus. The sequence goes on from CM053582.1 coordinate 361,480,601, forward strand.
AGACACCAGAAAGTCTAATTCCAACACCAGAAAACTGAATTCATCATAGCAACAAAGAAATCTATACACAATAAGACTACAAAGAACAGTACCAACCCCAAGCCTTCCCAAAAACACTGACAATCCTCACTCCTCCCTCCATTCTAACTGCAGACTGCCTTCCTCTAGGCACTGCTCCACCTGGGCAGCAAACTCCTCCCACCACAGGCTCCATGTGATTACATTTGGCCTATGAAGGGGCAAGGAAGATCTTCATATTCCCTTAGGCCTATTATGAGGGAGGAAAGATCTTCAAATTACCATTACAGGTATTTTCTTTTCCAATTGTACAGTTGTTTCGTGGCATCCTTTGCTTTGGTTTTCCCTCACGGTTCTTTGCTCAAAATGTGTTGCCACCTACTCACACCTACCCCATACCTCTCCATTACCCTGTACCTGTACTTGTTTTTAACTATTCAGAGACAAAAGGATTTCATGACTCATGCCCTTACAATAATACTGGTAGAATATTGGTGTCAACACTTGGTGATTCATCTTTTGGCCATCATAACCAATGAAACTCGGGGCCAAACCACAGTAAGTATTTGAATTACATTCCTTCAATTATATTGGGATGTATAATAAAGTTGAAAAGGCATCCCTTCAATGGGTATATGTTCTATATAGAATAAATATAGATGTATAGGTAAGCAAGGTCTAAATTAAGCCTTTACCATATTAAGTATGTGTGTGTATTGCCAAGGCAATATCCACAGCACTGATGGTGACTATGAATATGTTGGCATAATTCTGAATTGCAAAATATAACAGACTCTACATATAGAAGACAGAAGCAAAACATTTATTCAGATACCAGAAAACCAAATCCATCATAGCAACAAAGAAATTTATACTCAATAATACTACACGGGGCAACACCATCCCAAAGCCTTCCTCCTGCTCAGGCCTTCCCACAAAGAAACACTAAAAAATTGTAGCTATCTCCTTAACTGCGTCCTCTCTCTCCCTCCATTCTAACTGCTCTGACTCCCAGCTTCCTCTAGGCTCTACTCCACCCTGCTACACCCATTAAGCAAGCTCCTCCCGCTGTAAGCTCCATGTGATTACATATAGGCTATTAAGGGATAGGGAAGATCTTCAAATCCCCTTAAGTTTATTAAGGGGAAGGGAAGATCTTCAAATTCCCATTGCCATTACAGGCAGCCTCACAGATAAGAAGATCTTACTTTGAAATATTCTGGCTATGTGACCTTAAATAAGTAACAACTTCTCAGTGCTCTAGGGCAGCTCTCTAAGACAGAGAAGCTGCCAACATGCATTAGTAAAGGGAGTTTCCCCATACAATTCCCTATACAATGAAATCACAGGTTCAGTCTCTAATCCTGTCCCTACATATAAAAGATTAATCTGTCTTTCATAGTTAAAAAAGGGAATTTTTCCAAGTCTATCATTGGTTTAAACAAACCCATTTCTAGCATAATAGAATACTTCAAAAACTACACCTGTACTAACAACATGGCTGTGACTACATGGAACACAGTAATAATGAATGGAGGTACCATTAAATAAATTACTTACTTTGGAGAAAGAAAAACAAAAGATCTCTTTGCATCAAATATCTCTAATAAAAAGTTACATTCAGGATATATGGAGAATCAATAAAAATATGTAATTCCAAATGGTCAATGAATATCATACAAGATATGATATAGGACCATAGGGTTCTAGATTTAGAGATAGAGAGGAACTGAAGATCTCTTAGTCTAAGCCAGTGGTTCTCAACCTTCCTAATGCCACGACCTTTTAATACTTGTATGTGGGCATATCTGCATGTGGGTGGATCTGCCTGGAGACGGATAAAGGAGCAGTGTCTCCGTTCCTAAGACCATCAGAAATATGTGTTTTCTGATGGCCTTAGGCGACCCCCAAAGGAGTTGTGACCCACAGGTTGAGAACCACTGGTCTAAGCCCTTTCTTTTACAAATGTTCCACTGAGGGTCAAAGAAATTAAATAAATTGCCCAGGATCATACAGCTAATTTCTGAGGCAGGATTTAAATTCGGGTCTTCCTGAATACAAATTTGTAATAGCAACGTAATTTGATTCCTTTGCATTGGCAAAGGTAACAGGTATTTAGCACTTAGTAATTAATCAAGCTTCTGTTAAAGAAAAAGAAGGTATGAATTCCTGTTGCTGACATAACAGGAAGAGGTTGGCTAAAACAGGAAAGAGCTAATATTGTGTGTGTATAAGGAAAATCCCAGAGAGAGAGAGTCAGATCTTCTTGGAGCAGGCTCTATGGAGGCAGAAGCAGCTGCCATTGGGGAAGCTGAAGAGGAAAGGACACACACACAGACACACAGACACACAGACACAGACACACAGACACA
>CM053582.1:361483490-361516504 GCA_028627135.1 Pseudochirops cupreus
CTCTCCCATGATCTTTCTTTTCCCCAAAGAAGGAATCTAGGGTTTGGTTGCTGTTCTTACTTTGCTTCTTATGCTTATTCTTACTCATGGTTGGTCAGTCCGTGATTTTTTTTTTGAAATCTCTGTGGGGCTCTGCTTGCAGAATGGAAAGCTCTGTCCCAAATTGCTGGGGTCCTCCTGGCTGCCGTAGCTCTCAGGAAGGTGCTGGGTCCCTTTCCTACTTACTTCTGGCTCACTGGATAATGAAGACTCCAGAACCGAGGCCCAAGACTGTGATCCAGATCTAGGCCGCTCAACGCGAGAGCACTGGCCTCTGAACAATTGCTTAGTCCCCCTGCTGTCTGCAGGCCACAGGCTCAGAAGCTACAATGCAGAGGCGGGTGCAAAACCTCTGCCTTTCACTTTCCAGCCCTGGAGGTCTTTCTGCTGGACTGCTTTTCTCCCCCGATTTCACAAGTCCCACTGACCTAGTTCTGAATGCTGCTCACAGCTGCTGCTAATCCGAGGCTCCTCCCATCCAGCCGCACCCAGGGCTCAGCCAGGGCTTCAGGCCAGGCTGGTTTTGGTTCACAGTGCTGATATAGTTCCTCGTAGCCGAGCTGACTTTAGTGGAAAGTATATTTGTGTGCATTTTGGAGTTCTAGGATTAGTTTAGAGTCGTATTTTATGGGTATTTTGGGGTGGCTATGTGAGAGCTGTGATATGTTACTGCTCCTACGCCGCCATCTTGCCTCCACCCCCCAGAATTCTCCAATTTTGACTAGAGTGAATGAAGCAGAATAATGTGGAGTCTGAGAAGAACAGTTGGAGCCAGGTTATTGAGGGCCATAGCTACTCTAGGTTGAGGAGGTTGTATTTTACAATTTATCCTAAGGGGCATCTGTAGTTTTGTGTGTGTGTGTGTGTGTGTGTGTGTGTGTGTGTGTGTGTGTGTGTGTTTGTGTGTGTGTATGAGAGACAGACAGACAGACAGACATGGATGGAAAGATTAGAGTCAGGGGAACCAGTTAAGAGAACACATATAATAGTCCAGGCAGGGAGTTTATGTGGGACTAAAATAATAAACTGTCTGTGGGAGGAAAGGGAACAAATGAGAGAGACGTGGAATAGACTCAAAAGGATTTGGCATTTGATTGGATATGTGGTCAAGGGAAAGAGGGACAAGGATGATTTCAAGATCATGGCCCTGGGTGACAGGAAAAATGAAGAGGAGGTAATGGAACTTCCCTTTCTCATTTCTTCCTTACTTTTCCACCCCTTTAAATTGGGCTTCCAACCTATCACCAAAATGGTTCTCTAACACCACTCTAAGCAATTTCTAAATTGCTAAATCCAAAGGTCTTTTCTCAGGCTTCCCTTTCACCCCTTTCCTCTCCAGATGTTCCCAACACTGCTCCTTCTTGTCTGTTCCTTTTCAATCTTCTTTACTGAATTATCGCTCATATCTTGACTTACTTATGGTGTCTGGGCATATTCCAGGGTTCAGCCCTGGGCACACATGTATTTTCTCTTCATACTTTCTGATTTGGTGGCCTTAGCAGTTCCCATGGATTCAATTAGCGTCTTTATGCCAACAATTCATATATGTCTCTAAGGTTTGTGAAGAATTCTCCTCACAACCTTCTATGGTAGGTAACACAAGTTTTATTATCATCACTTTTCAGATGAGTAAACTAAATTTCAAGGAGATTAAGGAGTTTGCTTATGGGCGTAACACTAGAAAATGTCTGAGGTAGATATGAACTGATGGCACATGACTTTGAGTTAAAAACTATTACCACGACACAAGTTTAGGTGGATTTGGAATATCAACCTTGATAGAGGTCTTTAATAGTGTACCACAAGGATGTATTTATCTTTGACTATTTTGTTCAACATTTTTATCAATGATGTTGATGAAGGTATAACTGACATAGCCATCAGATTTCAGATGAAACAATAATCGGAGCAAGAATTAGACTATTAAATGACAGAACTGAGATGCAAAAATATCATATTATGCTGGAAGAGTAGACAAAATATAAGATTATTTTAGGGAGCATTTTAGTAGATTCACAATTTCTTTACCAGCCTTCTTATCTTGCACAATTCTTCTTTGTGTCACAAAAATCTTCAATTAAGGATTTACCTAAAATCTTGAAGACTTCCTCTTCTCAGACTATAACTGGGCTACTTGGGCTGGCATGTAGCTGTCTCTTAATTCTCCATTCATATCCTTTTTCAGTCACACGTATTCTCAGTAAAATCTTTTATGTTGCTTCTCTCATGCAAATAATTGGCTTTTGTTTGGTTTTTTTTTTGGGGGGGGGACAATAGGGCAGTTGGGGTAAGTGACTTGCCCAAGATCACACAGCTATTAAGTGTTAAGTGTCTGAGATCGGATTGGAACTCAGGTCCTCCTGATTCCAGGGCCAGTGCTCTATTCATTGCGCCACCTAGCCGCCCCTATGCAAATAATTGTTGGAAGCATGCTGTCACCTACTAATTAATGCACATTATGTGAGTTTCCTTTACCCTATTATTTGTGAATTTTAGTCTTTCTAGAGATCATGGTGTTCCATGAGCCAAAGCCACAAAGCCTCACCAGGAGAACACATATACCAAAGATAAGGACTTTTACAGAAGAAATCCAGTTGGAATCATTAAAACGAAGGCAGAGCTTCTTAAATGGGATCCATTCTATCTTTATCCTCCTCAATTTTGGACCAAACTCATTGTTCATACAGTGTTTATCTACAAACAATTCTTCATCTAAGCATTTAGCACAGTTGCTACCATGCAGAAGGTGTTTAATAAAATTTGATTATTGACTTAGAGACACGCATTGAGAGAAATGATTATTTTTCTCTTACATTAGCCACCTATTAAATTAGAACTAAGATTTTCTTTTCCTATTTCCTCCTTCAGAACCCAGCTCCTATAAGTTGTTCAGCCAGCCTCTGAAGGACATTGTTCTTACATGAGATTGCTCAGTTCCTCTGCTTCTATGCTTCTCTTTCTTGAAAGGCTGCCCCTAACTCCCAAGTAGAAGACCTTACAAAAGGAGAAGACCTTGCAAATGGAATCCAATCTAGGGAGATTCTTGCCCTTAGGAAATAAACCCCTGTCCTTAGAACCTTGCATTAGAGTTTAGTGTGACCCAGTTTATGAAGTGGAGAACCAACCAGAGTGGTCTGCGTAGAGATAGATTCTTTTGTCCAGATTGGTGGAGGTGGCAGAGTTTCATGATCAGGTCATGTTCTTAGCAGGAGGAACTGAACACTTATTCCCCACCTCCTTGTTAATATGTCTACTCTCTCATTGTTTGTTAACCAATCAGAGATTCCCATCATCAGGAACACTCCCTTTTCCAAAGGCTTTTTTATTTTTATTTTTTTATTTTTTGCTTTTTGGAGGGGGGGGGGGAAGGCAGGGCAATTGGGGTTAAGTGACTTGCCCAAGGTCACATGGCTAGTAAGTGTTCCGTGTCTGAGGCCACATTTGAATTCAGGTCCGCCTGACTCCAGGGCCAGTGCTTTATTCACTGCGCTACCTAGCCACCCCAAAACATAGTGCACCCAACGTGGGGGCTCAAACTCACAACCCTGAAATTAAGAGTCTCATGCTCTACCGATTGAGCTAGCCAAGCAACTTCCAAAGGCTTTTAAGCATTTAATATTCTAGGAGCAGGGAAAGGCTTTGGTTTCCAAGAGAACCACTAAGCTCAATTTATTGATTATTTGCTAGCCATAATTAATAAATTGATTATTAATTACCCAGACACTATGTCTCTTGGACTTTTCACTCATCTCAATATTGATGGACTAATTTTAGAGGTTACTTAGATAGCTGCATGGTATCATTTTGTTTTCAAGTGTGGATAGTTATATCACAACATAGTCCTACTCTGATACCTCCTTGTGGCATGAAGGAGTTCCTGGATTCTCAAAAGCTACGTTACCAAAATGCTAAACCTGGAAGTTTCTGTCACAATGGAAAGACTTCAAGTGAAAGTCCCAGAGAAATAATACCTGCTTTCAAGAGACAAGTCTGTCTAAGAACAGAGATGCATCATTCCCAGTAGACTGACTACTTGGTAATGAATTCTTTGGTCATGGTAACTCATGAAGTTCTATGCAAAGAAAAGTGCAAAATGCTCTCAGTCTCTTTCATGTTTGTAAATATGCCACAGAATAGCAGAAAGTTGGTCAGAAGATGCTAATAATCACATAATATTTAGACAGTCTGTAAACGTATCTTTACCATTAATATTTTAATGTCATAGTCTTTCTAATGACTGATAAAGTAGACCATTTACAGGATGAACTGAATTAATATCAATCTTTTTTCTAAGTTTCTTGGTATATCTTTGGTTTACAACACTTACATTTTCAAATATATCCCTCTGTACCCTCCTCAGAGAGTCATCTTTTATTTTTTAAAATTAATTGATTTATTTACTTTTAGTTTACAGGATTCAGTTCCACAATTCCTAGAGTTTCAAATTTTCTCCCCTCCTCCCCTCCCCCTCCATGGCTGCATGCAATCAAGTATGGGATCTGGAAATACTTTCACATTGTACAATAGTCTGGTTGTATAGAAGGGTTCTAACCGATGGAATGAACAATGGGAAAAAAGAAACAAAGCCAAACATGGAAAAGAACGATAGCAAGAAGATTGCTTCAGTCTCCATTTAAACTCTATTCTTTCTAGATCTTTCTCTGAATGTAGACATCTCCTCCATCCTGAGACTTGTAGAGTTGTCTTATAGCTGTGTGTTGCTGAGAAGAGTCTGGTTTATCGTTGGTCGTCACACATACGATGTGTCTGTGATTGTGTACAAATTTCTCCTGGTTCTGCTCTTCTCACTCAGCATCAGTCCGTATAAGCCTCTCCAGGTGAAGATGAAGTCCATCTCCTCCCCATTTCTTATAGCACAGTAGTATTCCATTACATTCATATACCACAGCTTATTCAGCCATTCCCCAATTGATGGGCATCCCCTTAATTTCCAGTTTTTTGCCACCACAAAGAGAGCTGCAATAAATATTTTTGTGCATGTGGGTCTTCCTCCCACTTCTATGATTTCTCTGGAATACAACCCCAGAGGTGGTGTCGCTGGGTGAGAGTTATCTTTTATAATAAAGAATGAAGAGTGGGGAAAGCAGTTCAATAAGATTAACGCATCAACTGAATCTAAGAGCATATGCAATGTTCTCCAGAATTCTCTACTCTCGTAAGGAATGGAAGGAGCGGCGTTTTATCGTCTCTGTTTCAGAGCCAAATTTGGTCATTAGAATTACACAGTATTCTTTTTTGTTTCTAATTAAATTATTTTATTAATTGTATATTTTGTTTTCCTGGTTCTGCTTGCTTCCCCTTTGTATCAGTTCACATAATTCTCCCCAGACTTCTCAATATTCTTCATATTCCTCATATTTATAGTACAGCAATCTTCATTACATTCATGCTCCAGGACTTTTTTTTTTTTAGCTTCCACAACTAATAGGAATCTACTTTGTTTTCATTTTTTTGTTGTGCCATTCATGGGCAACCTCCTTGGAGCCTACCAGTGGGATTACTGAGTAGAAGGGTATGGACATTTTAGCGAATTTACTTGCATAATTTCAAATTACTTTCTAGAATGTTTAAACTAATCCCCAACTCCATCAGCACTGTATTAGTGCAATTGTCTTTATATAGTCCAATTGGATCATAACAGTTTAAAATTTTTTACTGTAAATGAAATCAAGTAACAAAAAGAAGTTGCAGCTAACTGAAAGGATACCTTTCAAATTCTCCTTGGAAAGCAAAAAAAAAAGTTGTTGATGTATTTTGTCATATGTCCAAAGGAAACATGAAGCATCATTTCATGGGACATTTGGTCAATTCTTATTGCAGTGCAGACAATAAGTATTTGCAAAAAGACCACTATGAAAATAATTACAATATGCCAGTATCTCTGGCAGAGGACGAAGAGATAAAGACATTCTATAAAGAAACATAAGATCCAGTGGTTCTCTTGTGGAGAGAACCTTGCCTTGCCTTTCCTCCATGCTGAGTGACTGGGATTTGATTGGGTAGTGGTGACAGGAAATGAAATATACATATATATATGTATATATATGTATTTATGTATATATGTATGTATATATATGTGTGTGTATATATATGTGTGTGTGTGTGTGTGTGTGTGCGTGTGTGTGTGTGTGTGTAACTACAGTAGAGTGTTGTGGTCAAAGTTGGAGGGGGTGCTAACACGGCCAATGGAATTGGCAAGTTTACTGCTGGATCTACTCACCCTGCTCTGTGATGTGTGAGGTCAAAGCTCCCTACCAGCTGAGAATGGGGAAGCTCCAGTCCTCATGAGTTCTAGTTCACAGTGACTCTTCAATCAATCCAGTGGTGTGTAACTCCCAGAACTCCCCCAGAGTTTTGGCTCTGGCACCAGTAGGCCTGTCCTAATGAAAGTTCAAGTCAAACACTGAGTTGGAACTGTGGTGTTACACTCCTTTGCCCATTAGAAGAAAGATTCGAGCTGTCCATTTCCTAGGATTTCTGAGTCCAAATCAGTCCTATGCATGCATGGAGGATGTCAGGGTCTGGATGAGCAGCCAGCTCATAGTACCACTTAGTAAAATCAGACTATTAATAATAAATGCATTAAAATTGATCCTAAGAGTAAATACTGCATAAAATGCCCAAGTATGTGAATTCTATTGAGAGTCACCTGTATTATGACAGTGTTGTATGAGGAGGGCTCAATGATAGCCTATAGGTACAGGAAAGGAGACCAAGTTTCACCAGAGGTTGGGTGTTTAGAACTGAGTTATAACTGCAAATCCATAAACCCACACACTCCTTGACAATAAATTTGAGTTATCTCTAGTTATTGAAATAAGATGAGTAATTGAGAATCATTGAATTTCCAGTAACTTTAGTTAAAATGATATTTTACACTTCTGCCCCTCACTGAGGCAAATACAGACTTCTAGGTTGAGTGTGGGACTCTCCTGTGAGTGGTTATTAATATCTGGTGATTAAACAAAGGTGAATATTGAAAAACATCATTCAGGAAAAAGGCTAACAGCATACTATATAAGTCTTGTGTCTACATGTTATGGATACTGTTTTTTGAGAAGAGAGTCTGGAAGCACTATTTATGTCAATCACAAAATAACATCACAAAAATAAAGTCAATAATATTTGTGTTGATAGGGTAACAGATTTGGAGACTAGAAGGTCTAGGTTGAAATCTTACATCACACAGTTAAGAGCTATGTGACTCTGGGTAAGTCACAAGTTATTTATCTTAATTTCCTCATCTATAAAAGAGGTTGTAGGCCTTGATAGGTTCTAATCTACTATTTTATTAATTGTTTTTTGGGTGAATTATTTCCAAAACAGTTGTACAAGTGAGATGATTTAACTATTGGAGCTTTGCCACAGGAGAGGAGCTTAATGGCTTTCAAAACTTCTCCAGTTGGAAGTTCATTTAGAGGGGGATTGACTTCAACCTGAGGTCAATGGCTTCAGCATTGGTTGATGTCAATCTATTGTAAACACTATGGAAACATTCAGCTCCTATCTCCAGGATCATGTCTTTATCACTGATCAGTGTGGCTTCATCAGCCCTGAATAGTTGAGATGCATTATAGATCTTTGACCCATAAATAACCTTCAGGGCATTGTAGAAGTACTTTAGATTGTTACTGTTAGTGTAAACAGAATTTCATCTACCTTCTTACTGAGCCAAGAATCCTGTATTTCCTAAGCTTTCCTTGATTTTTGATGGAGTTAAATGCTATCTTTTTGGAGATGGACAAACTATCTTGGTAAACTTTATGAAGTTCTTGTTTTTCATTGAGTAGCTTCTGAATTTTCTCATCATCTTCATCCTGATGTTTGTGAGTGTTCTGGCCCAGATGAATAAAGGTAGTGCCCAAACTCTGAAAACTGCCCACTCCTTTTCTGCTTTACTGTTGGTAACCATGTGTTGGCTCAACTTTACTCCCAAGTCAGCAACAAACTGTTTAGACATGGAGAAATGTCGTGATCTGTTGACCTTAGTCTTCTGATAGCTATCTTGCCTTGGGGATGCCACTTTTGTTGAATGCATTAATGCCAAAACTCACAAGCAAAAGGATAGCTTCCCTTATATAGATTTTGGGGAGTACAGAAAAAAGAATATAACAGGAGAGATATAATGGACTGGTTACAGAGCTGAGGCATGATTGGTTAGAAGCTTGGTAATGGGGGCTAGCTGTGAGTCTTCTTTTTCCCTCATGAGTCTGAGAAGTGCTCATTGTCTGAGTGTAGGTATAAGATGGTACCCTAGAATTTCAGAAAGCAAACTAGATAGCCCTGAAGGCCATGCTGGTGGTGTAAATATATCAGGTCCAAACTCCCTTTGTGTTCACATGCATTCGCCAAGATCAGTTAAATTCCTTGAGGCAGGAGAACTAGTTTTTTAAACTTAGCCCATTACAGACCAGCTGAACTCAGAACTAAGCAGAGACAAAGAACCACGACTTAAACACTTATAGGACAAAAGCAGTTACAGGACAAAATCAATTACTGGTAAGGATTGATCTTAATCTTCTCTATAATATTGATGATGATATATGATGCAACAAATCAAGCAATTATTATCAAATATATCCAGGTTAACAAAATGCTTTCAATTACTCCAAGAAATATGTGTCCATCTACAAACACATGAACCAAACGATAATATAATACCTTGAATTCACCAGTTGCTCTGGTTGTTTCAATTCCTTTTGATACTGTTCTTGCAAGGATTTCATTCCAGATTCTAGCTCTTCTTGCTCCACAGCCTGTTTAGTGATTGCCTGTTAAAAATGAAATGACTAGATATCCAACAAGAATTCTAGGATTCATTTTGATGGCTCAGTTCAACTGAATGGGCTGGGTACATTACCCTCACTGTTCTGATTACAGTGAATACTTTGTGGGGTGCATGCTTTTTGAGTGACCCTTCTTATAGTGTTCCTTATTTCAAACCAGAAAAGATAATTCTGCTCCAAGAACACTAGGAGAAACTGTCCTTGTTTACAATGAGCCCCAAATGGCTTCCATTAATGATAAAAAAAATCAGGAGTCTGATTAAATTGTTGAGTTATTTTCAAATTTGGACACTTTGGATCCAAGGAGATTCAAATCCTGCTAAAATATCATTTGGGAGTTGGTTTGAAAGAGTGAAATGGCTCATTATGCTCTCACTCTATTGCCATAAAGTTCATATTCCTCCAAGTCTTAGCTAATAGAATTTGAAGATGTAGAAAACAACTTACACTGAATTGTGACTTGTGAAGTCTAATTTGAATCTCTAACATTCTTTTGAGCTTATGGGTTTGGGGAATAAGTTGTTTCTACTTGATCCCATTCTACCCTACCCCATGGGGCTGACCAAGAAATCAAAGAGATTAAATCATAAAAATTGCCACCATACAATTAAAATTATACATGGAACCTTGGAGCTACTCGACCTCATAAGCTTTTGAACTAGCCACATCTGTCAGTACCGTACATTGCATCCCCTATAGCTAATTTCTCAACTTTCTAGTCCTGTGATTCTTGCCATTCAGACACATTACCCCATTCACTAGATCCATCCTTCTGTTACTGAGGCCTTACACCTACTCTCATACCTATATTCACTACAATTCATTTCATCCGTTCCCAAAATTCCCTTCCTTTGACTACCAATTTCATCATTCCATTAAGACCCTCATTTCCATTATTAAAGAGCTCTTGTAATTGACTTCCCTTATATTTCTTTCATTTCCTTAAATGCACTGAAATCTGGATTTATCCAAGGATTCTACAGAGATAACAGCCCTTTCCAATTCTGACCATTCCTTCTCCACACTTCAAATGTTCTGAAGAAGGAAGCAAACATACTTAATGCTTCTCACTACCACATCAAAACTCATTTTGCTATTATAACTCAACAATTTCTCTTCCCTTGAAGTCTGCATCACACTCATCTATTGGACATTTCAAACTAGTTGTCACATAAGCACCCCCACCTCAACATGCCACAAATAAAATTTATTCTCTTTTTCCAAAAAAACTACTCCTATTCTGAACTTTCCTATTTGTGTTGAGTGTGCCACCATATTTCCAGTCACTCAGGAGTCATAAACACCTGTATTTGAATCCTATCTCCAATGTCTATTAGCTGTCTGACAATGGGAAAGTCAATTAATCTTTGAGCCTGAGTTTCCTCATCTGTAAAATGGGCATAAGAATATCTCATAGGATTATTTTGAGGTTCAAATGAAATAAGGTATTTTTAAAGTGCTTACTAAGCTTGGAGAGTTGTGAAATATTTGAGAATTTAAGTAGATAAAACATTTGTCATTTTTTAATTTACTAAGTGAATTCCTTTTTCTCAGATAATGCAAAATAAACTTCAGCCTAGTTTCTCTTCAATTTTTTTGCAAATTCTGAATGATTATTCTGAATCCATTAAGTATCACAGAATAGAAATGAATGCCTGTGATTACTATATAATTTTAAAATAAAGCAATCTCAATAAAATATTATCTACTTCAAAGAATTTAGGTAATTTTGGATGAATTCCAAAAAATATCCCATAGTGATTTTCTCCAACTTTACCATCATCAGAAGTAATTTGTTTTTAGGGCTCATTATGTATCTCTTACATCTCAGATGTGATGATACGTAAAGACAGGTATACATGGTGTAATTTTTTAAATACATCGTCAAAAATTACTAAGGTATCAATTTGCTCTTAAGATTTATCTGGAGCAATTTTTGACTTTTCGAACCTTTTAACTTAAGTGCTAATGAACTGAAAATGTTAACTATATCAATATGATATTTGATTCTTACCCCTGTTCTGCGCTTGAATTGTTCCTTTATTTCTTCTATTTCAGCAATCATCTCAGACACTTCTTTCTTCTTTTTAAGACTCCTCTTAATTTCATCATCTTTCTGCTTTTTTGAATCAGCAATCTATAGTAACAAACATAGTAGACTTGTCAAAGACGAGCTGTAACATATTGTTAAAGAAAATAATTTTATATTTGTTTACAATTTTCTTTACATCAAATCATTATTTTTATTTAGCGGGATTTGAGGAAAAACACATGCATAGGAGGGGGGAAATTTTGACAAACAAAATCCAACTTTTCAAATTTTGTGAAGAAAATATCTCTCTGTCCAGAATAAAAAAAATCCATTGGAGGATTTGGGGGAATATTTCTTTATTCAGTTGGTTAAAATAGTGTTGATTAGAGTAATGCCACACATTTACTTTTTAAAATGATTTTTGTTTCATTAAATATTTACCAATTGTTATTTGTCCAGTTGTTTACTTGTTTTTGACTTTTTGTGATCCTATTTGGGGTTTTCTTGACAAAGATACGAGAATGGCTTTCCATTTCCTTCTCAAGCTCATTTTACAGATGAGGAAACTGAAGCAGAGTTAAGTGACTTGCCCAGGGTCACACAACTAGGAAGTATCTGAGGCCAGATTGGAACTCAGGAAGATCAATTTTCCTGACTCCAGGCCCAGCCCTCTATCTACTGAGCTATCTACCTACTACATTTCCCAATTTCATGTAATTTTTAAAAACATTTCCCTCCAATTACATGTAAAATTTTTTAGCAATCAGTTTAAAAAATTCTGAGTTCCAAATTCTCTCCTTCCCCACTCCTTGAGAAGGTAAGCAATTTGATATCAATTATGCCTGTGAAGTCATGCAAAACGTATTTTCATATTATCCTTATTGCAAAAGAAGACACAGAATAAAACAATAAAAAAGTTTTAAAAAGTGTGCTTCGATCTGTGTTCAGAGTTCCCTAGTTCTGTCTCTGGAAGTGCACAGAATTTTTCATCAGGAATCCTTTGAAATTGTCATGTATCGTTGTATTGTTCAAAGTAGCCGAGTCTTTCAGAGGTGATCATTATTGCAACATTGCTCTTACTGTGTAACTGTGTTACCTTTGGTTCTACTCACTTCACATCGCCTCAGTTAATGTGGGTCTTGCTACGTTTTTCTAAAACCACCCCCTGATCATTTCTTGTGGCACAGTAGCACTTCATCAACATTGTATGCCACAACTTGTTCAATCATTTTCCAATTGATGAGCATCCCATCAATTTCTAATTCTTTGTCACCACAAAAAGAGTTGCTATAGTTTTTTGTACATATAGATCCTTTTCCTTTTTCTATGACCTCTTCGGGACAGAGCCCTAGTGATAGTATTGTTGGGTCAAAGGATATGTACATATGGACATAGTTCCAGATTGTTCTTCATAATGGTTGGACCAGATCACTCCTCCACCATTCATTCCTTAGTGTTCCTATTCATATCCACAAGTTCATTAGTATACCTATTTTTCCTCATCTCCTCCAGCACCTCTCACTTCTGATAGATGTGAGATGGAACCTCAGAGGGGTTTTAACTTGTATTTTTTTCTAATCAATAGTGATTTAAAGCATTTTTTCATATGACTTTAGATAACTTTTTTTCCACAAACATTTCTGTTTAATATACATAAGAACCAAATTGCACATATTAAATTTAGATTTTTCTTCATTAAATACATACACTCAAAGCCAAGGTCAACTTTAATTTGAAAATCTCTTATATTACTTTCAGAATGTGGAAAAATGCATGTAATTATATAAAAACATTCAATTAATAAGTTTTAGAATCTTGGCTAGTCAGGTGCTTTCCATACAACAGTTCAACATTTTAAAAGTGTTCTGTTAAAATTCAAGCATACAACCTTATTCAGTTCTTTCCAAGAAATTAACCTAACTTGGCATAAAGTTTTAAAGTAAATGCTGAAAAATACAATAGGTAGTCTTCTTCCATAAACCCTATCCAGATTATACCTCAATTTCTGATTACTTCTCATGTCTTAGATATTATCTCTGTTGCTTTCTTTTTTCTTGGATTGAAGATTTAGAAAAAAAAGTTTCTGATTAGATTTGCCAGATGACAGCACAATCACTTTCTTTAAGGGTTTTTTTTTTTTTAACATAATCTATTTTATGAATAAATGCTTTTCAGATTAAAAATACCATGGTCCATCCCTATCATATATTAATCCTTCACTAATTTTTTTGTCCCTAACTACCTTGTTTAAGTTTTCCCATTAATAAAATTCTAATAATTCAAAAAATATTTTAATAGTATTTAAACAGATGTTTAATGATTTTTAAAAGGTACACATTATAGATATTTAACATTGATTATAATGTCCATTTCCACTGGTTGGCTAGTGGTTCTTCTACTAAAGGCTCCCAGGGTTTCCATGTCAACATTTCTCTTGCCAATGATTATTCATTTTCACCTCTTCTAGCTGGCCAGCCCAAAGCTTATCCTTTAGTTTCTGAAGATCTGTTTCCTCTTTTACCATATTCAGCCTTTCATTTGTAATCTTTTCTGTGTGCTTTCTATATGCTGCATTTGAGGGCATAAACTCAAGAGCATCAAGAATCTTTGAATATAACAATCTTAGCCGCTCCCATGGGGTCTCACATACTGCTACCTATGGTCTTCTTCAGCACCCCAGCCATGAGGACTATAGATAACTTTGATTTCTTCTTCTGAAAACTATGTCATTTGAAAGTTTATCAATTGGGAAATGGCTTTTGTTTTGATAAATTTGACTCTGTTATATGCTCAGTACATATTTGAAGGATAAGGCCTTTATCAGAGGAAATTATTGTAAAAAATTTTGATGTTATTTCATTGTGGTAATTTTTTAGCATAATGGAGTTTCCCTGATTATCTTTTTTTAAGTCTATTTTTATTTTTGCTTTGTATTAGATTGTAAGTGCTACCTCTGCCTTTTTTTTTTTACTTCAGCTGAAGCATATTAGATTCTGCTCTCACCCTTTATTTTAGCTCAGTGTGTTTCTTTCTGTTTCAGTTGTGTCTCTTGTAAAGAACACAATGTTGGATCCTGGTTTTGAATTCATTTTGCTCTGCTTTTGTTTTAGAGGTGAGCTCACTCCATTCACATTTACAGTTAATATTGCTGTGTATTTCCCTGACATAGGGAGACTAGATGACACAGTGGATAAAGCCTTGGACTTGTAATCAAGAAGACTCATCTTCGTGAGTTCAAATTCAGCCTATTGTAAAAACTTTTCCTTGCATGCCTGTTTTATGCAAATTTTTCCCCCTTTCTCTTAGTGCAAATGTCTTTCTTACTCCTTCATTTTTTAGAAATGATTTCAACATAACTAACTCATATCCATGCCCTCTGCTTATGTAAACTCCTTTTTAACTGTCCTAACAATGATAAAGTTCTTAGGAATTACATGTATCATTTTTCCTTATAATTTATAAAGTTTAATTTTACTGAATCTCTTATGATCACTTTTACAAGTTGACTTTTTTATACTTCTCTTGAGTCTTGTATTTGATTGTCAAATTTTCCATTTAGCTCTTGTTTTTTCATCAGGAATGCTTAAAAGTCTTCTATTTCATTAAATATCCTTTGTTTTTTCTTTGAAGGCTTACACTCAGTTTTAATGAATAGGTTATTCTTGGTTGTAATCCTAGCTTCTTTGTCTTCTAAAAGATCACATTCCAAATCTTCTTCTTTAACAGTGGGAGACCTTGGCCCTTTTAAGCTAAGGCCTTTTCACATACTCATTTAGAGTGAGGTAATGCCCATTCAGTGAATAGTCCTCTTTAAGAAGTGAGTCTAGGAACTGTCCCTTTAATTAGAAAAAAAGAAAAAAACATCAAGCTGGGAGGGGTTATAAAGAGAAACAATTACCATTGACATTCACTCTAAGCCAGGAGGGCCCAAAATACAGTCATAAAGTGGAGCTTGAGCTGGGACCTATTGTGGTCCAATCTATGAGCTTCAAAGTGAACTGGGTTTAAGGTTTTGTGACAGAGAAAGAAAGAGGGAAAAGAAAGGAAGGAAGGAAGGAAGAAAGAAAGAAGGAAAAAAAGAAAGAAATTTGTAAGGATTCTTCTTCCAAGGTGTTTTTCTTTTTCTCCTTCCTCTCTTCCTTCCTCCCTCTCTCCCTCTTCCTTTCTTCCTCTCTCCCTGCCTTTTTTCTTTTCTCCTTTCCTCCCTTCCTACCTTTCTTTCTTCTACCTTCCTTTCTTCCTTCCTTTCCTTCCTCTCTCTCTTCCTTCCTTCCTTTCTTCCTTCCTTTCTTTCTTCATTCCTTTCTTTCTTTCTCTCTCTCTCTTTCTTTCTTTCTTTCTTTCTTTCTTTCTTTCTTTCTTTCTTTCTTTCTTTCTTTCTTTCTGTCACAAAACCTTAAACCCAGTTCACTCAGAAGCTCAAAGATTGGACCACAATAGATGCAGAGCAATTGGTCTTATAAGTTCACTTTTTGTTCTTCTGCTATTTGGAATAGCTAGTTATGCCAAATATTAATGGAATTCAATAAGCCCAGAGTCCACAGACAAGGTAAGAAATAATTTTCCTTCCTTAGTGTAATAGTAATGAAATTTAAAGATCCCTTTGTATTGCCAAGCTAAGAGGTACTTAGCACCTAGTTTGAAATTAAGCCTCTGTTAAAGAAACAGAAGGTATCATTCCGTGTTGCTGACATAACAGAAAAGGGCTGAACAGGGAACCTCTGTTGCTGATGTAACGGGAAGGAGCTGAACAGGGAGGAGCTATACCATGTTTAAGGAAGAGCATAAGCTGGACAGTCAAAATTTCCTGGGGTAAGCATCATGGAGGCAGGGCAGTTGCTGCTGGACTGAAGACTGAACTGAGAACTGAGAAGAGGAATGAGAATTGAGAACTGAGACAGAATTTCTTGGAGCAAGCCACATGGAGGCTGGATAAAGTGATTTTGATTTTGAGAACTGAGCTTATGGTGCTGAGGACTTCTAAGGCCAGCCAGAGCTGCTGAGGATTTCTGAGGGCCAGCTGGAACTGCCAAAGACCAAGGAAGCATGACTGTGGTGCTGGTACTTGGTCTGTGTGTTTTGATGTTACTTTGTGAGATCTGTTTGTTGATAGAGGCCTCTGACTTTCTTGGGCCTAGGTTGATTTCATAGACAGAAAGTGAATTGAAGGGGATGCTGGTTATTGTGCCTTTGTTAAGCTTTGTCTTCCCAGGAACAGAAACTGCTGAGTACTTGACTCAGGTCAAGATGAAAAAAAGACCTCTCCTTGGGTATTGAATGCTGTGATGATATTGTAACCTAGCTGCAATGTAGCAGTGGATGGCCTTTGTGTTTTGTGACTGACCAAATGAATGTATTTTGTTTATGGTTGGAAACTAATCTCCAATTGAGACTACCCAGGGGTGGAGTACTTTGACTTTTGTACTTTGTGTCCCTTAAGGAGGCCTCCTTAAGGATGATTGAATGATTGAGTTATTAAATGATTGAGTTACTAAATGATTGTACTTTGTTGAAAGCTATGTGACCACTTTGGTGAAAACTATGTAGCCATTTTAGTGATAAGTTGTTGAATTGTGACATGGTGAATGCTGTATTTTGATTTTCTGTGATCATTTTGCTCTGATTTGTTATTGAATAGAGAGTTCACTATACTATGTAATCAGAATCCTGAAAGCTGTTCACAGCAGCAGTCCTCTGGAAAGCTACTTGTGCATGGCTTTACACCTAGTCACTGAGCCTCTGAACAAAAGTTGTTGGTAGCCACTATGCTTTCCATTTTTATCCATTCCTCTATAACAAAACTCATTAAGAATGTAATAAAAGTCGGTTTATCTTTGAGTCAAAACTCATTAGAAAAGTACAAACAACAAATAAGTAAGATTTTAAAAGAGTATGACATTTCAAAAGGGTAAAGAGATGCTTTTTCACCAGTAGCCCTAACATTAGGGTGTAAGGGGAGGAAGAAGTAGAGAGTGAATAAATTCACCAGGTCCCAGGAGTGCCACAAGGAGAATACATACAAAAAATAGTTAATTTCTGTCCAGGCAAATCACTCCTCAAATGGATCAGTGAGCTAGAAAACACTTTGCTAATTATACAAAGGAAATTTCTCATTCTACAGCAATTACCTCATCTCTATCATAGTTTACCTTTTCTCCTCTATGAGGGACCTTATGTTTCTTAGAAAAGTATTGTTTTAAGTAAAATGTATCTGCTTTTCCAGGTGTGTCTTGGAGGATCTGGGTAGGCTCTGTAATTTCAGGTACCTTATATAAGGCAGAAGTTGCATTAATGTTTCCCAGATGTTTAGTCCTTTATCCCCTCCACCTTTCCAGGAGATTACTGAAGTGTGACCGTATCATAAATGGGCCTGACCCTTCAGGGGATCAAGAATTGACCACAGGACTAGTAATTTCCACCTGTCCCTGTGTGTCCTTCAATAAGGTCTTATAAGACTTTTGCCTAAGTCATCGTGTAATTTGAGCACAAGTTCAATCAGCTGGTCTATGGGGCTAATCAAGATTATCCCTAAGGGTCCTTCTGATTCTAAGTCCTATAAAAACAGGAATCATGATATTTACCATTTTCTCTAAGTTTGCTTTATTCTGCTTAAATATTTCCCTTTCTCTCTCCATTTCATCATTTAACGTATTCAAGAGAGCTTGATAGTGGGCAATTTTTTCTTCTGCAAGTCTTTTTTTTTCCAGCATCTCTTTTGTGGAAAGATTATTTTCAGCTTTTTCTTTCATCTTCATGTTCATTGACAGTACAGTTGTCTGATGTTTGTCAGCTATTTCTTCTTGCTCTTTTCTATATAAAATAAATAACAATAATGATTTTTTGGAATGAATAATGGTTCATTTTAGGAAGCTCTAAATATTCGAAGTTGCTGGAATACTCATTTTTTACACCTAATATAGAGTATACCTTTTCCCTACATTTTTCTTATGTAAAACCTAAATATTACACACGAGTTCTTCATCCCATTGTCACAAAGACAAAAGTAATGAAAATGAAAATAGCGACAATGATAATGAATCATTTACGTTTAAATGGAAAAAAATTTAAATGCTT
Organism: Pseudochirops cupreus; assembly: GCA_028627135.1. Lineage (NCBI taxonomy): Eukaryota > Metazoa > Chordata > Mammalia > Diprotodontia > Pseudocheiridae > Pseudochirops > Pseudochirops cupreus. The sequence goes on from CM053582.1 coordinate 361,501,443, forward strand.
TCATTTAAATTTCATTATGATATTTTGATATAGTAATTTTAATTATATATGTGAATATGTGTATTTTTTTCTTTTAAAATTTAATTTTAAATGTTTCTTTTCAGTTCTAAATTCTTTTCCTTTCTTTATTCCCTCCACTACCTATTGAGAAAGACATATAATATCCATTACATATTTGAAATCATGCAAAACTTATGTCTACATTAGCCATGTTGCAAAAAAAAAGTAAAGAGAAAGAAATATGCTTCAGTCTGCATTCAGAATCTATCAGTTCTCTATCTGGAGGTGGGTATCAGTTTTCATCATGAGGCTTTTGGAATTGTCTTGGATCATTGTATTAATAAGAATTGCTAAGTCTTCACCACTGATTATCATTGCAGCATTGCTGTTACTGTAGAGATTGTTCTTCTGGTCCTGCTCACTTCGGTTTGTATGAGTTCATATTTGTCTTCCTAGCTTTTCCTGAAATCCTCTCCATCATTTCTTACAACACAATAGTATCCTATCGTAATTACATACTATAATTTGTTCAACCATTCTCCAACTAATGGAGAGCTCCTCACAGTTTCCAAGTCTTTGCCACCACAAAAGTAGCCGCTGCAAGTATTTGTGTACATGTGGTCCTTTTTCCTTTTCTTTTATCTCTTTGGGGCATAGCCCTAGAAATGGTAATGATGAGTCAAAGGGTATACAAAGTTTTATACCCCTTTGGGCATAGTTCCAAATTGTTCTCCAGAATGACTATATTGTATATTGTATATTGTACAATGATATAATAGTTAATACCTCTACCCACAGGTCTTTTGTGTACCTATTTTCCCCAACCACTCCAGCGTTTGCCATTTCTCTTCTTTCTGTCATCTTAGCTAGTCTGACGTGATTGAGATGGTACCATGGAATTGTTTGAATTTGCATTTCTATAATTACTAGTGATTTAGAGCATTTTTGTGTAACTAATTTTAAAAATTATTTATTTCATTAAATATTTCTCAGTCACATATCAATTTTTTTTCAAAATTTTATTTTAGACTCAAACACCAGAACACAAATAGAGAATGGAGAAAAGAAACAAAAATATATCATGAATTTAAATATTGGAACTTAAATACAAAGTTATAAAGAAATAAAACATGTCATGTGCATAGTAGAACATGAGAGGATTCAAAATATGTAGCAATAAATTTTCATTTCAAGAAAGCCTATATGACAAATAATACTCATTGTGTTAAGAATTGTCCATCTTTGCTTTCTTGTGAGTTTTCTTTTGTTCTCTGCTGTGCACTTTTTTACTTTTTTTCCCCTCCCCCATGTCACAATAAAGTTTAGATATGTTTCTCTATAGCTATAGATATATACATACACATGTACATATATACATACATGTATAGATAGACATATATATTCCTAAACCTATTCTACTCCTGCCTGATCTTTGTTTTTATGCACAGGGATATCTCTTATTTCCTATCCCTCCTCCCTCCTCTACCTTACTTTCACCCACTACCCTGCCCTCCTTTGACTCGCCTACCCCCCTTCAAGGGGCCTGCCCCCATCCTCCAATTCCCATAAATGTAAACACCTTTCTGTACCCCTATTTGCCTATTCTCTCACTCTCTCCTCTAAAGATCCCTCCCTTGTCCTTTATCCCCTCTCTATGCCCTTAAAATTTTATTTCTTCTGAATTTAGAAGACTTCTATATTCTTTTAAATATACATGTATTGTTCCCTCTTATATCCATTTCTGATGAAAGTAGCTTACCAGAACTACCAGCCCTCCTCCCCCATCTAATTCCTATGTATCAGTTCTTCCTCTTGCACCTCATTACTCTTTTTAACTGTTCCTAAATGTTTTACTTTTAAAATTCATATCATGCTCAGGTTTCCCCCAATCTTTCTTATAAACTACTAAATTATTAATGAGAATATTGAACATAAATTTTACATTTTACATATATAAAAAGTAAACGGTCTGTCCTTATGGATCCCTTATAATCAGTTTTTGTTACATACCCTATATTTATATTGGCTCTTGTATGTCAAATTGTCTATTAAGTTCAGGATTTTTTTTTTAACAAAGTCTTGAAAATCTGAGAGTTTATCAAATGTCCATTTTTTTCTCATTCAGGATAATATTTAACTTTGCAGGGTATGATATTTTTGGCCAGAGCCCCAGTTCTTTTGTTCTTTAATATGGTATGTTCCAATAGCTATGGTCCTTTAATGTCTCTGCTGTTAGGTCTTGTGTAATTCTAATTGTGGCATCCTCATATTTAAATTGTTTTAATCTTGATGCTTTTAATATTTTCTCCTTGAGTTGGGGATTTCAGAATTTGACTATAATATTCCTATGAGTTTTCCTCATAGGATCTCTTTTAAGTGGTGATTGATGGATTTTTTCCTATTTCTACTTTACCCCCTTGTTCTAATGCTTCAGGACAATTTTCTTTAATTATTTCTTGTATTATTGTATCAAGATTCTTTTTCTGATTATAACTTTCAGTTAGTCCAATTATTTTTAAATTTTCTCTTCTTGATCTAATCTCCAAATCTGTTGTTTTTCTTATGAGATGTTTCACTTTCTCTTCTATTTTTTCATTTTTCATATTTTGTTTAATCATTTCTTGATCTCTTATAATTTTACAGGTTTCACTTTGCCCAATTCTAATTTTCAAGGTGTCATTTTCTTCCTTAAGATTCTGGATCTCCTTTTCTAGTTTGTTGACTTTTCTTTCATATCCTTGTTTTTCTGGGATTTTTCTTATTTTCTTTTTTAGTTTTTCCTCCATCTCTGTCATTTGATTTTTAAAGTCTTCTTTAAGGTCTTCTACAAATTCTTTTTGGACAGGTGACCATTTGACATTATCCTTTGGGGGCTTCTTTACTTCAATTTTCTCCTCTGAAGATGAACCCCAGTCATCTCTATTCCCATAATAGGTTTCTATAGTTGGATTCTTTCTCCTTTGCCTGTGCATTTTTTTTTTGTGGTGATAGCTTGTTTATTTGTAATCACCTTTAGCCCTGGGGTCTGGAGAATGGTGCCTCTTGCCCAGATCTTCAGTTCTTCCCTCTGAGCCTGAAACCAAAGCCAAACCTCCAGCCTCCTGTAAGTGTCCACAGTAAGGGGCTTTCTGCCCCACTACTTCTGCACCCACCAGGCATGTGCTAGAGTGTTCTTGCCCCCACCACTCTTCATAGCACAGCTAGGTCTGGCATTGCTGGTCAGCAGAGGTTCCCTTGATCTTCTCAGGCTCAAATGCCCAACTCCTCTCACTATCTGGGGTGTACAAGTTCTGGTGGCTGAAGCCAAGGCAGCTTCTCAAACCAACTGACTCCAGGGCTTGCTGCTTTTTGTTTAAGATGTTTGCCACTTGCTGTTAAAATGGAACCTAGCCTGGAGTTGTTTACTCTTCACAGGGACCAAACTTTTTCCTGGGATTTTTCTTCTGATCTTCTCAAATTGTCTGCAGGAGGACCCTGGTTATGTCCCTGTTCTTATCTATCTCCACCCACACTTTGTTTGCCCTGAGGTGCTATTTTAACTCTTGTGGGGGAAGATCCTGAAAGTTTAGAATTTTCTGACTCACTCTGCCATCTTTCCAGAATCCTGTCCCCTCACATATCAGTTTTTAACATTCATTTTTAACATTTTTGGTTCCAAATTCTCTACCACCCTTCCATCTTTTTCCTCTCCTTGGGAGGGCAAGAAATTTTACATCAGTTTTACATGTGAAGTCATGCAAAATAGATTTCCATACTGGCCATGTTGCAAAAGAAAATAGAGTAAAAAAGAAAAATGAAGAAAGTAAAAAAGTGCATTTCAATAATCTGCATTTAGAGTCGTAACACCATGCACCAGCAGCTTCCCAAAAGAATGCTATTGTGAACAGCTTTTAAGGTTCTGATTACACAGTATAGCCAACACTCCATTTATTCCATAACAAACCAAGGCAAACTTTCTCAGAAAATCAAGGTACAGTATAATATTCACAACATTACATCTTATAACAGAAGATCACAATAAAGTGTTCACAACAGCTTAACATTAGAATGACCACATAGTTTTCACCAAAGTGGCCACAGCATTTAGAACAAAAAACAAAAGAATAATCATCTGGTTTCTCTAAGAGGGAGACCATCCTTACTTAATCATTCAATCATTTCACAATACAAGTCAGTCTTCCACTCATGGGGCAATCAAAAGTTAACTTAATCAGGCACTTATCCAGATTCACAATGACTAAGTATCATTAATCACTAAATACAATCATTAGAAAATTACACAAACCCTCCACCCCTTGGTGTCTAGGAAACTTCAATTTCATCACACAGTTCAATATCCAATGAGAGGCCTTTTCTTCCTCTTGACTTGGGGTGGTCTCTCGAATTCCCTGGATCCCTTTCCATGGTCCCAGCTCCTACCTGAATCCACCAAACAGTCACCTGGATTCAGAGGCAGACAACTCCCAGGTTCTCATCCAGTCCTCTGAGCAGTTCCTGCTACACACTGAAGTTCACAGGGTCTAGCACATCTCAAAACCTTCACCACTTCTGTTGCCAGGAACTCAAGGATCAACCAAGCCACAAACAAACAAAGTTTTATCCTGGTCATGCTTCTTTAGTCCTCTAGCAGTTCAGCTGGCCCTAGGACCAAGAAGAAATCTCAGCCTTCCAGGCAGCAGCCACTTTGGCCTTCCAGACAACTCCAGCCTTCACCAGATCTCTCAACAGAACAGGTTCTTCCACCAGGAGTAAAAATTCTTGATTCTGACTGCCTCATTCTCGGGTTCTTCTTATATACACACACACACATTGGCTGCCTGTCTCAGCCAACCCCTACCTCTTATGTCAGCAACAGGAGACAGAGTTCACACCTTCTGTATCTTTCACAAAGTTATTAGCCCTTAGTTACTAAGGGCTAAGTACATGCTAAATTAATTACCATTACAAGAGTTCATCAGTTCTCTCTCTGGAAATGGATAGAATTTTCTTTTTTTGTTTGTTTGGTTTTTTTTTGTTTTTGGAGGGGGGAAGGCAGGGCAATTGGGGTTACATGATTTTGCCCAAGGTCACATAGCTAGTAAGTGTTAAGTGTCTTGGTCAGTATTTCTTATAGTAAAACAATATACTTATATACCATTATATATACTATTATGTATGTTATATATGATATAATGTATTATATATTATTGTGCTTATAGCACAATCATATGCCACAGTTTGTTCAGCCATTACCTAATTGATGGACATCCCCTCAATTTACAATTCTTTGCCACTACAAAAAGAGCTGCTATAAAAATTGTTTAAGCTTTTTTTTTTTTTGCTTTCTCGGAGAGCAGTTGGGGTTAAGTGACTTGCCCAAGGTCACACAGCTAGTTTTTCTGTTAAGTGTCTGAGGCCAGATTTGAACTCAGATCCTCCTGACTCCAGGACCAGTGCCCTATTCACTGCTCCACTTAGCTGCACCTGCTATAAAAATTTTTGAATAAATAGGCTGTTTTTCTTCTCCTTAGATCTCTTTGGGATATAGATCTAGTAATAGTTTTGCTCCGCCAAGAGTATGCATAGTTTTATAGTCCTTTGGGTTCTAAATTGTTCTTCAGAATGTTTGGATCAGTTCATAAATCTAATTTTCTCTTTCTAGGCTTTTATACATTCCAGAGTGGATCCAAAAAGTATAAGATTAAAAGTCACTCACCTCTCTTAGCTAGTAAGGACATTTATGTGTGTGTATGTAGGTTCACATGTGTATGTGTGTGTGTATGTATATATTTATGTATTGCTCTAAGTTTACTGCTGTCTGTTTGATACAACTTGCCTAGATCTATATAGATAAGTATCATCTATATAGATCTAGGCAAGTTGTATTAAACAGACAATAACAAACTTAGAGCAATAAGAGTATTGGGAAACCACAGGTTGTTAAAGTATTGTTTAAAAATTCCTAGTATGGAATTTACAACTATTTACCTTCTTTCTCAATTTTAGATTCTATATTAAGATAGCCATATAGTCAGTCCCATTCCACTCAAATCACCAATGCCAGAAACCATGGTGACATTTACCCTACAAAATTCAGTGATATCATCACTATAAAGAATAGTATAGTCCTATAACAATTTGTGTAACAAAAGCATAGACATGTTGTATACTATTATTCACTTAGATGTTTTGTAAAACAATATTTTATTTTCCCCCACCAATTTTTAATATTCTTTTTTTTTAAGTTTTGAGTTCCAAATTCAAGAAAAGAAGAAAGGAAAGGAAAGAAGAAAGGAAGGAAGGAAGGAAGGAAGGAGGTAGGGAAGGAAGGAGGGAGGGAAGGAAGGAAGAAAGGAAGGAAGGAAGGAATAGAAAAATGGAATGCTTCAGTCTGTATTTCAACAAAATTAGTTCTTTTTCTGGAGGCTAATAGTATTTTTCATCATGAGTCCTTCGGGACTGTCTTGCATCATTGTATTGCTGAGAATAGCTAAGTCATACACAGTTTTTCATTATACAATATTACTGTTACCAGGTACAATGTTCTGGTTCTGCTCATACCATTTTTGTCAGTTCATGTAAGTCATTTCGTATTTTTATGAAATCATACTAGCAGTTATCTTCGTAAAGAATACATTTTTGACTACTGAGATAGGAAGTGGCAGGTTAAGGTACATAATAGTAAATACAGCTAGCTGTTCCACACAAAACATGTTGCATTCCCAGTCAAGTCTTTTGCAGCTCTTTCCAAAAAGTAATTCATCAATAATTTAATGTCCAGACTTTTATCCTACAAATGGTAAACACAGGTTGTGTTAGTCCTTCATTTTTGTAGAGAAGTATGGCATCAGGGAAATGATGACATGACTTGCAGTTGATTTTGATTTGAGTGAGGGGGGGCTGTGCAAGATCACCAGCATAATTTTCTCCTCCAGATCCATCTGGATACAGTGACCTGGTAGGCATCAGGATGACTGGAGATGATGGAGGATGCAACGGGAGGCCCTGGCCCTTTTAGGCTAAGGTGTCTTCACATACTCACTTTGAGTGAGGTAACACCCATTCAATGAATAGGCCTCTTTAAGAAGTGAATCAAGGGATGGTCCCTTTAATTAGAAAAAAAAATCAATCTTGGAGGGAAAAACCCTCAGGGTTGCTGTTCCAAAGAGAAACAGTTACCATGGACATTCACCGTAAACCCAGAGGGCCCTGAATACAGCCATAAAGTGGAGCTTAGGGAGGGATCTATTGTGGTCCAACGTATGAGCTTCTGAGTGAACTGGGAAAAAGAAAGAAAGAAAGAAAGAAAGAAAGAAAGAAAGAAAGAAAGAGAGAGAGAGAGAAAGAAAGAGAGAAAGAAAGAGAGAGAGAGAGAAAGAGAGAGAGAGAGAAAGAGAAAGAGAGAGAAAGAAAGAGAGAAAGAGAAAGAGAAAGAAAGAAAGAAAGAAAAAGAAAGAAAGGGAGAGAAGGAGAGAGGGAAGGAGAGAAGGAAGGAAGGAAGGAAGGAATCTAGCCAATAAACCATTTGCTTTGGAGCAGTATATCCTCTTTGCTGGCCAGGGGAGAAGTCACTAGTTACCTTGTTAGTGTAAATGTTCATCTGTAGTGGAATTATATAGTTCATTATTGAAGTTCCTGGCTTTTGGCAGCTTTTGGTACTTAATAGTAATTTGGTTCCAAATATCTTTCACCAATTTCCCTTGTCACTGCTTTGAATTCTACTTTAGCAGTATGGTAAACTTCAAGTTATGTTAAAAACATACATAACTATATAAAAAAAATTACACACATATGTATATATATGCTTCTTAAACTGTGGGTCATGACTCCATATGGGGTCGTGTAACTGAATGTGAGGGGTTGCAAGAGTTTTTGCCACACTAAAAGGTTTCTAAATGCAGAGACCAAAATATCAGTTTCCAATGTTCCTCCAAGATTTAATTTTTTAAGTAAAAATAAAGAAGCACATCTATCTCATTAGTGTGCTAATTTGCTTTCATTCTTAATAAATGTCAAAATTATATGTATGCCAAAGAATTGCTTTAAAAATAAATTTCTTTATGATTTATTATCAATAAATGTTTGGTTTATATACCTATATATCCAGTGTCACATAAAAATTTCTCAGGTTAAAAGGGGTCATGAGTAGAAAAAATTTAAGAAGCCCTGATCTATATAACTATATAACTATATTCACATAAGCACATCTACATCTATAACCATATATGTGTATATATAGCTATATAAATTTATGTTGTTGTGTAACTATTTGCACACGTATCTAACTTAATATACATTATAACTATAGTTGGATAGAGATACACAGTGCGAGTATGTTCCGCTGGTTAAGCACAACCACAAACTCAAAGGAAAGATGAAACACACCATTCACCTCCTGACAGAGAGGGGAAGAACTTAAAACATAGAAAGGACAATACACTTTTGGACATGGCTAATGTGGGAATGTATTTTGTCAGACTAAACAGCTATGTATTGGAGCCTTTTGCGTGGTTTATTTTCATTTGTTTAACTGGGAAGGGGTGGTAGAAAGGGTCAAATAATTTTAAAAAGTTGTTAATTGAAAATTAAAAATGAAAATAAAAAAGGACATAAGACAATGCCAACAGTGCACCAGAGAGGGGAAGCAGGAGGAAAATTGAGAAAAGACATGACACTTGACAATTAAGAGGTCGTTGTTAACTTTAGAGAGAAGAGTTTCATCCCTAAGATGAGGTTGGAAGCCATATTTGCAAACGGTGCAAAAGGTGTGAGACGAGAAGGAGGAGAGGCAATGCATAGAGACAGTTTTTTTCTTCCTACCAGTTTGTCCAAGAAAGGAAGGTGAGATAGGAAATGTGGGTTTATAGAGTTTGGTGAAGATTTTTTTTTTTTAAGGAGGGAGGAAGAAGGGCATTTTGAAGGTGGTAGGAAAGGAATTAGTAAATAGGGAAAATCAAGGATTTAAGAAAGAGGGGATGACTGAGTGGTATTCTGCTAGAGAGGATGGTAGTTTTTAGGTTTAGGGTTTAAGGGTACTTGAGACCCCAAAATATCAACACACCAAGTCCTGCTGAATGAATTCTACTCGTCTTCTCTCAGCCAAAGTAAAAGTTTATTAAAGATCCACCATAATGGGTAGATTCTTAAGGAGTCTAAGTATATGTGATGCTTGTATTGGACCAGCGGGCAAGAATAATCTGACACAGGGTGAGTCTGCACTAAATTGAATTCTTGGCCCCTTCATGGAGGCAAGATGGATCTTATATACAGAAAGAGTGTGGGAGGATTTAGAGTGGTCTAGAGGAGGAGTTTGGGGAAGGTCTTGAGGAGGAGTCAAAGCGGGATCTTTGATGGAACTAAGGTCAGACTCCAGTAATGGGATTAAAGGTGGGAAATAGCTGAAGGCTGCCTGGAAATGAGCACCAGCCCCATAGAGGGCTAGGCTAGTTCAAAGGTAATAGATTTGAGTACAGATATTTTGATAAGATCAAGGATGGAAAGTAGTTGGACAATGGAGGACTAGGTTAGATTAAGAATAAGAGATTTGGGCCTAACTATAAAATGCCTCATCAAATGGGAAGATTCAATCAGAGTTCAAAGGGTTTCCCAGAGCCTGTACCCCATCCTTAGGGAATGGAGCCAAAGGCATATGTCGAGAGGTTGACCTTGACAATGAGAAGGACTGCCTCATTACCACAGACTGAGGAAAATGAGGGAAGGGAGGAAGATAACATTACAGGGTTTTGAGTGAAGAGAAAGGGAGAAGAGGAAACTCACAATAAATGGCCACCACTTTTTCAGTGGAGTAAGAGATGAGGTTTTCAGCTGAGAGGGTGGGGAGGGTGCCTAAAATCTAAGAGATAAGAGGGTTAGAATCACTCTGTAGAGAGCAAAATGGGGAATCAGTTAGGGAGAAATAGAAAGACTGTCTTTCTTCAGTGATAGTCTAGGCTAGGGTAATATAACAGCAACAAAAATAATTATATAGCCTCAATGTTTCTCTTTCTAGTCTGGGGGAAGATTTTGAGTGCTTTCTCTCTATTGAATGGACATAGTGGGCTTCTTACCACCACCACCTGAATCACCACCATCACTACCACCACCATCACCAACACTACTACCAGAATCACCACCACCACTGCCACCTGAATCACTACCACCACCACCTGAATCACCACCATCACCACCACCACCATCACCATCACCACCACCATCACCACCATCATCATCACCATCACCACCATCATCATCACCACCACCACCATCACCATCACCAACACTACTATCTGAATCACCACCACCACCATCACCATCACCAACACTACTACCTGAATCACCACCACCACCACCTGAATCACCATCACCACCATCACAACCAACACCACCTGAAGCACCACCACTACCACCACTACCACCTGAATCACCACCACTACCACCACCTGAATCATCACCACTACCACCTGAATCACCACCACCACCACTACCACCACCATCACCACCATCACCACCACCACCAGCACCATCACCATCACCTGAATCACCATCACCACCACCACCACTATCATCATCACTACTATCACCACCACCACCACCACCACCATCATCATCACCACCACCACCACCACCATCACCACCACCACCACCACCACCACCAGCACCATCACCACCACCACCAGCACCATCACCAACACTACTACCTGAATCACCACCATCACTACCAACTGAATCACCACCACCACCATCACCATCACCACCACTACCATCGCCACCATCACCACCTCCATAACCACCACCACCACCTGAATCACCACCACTACTACCACCACCACCACTACCATCTGATTCACCACCACTATCACCACTATCACCTGAATCACCACCACCACCTGAATCCCACCACTACTACCACCACCATCATCACCACCACCACCATCACAACCACCACCACCACCACCTGAAGCACCACCACTACCACCACTACCACGTGAATCACCACCACCACCACCACCTGAATCACCACCACCACTATCACCACCTGAATCACCACCACCACCATCATAACCATCACCACCACCACCACCACCTGAAGCACCACCACTACCACCACCACCACCTGAATCACCACCACCACCACCTGAATCACCATCACCACCGTCACAACCACCACCACCACCACCACCACCACCACCACCACCACCATCACCATCACCAACACCATCACCATCACCACCACCACCACCACCACCACCACCACCATCATGTCCCATTCAGCTCTTGGCAGCCTCTTCAGTTAAGTTCCCAATTAAAATTACTATCACCTACAACCTTAATCTGTAAGAAACCTGGTACAAGGGACTAATGGGGTCTGGTAGAAAGGAGCCTATGTGAGGTCTTACCCTTCTAATATACCAACCCATTCCCATGCTTTTATATATGTCTGAATAGTGGGTTACATTCTCTTTCCCTGAGTTCTCAACTTCAAGTTCAGCTGTCACTTTTTCTGTGACCTCTGGGTGGCCAGTTTATTTGCCATCAGTACTTTTAATATCCTTAGTTCCTCTTGCAATCCCCACTGCCTAGAAAGCAAGGAGGTGGAGGGTTCCTTACAATTTTTAATTTTCTATTAGATAGCAGGTACTTAATAAATGCTTTCCCATCTGTACATTCATTTATATCATCTTTCCATTAGAATGTAAATTCAAATATAGTTTAATTCTTAGCAGTTGTATCAGCTGAGCTTAGTGTAGAGTATTTACTTAATAAATTCTTGATGGATTAATTCTTTGGGGCCTAGAACATGGACATTTTTTGTGATAGTTTCTTTCAGAGTATTCTCTCCTCTTTCCACTCAGGGTTTTGTCTAGTTCTTTCATTTAGCTTCTGTAGCACCTCATTGAAATGTCTAACATTTTTCTTGCTCATATTTATATCTTTCATGCTATGCAGTCTCCCAATTGCCATTATTTTTCTATTTAATAAATGTATTTTCTTTTAGAATTCTCAGAATGTTTTGTCATTACAAATTAGAAATTTGTCACCAAAAGGACATCTTTTGATGTCCTAACATCATCTGAAACATTTGTCACCTGACTGTTTATACACAAAAAGTTGAGCCATACGTTGAGTGTAAAAAATGAGTTTAGGACCATAAAAGATATGGTCCTCTATCAGGAACTTATAACACATGAGTAATTTGCTTAGATTATATAAACAAGGCCTAAAAACACCTGTAGCTAGTTGCGGGGAATAGGTGTTAATTGCCACAATTGTTAAATTTTAATAAATTTTAGAGAAGCAATTACAAAAATGATATTTACCGCAAATCTGAATTCAATTTTTCCAGAGTCCTTAGTCGTCTATTCAGTAGCTCCATTTCACATGCGATTTTTTTAATTGCAATATGTAATTTACTTATCTCATCTGCATTTGATTTACGGGCAGCAAGCACAGCATCTTAAAATAAGTAATAACATTTATAAATATTTCACAATTGTCAAAATCATCTTCCTAATGCATAGATCTAATGATTGTCCCTCTCTTACACAAGAATCTTGAGTAGATAAAATTCAAATACCTTAATTTGGTTTTAAGCTCCTTGTAATTTGAGTCTCACCTAACTTTCTAGGGTTATTTCACAATATTCCCCTGCACATGCCTTATATTCCAGTCATGCTTTTCTCCCTGGAACTCATTGATGCTTTTATACAGATTTTCCTCTATTTCTGAAATGTACTTCTTCACCTTTGCCCAGAGATAATTATGTGGTGCAGTGGATAGAGCATGGACCTGGGCTCAGGAAGGTCCGAGTTAAAATCTAATCTCAATATTAGCAGTGTGACCTTCGGTAAGTCACTTAACTACAGTTTCTTCAAATACAAAACGAGGATAACATTCACATCAATATCCAGGATTGCTATGAGGATCAAATGAGATATTTGTAATTAGTAAAATGTATGACACATAGTAAGGTGCTTAATAAATGCTTATTTCCTTCCTTAACTTCTCATCTTGAGTGCCATCTTCTCTAGGAAGTTTTCTCTGCTCTCTCTAATTATTAGTGCTCTTTCCAGCCTCAGATTAAATTATCTTTCTTTACTTATCTATTTACATATTTTATCATTCAGTGGACGATAAGTTCCTTGAGGTCAGGTATTGCTTCTTATTTGTTTGTTTTTCCATGGCCCTAGCACCTAGTATACAGTAGGAGCCCAAAAAATGTTTGTTGAATTGAATTAAATTTCAGAAGGAGCAAAAGCATTGAAAATTTTTTTTAAACATGGGCAAAATTTTTCTTCTAAAATATTTTAATGTTTGTATTTGAAATAATTTTTTTTTGCCATCAAAAATACCTTCTATTTCCTTGGCAATGTTTCCTGGAAGACGCCATAGTACAAATCGCAGCCTGCTGATTTCTATGCTTTCAATTTCTAGAAGCTCAATTGTGGTTTTCCTCATACATTCCTGAAAATTTGTGTCATGTTTGAGAAACAAAAACAACAGGGATTAGAAGAACAGGGCAGAAACACAATGCTCCACAAATGTTTTCAGAGATCTAAGTTTCTAATTTTTATTGACATGCTCCCAAAAGAGCAAAAAAAATGTGAGAAATGTTCCCAATCCATTTTATAAATATTTATTGCCTTAGGTCAATATACTTTTTGATGTCTACTTTTTACATATTCTTATGGTCTCCAATTTTGCTGAGGCTACTACTGTCTCAATATTTTTGCTGATTCTCTAAGATTTTCCAAGTAAACCATCATATCAACACCAAATAGGGATAGTTCCATCTCTTCTTTACCTATGATTGTATCTTTAATTCCTTTCACTTGTTTTGATAGGTAAGAGAGACTAAGAACATTGCAAGCTCTGAACCAGGGAGGACTTAGACTCCATGACTTTTTAACTAGACTGAAGGAAAACATAGGGTACCAGACAGTGGCCAAGAGCAGAGGGCTAGCAGTAATAAATTCAGGGGCACAATGATGATCATGGAGAGGAAGGCAAAGGTGTTCCTGAGCATGTTGCTAAGTTCTGAGACAAGCATCTGACTGTTGCCAGCTTGGCTCCAGTGGCTGAGCTACCAAGAAACAATTGGGGTAGGAGAATGGAATAGCTGGATTGGACTGATACTGCTAGCTCCAACAGTCCCTTTGAGAGCTATGAAAGGTTTGCCTTCTCTTTCTCATTTTTCTAGTGCCAGTAGCAAGTGGGTGCACTTTATCCATGATTTTCTCTATTTCTTTAAGTCATTTCCGTTTGCTAGTTTTGTCTCCTATAAAACGTTCTCAATCACATGTGACATTTGACTCATGTCTATTAACTATCTGAATTCAGGGATAAGTACAATGGAGGACAGCAATGACTAAAATTTTGTTAAGATTTTTCTTAACCAAAATTTCTGAGGAAAATAAAAAGAATTTAAATGATTTTGATTCATGACTTTTATAAACTTAAGAGGCAGAAATAACTTGAATCTGCATATCGACCCTCCCCCACTTCCCCATTTGCTAGACTAAAATCAGTTAGAGTACCATTTTTGCTTTCCGTAATAAGACCAGAGCTGTGGGGTCACTTGTTTCTTCCCTGTCCCAGATTCCCTCCTCTCATAGAGATTCAAGGGTAGGATCAAGAGTGGAATTACCTGGTGGGAGGAACTTAGTGGTGGCCTGATCTAGCTAGCAATACCCATATTCCTTTAAAGCTCCAAAAACAAGTGTCTATGATTTTTGATCTTATATAGCCACACCTTACCTAACACCTCCATCTAGTGGCTACATGAGTAATAAACAAGATGCACACACTGCTTCTGTTTCTGCCTCCACTGATTTTCTTCCAACATTCTCCATCATATTTCTCCCCTAACTCCTGGATTTTCTTACATAAACATATCATCTTAATATACAGTGCTGCTTTTCCCTTACCCTTTCACCTAATCTGATTTTTAAAAAAATTTTATTATAGTTTGCATCATTCATTTCCACAAGATTTTGAGTTACACTCCCGTCTTTCCCCCACCCACCTCCCCAAAACAGCCATCCCAATGTGTCCCCCCTCCCCCAGTCTATTCTCTCCTATGTCAC
>CM053582.1:361517004-361572911 GCA_028627135.1 Pseudochirops cupreus
TTGTATTCTCTGAAGTTCAGGGTGCTGACTTTTCCCCCTGAACTAGGTAAGTGATATGTTTGATTAAAGTAAGATTGTTAACCCATTTTGAGTTGCTTTCCTTTAGAAAAGCAGATCTAAGAACCTGTGCTAGCAGCCACCCTGGTTGTGCTGGGGTGCTTGCTGATACAGACCCAGAAGAAATCTCAGCCTTCCAAGTGGCCTCCTCAGCAGTAACTTCAGCCTTCACCAGATTCTAGTCTCATAGAAAACTCCAACTCAGTTCTCAGTCCTGCAGCTCAGCTTCCAGATGCTATGAAAATTCTGCTCCCTCCACCAGAAACCACCAGGAGGAAAATTCTTGATTCTGTCTGTTTCTCCTCCTCTGGAGCTCTTCTTAAATATA
Source organism: Pseudochirops cupreus (assembly GCA_028627135.1). NCBI lineage: Eukaryota > Metazoa > Chordata > Mammalia > Diprotodontia > Pseudocheiridae > Pseudochirops > Pseudochirops cupreus. The sequence goes on from CM053582.1 coordinate 361,517,390, forward strand.
CACACATACATACACACACACACACACACACACACTGACTTCCTGTCTCAGTCAACCCCTTCCTGTTACATCAGCAACAGAAGACAGAGTTCACACCTTCTGTTTCTTTCACAGAAGTACTTAGCCCTTGCTAAATTAATTATTGTTACAATGAGCTACATTGTATTAAGCTGGGAAAATGTCTCATTCTGATTTTCTGTTACCTCTGCTGCTCCAAAATTTTATTTGACGCCTTATTTCAAAGTTGTTTGGAGGTGAATGTTGGGAGAATTCATCTGCTTCCCAGCCTGTATTCCACCATCTTCTTTTTCATTATTTCTTATGGCACAATAGTATTAATTACATCCATCTATCATAATTTGGCCTTCCCTAATTAATGGGCTCTCCCTTAATTTCCAGTTCTTTTTCACCACAAAAGATTCTGATTTACCCAAGTACTAGCTTATTTCCTCAGTTTCCTTATCTACAAAATTGGAATAATACTATGTAGCATTATGTGGTTTTATTTGACCTTCCTATCTAGAACACACTTTATAAATCATAAAGCACTATATAAACTTGTTACCCTTTTTATTATGTCTTAGAAATGCAGGAATGTGATGTTAAACAAATGGTCATGTGTCTATGTATACATGTATATGAGTCATATACGAGGTCTGGTCTCAGGAAGACCTGAGTTTGAATTCAGCCTCAGACACTTCCTAGATGTATGACCCATGCAAGTCATTTAACCTCTGATTGCCTGAGGAAAGGCTCACTGGATCCGCTGGAGAAGGCAGTGGCAATCTACTCCACTACCTTTGCTAGGAAAATGCTAAGGTCTTTCCCAGGTTTTAATTTGTCTGAGATAACAGCCATTCAGTAATTTAAGGCTAGGTAAGAACTGAGGCAACAATAATTAATAGGGATGGTCAGATATGTGCATGTATGTATCTATATAAAATGTATGTTGATACACATACACAGGTATATATATACATGGTAAGGATGGTCAGATAAATGCATATGCATATATGTATTTATGTGTATATATATAATTTACTTTAATGTATATGTGCATATAAATATATATCTTACTTGAATTTGAGATCTTTGAGTCTTCCTTGCTTTATATATTGCACATAATAAACACTTAATTTCTATTGTTGTAACTGTTAGATGTAGCTTAAGGACCTTGTGTAGCATCTTTTTTTTGTTAGAATTAAATTATATTATTCAAAACATTTCTTTTATTCAAATAGCCTCTTTGACACAACATTGAAAAATAAGATGGTACCTTCAAAACCTATTACAAATCTATTTGAAATGGATCATTTTTATTATCATTTATGCTAAGTACCGCCATAAGAGGCAATTTGTACTGCCATCTTTGGTCTTGTTTTACTAGAATATTAAAGATGCTTCTAGCTAAATTGGTTCATATAATATTGTTATAAGATAAAATGTGAAAATAACTTACAAACCTTGAAGAGCTACATGTCACCCATAATTTGTTAATGTGATTTTATATCATCAGGGATTATGTGATTAGTCAGATAGGATGACAACATATATGTATAAGATGACATACCTTTTTTTACAGAACATAAGGACAATTGGCTCTTAGATAATAATTGTTTTAAAAAGGGACAGAAAGAGGTGGTCACGAGTAAGGTCATTTGAGAAGGAATCCATTTTTCAGTGGGTCCTCTTCTTCAATTACAAAGCTTCCTGTCCCTGTGTAATAGCCTTCTCCTGATACTTCCACTACAACTGCTTTGAACTCACCACATCTGGTTTCCTAAAAAGAGAAAAATGAAAGTAATTTAATATAAAAATGATCTTTATATTTTTCTCTTGTCTAAAAACCTGCATCCTTAACACAAAACTAAGAATAGTACTTTAATTCAAGATAGATTGTTCTGTTCAACCTACAATATTCCATTTCATAAAAAGAAAACAACTTTCTTCTTGTGCCATATTGCCCAAACTAAAACTTGGGCTAGCATCACATCTGATAAATAAAAGAAATATAAGAAAAGTGTCTTTTTTTCCTCATGTAAGATACTTCCCCTTTTGTATGTAGACATTCTCGTTGTTGAAATTGTGTAAGGAAAACTGAATCAGCTCAAGAAGAAACAAAGCATCTCAGATAAAATGCTGAGCAAAGACAGACACTTATGAAGACCTGAGAGAACTGCCCATCAGATGAATGTTCCAAGAAGTACTATTTGAAGGTAGAGCTATAATACATTGTGGTCTATCACTTAAATTTGGATGTGACTCTTTTCAAAATTTTGAAGGCATAATCTTAACACAAATAACCAGGGATTATAGGGTAATTGTAATAAGGGCTGTTAGGGTCATCGCAGAGGGAAAGGTTGGATTTTTTGAGTTTCATTTTATAAGCCAGAGATAGGACACTGCTCATGAAAACACCCTAATCTGAGAGGCATTAGATTGAAGCTAGGGGAAGAAGAGGAGATTTAAAGGAGTAGCAGATGATCAGAGAAAGACAGAAAGAATCTTCTCTGAGGTCGGGAGAATTCAGGAACAGAGAAGGCAAGGAGAAAAGCTGTTTACAAAAGTTGGGACAGAAGAGCGGATGTGAGCTGATTAAGCTGAGAAGCAGATTTTTCTGGGAGCCAGTCCATTAATGAGAGGCATTATTTGGCCAGAAGCTGAAATAACTGGATAAAGACAGGACTGCTCTCTAGCTCCATTTACAGCCTGAGAAAAGGAAACATCTCAGGTATTAGCTTTAAACCTGTGCCTCTTTCTCTTTAGCCAGAAAGTGCAGCACGAGAGAACAGAGGTAACACTAAGAGAGGCTTTCCTTCTGTCAGGCTGCAGATGAGGAAACAGAAGCATAGAGATCACTTGTTCAAGGTCGCACATCTTGATAATGGCAGAACTGAGATGGTAATCCAAACCTCCTGACACTATAGTGTTCTAAACCCATAGTTTCCAATCCATGAAGATGAAACAAGCCACTCACCTCCTGACAGGTGATGAACTTAAAACGCAGAAAGTGATGGACATTTTCAGACATGGCCAATGGGAGAATTTTTTTTTTTTGCTTTACTATGCAACTTTATTTTTCATTTTCAACAACTTTTTTGCCAACCTGAGGTAGGTGTAGTGTGTAACAGACTGATTTTTTAAAATGCTTATTAAAAATAAAGGGCAGCCACGTGGCACAGGAGATAGAGTGCTGGACCTGGAATCGGGAAGACCTGAATTCAAATCCAATCTCAGACACTCACTAGCTGTGTGATCCTGGGCAAGTTACTTAATCCTAATTGCCTTCAGCTCCTCATCAGTAAAGCTGGAAAAGGAAATGGCAAACTATTCCAGTATCTTTGCCAAGAAAATTCCAAATGGGGTCACAAAGAATCAGACATGACTGAATAACAACAAAATTAAAATAAATTGTAAAACTGGAAAAAATTAAGATTATCCATTGGGGTATACAAAAAATAGTAGGACCTCCTTTTATTTTTAGTTTTTAAAAAAGGAAATAAATGAAATTTTACTAATATTTAATCTATGACTTGATACTGGTGCCCTCCCTAGCACCTTATGTTAGATGGTCACATATCACATAACACATTCAAAGTATTATGAGGGAAGAATGGGAATTCTGCAATACTGAAGGGTTGATGGCAGTTCCTCACTTAAGTCATTTTCAACATACTATAACATACAGCGTTACTGTTTACATGTGGACAGTTAAATGAATTTGCAAAGGAACTAGTCCTCATAAAATGGACAAATGACTAAAAGGTAAAAGTGATGAATTATTACAAGAAGTCGGCCAAAACAATTCAAAATTATCTGAGCAGGGATTTCCATCCCTTCATTAAGGACGAATCTTATTCTGACTATACTCAGCTGTGATGGTATGAAATTAATATGATTAGAAGACAATAAAAAACCAAGCTTTCGTTGTCCACAATGATGGGCGCCATCTATAAAGTTACTTCTCATATCTCCACTTGAAAAAATAATTTTCAAACTTGTTCAAAAATCTTCCAAATGCAGTTTCAACGGATTTAGAATCTATTCGTTGAAAAATCTGAAAATGCAGCAACTTCAGATTCATTTGTAAAAAGAACTGACTGACATCATGAAAGACAGAAATTTACTGAGTCAAATTTCAACAAAAACCTTTGCATAACTGGTGAGTAGGATTGAAAAACGAGTATAATAACTGAGTTATAGTCAATAGGCACTTCTATTTGGATTCCTTTGTCTTTGTGACATATTTTTTCAGACATGATTGCAATTAAAACTAAGGAGTAGAGTAAGCTGACCTTAAAATCAGACCTTTGAACTGCTGTATCAAAAATCTTACACCAAGATGTTCAAACAAATAAAGCAGATTCTATCATATTCAAAGCATATTCTATCTTAACATTTTAAGTGAGAACAAAAAGACTTTTGTACTATTAATTTAAAATATAAAATAAAAGTTATTTTAAAATTTCATCTTTCATTTTTCAATTTTTGTATGTGTTTTATAAATGTACAAAATAGTAATAGTACATTATACAATTTATATATAAATATGCACATATTAGGGATATGTTCTCAATTTTTTTTTCATTTATGCTAGTGTGTGATCAAAAAACTTCTATACTAGATCCAGATGGCTCTGGAGGAGAAAGTAAGGCTGGTGACCCTGCACAGCCCTCCCTCAAAGTCAACTGCAAGTCACATCATCACGTCCCTGATTGAGAACGTAGGACAAACCACAACCTGTGAGCTGCCTGAATGGTGACCCGACTGGCCAGTTCCAGCTGGGCAGCTCAGCTTATCCTCTCCTCTCCCCTTACCGGAGGGTATTCTGCCCAAAGGAAGGGAAATTCTTGATGGCCAAAAGCTACCTAGTTAATTTGAAGTTTACTGGCTAGATTTCCTTCTCACAGACCAAGCCTTAAACCCAATTCACTCCAGATTTCTGGGATTGGACAATAATAGGTCCTTGCTCAAGCACCACTTAATGGTTACTTTTTGGACCTTCCTGGCTCAGAGGGAATGTAAATAGTAACCATTTTTCTTTTAGCCAGCAGCCCTCAAGGTCTTCCCCTCACAGTCTGATATATGTGTATGAGTATGGGTGTATGTGTCACACACATACGCTCACACATTTTTTTCATTGAAGGGGTCATCCCTTGATTCACTTCCTAAAGAGGATTATTCATTGAATAGGCGTTACCTCACTCAAAGTGAGAGCCTGAAAAGACCTTAGCTTAAAAGGGCCAAGGTTTCCCACTGCATTCTGGGCCATCTCCAGTCATCCTGAACCATATCTGGCCACAGGACCCACATGGCTCTGGAGGAGACAGTGAGACTGGTGACCCTGCACAGCCCTCCCTCCCTTAAATCCAAGTCAACTGCAAGTCACATCATCATCTCCCTGATGTCATGAGCGTCTTCCAGAACGAAGGATAAACCACAACCACAACTTCTTACCTTTAGGTTTTCTTCAATCAGCTTTTCTATTACACGTGAAGGGAGAAAATTTACAAAAATCCTGTTAAACTTTTTAAGAACATATCTCTCTTACAAGGTGAGGCCATCCTGATAGGTACAAGAAACCCACCTGAACTGAAACCATAATAATCTTGTAGGACCATATTTTGGCAGCACTGTGTGAAGAAGTTTATTTGACAGCCAACTTGAGGCTCCTCTTTTTACAGTAATAAATCTGACAACAAAAAATTAGAATTATTTTTCTGATCACCTTCACTGGCTTCCCAGTAAACAGTGAGCCTGTTGTACTGCTTTTAAAGGTTCTGGTCTGGTTCAGTTGAATAAGTCCTTTGTGATATTGTAAGGCAATTCGTGCTGTCACTCCAGAACCAGTGGGACTCCGGTCAACCTGTTTTGGAATAAACACCAATGAGATGCTTCACAAATGTAACCATCACACCCATTTATCCTACATTATGCTTCATCTCTTTTAGAATGTTTTAACTCAAAACCAGGTTTTCGGTGTGATAGGCTCCTAAAAGCGATCTGGAACATTCCTGGCAAATGGCAGTAAACTATCTTTTCCCAGCTGTGCCACAGGGTACACTTACCTTCTGTACAGTAAACCCCTTTCTGTTTATCTCAAGAACTAAGGAAAGAACATAGTCTACAACTGTGCAACCTAGTTTTCCTAAATTTCTAAATAAATTTACTTTTGTATTTCATTTCAGAGCCTATTTATTATCCCTTCAATTGAAGTCACTAAAATGTAAAAATTGGACCCAAGTCCCTGTGGCCTACATTTCCTTAAGACTAACTCCCATGTACAGAAGTGTCTTGTGATGATTAAAGAAGGAAACAGAACAACCCCCTGGCCCCCCAAACTTGAGTTTAATACAGCACTCTGTTCTCACCCTTTCTGAGGAAAACTGTTCATTGCCTTTATCACCTCCTTTCCCCAGCCCTACTGTCCTGGGCCATCTTCCTCACCCTAACTTTGCCCTCTTGATTTGCCATTTCAATGTTTCATTAGTTTTTATCCAATTTTGGTAGCTTAGTTTTCTGCCCTTCTGTTTTTTGTAACCTGTTGCTGCTTGTCCCTGTATAATTTGTACCATCCAATTTCCCTGCTCTTACTCCAGGGATGTTGAGAAATACTGGAGAAAAACATCACAAAATTGAGCTGGTGCTGCCCACTAAATTTATTATACCTGATTTCAGCTAGTTCTTGGCTCCTTTACTGCACTTCCCTTCTAACCTAAATCTCTCCCTTTCTCATTCCCCAGTGATTGTTCCAAATCTTTTCTCTTTTAGCCCTCAATTTCACCGTCTTCCTACCACATCGAAGGCAGATGACCTAGATTCCTGTAAGCTCCACAGAGAAGTCTGGGTAACCTATGTGATTTTCCTCAGGCATCTCCCATTCTCGGCAGGCTCTCAGCATCGTTCCTCTCTTCCACTCATCACAGGAAAGGTAAAGGCCTACTCTTCACTAAAGTTAGTATTCCTTTAGTCTCCTCAACGCCATTTCCTTGGGCCTCCTTCATACCACTTCAAATTCTAAAAAATCCTCCCCATCCCCTTATAGGATCCAAATACCATCCTGCCTCTGCCTTAGAGTGCTTTATAGATATCACCTGTAATCACCACCATCATCACATGATAGGGATAAAAACGCCAAAAAAATAGTCCTTGGCCTCAGAGAAATTTATATTTTTTTGAAGAGAAAGAACAGGAATGCAAATAGACAAATATTAAACCTAGCTAACGCAAATACAGATAAATTACATATTTGTATGTTACTTATGTAATGGATAGAAAACAAATATGGATAAGCAACATACTTGAATATAATTTATGCAACACAGATAAAATAAAAATCGATCTAAATTCTTGAGCAGGCAGTGGGGTAGGGGTGGAGTGGGAGCAGCAATTGGATAGGCTTTCCATAGGCAGTGACACTTCACTCGAGGGATTCTACAAGGTGAAAATGAGATAGGAATACACTCCAGACGTAGGAGACATTCTGTGCAAAGGTACATAGCAGGAGATGGAACATCAGTTATGGAGAGCCACAGAACAATGGTTTGGCTGGAATACAGAATGTGTAAAAAGTAGTCGTGTGCAATAAATCTGGAAAAGCAGTTTGAAATCAGATGATGAAGGCTTTTTTAAAGACTTCCATACAAAATGACCCAAAGGAGCTTATATTTCAGAACAATGACAAACAGGAGCTGTTGACGCTTTCAGTGTAGGGAGGAAAGGTTGTCTGACTTGTCCTTTAAGATTCTGGAAGATGTCTTCAGGTTGGATTGGAAGGGGGAGAAATCAGAGGCCAAGGAAGCTTATTGCAACAGTCCAGTTGAGAGAGGATGAGGGCCTTAATTAGGATAGAAGATGAGTAAGTGGAGAGAAAAGAACAGATGAGAAGGACGTTGTGGAGGTGGAATCAATAGTACTTGGACTGTGTTTTTAACAAAATATAAATTTTCCTCTCTCACCCAGCTCCTGAAACCTAATCTCAATAGGCAGAAATTATCTTTCTTAAGAGCAAAAAAGAATAATGTACATCACACATCATAATGTGTGACTCAGAATTAAGGGAACATTATTAACAGAAGACGGCTCAACTTTATATAGTGCTTCTTACTTTCCAAAATGCTCTCAATATTCATGATCTCAATTTATAAAAGGGATAGGGGAGGCTCAGGGGCGCAGTGAATACAGCACTGGCCCTGGAGTCAGGAGGACCTGAGTTCAAATACAGCCTCAGACACTTGACACAAAAACTAGCTGTGTGACTTTGGGCAAGTCATTTAACCCCAACTGCCCTCCAAAAAGCAAAAAAAAAAATTACAAAAGGTATGACAATTATTATTAGCCCGATTTTACAGATGTGTAATGTGTAGCACAAAAAAATTAAGAATAGCCAGGCCAGAGGGCAGCTAGGTGGTGCCATGGATAGGGCGCTGGGCCTGGAGTATGGAAGGCTCCTCTTTATGAGACCAAATCTAGCTAGCTGTATGACCTTGAGTAAGTCACTTAACCCTGTGTGCCTTCTTTTCTTTTCTTTTTTTTGCTTGGGGTAATGCAAGGCAATTGGGGTTAAGTGACTTGCCCAAGGTCACACAGCTAGTAAATGTTAAGTGTCTTAGGTTGGATTTGAACTCAGGTCCTCCCCATTCCAGGGCCGGTGCTCTATTCACTGCACCACTTAGCCACCTGTCTTATTTTCTTTATCTGGAAAATGAACTGGAGAAGGAAAGAGCAAACTACTCCAGTATCTTTGGCAAGAAAACCCCAAATGGGGTCACGAAATGGACATGACTAAAAAATGACTCAACAACAGAAGGCGTGGCCAGTAACAACAGAACTAGTCCTGAACATGACTCCCTGAGCAGTTAGCTCAGTGTGTTTTCCTCTGAAGCTACTTCCTAACGTGGATGGCAGGTTCTAGGTGTAAAAGCTTTTCGTCTCAATACCTGTGCATCTGCAAACACACAGATGTTGGCTGTCGGCTCTTCACTAAAAGCATCCTTTCCATCTGTCAGTATAGTTCCATACAGAAACGCAAGCTCTTCACTCTCTGGGTGAATAATTTTAACCTGGGAAAAAGCAAATAAAAGATTTTACTAATATGTGAAATGTAGTGAAATGGCTTTTTATTCAAATGGATCTTCATAAAATAATACAGATGTAGGTGTTTGAAGACATCACTATGTGCATGGCATGTGAAATTATGTACTCTAATCTACAATGGGAGAAAGGGTGATTTGGTAAATTCAAAACAATCCTGTTACTCCATTTTTTTGGACTGGATCTGCTATTTCATTGATATGGGGAACCTGTGACGGGGAAGGGAAGAAGGGACGGGAGAAGGATTTAAATAGACTTTACTACATACCAGGTACTACACTACTCATTTTTAACAATTATCTCATTTGATCCTCCCAAGAACCCTGCAAAGAAAGTGCTATTATTAGCCCCATTTTTGCCATTGAGGAAGCTTCCTCTACAAAAACTGAGGCAATTTCCTCTACAGATTTCGCCACAATTTAAAGTTTAGGTCTCTGACGGTTACCTGGGGCATTCAGAGGTTAAGTGAGTTACCCAAGGTCTTTCTAGGGAGAGGGGGAAGAGAAAAAGCATTTATTAAGTGTCTACAAGTGCCAGGCACTGTGCTAAGTGCCTTACCAATGTTATTTGATCTTCACAACAACCCTAGGAGGTAGATGCTATTCTTACCCCCATTTTACAGTTGACAATTGAGGCAGATAGAGGTTAAGTGACTCCACCAGGGTCACACATCTAGTTAAAAGTCTGAGACTGAATTTGAACTTGGGTCTTCCTGACTCCTGGCTTAGCCCCCTAACCACTCTGCCACCTCCAATTGCCAATACGTGTAAGAGGCAGAACTTGAACCTGAATGTTTTTATTCTGAGTCTAGCACCCTATCGACTACAACACACTGCCTTTAATTCCAAATAAAAATGTAACAGTTACAGTATCTGATCTTTTGAAATAGTTCTGGTGTAATTTCTCAATCTTCAAATATTGTATTTCGAGGGGAAATGATTAGAAATGTTAAAAATAAAATAATGTATTATCAGCGTTAAGTATAGATAACTGAACTACCATCCTAGCCTTTTACAAGTTACTTAATCTAAAACAATTAATAAAATGCCCATAAAGCAAAGCCAAGAAAAATGTATTATATTTATAGATTCTAACTCAAGGCTGGCTCTTAATGTACAATCGCAAATTTCTACTGGGGGTGAAGGATAAAATCTTTTAGTCTATTAACAAAGAAAACAAAGTCTTTATTTACTGCTGACCAGACTACCAACATTATTTCTATAAATCAGCACCTGAATGGATAAGTTGCTTAGGGCAGATAGGTGGTACAGTGGATAGAGGGCAGGTCCCGAAGTCAGGAAGACTCAACTTCATGAGTTCAAATTTGGCCAAAGACACTTACTAGATGTGTGACCCTGGCAAGTCACTTAACCCTCTTTGCCTCAGTTCCTCATCTATAAAATGAGCTGAAGAAGGAAATGGCAAACCACTCCACTATCTTTGCCTAGAAAATCCCAAACAGGGCCACGAATAGTTGAACATTATTGAATAACAGCAATATTATAATATACTTTATTACTTGTACTAGAAAATGTCACTAAATTAGATTACAGAATACATTTAACTACATTTACATTAAATGATTTTGAATGTCTGCTCTGAGTGACCAGAGGAAGCAAAGCATATATACAATACTATATAAGAAAACCACTCATTTCAGATTTAGTGGGGTTCAAACTGATTGTCTAGCTAGGTTGTCAAGGAGTCACATGTACTGTAAACGAACAAGTGTTGAAGAAAGGTTACTAATAACTTGAAGAAATATATTCAACAAACAGAATGAAATCATATTTCTATTCATTCTTTCTTACCATACTCTACAAGGAATTTTAAATATTTTCATTGCAGTGATCTTTAGGATGATAAACTGTTAGGCTTCTCACTCTTGGATTTAAGTGTTTTTTAGGAAGTCTGATAATGCCCTTCTCCATATTGAACAAGGCTGGTCCTTGGATGACAGATGTATAGGTGACTATTGTTCCCATGTTCTGCCTTTCCATTTTTTGCCTAAGACTTGCCAGAAGTTAAGTTCCAGTGTCTCAGCCTTCAAAAACCCAGGGTCACCTTTGTGCCATGATGAATGAGGAGCCAAAGAGTAGGAATTTAGCACAGTTGCATCACCAGGCTAGCCACAGGGTCACAAATTTTTTGGCCACAGCAACAACTTACAAAGACCATCTGTTAAAGTGTGAAAGGGTTGCGATGTGTGAGTGGAAGGAATACCCAGACTGAAAAAAATCATGGCTTCTTGAAGGTCTGAAGGAAGCTACCAAGGTACATGCTATCTACCTGTGTTTTAACTGCTTCTGTAACTGCAGTTGCTACGTCCACAAGATCCCTCGTCTTCGAAGAACAGACATCTAATCCAAACCTTTGAGCATTAACAAATACAAAAAATGCACCACCATATCCAATGTCGACTACAACATCCCCTTTCCCAGGAACATCCACCACGAGATCTAAAAATGTTCAAGAAAAAGACATTTTGCATTCAGTATTTTTACAATAAAATGCTGTGTGTTTCAGATGTTCAGAAAAAAAAATCATCATTTTAAAATGTAATAATATAAAACTGGAATTCACTTTCAAAATGAGTAAGTTCCAAGTGGTATGAAAGGACTTCAGTACCTGTTTATTTTCATTTTTTACCTTAAATGAGGTTCAGACACAACCATATACTGTTACTTCTAAATGACATCCGAATTTACACATTTCATAAGCCCCTGTGATACCAGCTTTTTTTAAAAAGTAATTTCCCAGGTACATCTTCATGTTAGTTGCAAATTCCAGGTTTTATAGGTCATAGATAAGCTTAAACTGAAAGTAGCCTAAATGTGTTCTAGGCAGAGTTGTTTTTTGCAAACAGTTTCTACTTCAACAGTTCTCAAAGTATGACTCAAAATGCCGATCAGAATTATAAGTTCCCTGGGTTGGGACTAGGTCTACATTTTCAGTACAACTTTGAAAAACAGAAATGGCTAAATAAAGCTGCCTCATTGCTCATTTGAGTATTTCTCAAGGATGAGGGAATAGCTTCCACTATTGGTAAACTGAAAAGGAGGATATGTACAAGCAGATAACCCTTGCAACCTGCTAGCTGTTGGACAGGCTCAGACCTCGTGGAATTCTGGAGAGCGCTGCTAGTCTACTAAATTTTCAAAGTGACATTTTCCCCTGAAAATGGTTTCTTCCCAGGTTTACCTGGGTTGGCTAATGCAACTCTATTTAGCAGTACATAAAGGTTCTGGTTCAGTTTAATTTAGTTTCATATGCATTTGTTAAATATGCACTGTGTTCAGACAAATCTCTCTGACCTTGAGGGGACAAAGACTGACCTTACCTCCTATAAGAATCCTGACTGTGAGTGTTGTAGAATCTCTGAGAGGCTGTAGAGATAAAGGAGGTCAAAGGAAAAGAAACTCATCAAGAACAGACCTAGAATCTGGACAAGCCACTTACCTGTTTACCTCAGTTTCATCTGTAAAATGGGGATAATGATAGCAGAGTTGTAAAGATCAAATGAGATCAGCATAAAGAATGGTAGCACAATGCCCAGCCCATAGTAAGCGTTGTTAGCTAATGTTAGCTAATATCATTAATCCCAGAACTACCATTTGCTGGCTTTTAAAATTTGAGCAGTTCAATTCATTGTTCCAGCACTCAGTTCCCTCATTTCTAAAAGGAGAGTTGTTTTTGATGATTTATAAAATACCTGCCAGCTTTGCCATATTATCCTAGACCAGTGGTTCTCAACCTTCCTAATGCCCGACCCTCTAATACAGCTCCTCATGCTGTGGTGACCCCCAACCATAACATTATTTTTGTTGCTACTTCGTAACTGTAATTTTGCTACTGTTATGAATCATAATGTCGATATCTGATATGCAGGATGTATTTTCATTGTTACAAATTGAACATAACCCACAGGTTGAGAACTAGGACAAAGAGAAAGCAGCCTGCTAGGAAGGGGAATCCAAGCACAGAGAGAAACTTAGCAGAAAAACCATAGCAAAACTGGGCAGACATAGGGTCATCCCTGGTAGAAAGTTTGCCTCCAGAATATTTTTCTTGTTATCATCTCATAATTAAGTCGGTTAAAACGACATTCTCCTAGGTAAGTACCAAAAGATTGGGCTAGCTAACATTTATTTCTGACGTCCCAAATAACTTTTTTCCAAAGCAGGGGTAGTCAGTGCATAGGAGGCTGTGTGACCCAAACAAGGTGAGCCCCAACTTTGACTCTGGAGAAAAGTCAGAAGTGGCCATCTGAAACTAGCAGGAACCAAGGAAAATTCACTTGAAAACTGATACAGTGAATTGATTACATTCTTTAGTACAAGATAAATGCAGTAGAAATTAATGACTTTATACACATCTTTTTCCCCCCATATTCTAGAATCATGGCTGGTCAATACATTGTTCAGTTTTTAAGTCTAAGTTTTGGTTGTTTTTTTTTTTTTAACTTTGCTGTTGTTATTGTATAAATTGACCTACTGGTTCTGCTTACTTCACTTACCAGTTTCCCAGGTTTCTCTGAAACCATTCCTTTTTTCATTTTTTACAGTGCAAGAATATTTAATTTCATTGATAAAACAATGCTTAGCCATTTCCAACTGATGGGCATCTCCTTAGTCTCCATTAGAACTCATATCTTCTAACTCCTAATCTAGTATCAGAATGTTGATGTTTATGGGTGCTCAGGACCCCAAAATACCAACACACCAGGTCCTGCCTAAATGAATTCAACCCAAGGCTTCTTTCAGAGTTTTTATTAAAGATCCACTATATTGGGTAGACTTTTAAGGAATCTGAGCATGCGACATTTGCATTGGGGCCAGATTGAATCTGATTCATGGAAGCAAGATGGACCTTTTATCCAGAAAGACTGTGGGATGGATCTAGCGGGGGCCAAGTAGTCTGGGGTGATTGGAGGAGGGGTCCAAAGAGTATCTTGATGAGAGTGGTCAGTAGGCTGGGATGCCAAGAGGTTAGGGGCCAAGAACCAAGAGAATGGGATTGACAGGATTAAAGGTGGCAAGTAGCCCAAGGCAATCTGGAGGTAACAGAGATTTGGACATACTGATAATGAAAGGCTTGACCACCTGAGATCAAGTGGGAAGATTCAAGAACAGTTCCAGGGGGTTCCCAGAGCCTGTAACCCATCAAGAAAACTCATGTACTTCTTTCCTCACAATTCCTTGCTACTTTTTAAGTATCAGATTTCCTCCCACCTTCTGTTCCTTAAGTGGAAAAATCAGGCAGAAGACTCAGTCTATTTTTTATGTCTGAATTCTAAGTTTTTTTTACAGAAAATTCTCCAAAATAACTTCCATAGGGAACGGAACCACTATTTACCAATTTCCTAATAGGTATCCTCTGTTCTACTTAGGTTGGTCTCTCTCTTCCCCAGAATATATTATGTAGATCATTTCCAATTTTGCCTTGCAACAAAGATGTGGCATTCTGCACTTCTGATGCCTCCCTATAGAACCTTTGTGAATCCTGCAGGGTCCAGCTCAAGTCACATTTCCTTTATGAAGTCTTCTCAACCCATACAAGGTTACAGTGATTTCTCCCTTTCAAAACATCTCCAATGCTAAATGCCCCACTTCATCATACATCATTTTTGTTATAATTATTCAAGTGTACTTTTTTTTCTCCAAGAGATTGTAAAGTCTTCACTGGCTGGAACTATTCCCTTCACTTTGTTTCTTTAGCCCTGTCCTGGGAGACCTTTTATTTCTCCCCCACTTAGGGCCTTATTTCAACTGTTGTAAAACCCACAGGTGCTGTCGTACATTGTCCAGGCTCGGATTTCTCTCCATTTTCCTCCCTCCCAACTGGCACGAATTATTGGTTGGGCACTGGAGGGGTTATTCTTATTCTTATTGTTGCTGTTACTATTGCCTCATCTTTTTGACGAAGTTCAGTAAGGAATGGTCCTGGGACAAGTTGCTATACGGTTTTCACTATCACTTAGTGTTCTGTGAACTACTGCTGAGGCTCTTATAACCTTTTTTTATGTCAACATACCACATCACCCTGGCAGCCTGGTGAAGCCTGCGCACCCCTTCTCAGAATGTTTTTTAAATACGTAAAATAAAATACAGAGAATTATAAAAGAAATCAATGACATCAGAGCTGCTAAGTGGTGCAGTGGATAGAGCATTGAGCTTGGAATCAGCAAGACTCATCTTCCGGACCTCAAATGTGGCCTCAGACTTACTAGCAGTGTGAACCTGGGCAAGTTACTTAACCCTCAGTTCCTCATGTGTAAAATGAGAAGAGAATGCCACTCCAGGATCTTTATCAAGAAAACTGCCTATGGCAGTGGTTCTCAACCTTCCTTATGCAGAGACCCTTTAATACAGTTCCTCATGTTGTGCAGACCCCCAATCATAAAATTATTTTCGTTGCTACTTCATAACTGTAATTTTGCTACTCTTATGAATCGTAATGTTAATATCTGATATGCAAGATACGTTGTTACAAATTGAACATAACCCACAGGTTGAGAACCGCTGGCCTATGGTTTCATCGAAGATTTAAACAAATTAACAAAGTAGAGCAGTGGACAGAGCACGTGGGCCTGGAATCATCCAATCTCAGGCACTTCCTGGCTGTGTAACCTGGGGCAAGTCCCTTAGCCCCTTTGCCTCAGTATCTTTATCTGTAAAATGGGAGGAACTGCACCCGTCTCCCGGGATTATCGATCAAATGTAAAGCTCCTGGCACATACCAGTTGCCCTGTAAGGGATCAGGGTCCGTTGCCCAGGGTTCGTGTTTGAAGCCACATTTGAAAGCTGGAAGAGGAGTTCTGCCTTCAGGCCCGGCACTCTCTCCACTGAGCCACTTAAACTCAGCGGATACACACGCATACACACAATGTATATGTGTTGGTCATGATTATACTGAATATATTAAACCAAAATTTGTCCAAACGTGCTTTTAAAAAAAACAATTTCAAGGACCCCAAGGTTAAGAACCCGTTTCAAGGTGTTGACTTGTCTCATATGAACGTAATAATTCTGCTTTTTGGTCATTTATACATGTTACAATTACTAAGTCACATGTGGCAATTACACTTCATTAACTTCTTGCGACCCCGTGTTAGCTGCGCTGCGCACAGTATTTAGTGAACACTTGATGCATTTTAATCAAAACAGCGATTTTAATCAGCGACAGAGGGCTCGTTAGTGGGGTTCCTCGGCCCTCACCCACCGCGGGCCCCGGGCCCCGAAGGCTAGGGCGTCGGGGTTACCTGTGGCCAGCGCGAAGGCCGGGACGCTGTGGAAGCGTACGGGCCCCCGGCTGCGGCCGCCCTCGCACTCCACGAAGGCGGTGACCAGGCCGCAGGGGCAGTGCAGGCGGACCTGGGCCTCGCGGACGCCGGGCGGGGGCGGCGGCACCAGCCCGTAGTCGATGGCGAAGCGGCCCAGGGCCAGCACGGCGTGGCCGCACATGGAGCTGTAGCCCTCGTTGTGCAGGAACAGGACGCCCACGTGCGCGTCGGGCAGCTCGCTGCGCACCGGCAGCACCCCGTACATGTCGCGGTGGCCGCGCGGCTCCAGCATCAGGCGCCGCCGCAGCTGGTCCTGGTGCTCCCGCACGTAGCGGCGCTTGGCCAGCAGCGTGGGACCGCCCACCTCGGGCCAACCCGCGACTACGATCCGCAGAGGCTCCCCTCCCGTGTGCATGTCCACGACCGACAGCACCGGGGTGCCCGAGGCGTGAGGGGGCAGCTGCGGAACATCCTGCAGGAGCTCCATACAATGAAACCGTCTCAGGCTTAGCGAGTCCGGGAACTGACGCAGCAAGCGCGCGGTCGGGAAGCAGGCTGGGGGGGCGTGGCTTCGGAAGCAAGAGCTGCCAGTATTGGTCGAGAAAGGCGAGGGGCGCGGCCTTGGTCCAGCGTCGCTGCAGTTACCGGGAGGAGGAGCCCTGGGAGCTCCTATGTCCCGGATGTGACTGTCCCAGTTCTGAGACCCTTCCGCAGATCCTGGCCGGAATCCGAAAGGCCAATGGGTGAGTGTTCCGTAGGCAGGGGGCGGGCCTTTAGTCAAGCTGTAGCCACGGTTACCGGGTTTGGGAGCGCTTGCGACCCGGATGTCATCGTCTTGGGTGGTGCCGCCTTTAGGCTGGTCCCGGTTCTCAGTCCAAAAGGCCAATGGGTGAGTGATCCTCGTTCCCCGCGCGGCCTTTCGCCTCACCCGCCACCCCACTCCTCCCTGGGGGCCAGTGGGGGGCGGAGGGGACAGGCCTCGGGTCCGATCCCCCCCGCGGGTTCGGCTCGCGCACGAGTCCTTCCCCTCCCCCCACTCGGAGCTTCCCTGGTACTGGCGACCCCGGCCTGTACGAGGAAGGATCTGAATCTGAGGGTTAGGGGGAACCCTTTCAGTAGGGTTTTACATTTTAAAAAGTTCAAAACAATGAAATATTTTGTGAATACACTTAAATTTACTGGTCAATAAAACTTGCAACATTTAAAAAAAAAGCAGAAGCAACCAAGCATAGGTTGTTTTTTTTTTTAAGGAGTTTATCCGAGACGGGGAGGAGAGAGATGGGAAGATATTCAGCAGGGGGGAAGCATCTAGTGACGATTTTTAAAAAAATTCTTGTAAAGGATGGGGGAGAATTGGGCATTTGTAGGTATCAGGGATGCACCCGTTTGACAGGAAAAGATTGAAGATTAAGGAGAAAGGAGGTGATAGTGGGGGCAGTCCGGTGGAGAACATGGGAGGGGTTGGGGTCCGAGAATATGGCTTTGACAAGGAAAAAGACCACGTCTTCATCAGAGGCTGGATCGAAGGAGGAGAGGGGTGTGAGATAAGGAGAGAGAGAGAGGAACTTTTGGCAAAGAACTTCAGTTTCTCCAGTGAAATATGAAGCGAGGACCTCAACCAAGAGAGTCAGGGGAGGGAATGCCACGGGGGGCTTGTGGAGGGAAGAGCATATTTTGAACAGCCAAGACAGTGAATTGAGGTCGAGAATTAAGGAGGACTAGAAAGAGTGCCTTGTTTCAGTGAGGACTCATTGGAGTTTAGATCACATCAATTTGAAGCGGACTCTTCTCAGCATGGCTTTGTGACTGTCTTCGACTGTGTTCAGCAGGTGAGTCAGATTAAAGTGGGTAGGCCTTGGAGAAGCATAGGTTTGGTGAGGTGTGATAGGCAAGAACAAGAACTCTGTGGCGAAGAGTGGGACTAGTCACCAAGAGAGCCAGAACAGGGCTGGTGTCTTCAGAAAGGAATGAGGGGCGGGTGGATTGGAAGTCATGAAGAGGGCCAAGAAAAGGATTGGGGTAGTCAAGTGTAGGGATGGTTTCAAGTATAAAGGATTATTATTGGATAAAGGACTATCAGAATTTTGTATATGACAGTAGGATGCTTGTGGATGTCGACAAAAGCAAGGGTATGACAACTGAGAGGGAGTGGAAGAATTAGTTAGATGAGTTGAATAGATTGAGAATCTGGAAAGTCAGGGTATTTAATATATACAGTGAAGTCCCCTGTTATAAGAGCAGTAGTTGGGATGGTAAAAGAGACCTGAGCCAGGCACAGAACTGGTTGAAAAAGGAGGAATAATGTTCCAGAGTTTAATGGCTACTATAATATGGATTGGATGAAAAATTTATACAGAATGACCCACAGAGGAGTTGAGGTTGTTGAGTGTTGATAGTAAAGTGAATATCTGGACTGGGCAATGGGAAGTAAAGAAAACCACTGGGAGCAGATTGGGGGTAGAGGGAGGCGCAAGAAAATGCTGCCAGGACTGGACAGGATGGTCAGGGATGCAGTGTTGTCTGGAAGGAATCAGGTCTCAGTGAAGGCCAGACAGAAGTCGTTTGAGAAAGGAGGAGGTCTAAAATGAGGGTAAGGGCTTGGTTTTTGTTTGTTTGAGATTATCAAGATTTATTCAAATCAACACATGTTAATTATTTTTTAATTATTTATGTTAAACATTATTTTCATTTAAAATTTTAAGTTTCGAATTCTCTCCCTCCCCATTCCTCCTGAGAAGGCAAGCAATATGGTATCGGTTATACATGTGAAATCAAGTGAAACATATTTTCACATTAGCCATATTTTTTTAAATGCAAGAAAAGTAAGAAAATTATATTTCAATTTATACTTAATTCATCAATTCATTCTCAGGTGGGGGATAGCATTTTTTTCTCATGAGTCCTTTGTAATTGTCTTGGATCATTATATGGGTCAGAATAGTTTCATCGTTGATCATTATCACAGCATTGCAATGATTGTGCACAGTGATCTCCTGGTTCTCCTTACTTCACTTTGCATCAGTTCATATAGGTTTGGCCTTGTTTTTCTGAAACTCCCCTGCCCTCTTGTCATTTCTTATGACATAGTGATACTTAATTACGATCATATGCCACAACTTGTTCAGTCATTCTGACGAGGTGCCTCTGAGTATTTTGGGGTGATCTTATAACTAACATTGTTGTAACTTCAGTCTGTAAAAATCTCATTTGTGTTCAAGTACCTATGTATGTAACATTGTTGTAACTTCAGTCTTGTGTTAAGTTGTAAAAGCCACATTTCTCCCCAGCCATAAAGCATTAACTCTGTCCCTTCTCTGGCCCCAGCCTAGAGGTATTTCCTCTGAAACCATTTACTCTATAGCTATGATAATGAATTCTTTTAAAAGCATTACCTCCTTTTGTTTTAGTAAACAAGGATCATCCCTTTGCAAACTGGATGGGTACTCCTCATTTAAATTTGACCTCAAATCTGACTGCTGGTTGACTTTATGACATTTCAAGGCAAAAACCACACCTCTTGCTCCTAGCCCCCTGGAGTTTCTCCCAGTGAATTATGAGCAAAACACATGCGCAGTTGATGTGAAGGGTGCATGTTCCTTTAAGTATTAGTCACTCCCTGGCTCCTCCCAGGCTCCTCCCTAACTCCATCTTTGTACACCTAGTTAGTCTAATGAACCTATGACTGACAGTTTTGTGTCTTTAAAAACTGCATCTCTACCCCCTGCTCTTTGCAGGCTATCTGCCCGCTGTAGAGTGTCACACTAAATCTCCTAGAACTTTTCAGGCATTTTCCTATCACACCTCCTGCCTGCTGCAGAGCATCACACTTTGCAGGCTTTTAAAAAAATCTCTCCTGCCCACTGATAAATGTAATAAACTTTTATAAAACTGCCAAGATTGCTTAAGCCTGGTAATTCTTTTTGGACGACGAACCTAGAAAGGATTTCAGTAGAAATCCCCTCTACTTATACCTCTTCCTTTTTCACAACTGATGCCCATCCCATCCATTTCCCCTTCTTTGCCACCACGAAAGGGCTGCTATCAATATTTTTGCATGTATGGATCCTTTTCCTTTTTCTTTAATCTCTTTGGGATACAGCTCTAGTAGTGGTATTGCTGGGTCAGAGAGTGTGCACAGTTTTAAAGCCTTTGCGGCATAGTTCCAGATTGTTCTCCAGAATGGTTGCTCTAGTTTACTCCTCCTCCAGCAGTTCATTAGTGTACCTGTTTTTCATATCCTCTCCAGGATTTGTCATTTCTGAAAGGTGTCAGGTGGTACTTCAGAATTGTTTTAATAGGCCTTTGTCTCATCAACTGATTTAGAGCATTTTTTTATGACTATAGATAGCGTTGATTTTTTTCTTCTGAAAACTTCCTATTTATATCAATTAGGGCAGTGGTTCTCAACCTTCCTAATGGAAATATGTGTTTTCTGATGGTGTTAGGTGACCCCTACAACCCCTGTTGTTCGATCCCCAAAGGGGTCACAACCCACAGGTTGAGAATTGCTGAATTAGGAAATGGCTTTTTTTTGCATCAGTTTGACCCAGTTCTATATTCAGTATATATTTGAGAGATAAAGCCTTTATCCGAGAAACTTGCTGTTAATTAGGTCTGTTTTTGAGATCATGATTGCTAGTCCTGCCTCTTTCACTTCAGTTGAAGCTTATGAAGTCTCAGGTGTGTCTCATTTAAACGATACGTTTTTGGATTCCGGATTCCATTCTGCTATCTGCTTTTCAATTTTCATTTTTGTTTTACAGATGAGCTCATCCCATTCACATTCATAGTTGTAATTACTGCGTATTTCCCTCTGTCCCATTTTCCTCTGTTTCTTCCCTCCTCAAACACCTTTTTTGCTTCTAACCACGGCATTCCTTAATGTGCCCTTCCTTATCACTTTACCCCTCTTTGCCCCCTCTTAAATTTACAGTAAGTTTGTTCAATATGAGTTGGGATTTCTGGAGGGCACAGTAGTAGGGGTTGGCAAGTCAGGAGTGAGACATGGCATAGGCTGAGGGTGGGGAGTGGGATGTTAGGACTGAGGTGGATAGGAATGGATGGACAGCTGGCATTGCTTCTGGCACTCAGAGTTTGGTGTTTCCAAGATAGTGAGAGTAAGAGGGGATTCCAGTAAGCTATCTTGGGGAATGAGTTCAAGCAGAATATCTGTGAGTAGAGAGAGGCCAGCTGAGACAGGCAGGTGAAGACATAGTTTAAGGCCCAAACTTAGGGCAGGGAGAATGTTGTTGTGTCTTGGGGGACCCGTGGGAAGTTAGCCTTAACAGGCACTAACTGGCCAGGCAGGGTTGTGGCCCAGGAATCTCTGGAAACCTAGAAAAGAAACAGGAGAGGGTGTGGCCCAGGAGACACCCAGAAATTGAGCAGAATTCAACAGGACCCAACTCAGTATGCGCCCCTTTTTGTTTTCTCCAGCTCTCAGTTACGAAAGATACTGTTATATTCAGTCTTTGAGTAAAGAAAGGTATTTCAGGAGACCTAGAGCATGGGTTTGAATTTATGAAAAATTTGTCAGTTAACATTAAAGAATATTTAAATAATTGTCTATTCCTTTCACTTTAATTCTATGCACGTTTTAAATATGGTTATTTTTAACAAGTTCTACAGTGGAATTTTATTTTCTAATGTTGCCCTTCTGATTGCTTCATCTAGGCAAAAATCTCTTTTTAAAGGGGGTCTTGAACACTTTCAACAATCCTTTTATGTACCAAAGTTCACAAATTAACATTTTTTTCAGTTTAAGTTTTTTCCAATTCACTTTAACAAGCATTTATGAAATGCCCACTCTGTGAAAGGCATCGTTATCAGGCCCTGTAGATAGCATAGACAGCAAATTCCTGCCTTTGAGGAGCTTTGCTGAGGCAGATTTTACAGATAACCAAAATGCAAGTTATAAAATGACTAAGTATGCAGGAGAGGTCAGAGATTTAAGGAAGACAGGAATCACAGCTCGCTGGGGAGATCAGGGAAACAGTCATGGCAGATGGAGTTCTGAACACCCCTTACAAGAATTTCTACCCATTGGCCAACAGCCCAAGTGTTCGGCCAAGTTCTGACAGCATGCTTTGAAGGGTATTAGGAGGACACATGAGCTGTTTTTAATTTTTTGAAAGCCTTGAGAGGGAGAAATGTATATATTGGTAGGAAGAGATATCGCAAAACTCCAGAGATGTTAACAGCTTGATGATGCCATGGACAGAGTGTTTGACCTGGAGTCAGTTGCAGCCTCGGACACTGATGACAGCTGTCACTCAGCCCATCTGCCTCAGCTTGCTCCTCCGTGAAATGGAGACCCCAGCAGCACCTGCCTCACGGGTTGTTGTAAGGGTCAGATGAGATAGTGACTGAAAGGCGCTCACTCTGCGCAGCGCCTGGTCTAAGCGTAACATCAGCGTTCACCTTTAGTCTGCTTCTCTCCTGGGACTTGCTGTGCCCTGTGACCAGATCATGATGTAAGGTGGTATAAACAGTGCCATGGGGTAGGGAGTTGGGCTTGGGAGAGACAAAGGGAGAAGGGCTGTGCCCATTATGAAGTGCCTAACATTCACATATCTCATTTATGTTACAAAAAGCCACATTCAGACAGGAATTATATTCTCATCTAGAACTTTGAAATCGCATAGAAGTAAGATCAAAGATTTCATATCAGGGTCCTTATGGCCTCTAATTGTAAAAATTATTAATAGTGGTGTTTATATAGCAGTGGAAGGTCTGTCTTCTCTGCATGTGCCTATACAGCTTGCACCCGGCCAGAGGAAATAGGGATGTATACAGTGAGGCGACATTGAATCATCGTCCGATGTTTGTGCAGAAATGTTTCCGCTGTTATTTCATCAGTGTGGTCACTAACATGTTACTCTTTTGGCATTTGTTTTTAAAAAGCTATTGATATTCAACCGGCATGCCTCGGACTTTATTGTGGGAAGACACTGATATATAAAAATGATTCAGCCGAGATATATGGAGAATGTGGGGTAAGCCTTACCTTTATTTAGTGCTTCATTGGTCAGTTTTTGGTCTTCATTGCTTTTTAAAATCTTTTCAGAAGTAAAATTTTGTTCTTCTGTTTTTCTTAAAGGTTTCCATAATTTAGCAGAAGTTCATTAACATAAAAATCCATGTTTTATTATATTATCTGCAGAAAAGTGCATTTCTTCCTGCAAAGTTATATTTACTAAGTACATATTATCATCTTTTATAGTCAGTTCCAATTATTTTCATTATTTGCCATAGCATATTGTATATAGTAGGTTAGCATTCTACCTATGGAATTATTTTTAAATTTATTTAATAAGTTTCCCATTGTCCACCACTTTAGCACATGGAGTCCGTTCATTATGAAATATTTACTACTGCAGTTATGATAAATCTTCTGCAGATTCTGTGAAGGGAGCACATTTGTGCTTTCAGAACGTCTTCTTTTAATTTCTGAAGGCTGCAGACCATTAAATGTTTGGGCTGAAATAGAGGGCCTTATTCAGTAATCGTTTTTCCGCTTTTAGTTAATATTCCCAAAGTAATTCTCTAAATAAGAAAGTTTTTCTGTTTTTCAGGTGTGCCCAAGAGGACAGAGAACGAACACTCAGAAATACTGTCAGCCGTGTACGGAATCCCCAGAACTTTATGACTGGCTCTACCTTGGCTTTATGGCCTTGCTTCCTCTTGTTCTCCATTGGTTCTTCATCGAGTGGTATTCAGGCAAAAAGAGGTTAGCTGGCCTTTCTTATCAGTGAAAATTGTCTGTACATGGAAAGGCCTTCCAGGACAGGGATTCTGACCCTGGGATCTGTGAGCTTGCTTTAAAACAAGTTGATAACTGTATGGTAATAGAATTGATTTCCTTGGCAATCCTATGCATTCTGTGCGTTTAAAGGCATTATTCTGAGGAGAGCCATAAGCTTCACCATATTGCCCAAGGGGCCCATGACACAGAAAAAAGGTTAAGAACTCCTGTTCTAGAAATATCTTACAGTATTCAGATTAAATATCTTCAGTTATTTCCCTTCAGATCATAAGTGCTGATTATTTATAAATACAATATAGTTATTGATAGATATGCAAAGCCTGATTAGTTTTAGTTAGTAAGGCGAGTATCCTTCGTCCTTTATTTTGAGGGTATTAAAGAAGATGGTTTTATAGCCACATGTAGGATCCAGTTGTAGTGCAGAACTGGCTTTGACTTAGTGTTTATCATGACCGGACTGACAGATATCTTAATTTAGTAGAATGATACTCTTAACGTTTGTTTACAATAGTACAGATGTGACCGGATTTAAGAGAATGGATAGGGAAGCACAGATAAATAGGGAGTGATTGTTTGCACCAGAAAACGACTGTTTCGTTGCCAGAATTAGTGTGTGAGCTCCCTGAGGGCAGGGTCTGTCTACTTTTCTGTTGGCATCCCCAGCGCTTAGTACAGTGCTTTGCTCAAGAGTTAGCACTTAACTCTTTCTTCATCCATTCATTCGAAATAATTCATAGCAGCTTCTTGGCAGCTCCTAAAAATGGTTTTGACTTGCTGCAGGGAAGGCGGTTGGTGGAATGGTGAACTTAAAGGTCAATTGTCATAATGCTGTTGTAAACAGTGACATTTCCTTATCTGACTTAGAGGCTTGGGGAGCCGTTCCAGGACTTATATTAAGGGTTATTAATGGTCTGCAGTTATATAGGAAATGGTAGATAATCAGAGATAATATTTTTACCTTTTCCATCTCACATCTGGGGGACATTCAACAGCTGTTTGGATAAATCGGGCTGAAGCCGTTCTAACTTCATGCAGTGTCTTCCCTTCGTTCTAATTTAGTCTTGAATTTAATGTTCGAATGACTCGTCTGTGGTCTGACTGTACATGTTCACCTAGCCTGGAGGTGACTCCTGTCACATTGATGAGTTCTGTCCTCTCCATTAAGAGATAGTTGGCTGGATTTTCGGTGAGGTTGACCAGTAGTTACATTGGAATAGGCTGGTGTGTACCAGGAAGGGGAAATGGAGAGATTTTGTGCAATTCAGTAAGCCTTCATGAGTCTTCAGAGGCAGAGTCTGCCAGTGGACCTGCACTAGGCCCAGCCATGCTTTCTGCCCTGGAAGAAATCATTTCTGTGCTGGAGAAAAGCCATAGAAGAAAACTTAGACTGCTTTCTGTTTGCTTTCAGCAAGGTGGTGACAAATGCAGACCTAATAACATGGGCATCTTTCGTTTATGTTGAACTCTGAGGTTTTACAAATGTTTTACATTCATTATTTCATCCTCCTTGTAAAGATACGGTGTGATTATCCCAACTTTACAAATGAGACACGTGAGAGACTTTAAGACATTAATTCCTGAGCAGCTGGGTGGTGCAGTGAATAGAGCACCGGCCCTGGAGTCAGGAGGACCTGAGTTCAAATGTGGCCTCAGACACTTAACACTTACTAGCCGTGTGACCTTGGGCAAGTCACTTAACCTCGATTGCCCCTATGAAAAGCAAAAACTAAAATAAAAAAGAGGTTAATGCCCATGACTATATGGCTAACAAGGCAAGATTTGAACCCAGGTCCTTCCCAACTCTAAGTCCAGCATACTTTCTAAACCATCCTGGCTCTCCCATGTGGGCAGCTCTCTTCTTTTTTTAATATGATTGATGAAAATTCTTTGGGTTTTTTTTTGTTTGTTTTTGCTTTTTGGAGGGGGGAAGGCAGGACAATTGAGATTAAATGATTTGCCCAAGGTCACACGGCTAGTAAGTATTAAGTGTCTGAGGCCAGATTTCAGGTCCTCCTGATTCTAGGGCCGGTGCTCTATTCACTGCGCCACCTAGCTGCCCTGAAAATTCTTCATTTATTAAACTTTGTTTGATTTTATTATACTCCTTAACTATTGTAGTAGCCTTCTAATTGGTTTCCTTCTGTCCTTCTCTATAATCTGTTATAGCTGGCCAGAAAAAAAATCTTGTAAAGCACAAATTTTAGACCTGACCATATCCCTTCCTTGCTCAAATATCTTCAGTAGCTCCCTCTTGACACTGAAGGAAGGGGAAAAGCTAACAAGTAAGGAGATCAAAAAGGTGCAGATGGGCAGTGGTACTTGAGCTTGGTCTGGAAAAAAGCCAAGGTTCTAAAGAGAGAGGTGGTGTATTGCCTACCCAAAAACTACTGGGGTTTCGTGATGTGTTGTGGTGGAACCGTTTTAAAACATTCGGTCAGACCACCTGTAGTCCAAGTATAGGCATTTACTGAGATTGATGCCTCTCATGGAGTCGACTTAAGTTCCAAGAGGAACCAACAACTTCAGAGAAAGCAAGATAGATTTTTATAGGGTAAAGGTGCTGATTACTGTAGTGCCAATGCAATATTCATAGTATCCACTATCACTATAAATATACCAGTGTAGTGCTCAATTGAAAAATATAACAGACTCTCCATATAGAAGACAGAGGTAAAATATTTATTCAGGCACCCAAAAACCAAATCCCAAAACCAGTAAGCCAATTCCATCATAGTAGCAAAGAAGTTAATAAGCCACAACAACACAGAGAGCCACAGCATCCTATAGCCTTCTCACAAACCAATACAAGACCAATATTTACTCACAAGCCTATCTGTCTCCCTCAGATGCATGCTTTCTTCTCAGCAGTCTGGCTTACTGACTCCCAGCTTCCTGTGGACTCTGCTCTACCCTTCAGCAAACTCCTCCCACTACAGGTTCTGTGTGATTACATTCAATCTATTAGGGGGCAGAGTTTATTTTAAAAGCAAGGAAGGTCTTCAAATTCCCTTAGGATTATTTTTTTTTTTTGAGGAAGGCAGGGCAGTTGGGGTTAAGTGACTTGCCCAAGGTCACATGGCTAGTAAGTGTTAAGTTTCTTAGGCCGTATTTGAACCCTGAACTGACCTCAGGGCCAGTGCTCTATTCACTGCGCTACCTGACTGCCCCCCTTTAGGCTTATTAAGGGGGCAGAGAAGATCTTCAAATTCCCATTCCCATTACAATTACACAATGAAAATTTACATAGACTATAGAAATATGATTAATAGTAAAAAGACACAAGGAGCTTGTTAAGGGATTAGGTAATGGAGGAGGGGTTCCAGCTATGGGTGGGTGGTTAGCCATTTTGGTCATACTGCCCTCCTGTCTGGTCAAGACGGATAGTTAGGTATTATGGCCCTGTCTTTGGCTAAATGGATGATGGGATTGTGATCGAGTACAAGAACACCCCTGTTCAGATATATGGAAGGGGTCTGGGGGCAGCTGCTGGGCAGAGGCAGTGGCTGGGTTCCCATCACGTGGACACACCAGCTGTTCTGTGAGAAATTTGAGTTCATGGACACACCCGTTGCTCTAGTGAGCAGTGAGGGATAAAAGAAGAAGTGAGGATGTTAATGGGAGGGGGTGGCTGTGTGTGGACAATGGGCCTGCTGTTAAGTGTGGCCTAATAATGCAGTCAGGCTGTTGGGGCTAGGAGCAGCATTATTAGGATTCCATCAGTGACACAGCGTACTGTGGGGCCAGGGGGGTAAAGTGGGAGGCGTCTCCGACCCCCTTACTCGGGACAGACGGGTCCCCCTCCCTGCGTGCATGGTGGCCTCCCTTCATGTCCTAGAATGCCCCTTGCTTTGGCATGTTCATCTAGGCTGCAGCCTGTCTCTGTAGGCTTGTCTTGCTTTACTCTCCTGTAGGCCCTCCGTGCTCTCGCAGTACGGGCCTGCGGGACATTCTGTGAGTCTAGCAGTCTGTCTCCTGTCTGCGTGCTGTGCCTTAGCACAAGCTCTCTCACCTGCTTCACCTCTGCTTGGAACCTTCTTCTCTCCAGGCTCAGCTCAGGTTTCCTACAGGAAACCTCTACCAATCTCAGTTAGGTTTTCTCTCTCCCCCTACACAGCTTGGATTTACTTATCTGTTTATACGTAAGTTTTCTAAGGGGAAAGAATTTTTTTTGTCTTTGTATCAACAGCATCTGGCCCACTAGCTCGCTGTCCTGGATGTGGTAGCCTTTTATAAATGTTTATTCAGTAGAATATGTTCAGATTGTTTTATAGTGATGTCGCTATATTTGAAACCACTAAATTTAAGAAGGACGAGAAATAAAGATAAGACGTATGTAAAACAGACAGTTTAAATTATTGGAGGAAATGGACTTTAATTTATATAAAATGTTTTCCTGGGGGCCTATTTATTGTGGTGCTGGTGCTTAGGGGATTTAAAATGGAGAGGATTGAACAGAATGGTTAGGACAGAACCTGACACGCTTTTTAAAATCCCACATTGCTCTTTCAACTTTGTCTTTTCAACACAGACCTCTTGAAAACGCACTGTTTTCTTAAATATTTGTAAATGTTATGTCTGTAGATTTGTGATCTTACTGATGTTGGCATACCCTACATTGGTGCATGATCGCTCCTTACCTATACTTTCTTATCCATGTTCTCCCCTCGATGAACTTACACAAGTAGTCTTAAGTGAACTCTTGAAAATGTACTTAAATAATTTCAACAAATCCACATTTTATAGTGGTAATTTTTATACTGATACCACAGTGGCAGTGATTTATCATATAAATAACCAGAAAATCACTTTCTGAACCTTTTTACAGAATAAAAATTCCTCTTTCTTATATGTTGCAGCACACAATTGACCATTATTGGAAATAATGATTTTGTATCTAAAAATATGAATAGCACTAGTAGCCAAAAATGAGGGTAAATAAAATGATAGAGTAAAACATTTTTATGTTATTAATTCAGTGCTACCATCCTTATTCTTCACTGAAATTTTGCTTCCATGCTACACGTTGGCACAGGAGTGACCGTTCATCCTCAACATCATCCCGTAGAGCAGAAGCTTTGGCAGGATCAGCCAAGCTGGAAATTCTGGAGAGGACGGGCCTGGCGATGGACGTGTGTTGTCTGGGGTCCGGCCTAGTTAAGTTGAGAGAGAATCACACGGTCTGGGCAGCAGATCACAGATACTTCCATCCACTGCAGCCTGAAGGTTGTTTGCACAGAGGGCTTCCTGACTGAGTCATTGAAAGTCACACTGATAGAAGTCAGAGATCCTCCGAAGTGCTGGAGCAGCATCCTTATCATAGAACCTGAAAGTCTAGAGGGCCGTTGGAGGCTGTGTGGTCCAAGGCAGACCCAGTCATGCCATTGCCCACAGACAGCGGCCCGCTCTGGCTCCTCTGTCACAGGGCTGCTGTACGTGCTGCTTCTGGAAGTGGCGCCTTCCACTTCTGTGGAGTGTTCGACCCTGGGTCTGCCCTTGGAGGTCAGAAAGAGTTGTCTCAATCATCATTTTAATTCTTGATAACTCTCAGATAACTGAGCATAACATTCCTGTCTTCATCCTCTTCTCCAAATGATCTGTTTTCTGGGCCCCTCGTTCCTAGTTTGTCCAGCCAGGCCCCGCAGGATGTAGTTTTGGGTCCTCTCAC
Organism: Pseudochirops cupreus; assembly: GCA_028627135.1. NCBI lineage: Eukaryota > Metazoa > Chordata > Mammalia > Diprotodontia > Pseudocheiridae > Pseudochirops > Pseudochirops cupreus. The sequence continues at coordinate 361,547,195 of CM053582.1, forward strand.
CATCCTGCGCACTCTCTTCTGGATGCCTCCCCACTTGTCAATATGGGGATCAGTTTGGACACAATATTTTTGGGTGTTGTCTGATAAGAGTACAAGAGGGTGACCTCTGTTTCTGGGTACCGGACTTTTACCAATGTCACCTAACATTCTGTTCGCTTTTTGGGGCAGCTGCTTCACATTGTTGATTTTATACTGTGACTGATCAGTTTAGGACTTTATAATCATCCCTATTAAGTTTTGTGCCAGTTGTTGTTATGGGAATCTGAAGATCTTCCCTGCCCCCAGGCCCTTTGCGTAAGTGGCTTAAGTGGCTCTGAGAACCTGCGCTGATTTGAAAGTGTGCTCTGCCCCCTAACAGGCTGAATGTGGTCACGTGGAGCTTGTGGCAGGAGGCTTGTCCTTCGGGAATTCTGCTGATCTGTTTCTTTGTTTGCTTGTAACTTGTGTTTGCATTCTCTGAAGTTCAGAGTGCTGACTTTTCCCCCTGTTATGTGTTTGATTGATTAAAGTGAGACTGTTGACCCATTTTGAGTTGTTTTCCTTTAGAAAAAGCAGATCTAAGAACGTGTGCTAGCAGCCACCCTGGGCATGCTAGGGCACTTGCTGATACAGTTGTTCTGTAGAGATCTTTCTAATTGTCACTTTGCTCACCCAGCTTTATGTTATCTATAAATTTGATCCAAGACATTTCTAAAAGTATCTGACAGGGTCAAGGACACACCAAGTAACATCTCTCCTGGTTGATATCAAGTCATTAATGTTCTTTGGTTCTAGTTGTTCAGTGAGTTCTGAATCCACCTAACTAATCCTGAAATTACTTGTTCTTTCATGAAATAGATTTAGCAAAGTGAACTGGAAACTTCCAATAAACATTTTTTGTGATAATGATGGTTGTCATCCTGTTAAAGAGATAGAGATGATTTCAATGTAAATTCTTACTTAAATCGTGCCATTTGCCAGTGTTAAATCTGGGAAGAGCATCTGGTTTTTAGTAAGTTGATTTTAAAGTCCTTCTCAGATTTCATATTTGTACCTTCTCTGTAAAGTTTTCTTTGGTGGAAGGCTTCTGGAAGTCAGATTCTGAAACAGCTACATATGACTTTATAAATTTCATTTCTCCCTCTAGTTCCAGTGCATTATTTCAGCACGTAACCGCGTTATTTGAATGCAGTGCGGCAGCTATTGTTACATTACTTGTGAGTGATCCGGTCGGTGTTCTGCAGATACGTTCTTGTCGAGTGCTGATGCTTTCTGACTGGTACACAATGCTCTACAACCCAAGCCCCGATTATATCACCACAATACACTGTACTCATGAAGCTGTCTACCCACTGTAAGTACAGAGTTCTTCCTAATTCAGTTCACTTCATTCTACTTGAGTATTTATTAAGCCTCTGCTGTATATAGTCAGCTGCAGAGAAGAAGAATTTCAGATAATATTCACTCTCTGCTTACATTTAGTTTGTAATGTAGTGGGGCAGTATCACACACATATTACTTAAGTGCAAAATAATATAAAAATGTATCAGAAAGGTACTTCATGTCAGTTCAAGGAGGAACATCCATTTCTTAATGGAGAATATCTGGAAAAGTTTCATGGATCCTTTGAGTTGAGGAGCAAGAGGTAGGATTTCAGGAGAAGAAGGGAACAGAGACGTTGATGGAAGCAAAGACATAGAGGCAGAAAAACATAGGCCATGTTCTAGAGATAGCAACTAGTTTAGTTTGGTTGGAACAGAGACCCTGTGAAGGAGAGTAGGCTGGTCCTGTATTCTGAAGAACCTCACATGCCAGGCATGGGAATGTGAACTCTGTGTGGTGGACAACAGGAAATCACTTGAAAACTTTTGAGTACAAGGGTAAATGATTAGTCAAGCAAAAGCATTTCCTAAGCCCCACTGAGATTAGGTGCTGCGCTAAGCACTTATTTTGCCAAAAATAAAAAAAAAGTCCCTACTCAAAGGTTATAAAGAACTCTGAAGGGTAGATTAAAGGCTGGAGACAGTAGAGGGCTAAGGTTTGTTTTAAATGTCCTATAGAATGTAAATATATGATCCTGGTATGTAATAAATGTTTAATTTTCATTAAAATATCTTACTATTAAAATAACTTCTATGACAATAAAATGCCCGTGTGGATTAGAACGCTGGGTATTCCTTGGACAATAGCGACATTCACATTGTTATATTTTACCTGGTGAAGAAAATAAGCTAACCTGGTTTTGGGTTCTAGGAGTTATAGCCAGGTGAATTTATTTCATGCTAAATGAATTTGAGGGAGATAGAGGCGGAAAGTACACGTTAGGTCTGCGTTTATCCTTAAGTGTGTTTTCTGTTAATAAATAAAACAGTATTGTAAATGAAAATAAATCACATAGTTTTTTGAAAGGTATTCTGCGTAGAGATACAGATTACTTTATATACGCATATGTAACAGAATCCAGATAGTGTAAAGAAGCGTTTTAGGGTCTGTACTAGAGGGTTCTGAAATTTAGAAGGATTTGCTAAAGTGGTTATTACTTATAAAACAAATTCTGAGAGCTTTGCACAATTATAATTTCACAGCCTATTAAAACTGCAGTCTGCAGATTAGATTTTCTTTGGAACTTCAGCCCTTAAGGAACTTGTTTGGCTCTGTAATTTTAGAAGGCCTAACTCACTTGAGGATTATATCTCGATATGAAATGTCAGTGTAAGATTTTGAGACTGATTCTGTAAGCTACATGTGAAAGTCAGTCTTTTAGATTTATGAGACATCTTTAGTGTCGAGAGGTTTATCTTAGAGCCCGCAGAATAAGAGTATGGTCAGCACAGGGGGAGCATCATCCAAAAACTTTCACCAAGACATAATCAGAAATACCTGGCAGTGTAGTAGAAGGAAGTGACCCTCAGGTCCTTTTAATAAGACAAGCTTATTACCTGCCTCTGATCGTGACCTTAACTATGTCTTGTGAAGACCAGGGTAGGCCTGTTTAGTGTAAGAATACCAAGGAGGGGGCAGGAGGGCTGAGAGGGAGCCAAGAAACCATTCTAAAAGTTGAAGGAAACCGTTTTATGTTCTGCTGATTCATTAAGACAGAAAATTGTCAAAGATCTCTAAATCATCACCCCATTTACATAGGATTCCTTTCCCACAGTTGGTGTTTTCTTTGCAAATAGACACATACCTGCTAACTTAGTAATACGCTTTTGATGGGGAGAAAAGAGGGCAAAGTCCTTCAGAAGACAGACATGGGAAAGAGTTGAAAAATTTCTGATTTTGAATGCAAATTTCACTAGAAGTTTTAAGATGAATGTTGAGATTGCGGCTGTAGTTGCCACGTTGCACAAGTACCGTTCTCAGCGACCCTTTCATAGTCCTTCGTGGCTGAGACAGGAGAGCAGAGATGGAGGGTTACTAAGTACAGTCTGGACCTCCTCAGAGAAGAAAGAAAGCTGACAGGTAACTTGTCTGGAAGACTGTAGAACTTTAAGAAACAGTGACAGGTGATTGATGCCTTCCTCTGATGAGATAAGTGGTTAGAGGAAAGCCTGTGTATGGGAGCTCCTTTATGTGTGTGAGAGCTCTGTAACATCTGAACAAACCAAGGGCAGGTTAGTGTAGAGACACTTACTTTAGTACAGCACATAAAGACCGTGTATTAAACCTTGCGGCATACTGTGCTGAAGACAGACATATTACAAGAGGGGTGGCTAGGTGGATAGAGTGAAGAGAGCTCTGGCCCTGGAGTCAGGAGCACCTGAGTTCAAATCCAGCCAAACTAGCTGTGTGACCTTGGGCAAGTCATTTAACCCCGACTGCCCTGCCTTCCCCCCTCCAAAAAGCAAAAAAAAAAATATTACTAGAACCCTCTAGTGAAGAGTGAGCATGCAGTGGGCAAGTACAGGGGGAGATAGGACATTCAAGCTAATTGAAGAGTCCCAGGGCGCCAGGGCAGAACACAGAGCCATTGGAGCCTCTGAGGGGTGCATGCTGACCCTGGCTGGGCATGTGGTCTGCCTGTCACGTCAGTGCTGAGGCATGGTCTTGTTTGGGGATTTTTGTTTTGCTTAGTTTTTGGTTGTTTCATGGGTGTGGGAAACTCCTGGGGAGAAAACATCCATTACTGATGCAAACTGGCAAAGCTCCTCTTTCACTCAGAGTCTTAAGAGAGTTGCCAGCCTTTAACCTAATCCATTAGATTCCTGTCCAGCCTTTATAGAAGATCTGAAAACTTGATCTTCTTATCAGAGTGTGGACTGTTAATATTCTAAACTTTGGAGACTTTTTGATTTGAAACTGGCTATGAAAGAAAATTCAAAAATGAATAGACTTTTCACTTAAAACTTCATTTCTTAGAAGTACCATCATGTTTATTATGCACTAATCTACCTTTTCACTTTAAATTTTATTGCTCTAATTTTGTTTTGTAGATACACAATCGTATTCATCTATTATGCCTTTTGCTTGGTGTTAATGATGCTGCTGAGACCGCTTCTGGTAAAGAAGATTGCCTGTGGCTTGGGGAAGTCGGACCGGTTTAAGAGCATTTATGCAGCGCTTTACTTCTTCCCCATTCTGACTGTCATTCAGGCCGTCGGCGGAGGCCTTCTGTGTAAGTGGGGTGATGTCGGTGAAGTGCTTTTATCGTTTATACATGTAATAAATAGCAAATGTCACGTTATTTCTTTAAGTGTTTTTAACACCTTTACTTGATACAGAATATAAGTATCTTAGAAGCACATCGACCATATCTGATAACAGATATGGCATTTCGTGCCTTTAGTTCACCTTGTTTTTACTGAGGAGAGAGGTTTGTTTAATGATTCGTCTCTGGAATCGAGATCAGTCATTGCAATAATCTAGATTCTAATGTATTTAGGGTTGTTTTCTTCATCATACTCTATTTTACTTTTTTCTGCATCTCTTCACGTCTTCCCACACTCTTTGAGTTCTTTTTTGTCTTTTCTTCCATCTGACACTGTAACGTTCCTTTACATTAATATACCAGCTTGTCAGCCGTTCCCCAGTGGGTGGACACTCGCTTTGTGTCTGGTTACTTGTTACGCTGCAAACATTTGTTCCCTGCCTTTGACGTCCTCGAGACACACGTCCAGCATTGGTGTTAGTGAGTCAGAGTGTGAGTCATGTGACCGTTTTTCTCATGTAACTCCAGATTGTTTTCAGAAGTGACGGATTAATTTAATTTACCAGCAGTATGTTTGTCTTTCCACAGCCCCTGTAACGTGGTCCGTTTCTGTATTTTATTATCTTTGCCAGATTTCTTGATGCAAGGTGAAACCACAGAGTTCTTTATGCATTTCTCTTATTGATGATTTGGAGCGTTTTTTTACACGGTTGTAGATGCATTTCTTCTTTCAAAAACTTTATATCCTTTGACCACTTATCTGTTGGGGAATGACCATTGATGTTGTATATTTGTGTTACATTCTTATATATTTTGCCAATCATCCTTTAAAATTTTTCTTTCAATTTATTTATTTTTAGTTTTCAGTATTCATTTCCACAAGGATTCTTTTTGTCCCCATCTTTCCCCTACCCCCACCCCAGATAGCGAGCCTACTGAATACCCCTCCCCCTGATCTGTTCTCTCTTACATCCTCCCCCATCCTCCCCCCGTAACTTTCTAATGGGGCAAGATGGATTTCCGTACCCCAGTGCCTGTATATCTTATTTCCTGGTTGCATGTAAAAAAAAATTAACATTTGTTTTTAAAACTTTGATTTCCAGCTTGTTTCCCTTCTTCCCGCCTCACCCACCCCCACTGGGAAGACAAGCAGTTCAATAGAGGTGGTACGTGTGGTTTACGTGGTAGTGATACTGTGAGAGGCTAACTGTATTTCCCTCCATCCTGTCCTGCCCCCCACTTGTTCTGTTCTCTCCTCTGACCCTGTCCCTTTTCAGAAGTGTTTGCTTCTACCCTCCCCCAATCTGCCCTGCCTTCTGTCATCCCTGCTCTTATCCCCTCCCCCTGCCAGTCATGCTTCTAAAATGATTTTTGTCGATGTATTTCGTTTTCACACCACCTTTGTTTCTGAATGTGTCTGCCCCCCTCCTCTCCTACCCAGCTATCCGTCCCTTGTAACAGAATTTAAAAAAGAGCAGACAGCAGTTCTGAACACTGAGCCTGAGGGCACACGCATTCCCTGTCCCCCGGACAAGAGAGGGAGACCTCCGGGGTTGTTGGCTTTCGTTCTTTGCCTCTGCATTGTTGTGGTCCTTGTTATCTGTAGTTTTCCAGACTTTGCTCCCTTCGCTCCCTGTTTCTTCTCTGGATTCTTCCTGTTAATGATTCCTTATGACATAGTGATGTTCTGTTCAGTCTGCGCCAGTGTGTTCAGACATCCTTCATTGAAGGGATTGTCCTTGGTTTCTAGTTCTTTGCTATCACAAAAAAAGTACTGCTGTGAATATGATACCTTTATTTCTTTCTTTGACCTCGTTGGGATACATGCCTAGCCGTGAGATCTCTGGGTCAGAATATATGGATGTCTCTGTGTTTCCCCAAATAGTGATGCCAAGTCATAGCGCCATCATGCTTTATATTGTAGTTATTATTAGGCTTTGATCAGTTATAGTTGATGCCCACAAGGAAATTCCCCAATACCCAACAAATAAGGCTCCCTTTTAGTAGTATGTGGCTTTGGTTTCGTTTGACTGGGCTTAATTACTTTGGTGTCTTATTCCTCTCGCCTGTTCATTGAACCACTTTTCTGTTTTCTGACTTGTACTGAATAATTCCTAATGTCACTTCTTTCTGGTATAATTTGAGATCTGGTCGTGCTAGACCTCCGTAATTCCTGTGGGAGTTTTTTTCTCCATTATTTTCCTTGAGACTTTACTTGTCATTCCACCAGATGAATTTGTTACTAATTTTGTCCAGTTCTTTAAGGCAATCTCAGAAATTTGATTAGTATGACATCAGATCTTAAAATTAGGTTGTATTGTCATTTTTGTAATTTCAGCCTAGTCTAACCATAAATGGTGAAGGTTTCCCAAATGATCCCAGTCTTCTCTCATTTCTGTATAATTTCTGTATAACGTGCTGTTTGCCTCCTTGGTTAACACCCAAGTATTTTATACATTTGTCACTATTTTTAATGTAATTTGATTTTCTCGTACCCTCCTGGTTTTTGTTATTAATACACAGAAATGCTGACAGTTTGGGGAGGTTTATAATATGTTGCTACTTTACTGAAACTATTAGTTGCTTTAATTACTTTTGTCTCCAATTTCTTTTGTTTAAAAATTTTTTTAAATAATAGTAGAGACAGTGGACACCCTGGTTTTATTCCTGATCTTACCGTAAAAGTTTCTGGTATATTTCCTCATTGCGTATTGTTCTGCTTTTCAGTTTTAGATAGGTACTTTTGATCATGTTGAAGAAAGACTCTCTTATTCTTACAAATCTTAATGGTTTTTAAAAAACATCTTGAATGCTGTATTTTGTCAAAGCCTTTTCCATCTTATTATAATTATGTAATTTGTTAGTAATATGATTTATTTTATTTGTAGCTTTACTAATATTGAACCATCCTTGCATTCTTGATATAAATCCAACATTGTCGTAGTGAATATTTTAATAGATTACTGTATCCTCTTTTCTAGAATTCCATTTAGTATTTTTGCATCAGTATTCTTTACTGATATTAGTTTAAAGTTTTCTTTTTCCAATTAACTCTCCTTGTTAGACTATCAGGATTACTTTATATGAAATGGGAAGTTAGGCAGCTTTTATATTAGATCTTTTTTTTTTAGCTTTATCGAAAAATAATTGTATTTCCTAGAGTAAACTTACTTCTTAGGAATTGCACAATTACCTGGATATCCAATGCAGAATCTGCCCATTCCCCTTTCTATTATTAGATCAAATTACAATAACAAATTTTAAGGTGTGGGAGGAGCAACTGCACAAAAACATTTGCATGACAATCGATGCTGAAATTTAGGGCCAGAAGAGAAAACTGTTCCAAACTTAGTTCATTGTGATGAGCCAACCAGACACTTTGCTGTGGTATACCAAACCTATACTAGATTGAATGGCATTTAAAATCAAGATCAAGGACTAGCTTAAACTCGGAAAGTACTGTTTCCCAGAGCAATAGTCTGACAAGAATAAATCCCACACATTCCCTCCTGCTCCAAAACCTTGAGGAATATTCAAGAGGCCAAATGGAGCCTCCTAAATCAAGACTCTTTTGACCTTATGTACAGTGATGCCCTGAGACTGCCAGATTATGAGGTATTCAGTTTTTTAAGAAGCTCAGACATTAAGGTATAGGTTCACTTTGATTTTTCCTTCCATCATTTATATGAGACACAACTCGTTGTTTTACTCAGGCTGTTTTTATATATTCTCATCTGGGTCGATAATACTTCACAATAGCTTGAAATTCAAACCAGAAATGTGAGTGTAAATGATGTGCCACATTCAGTGATAGAAGGTAGTCAGTGACATGCCATATGCATTCACTCACTAAATTCTCCCACCTCACCTTTAGCTTTAAACACTTCCCTTTAAGAGAACAGATAAAAGGATGAAGCAGGCATCTAAGTATTGGTCCACTACCTCGTTTGAAGACCCTTAGAGGAAATCACCCCAAAGCATCAGGTAATGGTCAGAAGGCCTATAGGTAGGCCCTTTAAGAGTCAGTGGCATTCCTGGCCTTAGCCACAACTCAGATATTCAAAGAGTCAATCAGAATTACATCTGTTCACAAGTTTGAATTACTTGTTGATGTAAGACTTTGCATTGCCTTGTCCACAGGAGTCTTGAACAGCTTTGGTCACTAAATTTCTGTACAGTCTCAGGAGGGAATCTTGAGTTCTTCTCAGTTGCAGAAAAATTTTGAGAAATTTCCCTTCTGTCTTCACTGGAGGGCTGGGTTCCTTTTACTAATACTGGAAGCTCCTCTTGGTCTGGATATCATCAAGAACCTGCTGTATTTCCTCATCTTCAGATGGACCCTCCAGGCTTGGAATCAGCCTTAGCCAATGAACCAACTCAAACTTAGGGAGTTTTTTCTTGAGTAACAAACTCTATACTAGCAGTGGTTTCCCTTTTTAAAAAATTACTAAACCATGCAGTGTAATTTAGAGTTTTCATGAAAACCTCTGAAAGTTCTTCATCCTCTGCACTTTCATTCTGTTATTTTCGATGCTCTAGAAGCATGTGGACTTAAGAATTTAGAAGAGTTCCTGCTGTTTCAAATTCTTTAGGGAAGACGAGCTATGAGGAGTCCTCCTTGCATTGCTGGAGCAAGGGTTGGTGCCTCTAGCCGCCATCACACTCCAGCTTCGTGCCCTAGAAGATCTTAATGATAATTTTCTTTTTTTAAAAGATGTTTTAACTTTTTGCACTTACATATAAAAACAGTTTTTTACATTCTTTATAATTTGTGAATTCCAAATTCCCTTCCTCCCTTTTCCCCTTCCCCTTTCCTTGAGAAGCCAAGCACTTTTGATGGAGTTTATACATATGCAGTCTTGTAAAACATTTCCATTAGCTGTGTTGCAAAAGAGAATACAGACCAAAAAAAAGAAAAATAAAGTTTAAAAAGTATGCTTTGATGTGCGTTTAGACTCTCAGTTTTTTCTTTGGGAGTGGATGGCATTTATTATCATAGGTCCTTTGGAATCGTCTTGGATCACTGTATTTCTGAGAATAGCTAAGTCATTCACAGTTGGTCATTGCACAGTGTTGCTGTTACTGTATACAATGTTCTCCGGGTGCTGCTCACTTCACTGTGCATCAGTGCAAAGCACATTGGTATTCAAACTCTTTCCAAAGGTAAGTTAGCTACAATTGACTGCAGACAACCTCGGTGAAATAGTTAATAATTTAACTTTTTTGTTTTCTCTGAAATTTGCTTAAAATGAGGATTTATTTGATTTTTTTTCAAACACAGCATTATTTGCCTTGCAGATTATGCCTTTCCATATATTGTGTTAGTCTTGTCCTTGGTTACCTTGGCTGTATATATGTCTGCTTCAGAAATAGAGGTAAGAGTCCTGTTTATCCATGGTCAGAGATTTTACAGATTTAAGAACTGTGTTTATATATGAGTAGAGAATGTGTAATAACCTGGTAGCTTATTTTATAACTCTCAATAAACAGCTTAAAATACCAGCACAGTAAGATACAGTAGCTTTCACTTATAGGTAGGCTTATGAAAGAATGTACTACAGACTCATAATTATCCAAAGTGACTAGAGGAGATATTCCAGTTAGTGAAATACTCTGGCTAAGCAAAACTTACCATATACCTCTTACTATCCAGCAGCACAGATGAGTGATGTGCTGTCACATAGAGCTGAGTCTTCCTGTGATGGAGGCTTATTCTTTTTCAACATCAGGTCTTTTTGGTCAAGATCTTTCATTTCCCTCCCACCTTGAACGCAGTACACTCATTTCAGTACTTGCATGATTTAAAATTTTCTCTCCCCACCGAAACAGATTGCCTTCCCTCTCTTAGTAATTCCCTTCAATGAAGAGTTCTTCATTCTACTGCTGTCCTGCCAACAAGCCTCTTAAAGAACATACTGAACATTTTCTTTTAGTAACTCAGGACTGTCCTTATGAATCTTTACTCTGATACATGAGTGATGCAGGAACTATTAAAATAAACTCCCTTTCAGAGTGAGGTCCCTGTCCCAGACTGCCCAGCAATCCCGTCTGTGGTCTTTTGGGGGCTAGCGTTCCGCGTCTCAGGCACGTGAATGTCTGCTGCTCACGCCCTGCTTAGGGCTTCCCAGTGTGGCTATGGCTGCTTAGTGCTTAGAACTGCACATTAGCTTACAAGCCGTTACTCGCCAGTGGCGGCTCTCCTTAGGGAAGCAGAGGACACTGGCATCGTCTTGGCTGGGGTTTGCCGCTCTAGCTCATTGTAGTTCTGGATATTCGAGGCTGCCTGAATTCTAGTCTTTACATAATTGTGGTGTTACTCTATGCCCTCCGTGGGGGATCTCTTTTCTACTTACCCTACTTTGGGGTTTTTGTTATCACACACAGAGTTAACAGTTTTCAGATAATTAGTATATGGCCAAATATGACCTAAAGGTAAAACTATCTTGAATATTACTTAGTCTGGCCTTGTAGACTTGGTTTCAAGTTCTGCCTCTGAAACATATTAGCTGTGTGACCCTGGGCAAGTCACAGCTTGTCAGTGCTCTGGACAGCTCTCAAAAAATACAAGTTCCAGAAAAGATGCTCAGCCAAATTGGTAGAGGAAATTTCTCTAGATCAGTAAAGCATAGCTTTGAATGCATGTGCATTCGCACGATGCACCAGCGTCTTTCGGCACCTTGGTCATCATGAACGTTTATCACTGTGATCTTTTTAAAAGTTTAGTGATTTTAGTTTTTCTAAATATTTGGAACTCAACTAAAAAGTTGTTCTCAGAACTTTTGGGATTTAAATTTAAAATTTCTGGCCCTGTTGGAAATGACATCCTAAGAGATGCTGTGTGTAGCTAGCACAGAAAGTGTAGTATTCATGGGCCTTTTTAGCTTTTTCTGTGGTCAGTAGGCTTTCAGAGGTGGGAGAGGTAAATGAAATGGCGCCTCTGTTTTTTCTGCATAGTCCTACATAACTGCAGTTTAACCAGCTGTCAGGAGAGTACTATTATAGCTGCAATTCTCTATTTTTATTCGCATACATGTCAAAAGGGATTATGATTATTTGTCCCACTTTGAAAAGTTAATTTTTTTTCACAAGGATCTGCTTTTTTTCCCTCTCTCATTCCTTTCCACCTTTCTTCCCCAAAGGAAAAGCAAGGAAAATGAAACCCTTCTCTCACACCTGTATGATCGAGCAAAATAAATTCCCACATTGGCCATGTCCAAAAAACATGATATTTAAATCTGCGTTCTGAATCCTGTATCACATTTTAATGTAAAAATATAGGCAGTAGTTTTCTGAGTTCTGAACTTCAGATCACATACAGGATGTGTTAAATTCTATCAGTCAAACATATATCTGCATTTCTTTTTTCTTTTGTTTTGTTTTATTGTATATAGTCCTTCAAAGATCTTCTTCTCAGAAAGAAAAGGCTAATTATTCTCTTCAGCCACTGGTTACTTCATGCCTATGGAATAATCTCCATCTCCAGAGTAGACAAATTAGAGCAAGACTTGCCGCTCTTGGCTTTGGTGCCGGCCCCTGCACTTTTTTACATACTTACAGCAAGGTATACCGAGCCTTCGCGGATACTTTCAGAAGGAGCCAACGGACATTAAGTAAAATGGAACATGTGCCAAGAAACCTAAGAAGCGTTCTTGATGAAAACAAACTGGGGAACCACATGTAAATGTTTGAATGTGCTGCTTTGTCTTGCCGTGGTGCACCCTCTGCAGACCTGACACCACCCGATTGCCAGCAGACCTTATGGACTAGACTCAGAAAATAGCGTCCGAGTGATACGTGGAAGAATTACACTGAAGTCCCATGGTGAAGCACCATGCTGTACTGCCGCTTCAGTTATGCTGCAAAAGGCAAACAGTAGCCCCTTGGGCATTTCTAGCTTATTTTTTGCTATAATACAAAATGGTATTCTGCTCTTAGAATTGTCTGTTTCCTAAAAATGAACGTGTAAATATATGTAAGTTGACCGTGGTGGTATTATATAAAACAGAAAAGCAAAATTTTTTTTAGTTGTTTATTTTCACCTATACAATATTTTGATGTAATACAAAGAATAAAATAGTAATATTCAGCAGGTTTTCTGTTTAGATAGCTTTATTGAAGAGATGTTGAAATGATTGTTCCTTAAAAAAATGAAAGAATTTAATAAAAATTCTAAAATAAAAATTCTGAAATTTCATGTCATTTTAACTACATTATCATTAAGGATTTCCTTGCTTGGCTAATTCTGGACATAATGCTAAATTCTAAATAGGGATAATGCCATCTTTCTACATTTTCTTGTTTTAAAGCATTCTGATCATTGTCCTATTAAGTTAAATGAAGGACCGATATTTACTTAAACATTTCCTTTCTTGCATATCCAAGCTTTGAGAAGAAAGATACAGAACTCTTTTTTCTTATAGTCGTCCTCATGGGGGACCTTAGGACAGCAGTTAAGATTAATGATTGTAACCTCAAAGTATAAATTTTACAGTTCACATAAAAAAAATTCCACCATCTTTATCTATTGATATTGCAGAGGTTCTTAACCTTGGGTCCATAGACCCCAAAAGTAATCATCAGCAGATTTCAAGGGGGTCCATGAATTTGGATTGGGGAAAAGAAAAGCACATTTTTATTTCACTAACCTTTCTTTTCCCCTGTAATCCTATCTATTTTATTTTAAGCATTTGAAAACATTCTGAGGAGGGGGTCCATAGGCTTCACCAGACTGCCTAAAGCAGCAGTTCTCAACCTGTGACAGGCTGCGACCCCTGTGGGTGTTGAGCGGGGTTGCCTAAGACCATCAGAAAACACACATTTCCGATGGTCTTAGAAACCGAGACACTATCCGTCTCCAGATGGGTCCGCCCACATGCGGATACGCCCACATATGTGTATTAAAGGGTTGCAGCATTAGGAAGGTTGAGAACCACTGGCCTAAAGGGTCTGCGAAAAGGTCAAAAACCCTTGATTGAGATGGTTCTTAATATGTTTTAAAGGAAATTTTAGATCCTATCACTGGAGTTTCAAAAACAAAGGCAATGCATTGAAAAGCACTATTTTGTTAACTTTGTTGATGCAGTTTGAATTCCTGGTAATGGTCTACACTAGGTAATTTGGTTCTGTTTTGTTTTGTTTTTAATTTTTTTTAGATCAAAATGAAGCAAGTTGACCCAATTGGAACATATTATATTCGTTTTGGTTTTTTCCCCCCTGTAAATATGCTTTCCAATCTAAAAGATTGTTTCTGATACAAGTCTGGATTAGCCACCAAAGACATATAATTAGCCTGAACTCACTCGTAACAGTTTTAGATGCTTTCCCATTATATTTAAAAAGATATCTGTGTCTTTTAAATTTTTTATTTGTCCAGAGACTAGTGACATGTACAGATATATGGAAACTATCTAGGCTCGCTACCAGGGCTAGATTTTCTGCAAGGATTTACTATTGGGAGTAAATCGACAATGAATTCCTCTCTAATTTTTCCCCCTCTTTCTCCACCTCCCTGGGACATTGTAGTAAAATGTAAATGGGAGAAATTATATATAAGTAAATATGGTAACCATCAAATAATTTTGGAATAGTTGATACACAAAGTATTTTAAATTTACTTTCTTAAGTAATAAATAACATGACCGGGAGAAGGTATAAACTACCTGAATGTTGTTGGCACTACTGAACAACTGCTGAACTTTGGTCATACGTTATTAAGGCTATTTCTTAAAGTGCTAAACTGTTATGGTTTGGGTTTTTTTTTTTCTTAAGTTTGCTCTGTGTCCTTCCTAAGATTGAGGGCTAGAAATCATTCACTCTGACCTCACCATTTTACAGATGTTGAACTTTGGTCCTTCGTTATTAAAGCTATTTCTTAAAGTGCTGATCTCTTATGGTTTGGGTTTTTTTTTTTTCATAAGTTTGCTCGGTGGCCTTCGTAAGATTGAGGGCTAGAAATCATTCACTCCAACCTCATCATTTTACAGATGAGAAAGTAGAGGCCCAAAGTGACTTGATCCCAGTCAGTGGTGGTAAGCAATAGAACAGAGATTGGATATGGAGTCTTCTAACTTCTAATTTAGTATTTTACTTCCAAGCTTCATCTTTCATAATTACAATATGTGATTTATTGCTAATTAGTTTAAAGATGTTAAGAGGCCTAAAAGTTGTTAATTTAGTCATATATTTGGGTCATATGATAATTTGACCATCTGTCTTGAATAGACTTGTCTGTATTGATTACATTTCTTACTAGTTCAAACAACAAGCACTGCTCTTTCCCCTCAAAAAATGGTTTAGTGGAAAATTTTTGTGCAAATTATTTTTTAAAAATTTCTTGAAATGGAAAACCTGCTTTGGTTACAATCAGTACTTTTAATTTTCCACAACCTGATCATAAAAATTCCAGTAATGGGCTATGTCAAATTATCTTGCTGGTAAGTTCACTATATTAGGTTAATTCTTCAAAATTCTTTCATCTTTATTTTACAGTAATTTTCAGTGGCCAAAAAAATTCACTTGTTTAGCTCACATATAAGAGTAATTTCATATTAATCAGATATCTTACCTGTATCTTTCCAGATGTAGTAAGGAGTGCATTGGGCCTTTAAGCAGTCGTAGTATCTTTAAAGATAATAATCGTGTTACTACATATCTTAATTAAAACTGTACATTGTGCTCTTTGGTCTTAGGTTGAATTTATTTTTTCAGTTCAATTGCAATTCCAGTTACTTATCATTTGCAAAAATTAACATGATGATTTGACTGTAAAATCTGAATTCTTCTTTTCATCCCCTTTATGTCTACAACATAGACATAAAAAGACATCTAGGAAATTACTGTCTTAAGCTGTCACCCTGTTTTTGCTTGACTAGGATGTTATAAAACTATGTCTTGTAGTGGATCTTTTTTGATCATCCTTTAGAGCAGCAGTTCTCAACCTGTGGGTCGCGACCCCTTTGGGGGTCAAACGGGGTTGCCTAAGACCCTCGGAAAACACATATTTCTGATGGTCTTAGGAACCAAAACACGGCTCTTCTATCCGTCTGGGAGGGGTTCCGCCCACATGCAGATACGCCCACCTATGAGTATTAAAGGGTCGCGGCATTAGGAAGGTTGAGAACCACTGATCTAGAGGGACTTGTTTACCACACTCTCTTCTGAACATTAGATCTCTCTTCATGTACCTAAGATGACATTCGTGGTTTTGGTTTGCTATGTAACATGGTTCTCTTTGGTGAATATGCCTTCCTCTAGAATACAGATTTTTTTTTTCACATAAACCCTTGTCAACCAATCTTCCTCATCCTTTATTTTTGAAGTTAGTATTTTGAACCTAAGTGTAGAGCTTGACATTTATTTCTATTAGATTTCATTTGAGCCATTGTCCTACTGTATCAAAATCTTATGGAATCCTGACTCATCTCATATGTTAGCTGTCCTTTAAAACATTGTGCTAACTTTAACTTTTATTGTGCTGAACAAGCCTTTGTGAAAGTGGTGGACGGTAATGAAATATTGAACAACATGAAGCCAAGAAGTACCCCACTTCAAGATGAAGTTCATTTGCTTACTCTGACTTTTGCCATTCAAATTGGTTTCAAAACTTAATTATCCATGGAACTATCATCTAGCCTTCATCTCTACTTTGACTATAGGAATTTCATAAGAGACTAATGTTTTGCTAAAACCTAGATAAACCAGATTTCTGCAGATCTCTCATAAAGCAGTCAAGAATGGAAATGAGATTACTTTGGCAGCATATGTTCTTAATGAAGTCTATTTCCAGGTGCTCATAAACCATTCCTTTAATAATAAAATAAAAATAACCAGCCTATAGTTTATTCTACTCTTAGAGCAGGAGGTGGTAGAGAATCAGAACATTTGCCCTTCTACAGTCCTACAGCTCTTTTCTCCAGTGTTTCAAATACTACTGACAATGAACCAGCGATTGCTTTTGCCAGACTTTTATTACCACTGTGTAAGATTTGTCTAAACCAGGTGACTTGGACTAAAACTAGGAAAGCTAGAAGCCTTTGCTGTCTTCTTAGTATTGAATTCTTAATATGTTTTAATCTTTTCCACACCAAAGATCATTCTCCTTGGTAGAGAAAACTAAGTGTTGAGTTCTACCTTTTCTCCATTGCCTTTTATCATGACTGAGCAGCACTTAGAGCCCTTATTTGTTCTTCTTGCCCCCAGCCTTGCTTTAAAAAGACCTTTTTTTGGTTTTTCTAGCATATTTCTTCCTTCAAGTCAGCTGCTCTGAGCTCAAGTGGCACTGAGACTATTCACGTTGCGTTATGTATAACCCACTTGTATTCATGTTTCGTTATCTGCCTTTCCATTTTCTCTACCTTCAAAAATCGAAATCGCTGAGCTCTCCAAGGATACCCAGGAACAAATCCAGGAATTAATAACTCTACATCATCTACAAACATGGTTCCAAACAAATTTATGGATGCATGCCACAAGCTCTACTAGGATTCCTTTGAAAAATGAAACAAGAATTTTTAAAATTATATAAAAGAAATGAGAGCTCTAGAGGAAAAAATTATGAAGAGAATAAACAGCTAAGTATGGTAGATAATAAAACTTTATTCAAACAACAGATTCATTGAAAATTAAATTAGACCAGATAGAGATCAGCAATTCCACAAGACAAAAGGAATGTCAGAACAAAGTCAATAGTCTAAAACAGAATCCGAAATCCAAATACAAAAGCCTTGTTCATAACCTAGCCCCCTCCTATCTTTCCAGTCTTTTGGCCTTACTCCCTCCCATGTACTCTTTGATCCAATGACAATGGCCATCTGACTATTCCATGAACAAGGTCTGGAACTCTCTCCTTCCCTCAACTGTGCCTGTTGGCTTCCTTTAAGTCCCAACTAAAATTTCACCTACAAGAATCCTTTCCCAACCCCCTTACTATTAATATTAATAAATAATAGTTAATATTCCTTCCCTCTATTAATCATTTCCTGTTTTATCTTTTATGGGGCTTGTTTGTATGTATTTGTGTGAATTTTGTCTCCTCTATTAAATTGTAAGTTCCATGAGATCAGGGACTGCCTCTTGCCTTGTGTTTTCTTTTGGTTTTTTTTTTCTCAGCATTCAGCACAGTGCCTGGAACTTTGTAGGCATTTATTATTTATAGATTGAAGAATCAAAATACTAAGTGGTTTAATTTTATGGGTCTTTCTTTTGGAATTTCATCTTGTGGAAACCGTAAAACATTAGGAAACAAAATATAATCTATCAGCTAGTCACCCAGCAAGCTTATTAAGCGTCTACTCCCATATACTAGTTTCTAAGGATTCCAAGACAAAAATGAAGCAGTCCCTGCTCTCAAGGGATTTATGTTCTTTCATTGTCTAATGGACTCCATTACTAAACAAATTCTATTACCTAATGAACTCTAACGCACCTTTTCCCAGGGTTTTGTGGACTGACAGTTTCTTCTTTTTCTTTGCTTTGACAGTCTCTCTAAAAAGATATTCATTTCAAATGGGTTAAATTGGAAATACTTTGGCACTTTTCAATTATCTTGAATTTCTCAAAAATGGAAGACTTCATTTCCCACTCATGCTGGTTAAGAACTTCAACTGCAGAAATGAATCTCAATTTTTTGGTTGTATTTGAGGTTCTAATCAAGAAATTATGATAGGTTATTGGATGACGACCATAAATTCAGTGCATATACTGCAGTTAAATTGAAGGTATAAAGAGAGAAGAATAAGATCTGTACCCGAGGCAAGGTTTGAAAATCATATTCGCTGCATGCTCAGTGAAAGATTTGAACCCTCACTATAACACATGCCAATGTACATGTCACAAAATAAAGGCCTGTGTGCCACAAAGAGTGGATTTTCAAGCATGAAAAATACAGGCCTTTTAAAAAAATGGAAAAATTGCTCTTATGCACATTTATCCCTCCATAACACTTGACCCTGTTCATCACCCACACGTGTCATCCCGGTTGCCTTTCTTGCTTATTTACTTATTTTTCATCAGAGGTCTAAGTATAATTAAAAATTTCAGACTTTGAGAACATTACTTACCCAACGTGAGTGTTTGAGTCCTTATAATCAATTATGTATTCCAGATTATCCACGTTCCGTCTGAGCCAACCACAAATGATTTGCAGTTTTTCTTCTCTCTTATAGACTTGGGTTATTAACTTGACGATGTCTTTCAAGGTAAACTTATTATCTTCTCCAAATTTCTATAATCATAATCATAATCATAATAGTAATGATACTATTTTACCAACTTCCTCTTAGATCTGATCTTTCCTTTCTTAAATAACAGAAGACATCTTTTTATGACAAAAAACCAGACTTCTCAAATATGTATAGGTCACTGACATGTTTATATTAAACATTACCATTTTTAATTTCTTAAAAATCTATTAAAAACTTACAAGAAAATAATACATTGATTAAGGGGAAAAAAGGTATGCCAAGAAGTTCCAGGCTTGTTCAGATAATTCAAATATATGTATAATAGACCCAAGTATAGTGAGAACACTGGAGGTTTTTGATTGATGTTAATAGGGAAAACTGTCACCTACTTAAACCACAATAATATCATTTGAAAAATTGATATAAAATTGACATTTTCAGGATTAATAAGATATTTTGGTTCAATTCATCATTAATTTAGAAACCATTCTCAGTTGTCTTTTGGGGATGATGAAGATGCTTTTGTCAGCCACTGCTGTTCTGGGAATACTGCTCTGCCTCTAGTCACTAGATATTCCCTGAATGATATCATGGGCTTTCATTTAGTGACTCAAAGCCCCAACAATCTTTTCACATTGAGGAAGGACTCATTCTCATATATTTTACTTCTTATTTTTAAAAGTTTTTTTCTTTTTTCAAAATTTTATTTTACACTCGAAACGCCAGAACACAAATACAGAATAGAGATGAGAAGAAAAAAAAATATCGCAAACTTAAATACATAGTTAGAAAAGAAAAAAAAAGCATGTCGTGTGCATCGCAGAACATAAGAGAGGATTCAAAATATGTAACAATAGATTGTCATTTCAAGAAAGCCTGTACGATAGAGAATATTCGCTGGGTTGAGAACTGTCCATCTATTCTTTGCTTCCTTGTGAGTTTTCTTTTGCTCTCTGCTGCGTAGTTTTTCACTTTGTCCTTTTTTCTTACCTCTCCCCAGAAGACCACGATAAAGTTTAGATATGATTATAGCTATAATATACATACATATATATAGACATATACTTTCCCAAACCTATTCTACTGCTGATCTCTGTTTTTATGTATGTATGTATATATATATATATACACACATCTCTTGTTTCCTATTCCTCCTGCCTCCTGTACTTTATTTTGCCCACTACCTTGCCCTCCTATGACTTGCCTACCCCCATCCCAGGATCTCTCCCCTATCCTCCCATTCCCATAAATCTAAACAGCCTTCTATACCCCTATTTTACCTATTCCCTCACCCTCCCCTCTGATGATCCCTCCTTTGTCCTCTCCCCGCTCCAAATGCTCCTATCGTTTTGTTTCTTCTGAATTTAGAAGATTTTTATACTCTTCTAAATATATATGTATTGTTCCCTCTTAAACCCATTCCTGATGAAAGTAGGCTACCAGAAGAACTACCAGCCCTCTTCCCCATCTGATTCCTCTTCCTTTTGCACCTTAAATAATTACTCTTTTAAGCTGTTCCTAAATGGTTTTACTTTTTAAAATTCATATCATTCTCAGATTTACTCCAATCTTTCTTATACATTGCCCAATTATTGATCAGAATCTTAGACATCTGTTTTGCATTTTACATATATAAAAAGTAAATTGTCCTGATGTGTCTTTGTAATATGCCTTGTATGTCTCTTGGTTCTTATATGTTGAATCTTCTATTAAGTTCAGCATTTTTTTGAACAAAGTCTTGAAAGTCTGAGGGTTCATTCAGCAAATGTCCATTTTTTCTTCATTCAGGATAATATTTAACTTTGCAAGGTATGATATTTTTGGCCAGAGGTCCAGTTCTTTTGCTCTTCAACATGTCATGTTCCAAGACCTGTGATCTTTTAATGTCTCTGCTGCTAGGTCTCGGCACCGTCATATTTGAATTGTTTTAATCTTGATGCTTTTAATATTTTTTCCTTAAGTTGGGGATTTCGGAATTTGACTATGATATTCTTATGAGTTTTTCTCATAGGATCTTTTAGGGGTGGTTGATGGATTTTTTTCTATTTCTACTTTCTGCCTTGCTCTAATGCCTCAGGACAATTTTCTTTAATTACTTCCTGTATTATTGTATCAATACTCTTTTATTGATTGTAACTTTCAGTTAGTCCAATTATTTTTAAATTTTCTCTTCTTGATCTATTCTCCAAGTCTGTTGTTTTCCTTATAAGATGTTTTCACTTTCTCTTCTACTTTTTCATTATGCATATTTTGTTTAGCCATTTCTTGACCTCTTATAATTTTACTAACTTTACTTTGCCCAGTTCTAATTTTCAAGGTGTCATTTTCTTCCTTAAGATTCTGAATCTCATTTTCTAATTGGTTGACTTTCCTTTCATACCCTTCTTGTTTTTCCTGGATTATTCTTATTTTCTTTTTTAGTTTTTCCTCCATCTCTGTCATTTGATTTTAGAAATCTTTTTTTAAGGTCTAGGAATTCTTTCTGGGCAGGCGACCATTTGACATTGCTCCTTGGGAGTTTCTTTACTTCAGTATCCTCCCCTGAAGATGAACCCTGGTCAACTCTAGTCCCAAAATAGTTTTCTATGGTTGGATGCTTTCTCCTTTGCATGTGCATTTTTTTTGTGGTGGTAGCTTAATCATTTGTGTCACCTCTAGCCCTGGGTATGGGAAATGGTGCCCTTTGCCCCAGATCTTCAGTTCTTCCCTCCAGCCTCCTGTAAGTGCCCACAGCCAGGGGCTTTCTGCCCCGCTGCTTCTGCCCTCCCCGGGCATGTACTGGTTCCTTCTCGCCCCCGCTGTTCTGCGCGGCACAGCTGGTCTGGCGTTCCTGGTCAGCAGAGGTTCCCTGACTCTTCCCAGGCTCAAACGCCCATCTCCCCTCACTGTCCCGCGAGTAAAAGTTCGGGCTGCTGGGGCTGAGGCAGCCTCTCAAACCAACTAACCCCAGGGCTTGCGGCTGGTTGTTTAAAAGACTCGCAGCTAGCTGTCAAAAGGGAGCAGAGCCTGGAGCTGTTTACTTTTCCTGGGGACCAAACTTCATCCTGGGATTTTCCTCCTGATCTGCTCGAATTGTCCCAGGAGCACCCCGTTTATGCCCTTGTACTTTTTTTTTTAATCTCCGCCCACACTTTGTTCACTCTAAGGTGCTATTTTAACTCTTGTGGGGGAAAGTCTTGAGAGCTTAAAATTTTCTGACCTACTCCACCATCTTCCCAGAATCCTCTATGTTCCTTTTCATTGACTGACGCAATAAAGCTGACCTTTCTGTGATTGGATTCATTTGAGTGACAGTTTCACCTCCTCCCTCCCCATCTAAACCTAAGTTTGGAGAGGACCATCACTAGAATGCTGACCGTTCGACAAATTCAGCAAACTTTTTTAAAGGCAACTTCTCCATGCCAGGCGTACTACTAAGCCTTGGAGTCGTAGAAAAACGAAACAGTCACTTCCCTCAAGGCGCCCCTTTTTCTGAATTCCAGCCTCAGGTCAGGAATTTTCTTGGGCACAGCAATCCATGTCAAGTCATCTATTAAACTGCTGAGGTTCTGTGATTTGCACTGTTAGAGGAGGTCATGTGAAGCGATGGAATCATTAAGCAAATAGAGGAACCCACCTTTATTGCGTTCAGAGTTTCCTGCCACATCTTCGAGTATGTGTCTAAGAGAAAATTTTCAAAAATTACTGAAAATAATTTGACATTGCTAATCTAAAACATCTAAAGTAGTTCTTCTAAAAAACCTGTTAAAAGATTGTTAAAAACGTTATACTGAATTGCCTGTTACCTTTAAGTTCTTTCACTTTCAAATTCATTTGCTTTACTAAATCGACATGATTTCGTCCTTCTCTTTGAAAATGCTGTATATCTTCTCTCACTAACTTAAGAGCCTAGGAATAAAACATGCAGTTCTTTTAAATAAAGTGGAAAACTATAGATTAAGGATTAATTTTTTTATTATTCAATTTGACTTAAAGTATTTATTAAGCATGAGAAAGTTGGTGATGCAATGGATAATGTGTTAGAGGTGGAACCAGAAAGATGTGCGTTGAAATCTCATCTCAGATGCGACTACACACTAGCTGTGTGACCAGGAGCAAGTTAGCCTTTCACGGTTTCAGTTCCCTTACCTGTAAAGTATGAGGACCCAATAAGATCACATAACGTTTTTTGCGGGAAGCCTTCCCTAGTCTATCTTAATTTCAGTGCCTCCCCTCTCTTAATTATTTCCCATTTATTCTGTGTGTCTGCATTTGTGTAGCTGCTTCAGGGCAGGGATTGTCTTTTGCCTCTTTTGTAGCCCCAACCCTTAGTACAAAGCCTGACTTGCTTGTACTTAAACAACAATTTTTATTGCCTGATATATAAAGTGCTTTGCAAACTGTAGTGATGTATTAATGGTAGCTACTATTAAACATTTACCATGTGCAAGGCAGTGGAAAAACAAAGACAAAAAATTAACAGGACCCTACAACCAAGGAAGTTACATTCTAATCAGTTGTGGGGTATAATATATACATGGATAAGCAAATGCAAATTATGGAGAGATTATTGGGTATATATTGGAGCATATTATGGAACTTAATGAAAAGCCTTAATTGAATAGAAAGTGGCACCTGAGACATTTTGAAGAAAGATAGGTGTTCAAAACCATAATTAGCAACTTTGGCATGCCAGGCAATTCATTTTGGGGGTGATGAGAGTCTGTGAGATGTTGCCCCACAAATATCGGTAGACAGAGGCTTCAGAACATTAGCTCCCAGGACAGAGAGCCTGTTGGTTTTGCTTCAACCCCTTGAATATTTTTTTTTTTGTTTTGGTCGTCTTAGCTAGGCTTTCTGTGAAGTTGAACCCCCGAGTAGCTTTAATGTGTATTCCTCTAATTATTAGTAATTTTGAAAATCTTTTCATATGGAAATTGATAGCTTGCATTTCTCCCTTTAAAACTGCCTGCTCGTATCCTGTGGCCATTTATCAATTAAGGAATGGTTCTTGTTCTTGTAAAATTTGAATCAGTTCCTTTATGTATCTCAGAAATGAGACCATTATCAGAGAAATTTGCCAGAAAGATTTTTCCCAGTTAACTCTATTTCCCTCCTAATCTCTAACAGCATTGTTTTTGTTAGTACAAAAAACTTTATCATTTTAAGTAATCACAACTGTCCATTTTATCTTCTGTGACCCTCTCTATCCCTTGTTTGGTCGTGAGTTATTTCTCTATCCATAGATCTGAAAGGCAATTTCTTCCTTCCTTTTCTGAGTGTATCATGTTACCCTTAAGGTCTAAGTGATGTTTCCATGGGAGTTTAGCTTGTCTGTGGTATGAGCTGGTCAGTACACCAAGTCTTTAACAGACTGCTTTCCTGTTTTCTAGTAGTTTTTGTTAAATAGTGAATTCTTATCCCGGTATCCAGGATATTTGGGTTTAGCAAACACTAGGCTACTGTGCTCGTTTGTGTTCCACTAATCAAACTCTTTATTTCTGAATCATTTTCATGATTACTGCTTTGTAATATAGTTTGAGATCTAGTACTGTGAGGCCCCTTTGTTTCCTGCTCCTTTGGATTATTTCCCTGGAGATTCTCAAGTTTTTATTCTTCCAGATGACTTCCATTATTGTTTTTTCTAGCTCTAACAAGTCATTCTTTGGTAGTTTGATAGACAATAATAAGTTAATTTACATAGTATTGTCTCTTTTATTATATTGACGTGGCCTACTTATGACTAATTAGTATTTCTCTAATTTAGATCTGTCTCTATTTGTATAAAGTATGTTTTATAGTTGTATTCATATAGTTCCTGTGTGTGTCTTGATAGGCAAATGTTCAATATTTTATACATTCTATAGTTATTTTAAATGGCATTCTCTTTCTATCTCTGTTGAGTTTTTTTGATACTATAAGAAATTCTGATGATCATTGTGGATTTATTTCATATCTTGTAACTTTGCTGAAGATATTAATTTCAATTGATGTTTTGTTAACTCTCTAGGGTTTTGAAAACAAACACATCATCAGCAAAAAAAGTGATGATATTGTTTTGTTTTTGCCTATAATTATTCCATAAATTTCTTTTTCTTGTCTTACTGTTATGGCTAGGATTTCTTAGCATTATATCCAGTAGTAGTGGAGAAAATGGACATCCTTGATTTACTCCTGATCTTATTGGAAAGGACTGTAGTTTATCCCATTTCATATAATGCTGATTTTTAGATGTTATATTGAAAAAAGATTCTTATGGTCCTATGTTTTCTAGTACATTAAAAAAAAATAGGAATCAGTGCTGTATCTTGTCGAAACTTTTTCTGTATCTGTTGATATTACATGATTTTGATGTTTTTATAATCAGTATGGTCCATTGTGTTTATAGTTCTCTTGCTGAGCCAGCCTTGCATTCCTAGTATACACCCAATCTGGTCATAATGTGTAATCTTTGTGATGTGTTAATATAGTGTTTTTACTGGGATTTCATTTAGGTTTTTTATCAATATTCGTTAGAGATGTTGTTCAATCATTTTCCTTCTCTGTGGTGACTCTTCCCAGTTTAGATGTTGAAGTGGCCGGGAACTAGTTAAGTAGAAACTTCATGGACTTAAGATAGGAGTCAAGGAACTGGCCTAGAGTAATTTGCCTATTTTCCATTTGTTTTTCTTCTCGGTCAGTATGCCCTGTGCCCCTCCCTGCTTACCCTACAAGCCCCTACCTACAGATGTGATCACAACCCCCCCCCCCCCCTTGCCTATTCTTCATTCTTCCTCTTGCTCGGTCATCATGCCCGGTAATCACAAACCCCTTGCCTCAGCAACTTACTTGCACCTATGAAACCATACTGTATACGAGTTTCTAAAATCCTGTTCTCTGGGCTGCTCCCTCTTTGAATTGGCATGGAGTAGCCCCAGCTGGTAAATTAAAG
>CM053582.1:361580788-361611196 GCA_028627135.1 Pseudochirops cupreus
AGAAAGTCAGAGGGGCGATGGGGGAGGACATAGGAGAGAGCAGATTGGGGGAGGGGTTATACAGTGGGATGGCTATTTTGGGGTGGTGGGTAGGGGAAAGGTGGGGAGAAAATATGTAACTCAAAATCTCATGGAAATCAATGATGTAAACAAGAAAATACATAAATGAATAAAAAAATTCCAAAAAAAACCCCACCTGTAAAACTATAGATCTCATAAGTCTATTTTATAGAACCCCAATGCAGATTCAAATGACAATGGTTCACATTTCAAAAATAATGAAATGAAGGGATATTATATATTAAACAATATAGAAAGGATAGATCATGTTCCATATTATCCACAAGCACCTGGCTTAATTGAAAGTATGAATGGATTATTGAACAGTTAAGAAAGTTATTCTAATAAATTCATAACAACATTGGTAAGCTAATTTGTTCACTCCTTGATGTAATTTGAATAATAGGCCATTGAAAGGAAGTACACCCCTACCCTAAATAATGACCCCAAATCTGCAAATTAGAAAGTAACAAACACATAAGATCCCAAATACTGAGTATTGGACTATGAGGCAAGATGTCCCAGCACCATATCCAGGAAAACATAGTTTGGCAGGATATGATTTACATTGTTTAGAGCATTTTTTGTTGGATAGAAAAGAAATAAGAAAAAATCTCCACTGGAATATTGTAGTGCCAATGCAATATTTACAGTTCTAATGATCACAATAAATATACTGATTGTGAATATAAATATTCCCACATGGTGCTAGATTGCAAAATATAACAATCCCTCCATATAGGGGACAGAAGCAAAGCATTTATTTATACATCAGAAAATCAAATCCCAACACCAGGAAACCAAATCCATCAAAGCAACGTAGCAGAGAGCCATGCCATCCTTTAGCCTTCCCACAAACCAATACAAGATCAATATTTTTTACAAATTTATCTAATCTCCTTGCCTGAGCATCATCTTTCTCCCACCATCTCTCTGGCTCTGTCTCCCAGCTTCCTATGGACTCCGATTCCCTTCAGCAAACTCCTCCCACCACAGGTTCCATGTGACCACAGTCAGCCCATTGGGGACAGAGTTTGTTTTCAAATCAGGAAAGGTCTTCAAATTCCTTTAGGCTTATTAAAGGTCAGGGAAGATCTTCAAATTCCCATTACTGGCAATTTCCAGAGAGCCAGCAAACTGTGTGTGCTGCCGGGGAGGACAGGGAGTCGGTGCCCATAACTGACAGACCGAACTCAGCATGTTCCGGATCAAAAACCTGGGGCCAAAGCTAGACCTGGAGGAGCTCAAGTGCAAGATGCTTGAGGACGTGGTCTCCTTGGTCCACAACTTTCTTCTCTATGTGGCCCTGCTCTGCGTCACACCCTATATTTTAAAGAAGTTGAGCAGCATATGAAGATCTCTGGTTGAAGAGAGACATTGCCATGTGGGATCATGAACTTCAGAATATGGTTACAATCTCTCTTCCCATTTGCTAATAAACAGGTACAAAAAGACATCAGAGACTTCTGGTACTGAATAGATATGAAAACTCCACTTACTAAGAATGAGTTTGACCATGATGAAAATGCTAACAACTGAAAGAAAGCATGAAGTTTTTTTCTCTTTGACACTGTTTAAAAAATGTTAAGCAGACTTCTTTGGTCTCATACTGTTTTGTTGGTACCATACAACCTTCACAAATTTTGGTTCAATTGTAAATAGTTTTATAAAACTATGTTTTGTAGTGAGTACACATTGTAAGGGAGCTACCTCTGAAATTATCTCATTATTTCTGTTGAACCTCCTGCCTCTGTGAGGAATATGCATTGTGAAATATTTTCTTGTGGTTATTTTTTTTTGAAATTGATACCATTGTGATAATTAGCACAGTACTGTTAGTCTTTATTTTTAATAAATGTGCCATTTTTTAAAAGCAAAAAAAAAAATTCCCATTACCATTTGTAGCAGTAAGCACTAGGGTTTATGCTAGGGCATACCCAGGATGTGTTACCTAGCACAGGTTATTTGATCTGCTTTTCTAAAGGGAAGCAACTCAAAGAGGGGTTAGCAATCTTACTTTAATCAAATGTGTATCATTTACCTATTTCAGGGGAAAAAGTCAGCACCCTAAACTTCAGAGAATACAAACAGAAGTTACAAGCAGACAAAAAAAATACAGACAGAGAAACAGATCAACAGACAGGGCTTCTAGCTGTCTGACCATTATATTCATACCTAGTTATTTACCAGAGAGAGAAGCACCAACATCTGGTTTTTCAAAGCCAGGGAGCTCAATGGCTGCCCAGAGTCTCATCTGGCCAAATCACACAACTCTTCCTAAAGTGAGCCCCAAAGCAAAACCTCACTCCCTCCTCCAGAGTCATCAAAGTCCAGTGGCAAGACAAAAGTCAAGATGACTAGTGATGGCCCATCATGCTCTGGGTGATGTTGGCCTTAATACAAGTAGAAAATCAAGAAAGTCCTTGTTTTCAAAGAACTCACATACTGATGGTGATAACACATATAGGGCAAAAGTATGGACCTGGTGGTCATGGGAGTCCTGCAGAACACCTAAAGGCAAAGTCTATAGGTCTTTAGTTTGCTGTATTGGGAAGTAGGATCTAGTTTGGCAGGCCTCTTTATAATACCTTTGGAGGAAGGAGTCTCAAGGTAGTTCTGATTCCAGGTCTCCATGGTGGTCTCTGGGTAGGTGGAGATTGGACTGGGGCAGTTGATGTGATATCAGATAATTATGTATTCTGCACTTTGAAAAATGTATTAAAAACTGAGGAGTCAAGACATTTTTTTTCCTCTTGCTTTCTCTTACAATTTGTTTTGGCAAGGACAGTTATATATTGTTGGGTTTTTTTTCCCTTTTTCTTTCTTAACAAGAAACTCAGAGGGTACTTCTCCACCCTCTCAATTTTTCTCAGAAATTTAGCATATTTTTTTTTGATAGCTGAACATCTCATAAATTCTCTTCCTTTCTTTGCCTAACTAAGAGCTTCTATGTACCCTCCAAGGATGGTCCAATGAAAACCTTAGGAATGCCATCTTTATTTCTCTTTCCCAGGGGTGTTTTCTCTGTGGGTTGTGGCCTTCATTTTTGTCCTCAATTGTCCATCCATAGTTGTGGCCTCCATTTTTGTCCTTAATAGTCCATCCACAATTTTTCCCTCTCCTAATTGTTAGCCCTATTAATCTACAAACTGACTTTTCTGCCTGACTGGTGTTTAGGAGTTACTCTTAAAAGTTGTTAATGCTAAGTTAGTCATGCAAAGTAGTTATCTAATTGGGCCAATTCTCATTAGGATGAAGAATTATTTGCATAATGTATGTGAGTCAAAATATAACCAGTATAATCAATGAATATTTTAATTACATCTGGTTAATCAATTTACACTTGTATTCAAAGGGCTTATAAGAGTATGAGTTGTTGATTACAATCTGCCAAAACACACTATTGCCCAAACTATGTCCATTATATTCTTAGACAATGTGTAAAAAAAAATACACCTCTTGTGCATAGGAATATTTCTTCTAAAAACAGATATTTAAATTGATATCTTTTGTTTTTATATTACCTACATTTCTTTCTATATCTTTCCTGACCCCCTCCAAGAGAGCCGTCCTCTCCATAAGAAATAATTTTCTAAAAAATGAGGAAAAGAAACCAACAAAAAGGAACTGAATGTAAAAAGAAATCTGACATTATATGCAATGTTCCACACCTGTGGACCCCCACCTCTGCAAAGGAGGTGTCTTCTCATGTACACCTCTTCTTTATGGCCAATCTTGGTCCATAAGATTTTGCAACATTCAGTTTTGATTAATTTGCTGTTGCCCTGACCATTTCAATCACTGTAGTTGTTGTTTCCCTGGTTCTGCTTATTTCACTCTGCATGAGCTCCTATAAGTCTTTCCAGGCTTCCTTCTATTCATCTTGTTTGTGCTTCTTTACACCACAGTCATAGTCCATTACATCTATGTCTTACAATTTGCTTAGCAATTTCCCAGTTGATGGGTCACAAAGGGCTGCTATGAATATTTGGGCATATGGAGTCTTTCAATTTGTCATTTGACCTTGGGATATGTGCCAACAGTGGAATCTTTGGGTCAAAGGATACAGACATTTTAGTCATTTTCTTCCCATAATTTCAAATTGTTTTCCAGGATTGTTGGATTTATTTGTAGCTCCATCAACCATGCATGTGTGCCCATCTTTCCATAGCCCTTCCAACATTGACTATTCCCATTTTTTTTGTCATTTTTTTGGGCCAATTTTCTAGATTTGAGGTAAAATCTCAGGGTTATTTTGGTTTGCATTTCTTTTATCATTTAGTGACTTGGAGCATTCTATATTTATGGCTGTTGGTAGTTTGCAATTCTTCTAAGAACTCTGTTCATATCCTTTGACCATTTATCTATTGGGAAATTGCTTTTGGTCTTCTATATTTCTCTCAATTGTCTACATATCTTAGATACTGGAGTCTTATCATAAATATTTGATCCAAAGACTTTTTCCCCAGTTGGTTGCTTCCATTTTTCTTCCAGATATATTAACTTAGTTTGTACAAAAGCCTTTTGATTTCATGTAATCAAATTGTCTATTTTATATTTTGCAAGTGCCTCTATCCTTTGTTTGGCCAAGAATTTACTCTTACTCCTTTCTGTGAAAAAGCACATGGTCCACTCCATTCTATTTTTTTAAAGACAGAGGTAAATTATTTAATATTCAGTTCATGTATCCATTTTGAATTTACTTTCAAATATTCTGTTGTTTAGTCATTTTTGACTCTTCATGACTTTATTTGGGACTTTTTTGAGAAAGACATTGGAATGATTTTCTGATTTTTTTTCCAACTCATTTTACAGATGAGGAAACTGAGGTAAACAGGATTAAGTGATTTGCCTAGGATCACACAGCAAGTAAGTGTCTGAGGTGGGATTTGAACTCAAGAAGATGACTCTCCTGACTCTCTTCTATACTGTGCCACATAGTTGCCCAATATTCTGTTAGATGTTAATATAAACCTAATTTCTGTCAGACTACTTTCTAGTTTTCTCAGAAATTCTTATAGAAAAAGGAATTCTTTCATAGGTACTTTATGTTTTCTGGGTTTTCTGAATACTGGCTGATTGTGTTTCATGAGGGAGAGAATGGGAAATAATCATTTATTAAGTACCTATGATGTGCTTAATACAAACTAAGTGCTATTATTATACTCATTTTATAAGAGTTTTAGAAAACTGAGGTGTTAACAGAGGTTTGCCAAAGATCACACAGCTAGTAAATATCTGAGACTGGATTTGAACTCAGGTCTTCCTCAGTCCAGACCCAACACTTTATCTGCTGTGTTACCTGGCTAACTGAGGTATATTCAAGATGACAGGTGGTGAACAAAGTCTCAAAGATTATGGTGGATAGTAACACAAAGGGGACAAATATTTTAAACCCTGCACTAGGACATGCAGATGCACTCTCTAGAATACCAGCTTCAATTTAGTGTCACCACTATTCCCCCTGCTTAGCTGACCTACCTTGTACTTACTTTTTTTATTCTGTAGTTTTCCAGAATTAAAAGTCTCAGTTTTTGTTCTATTTCATAGATATTTTTTTCTGAAATATATACACGGCCCAGACTTTCTTTCATTCTTAAAAGTTCCTCATTTCGGCCTTTCTTCAATAAATTCTTCAGATGATCCTGTTTGCATGTAGATCCATAATTACTTTTTCTTATAGTTTGAAAAGAGGTACAAGTATATGTAAGATTCACTTAAGAGTATACAGAAGTGAAGAAAATTTGATTCACCAAATGAAATTTAATTTATAAGGACAAAGGAAAAAAGGGGAATCTATAAAAAATTACTCAGGGAGATTCTCTTAGAGTAAATCTACAAATTGGTATTTTGGGGAGAGAAGGAAATAGGTAGCAAAGTTTGATAGATAGAGAGCTGTCCTAGGAGTCAGGTAGATCCATGTTTGAGTCCTTCCTCTGACACGTACTAATCCTTGGCAAGTCATTCAATCTCACAATGCAAAAGGGAACTCTTTGAAACATTCAACTACAAAGGAAGTGCTCATTTGAATTGGTAGAGGGAGTTTCTTCATTGCTAGGGCCCCATGTCAATGAGATAATAGGTGTGGTCCAAAAATATTTTTAAAAGTCATAAATAATATTCTAATGACCATTTTGGACATGCTGTCCAAATATCCTGATTTTATATTAATAGCTTTTTATAGTCTTCTTTTGAAGTCAGTCCCATCATTCTGTCTCTTGGTAACTTGAGAGAAAAGGAAACCACTTCTCTCTCCATACTATATCTTAATTTTTTCTGGCTGTGACTTTTTCTAATGGAAAGAGAGAAAATTCAGAATTTTTGAGACCAAGAGAGCATAAGTAATCTGCCTGAAGTTGTATCACAAATTTAGAGGCCTTTCAGTCCAGCCCTCTCGTTTTCCTGGTGCTGAAACTAAAAAAGATTAAATGACTTGCCCAGCGTCACACAGCTAAGTGATGTCTGAGGCAGGATTTGAACTCATGTCTACTCCTACTCAAAGCCCAGTGCTTAGTCCACTGTGACATTAAGCTGTCTAAGTCCATAGCTAGGGAAAAGAAATCTCATGATTCCTAATTCAGTCCTATTGCCTCAACACCAAGCCATCAACAGGTGACATGCCGCTGTGTGGGTTCTTAGTCAACTGGTAAGCAACATGCAATTGTTACAGTGTATTCAGTCTCAAAATGGTGGAGTTAAGTGGGATGTGGAGAAGTTGTATGGGATGACACCTGTCCCTTTCAATCTACTCTTTTGTTGTTGAGTCGTTTCCGTCATGTCTGATTCCTTGTGACCCCATTTGGGGTTTTCTTGGCAAAGATACTAGAGTGGTTTAACATTTCCTTCTCCAACTCATTTTATAGATGAGAAAACTGAGACAAATGGGATTAAGTGACTTGCCCAGGGTCACACAGTTAATAAGTGTCTGAGGCCACATTTGAATTCAGGTCTTTTTAACTCTAGGTCTGGTATTCTATCCCCTGAGCCACCTAGCTTCAGCCTACTCCCATTCCCCTGAAAATCACACACACATGTATATGTATATATGTCTACATGTATGTATGTGTACAAATACGTACATATTAATGTCATACCGTCATTGTATAAAAACAGTACAGTAATATCCTACTTATTTGGAGGTCAGTCTTTTGATAGTACCAACACAGAGACATGAATAGGAAGTGGAAAAAGACCTTTCTGTTCCCAAAATGATTCTCACAAAAGTCTCAACAAAGTAAAATTAATCATTAACTCCTTATTATTAATTAGTAATTAATTCCTTATTATTAATTAATTCCTTATCACTTACCCAAAGCTTTACTGATTCCTATATAACAAACATTTTTAATAAGTGTAAACAGTAATGTCCCTTGAGGAGGGGTTACACAAACTTAGATAAAAGCATTTGAATTCAGGGCATCAAAAACTGGCCTCAGAATCAGAAAGATTCCACCACTTATTGACTATGCAACCAAAGCTAGGCAAGTCGCTTAATGGCTTCATTCCCACAGGCAGATCTTTAAGACCATATGTTAAACCACAGGTGACAATTTCCTTTGTAAAGAAAGTTTTCTCAACTACAGTTCCTCATCTGCATGAAATTATAGATTCAGAATAAAAATGAGAGCAGAAAACGAACAATGACAACCCAAACCAATCGAAAACTCGCTCATATGGTTTCCAGGCTTGTTAAAGATCCGAAGGGGGTAGATTCATGGTGTAGTGGATAGAATGCCTGATTTAGAATGAAGACTTATCTCCACGAGTTCAGATTCAGTGTGAGACACTCACTAGCTGTGAGACAAGAGCAAATCACTTAATCCTGTTTGCCCCAATTTTGTCATCTGTAAAATGAGCCAGAGAAGGAAATGGCAACTCAGTCCAAACGACACGCCCAAATGAAGTTTGACCAAACGGGGTCATGAAGAGTCAGAGACACTGAAACAAGTCATTTGATCTTAACAATTGTTTTGTTTTGTTGCCAAGAAAACCCTAAACGGGGTTTGACCAAATGGGGTCATGAAGAGTCAGACGCACTGACACAATTGTAAAAAAGGTCCTGAGAGATGTGCTTTCAGAGACAGAAATGATGACTTCAGGAGAAGTGACAAAAAGGTCCTGAGAGATGTGCTTTCAGAGACAGAAATGATGACTTCAGGAGAAGTGACATCTGACATCTGACAACGTGACCATAAGTGAGGAGAATGGGAAGGCTAAAAAGTCATTATAGACCTATATTGCTATTCAGAACAATAACGAGTTTTCAGAATAAAATCCTTGATTTGTCAAGAAATCGTTAGCTCACGTTCTCTGTTCTGAAGGATTCATAAAGTGCACAATCAATACAGAAAGATTTCCTATTTTAAAAAAAAGCTTCACTACTTAAAGTGGCAAAACAGTTACTTGGAAAATTCACTTTTGTGGAGTATTTACTTCCTTGATGATGTTGGGGAAAAAATAAGATGCTCCAGTGCTACATTTTACCAGTATCTCTACAGAAAGAGAAAAGAAGCCAATTTAAAAAGAAATTACTGTTTCTCTGTTGTATCTGGACGTTTCCTTTCTCATCAAACGAATGCCATATTTCAGTGACTCATGTTCACGATTCTGTGCTGTTAAAAACAAACCACAAACAGAAATCTATTTGTACAATTACTTATGTGTGTCTCGCACGTAAATATGCCAATTTCATTACTGTATGACCAGGGAACCCTGGGTACTGAGGCAGCTATCATTTGTCCTATTTTCATATCCCTTTCTCTTCTTTCTACTGCCTTGTTTACTCTGTTTACATGAACATTTGTCACTTTCTTCCTCCTTTAATGATAATCAACACTGACCTTATTATCGCCTAACATGGAAGTATCACAACACTACCGACTCCTTGTGACCTCTGACCAATCATTTTCTGTAACATAAGCCTAGAATAAGGAGGGTATAAAGGAATGTCTTTCATTTCCTTTGTGTAAGTTCAGGGAAGTAGGAGGCCTTTTAGTGGGATGGAGATAAAAAGTACTCATGGAGTCTCTGAAATTGGGCAGGATATGCTTTATTAAGCTGCAAGGTGGTACTGTGGGTAAGAGTGATGGATCTGAAGTTTCAGACTGTAATTCAAATCCTGTCTCAGACACTTCATCACACAAATCACTTAACCTCCCAGTCTTCTCATCTATAAAATGGGGACAATGATAGCACCTACCTTTCAGAGTTGTTGAGATGATCAAATGAGACAATACATATACAACTGGGCTTTGCAAACCTTAAAGTGCCAAGTAAATGCTAAGTGGCATCTAAGGCAGGATCTACTTGCAGCTGATTAATTTTTGTTGTTGTTGCTTTTTTTTGGAGGGGAGAAGGCTGGGTAATTGGGGTTAAGTGACTTGCCCAAGGTTACATGGCTAGTAAGTGTTAAGTGTCTGAAGCTGGATTTGAACTCAGGTCCTCCTGATGCTAAAACCATTGCTCTATTCACTGTGCCACCTAGCTGCCCCTAAATAAAGATTTATATGAGTAGCTGAAACTCAAATGAGAAGGAGAAACTCGATAGAATCTCAATTAGAAACTCTTCTGTAGAATGCTAAAAAGTCATAATTCTTGGCATCCATCACTGAACCCAGTTTGGATTTTTGCAGATTTAAACCTGAACATATTGGATTAATTTCACATGCTGGATTATCTTTTTTCTTTTTGCTTCCTTTTTTTGTTCATTCCTGTTTCCACATGCGCCCTTTCACCATTAGTTGGTTCCACTCTTGCCCCAGATGAAAACTCTGCTCTAATCCTAGCCATTTCTCTGACACCCACACTTGGTTTTAAGGCCTAGTATGCCTTCAGTGGAGTCCTCAGGAAAGGATCTGTCCTTCTCCCCATTAAAATAACCCAAGACTTAAGGTAAGGGAACAAGCATTTATTAAATATGTACTATGTGCCAAACTAGAGTACACAGTGGATAAACTGCTGGGCCTAGAATCAGGAAAACCTGAATTTAAATCTGGCCTCAAACACTTAATAATTACGTGACCCTCGGCAAGTCACTTAACCCTATTTGCCTCAGTTTCCTCATCTGCAAAATGAGCTGAAGAAGGAAATGGAAAACCACTCCAGTATCTTTGCCAAGAACACCCCAAAATGGTGTCATGAAGACACAGGCAAGTGTTAGACATGACTGAAAACAACAACATGTGCCAGGGATTGCGCTAAGAACTGTACAACTTTTATATCATTTTATCCTCACAGTAACCCTGTGAAGGAGGTGCGATTTTCCCCATTTTACAGTTGAAGAAACTGAGGCAGACAGAGAAGTGACTTGCCTGAGGTCACATGTTCTTTGAATGAAATAAATAAATTTTAAATAAAGAAACATATTGTGCCTTTAGGAGATGGGGGAGAGGGAGCTGAAAAAAGATAGCTTTAAAGGATTTATTTTAAACTTTTTTTTTAAAAAGTAAAAACAAACACTGGAATCCACAATATTAAGAAGGAGGATTAGAAGAGATTAACAAGAAATAAAGTTACAGTCAGTCTTTTTGTGGTGGCTGAGAATTGGAAATTGGGGGATGCCCATTAATTGTAGAACGACTGAACAAGTTGTGGCATATGATTGTGATGGAATTCTACTATGATTTAAGAAAAATCTGGAAAGACTTACGTGAACTGATGCAGACTGAAGTGAGCAGAACCAGGAGAACATTGTATACAATAACAGCAGTACTGTATGATGAATAACTATGAATAACTTAGCTATCTATTCTCAGCAATAAACAAACAAAGACTATCCCAATGGACTCATAATGAAAAATGCTAATGTTGTACCTAACCCCGAGTCACTCTCCATCTTGTCCCAGTCCCCACCATTTTGTGCTCCCTTCTTCACGGATGTAAAATCCCCACCCAAGGCATATTCCTGGGAAAATTGCCAAAGACGTGGTCACCCACCCTGTTCTGGGAGATCGAAACTTAACTATATTCCATATTCCATAAAGTTCCTAAGCTGAGTATTAACCAACTGCTTTTCTCTGCTTCTGTAAGTTCCTGCTTACGCATAGATCAGACCATTACTTTGTGGTTTTTGTCTTTAAATACTCTGGTTCTGCCCCTGCTGTGGGCTGTTTGATTTGAGTCTATACTCTGAGCAGTCACGCACTTGAATAAATCCACTTTTAAATTTAGACCTGGGTCTGGCTCTTTCTTTTCTGCACAACACTATTTGCTTCCAGAGAAAGAATTGATGGAGTTTGAATGCAGATTGAAAAATACTGTTTCTCTCTCTCTCTTTCTCTTTCATCCTTTCTGGTTGTCTTTCTTTCTTTCTTTCTTTCTTTCTTTCTTTCCTTTTTGTGTGTGGGTGTTTTCTTGCACAAAATGACCATTATCGAAATATTTTACATAATTTCACATGTATAACCTTAGATTGCTTACTTTCTCAGGAAGGGAGAAGGGAAAGGAGGGAGGGAAGGAGGGATAGAAATTGGAATTCAAAACTTTTTTTAAAAAACATGTTAAAATGGTTTTAAAGATAATTGGGAAAAATAAAATATTATTAAAAAAGAAATAAAGGGGCAGGGAGGTGGCTCAGTGAATACAGCACTGGCCTTGAAGTCAGGAAGACTTGGGTTCAAATCCAGCCTCAGACAAACACTTACTAGCCATGTGACCTTAGGCAAGTCACTTAACCCCAATTGTCTTGCTTTTCCCCCTCAAAAAGAAAGAAAGAAAGCTATAGCTGTATATATGGATAAATACTTTTATAGTTACTGGAAGAACTTTATTGTATGCCTTGATGAGTTGCATCCTGAATACTTAAAGAAATTCAGTCATGGTATGATCACTACCTACAGTTTTAGAAAATTTCAAAAGATTCACATACTTGATTATGAACCACTTGCCCCTTAGACATCACTGTTGATTATTACCATAATTCTAACCTAATTCTTGTGCTAATTTGCTTCATTTCTGATTTATAACCAATTAAATCTGCGTTCTACCCTTGTCTACAAGAGAAGCAGCAAGGAACTTGATTATTGAAATAGTAAACACTTAATACATACCTAAAACATGACATTTGAGGATTTCATACCCTTTGGCATTTTCTTCATACTCATCCTTGATCACTTTCATTTTGGGAATACATATTTCCAATTCATCTTCCTTTTCTTTGGCCTTTTCAGCATGTACAATATATTCTTCCTTTTTAAAAAATGATTGTGAGATAAGACTTTGGTTAAGTTACTTACCTCCCTGGTTACACATTTCCTTAACTATAAAATGAAGAGGTTAGTCTAGGTGGTATTCAATAAAGTTGGGTCATAGGGCATTGAACTTTAGAAAGACAAAAAAAATCAATCATACTTGCTTTAAAATTTGTTATTTAAAATATGCTTTAAATATTCAGTTCATGTGACATATTTAAATGATTAATCTGAAAATTAATGGCTTTTCATCTTTTAAAATGACCACCTTGTAAACAAACTGTGATCAATAATTGTGATGAAATACCTCTGTGCCATGAGAAATGATAAGCTGGTTTATTTTTTTAAAACCATGGAAATACTTGCATGAAATAATGAAAAGTGAATTAGCAGAACCAAGAGAACATTCTATACAGTAGCAGCAATATTGTTCAAAGAATAATCATGAATAACAAAATTATTCTGAGTATATATAAATACTCAAATCAATTACAAAGGACCAATGAAGGAAGACACTATTCATTCTAGGAAAAGAATTGATAAATGTATGTATAATATGGTTTTATATATATTGATAAATGTGTCAAATAGTAACCATTCCAGGGGAAGGAGGGAGAGAGGGAGACAGGAACTTAAAATGTAACAAAAGATATATTTTTAATAAACACCTAAAACAAGTAGTAAAATAGGATAGACATTCTGATGATGTGAACTCAAATGAAAAAAAAGGAATGTGAAAAATTAGGTAGAACTAGGGGTATGCTGGTTAATGTTTAACAACTGGCTCTCCAAAAAAAAATATACATGACACTTTAAAAAAAGTCTTATTGATATCTTCTATTTTTACATCATCATTGTTTTCCCCAGCATGCTTTACAACTGGCTCTCTGAGAGTCGCTTTATCCATGTAACAAATACTATTTTTAAAGACAAAAAGGGAATAAAAAGGAAAGAAAAAAGAAGAGGAAAAAAATCAGCACGAGTGGTTAATACATTGAAAACATGTACAATGTACAATAACTGTGGACCTCCCACCTCCAGGAAGGGATGGGTTGGAATGGTTTTCTCATATTTCTTCAAGTCCTGCTTTTGTTGACTTTTTTGGGGGGGTATCTTTCTTTCCATTTACATCGTTGCAGTTACTACGTATATCATTTTCTTGGCTCTGCTTACTTAACTTTCCATCAGTTCTTGTAGATCTTTTCATACTTCTTTGTATCCATTGTATCACATCTTATAATACAGCAATATTTCATTATATTCATGTACCACAATTTATTTAGTAATTCCTCAATCAATAGGCATCTATTTTGTTTCCAGCTCTTTGCTATCACAAAAAAAAATGCTGCTATAAATATTTTGGTGTGTATGGAGACTTGCTTCTCATTGATGGCTTCCTTGGCATATAAGCCCAGCAATGGAATCTCTGGTTCAAAGGGTATGGGCTTTTAGTCACCTTGTTTGCACAATTCCAAAGTGCTTTCTAAAAGTTCACAGCTACCATTTCAGAGCTCCATACAGTGTGTCAGTGTGCTTGTTATTCCATGACCCTCTAACGTCAAAGGCAAACTGTGATTGTTCTGTCATGCCTCTCAATGCAGAGGGTGAGGCGGAGTCTCAGAGCTGTTCTGATTTCTATTTCTCTTATTGTTTAGTAGTTATTTGGAGCATTTTTTCCACATGGTTGTGAATATTTTGCAATTCTTTTGACCACTTATTTAAAGGGGAATGGTTATTGGAGATTCCTCTTTTCCATTATGCC
This sequence comes from Pseudochirops cupreus, assembly GCA_028627135.1. Lineage (NCBI taxonomy): Eukaryota > Metazoa > Chordata > Mammalia > Diprotodontia > Pseudocheiridae > Pseudochirops > Pseudochirops cupreus. The sequence continues at coordinate 361,594,799 of CM053582.1, forward strand.
TCAGTCCCAGAACAATGCCAATTCCTGCTGATGACAGGGGGCCACTGTCCCATGGCAGGACCCCACCCCCTTCCTACTTCCCTGATTATGTAGCCCACTTCTGACCAATACCCCTCCTCATGGTGAGCCTCCTTTTTTATTTGCCTCAAAATCTCCCTTGGCCCAGGTCCTCCCACTCCCCCACATGCCAGTTGCCCACAAAAGTTCTAATTCCCTGCCCCTGAGGTAGGACTTCAAGTAGTCTTTGCAAATATCAAATTTCTACAGACAACACCCACCATATGTTTCCCATTTCCCACCACAGAAGATCTCCTTCCACCTATCTGCACATTCTCCAGTAGAATCTCCTTCCCACCACCAAAACAAAGCCTCTTTTTTCCCCTCCCCTTTCTAATTCTTATCTCCCTGTTCCTCATTCACTTCCCTGTAGGATTTTCTCTTCTTGGGAGACCACAGAGATCATCTTCCTCTCAAATCCCCTTGATCTGACCTGGGTACAGCATACATTCCTCCCCTCTCTTGTTCCCTGCACTTTTCCATTTTGTAATGTAGTTCTACAAAAGACATCTATGGGCAGGGTTTAACAGGGTTCTATCCATAACACCCCAGGCAGCTCTACCTTTCCACTTGAAATTCCTCCACCTGACTTCTGCCTTCACTCTTATCTCCTTGTGTATACTTGGAAAGAATCTTACTCATCTCTCTGATGTCACTGTTGCTGTCCTCAGCTGCTACATTCATTCATCCCTCCATTTCTGATGTCTGGGGTTCTAGAGAAGCAAATAATCTCTTCAGGTCTTGTTTTCTTTCTAAGGATATTTAGAATGCCTCTTCGTTATCAAACACCAATCTTTTTTCATTTATGGTTATGCTCACATTTGTAGAGTAGGTCATCCTGGGCTGCTTTCTGTACTCCATTGCTCATTGGAATACATTATTCCATTTTCTTTTGCATTTTCTGGTGGGTGAAGTCCGATGTTATTAGAATTTCCTTTCCTTTGTATTTGAAAGTCTTACTCCTAGTCACTTGTAAAATGTGTTACATTTATAGAATTGTTCAATTTAACCAGTATGATGCTTGGAGTTTGGAGTTTGCATCCTTGGGAGCTTTTCTAGAGGCAACCTTTGCATTATTTCCACAGGTGTTTCCTTTTCTGTGTTCAGAAGTTCTGGACAATCTTCTTGTATTATTTCTTGCGTTATAGTGTAAGAATGGAGATCTTTGTATCTCATTTTGCTCCCACAGATGTCCTAGAGAAATAGTCCCAGGCTTTTGGAAGCTTGGGATAAACTTGCATATCCTGTTTTGCAAGGATGGTGATCAAGCACATCATGGCCTAAAGACAGCTAGAAAGGTTGGAACCTTGACAAATGGCTCAAACCCAAGGGGTCATTCCCTGGTCACCAGTGCCTCACTACTGTTCATACTTAATTAACCTTAGGCAGATTAACTGACCCACCTTAAGGTGGAGCTTTCTGACATGTTCTGATCATGGGACATTTGACCAGGGAAGAGAGAACACACTAAGGAGGGAATGTAGTGGGAGTAAAGAGTGTAACCTTGAGGAATCTGAACCAGTCCTGACTCTGATGGGAAGAATGTGACTACACTAACAGTATTTAAGCTTGCTCTTGCTTCTGTACTGGTGTGTGCTCTTTGGGAGCAGCACACCCACTTTCTTAGGAGAAGTGAAATAAATGCGCTCCTCTGCCCACTCTGTTTCATTCTCATGGAGTTCTTTCCATGAGAATGTATCTATCATGTGGATCAGGTTGTCCCAAGGGTTCACAGCCAGGGAAGTAGTGGGCTGCAGCAGCATGCCCAGGCTCACTCCCTGACCTTGCCTGAGAAGTCCTGTGATCCCCACAGGTGTGTTTCTCCCAGTAGTATCTAGGTTTTTTGACTTGTCATGTTCTGGGTGACTTATGATCCTTAGGTTGTTTCTACGTATCTTACCTTCAAGGTCAGTAGATTTTGCTTGAACTGAGAACATGTTTTCTTCTAATGTCTCTGCTTCTTGTTTTTCTTATCCTAGATTGTCCTTCATGTCTTTGTATTTGTATTATCTCTCCATTGTCCTTTTTTTAAAATTTCTTTGATGAGATTTGCCATAACAGATTTCAGTTTTTCTATACCACCGATTATTTCTGCTGTACAGATCATAAATTCTGCACTTGTAATTTCCATTTTTCTTTTAATCTGCTCAAGAGCAGCATCTTGTGGTGTCGTGTTCACTTCACATTCCACAGATTCCTCAGATTCTCTTCAAATTCAAAACCCTCTGTTTCATTGAATGTTGTCATTTTCTTTTGTAGTATTTGTTCATAGAGACCTGAACTTATTTACTAAACCTGGAAGCCCTATTTCCTTCTGCTATTAATGTTTTCCCTGTTGATTTATCTGTTCATGATCAAAGTCTTCAAGCTTTCTTCCTCCTGAGATCTTTAGTAATTTCAATCTTTCCCCCCTATTGTTCATTTTTTGACTCACTCTCTCTTTTGATGGTGGTTTCCCTAGGGACTGGATCTCAGAGCATCTCAGCCTTCTCCCACATTAAGCAATTCACTGTTCACCAGCCCAGATCTCTGCTCCCAATGGCTCTTTGTGAGACAGAACTGGACACAGCTGGATTCCAGACTCTTTCCCTCAGGCTTATTGGAATGTTAGAGTGTCCTGTGCCTTTTCCTCTCTTTTTCAATTCCCTGGTCTAGCACATTAGAATGCTACAATGCTGGTGCTCTTGCAGAGAAGGGTTGATTGCTCTTATTTGGATCTCTGAGGCTCTTGGACAAGGTGGGGGAGTGGAGGAGAATGTCAGAGTGTAGAGCAGCCTACATATCCTACAGGCCACCCCGGCTCACCAAAGGATTTCAGGATCATCTGCAAAAGATGTAGGCTTGTCATTGCACACTCTCTGATTTGTCACATGATCAGTGGCAACCAACCATCACCAGTCTTTCTCTAGTCTAGCCTATCTGCTGCCTGAAGAAGTTTACAAGTTGTGTAGATCTGGTCTAAAGTCAAGCTCCATTTGAAGCCCAGATACATATCCTGCTTCTTTGCTTCTGTTCCTCCACTCTCCTGCAGATATATTTTGTTGCTCAGAATGCTGGCCATTGAGGCACCAGTAAATTTCTGCCCCCTGAATCTCCGCAACACTGGAAAGAAGCAGGGGGAGTAGGTGTAGGATTGGGTTTTGTGGCAAGTCCAGGGTTCAGGGGGCTAGTGCCACTTTACTAGCAGTAATGTGGTAGGCATGTGAGAAGGGTGTTGATTTAGCTCAACTACCAGTTCATGTTATTTTTCTTTTCTTCTTCCCCCCCTTCCATGCCCTCCCTTCCCTTCTCTCCTTTCCTCTCTTCTCTCCCACCCCTCTCTAATTCCTGGTATTTTAGATCAGAGGCGTCAAACTCAAATAGAAATGAGGGTCACCAAAACTGTATATTAAGCATCCTTATGGGTCATATGTTGACATAGAAAACACATATTAACATCGTCTATATTCTATTGCATTTTTTGATTATTTTGTTAAATATTTCTTCATTATATTTCTGCTCAGTTACACTCAGGAATGGGCTTTGAGTTTTACACCTGTGATCTAGAGAATCAATAAAACAATAAATTGAGCTCTGATTTATAGCTTTTGGCAATTTCCAATTCTTTTTAGAACATAAAATTTTCCCATGCAAAGAGTGGGAGACTGACAAAATGTAAAATCATGTTTAAAATTAGAAAAAAAATCAATAAAGTTCATCTATTGTTATGGGCATGATAGAAAACAACTGTCTGATGAATCTAAAAGATCATCAAGGATAGTTGTTGAATTGAGGAATGTTTTATTTTTTTAATAATCATTCACAAGTTAATCCAGTGAAATCTTACATGCACTGTACCATCAGTTACATGAGTGTGAAAACTTGGACCACTGCAGAATGCTATTTGAGAAACCATGGCTGATCTCTTCTCATATTTTCATCAAGAATATTCTTGACAGAGATTTTGTATGGAGGAGAAAGTAGGTGTGAGAGCTAGTAGTTTTTGACATCTTTTTGATATCCAATAAAGATAACATTAGGGGAACATATTTCAAATTTTTTTTCATTTAAAATGACATTTACCTCCATTACTTTTAATTCGTCAGTTACTTCCTGATCAACTTGTAAAAATGTTTCCTCTTCTTCCTTTAATTGTTCAGAAAGTTCTTCTATCTTTTCTTCATGTTCAACAATCTTTTCATCACAAGTAATACTCTAATTATTAAAGTAAAAAAAAAATCTATAATTCTTTCCTAGTAGCCAGGTTCCACTTTCCAACAGACACACAAATTTGTTTCTTCAAATGAACTTCTCATTTCTATCATCATCAATAAATCAATCAAGCATTTATTAAGCACATACTACATGTTAGGTACTTTGTTAGGGACTAAGGATACAAAGACAAATATGAGATATTCCTTGCACTTAAGCAACTTACACACATATATAAATACATAAAATAAATACAGAAAATATGCATAAAATTTGTGCAAGGCAGTTTTTTTTGGTGGGTACCAAAGGGAGGAGGCACTAAAAGCTGGACAATTAGGAAAGATCATCTCATGAAGGAGATGATATTTTAGATAAACTTTTAGAGGGACTAGGAATTCTAAGAAATGGAGGTGAGAAGGGGGCCCTTTCTAGATTTGGGGAAGGACAATTTTTGCAATGTCACAGAGATGGGAAATATAATATCCTGTTTGTCTACCACAGGTTCCCAAAGTGGGTGATACTGCCTCCTGGGGGGACCAGAATGATGAGGGGTGGGTGGGGGTGGTAGCAGCCTCAGGTGCAATTGGGGGGGCATTGAATAAAAATAAGGAAGCTGTGGAAGCATAAGGAAAGAAGAGAAGAAAATTTTGAAAAACCATTCATACGTGTTTCATCTGTTGTGTAGCAGAGTTTAAATTGTAGCGATTTCATTATTTTCCAAATAAACACACAAAATACAAGTTATAACCAATGAGTGGTCTAGTCTGTCAACAGATCTTAACAAGCAAGTATTGGCAGGTGAGTGCACAATGGCACAGGCAGGAATATGTGCATGTAATGACTTTTTTACAATATGATACTCTATGGTTACATGATGTAATGTTGTGTCATCAAAATTTCAATGCAGGAAAAACTGCACAAATTTACAATAAATTATTAAATTTAAGATGCATCATTTAGAAAACATGTTTTACATTCTTTTGAAATGATGCAAATTGCAAAAAACTTTTAAAGAAAGGAGATTTCTGGGGGAGGGTACTTCTAAGTAAATTTTTTTTTTAAAAAAGTGTGGTGAGCCAAGATGGCAGAGTAAAAGCAGGAACTTGCTTAAGCTACTGCACCAACCACCTTCAATACCTGTAAAATATGACTCTAAACAAATTTTAGAGCTACAGAACTCACAAGGTGACAGAGAGAAACAAATCTCCCACTGAAGGCATCCTGGCAGGCCTATAGCAAGGGTCTGTCATACCAGGCTGGGAGCCAAGTGAAGTCCCACATGAGCCGCATGGGCCCAGACCCAGGGCAGCCCCAACCAGCAGCACAGACTGGCCAAAGCAGACTTCAGGAGAGTGAATCACCAGCAGCTGTAATGGTTTCCAGACTTCTCAACTCATAAACACCAAAGAGAAGGTAAAAGGTCAGTGAGGAACCCTGTTGATCCAGGGTGAGTGAAGAGTGTGGTCAGCCCCTACCCCCAGGGCAAGAGGTGTGCGATAGCATGGCAGCTGCAGCTGCTGCCAAGTGGATGCCTCTGGAGCTCCTGGACTGCAGATTGTAGGGAGAGCAAGTGACCATTCAGAGGGTAATCGTTCTTGCTTTGACCTGCTTGGATCTGGTTCACAGGCTTGGATGGTGGTCCTAGGGTGAGGAAGGTCAGTGTGCCAGAGCTTGTGGTGGCTGTAGAGAGGGCATCCTCACAGCTCTGACAACTGCAAAAACCCCAGCAATTTGGGACACAGCTTCCTTCACTCTGGAAGCAGAGTTCTACCATGACAAAGAGCTCAAAAGTCAAGTAATTGGCTGGCAAGATAAGCAAACAGAAGAAGCACAATCAGACCATAGAATGTGGTCTGACAAAAAGGATCAAAACATGGAACCAGAAGAAGACAACGAAGTCAAAACTCTTGCATCAAAAGCTTCCAAGAAAAATATGAGCTGGTTACAGGCCAGGGAGGAACTTAAGAAGGATTTTGAAAATCACATAAGAGAAGTGGAGGAAAAATTGGGAAGAGAAAGGAGAATGATGCAAGAAAATCATGAAAAGCCAGTCAACAGGCTGACTGAAGAAACACCTTAAAAAATAGACTAACTCAAATGGCAAAAGAGGCCCAAAAAACCAATGAGGAGAAGAATGCCTTAAAAACCTGAATTGGCTTGATGCAAAAGGGATTTAAAAAAACTCACTGAAGAGAACAATTCCTTCAAAATTAGATTGGAGCAAATGGAAGATAATGACTTTATGAGAAATCAGGATATTATAAAACAGATCCAAACAAATAAAAAAATAGAAGGCAATGTGGAATATCTCATTGGAAAAGCCACTGACCTGGAAAATAGATCCTGGAGATATAATTTAAAAATTATTGGACTACCTGAAAGCCATGATCATAAAGAGAGCCTAGAAATCATTCTTCAAGAAATTCTCAAGGAAAATTGCCCTGATATTCTAGAGCCAGAGGGCAAAATAGAAATTGAAAGGATTCACTGATCACCTCTTGAGAAAGATCCCAATAGGAAAACTCTCAGGAACATTATAGCTAAATTCCAGAGTTCCCAGGTCAAGGAGAAAATATTACAAGCAGTCAGGAAGAAACAATTTGAGTACTGTGAAAACACAATTAGGATGACACAAGATCTGGCAGCTTTTACATTAAGGGATCAAAGTACTTGGAATATGACATTCCAGAGGTCAAAGGAGCTAGGATTAAAACCAAGAATCACCTACCCAGCAAAACTGAGTATAATGCTTCAGGGTAAAATATGATCATTTAATGAAATAGAGGACTTTCAAGTATTCTTGATGAAAAAAACCAGAGTTGAACAGAACATTTGGCTTTCTAATACAAGAAGCAAGAGAAGCAAAAGAAAGTAAGCAGGAAAAAGAAATTATAAGGAACTTATTAAAGTTGAACTATTTACATTCTTACGTGGAAAAATGATTATTGTAACTCATGAGACTTTTCTCAGTATGAGGATAGTTGAAGGGAATATGTGTGTGTATATATGTATACATACATATATAGGTATGTATAGGAGGCTGTATGTGTGTATAAATACATATGTGAATGTGTGCATATGTATGTACATGTATACATAGACAGAGGGCACAGAATCAGTTGAATGGGAAGGGAAAAATATCTAAAAAATAAAATTAAGAGGTGAGAGAGGAATATATTGGGAGGAGAAAGAGAGAGATAGAATGGGGTAAATTATCTCATATAAAAGAGGTAAGAGAAATCTGTTACAATGGAGGGGAAGAGCAGCAAGGTGAGGGAATGGGTCAACCTTACTCTCATTGAATTTGGCTTAAGGAGGAAATAATGCACATGCTCAGTTGGGTATCTTACCCTACTGGAAAGTAGGGGGGAAGAAGATAAGAGGGGGAATGATAGAAGAGAGTATATATTGGGGGAGAGGGTAGTTAGAAGCAAACACTTTTGAGAAGGGACAGGGTCAAAGGAGAAAACAGAATGAGCGGGGGGCCATATAGGATGGAAGGAAATATAGTTAGTCTTTCACAATATAATTACAGTGGAAATGCTTTGCATAACTACACATGTACAACCTATATTGAACTGCTTGTCTTCCCAGTGGTGGTGGGTGAGGAGGAAACAAGGAAAAGAATCTAGAAATCAAAGTTTTAAAAACAAATATAAAAAAAATTATCTTTTACCTTCAACTGGGAAATAAGATATACAGGCACTGGGGTATAGAAATCCATCTTGCCCTACTAGAAAGTTAAGGGGGTATGGGAGAGGGTATAAAATGATAGCAGATTGGGGGAGGGGTATTCAGTAGGCTCACTACCTTGGGGTGGGGGGTGGGGGAGAGATGGGGAGAAAATTCATAACTCAAAGTCTTGTGGAAATGAATGTAGAAAATTAAAAATAAATAAATAACCTAAAAGGGGATGGCAGGCCACATAAGTTTGGGGACCCCTGGCTAGACTAACCAATGAGAGGGCACAGACTCTGGTAAAGCACTGTCCTGTACCCCACTTCCGTGAGAACTACCTCTTTCCAGGCTTCCACTTTCCCTTTTCCACATGGCCTGTCTGGCCATTGAAACTTTAATCACTGGATTCTGCAAAGGGGGACAGCGTATAATGAACTCAAAGGTCGGCTAGAAACTTTATGGGCTTGAGGAGATTGTGTTGGATCCTAGAGTTAATGGGGGAGCCTTGGAGTACACTGAGTGGAAGAACGACATGGTTTAACCTGTGTTTCAGGATGATCTCATGGACCACCACGTGAAGGATAGATTAGAAAAGGGAGAGACTTGAAGAAAGGCCAGCGATTAGGAGATTATGGCCTCGGTCTTGGTGAGAAGTCATGACAATCTACACCAACATGGTGGTCATGTGAATGGAGAGAAAGGGACAAATATATGACAGGTTGTGGCAAGAGTCAACGTGGCCTAGTGACTCATTGGCAAAATATGAAGCCATATTTGACATTAACAAAAAAATCACTAAATGTTTTGCAGTTGAATCTCTGGAGTCAGTAGGAGCTGGCTCCAATCAGCTCACAGGTAGAATTGAACATGAAGCTTTCAAAAAATATTTTGAATGAATGTGGATTAAGGTAGTGTTTAGAGTCAAGATTGTGAATTTGGGTGAATGAAAGGATGGTATTACTTTAAATAGAAATAAGGGTATTCAGAAGACTAGTATTTGTCTACAGTAAACCTGTCAACTGCATTACGCATGTTCTTAGCAATGGATAGGTAGGAATTTTTCTTCTAAGACTGTTGCTACAGAGGTAGCTAGAGTGTTGGACTTGGGGTAAGGAAGACCCAAGTTCAAATCCTGCCTCAGATAACTAACTGTGTTGACCCAGGGTAAGTAACTTAACCTCCATTTCCCTCAGTTTCATCATCTTTAGAATGGTGATGATAGTAATAGCACCTAATTCCCACAGATGTTGTGAGCATAAAATGAGATAAGATTTGCGAAGCATTTTTGTAAACCTTAATGTACTATAAAAATGCTAACTACTATTTCTATTATTGTTGCTATAGAATAGACTTTGGTATCATGCAGAGAATCTAGATAAATTATTTTACTTCTCAAATTCTTAAAGACATTTTCTTTTGGAGGCTGCTCCCTACTGAAAACCTCAAATGATTTTCCAATCAAATGTTTCAAAGATATGTGAATATACAACCATATTCTCGAGCAGACTTCTTTATCCTTTGGTCAATTTCCATTGCCAAGATACAGTAAAGAGATAATTTTCTTAAGGAAATAAAATTATCCGCTCTTAAGCATGACATTGATTAATAGGAAAATATAATTTTTAAAAGACAGTAAATAATTATCATACTTGTTTAACTGGTCAACAAGGAATTTTTTAAAAAGAATGTCTGATTTTCCTAAAATTTCCATTTATTAAAAAAAAAAAAGTTCCCCCACCTCTTGAAATACTTCGATTCGCCTCTTTTCAACTTCTTCAATATTTTTGATGACTTCTTCAATGTTGGACTCTTCTGTTTTCATCCACTGTTCATGCTGTTTTTTAAGATGGACTATTTTCCATTGATTTATAACGCTGGAAGAGAGCATGTATAGAATAATGGTTAAGTGGACATTTTTGTTTTGAAAGAAAAAAATGCAAAGCAAGAGGATAATTGCTTAATGATTTTCATAGCACTACAATGCTACAAAAATAATTTTTGGTGCTGATTTCTACTCTTACGCAATCTTTGGAAAATAGCAGTCACACACACACACAAAAATGTAGTTGCAAGGTGCTAAAGAAGAAGAAGAAATTCCCCTGAAATCCCCATTTAACTTCTTATGTCAACCTGTGATATGTTGAAACCATGATGAGAAAAGTCATGATGTGGAAGGGATGCCTATATGTCAGTGGTTCTCAACCTTCCTAATGCTGTGACCCTTTAATACTCGTATGTGGGCATATCTGCATGTGCGCGGACCCTCCTGGAGATGGATAGAGGAGCGGGGTCTCGGTTCCTAAGACCATTGGAAATATGTGTTTTTCAGTGGTCTTAGGTGACCCCTGTGAAAGGGTTGTTCGACCCTCAAAAGGGTCGTGACCCACAGGTTGAGAACCGCTGCTATATGTAGAGTGAGGATATGTATTATTATGCAATCCTTTGATTTTTTTTAAGACTCTATTTTGTGGCCTGTGGTCCATCTTATGACTCTGACTTGTAAGGAAGTTTTAATTTGATATGGAAACCTACTGGTTGTCTTGCTGATCATCCCTTCCTCCCTCCTCCCACCAATGCATTGGCCTTCCCTGACTGTGAATTCTGATAACCTACCCTGTTTCTTGGCATGATGTTTTCATCATTGAGATGGCCAAGATTGGACTATCCTTTACTTACCCTGCACCTGGAGATAAGTCCCATCACTTTACAGATGGGGATGGAGATAGCTATGAAAAACTGTATAATTTCCCCCCCCCCCCACACACTCAAATTCTTAGTCAATGGATCCGCCATTGCAGGTCCTTGGAGAATAGCAGCGTCTCCTGCCCTCAGCTGATACCCAGGGATGAGTTTTTCTGTCTCATGGTTATCTAATTCCTGGGGATTTCCTTCTATACCTTCCTCCCCCAGCCCCAACCCAGCTCCTCTCAGTGTTATTCCTCCTTTCTCCCCTTCCCTATTACTTTCTATAGATTTTGCTGCCTGCATTTCCAGCCTCTATATCTTGTTTACATTTACCACCAGCCTCTGGTGGTAAATGTCCTTATGCTACTTTTAAAGTCTCCCACAATGACTGTTGGAATCATCCTTTTCTGTCAGAATCCAACTGAACCTATGGACCACTGGTACTTCCCTTTAGATCAAGACCTGCTAAACAAAGCTGACTGTTTCCTGGCAACTGTGCCTGCCGGGACAAGGTGGAATAGGCAATCTTATTGCCACCTTTTCAGTCTTCTCTGGAGAAGCAAGAGCTGTGCCACTGAACCATGAACTTCAGTGGTAGGGAAGCTATTTCCATTTAGGTCCAAAGTCATTGACCAGGGCTGGGACTATGACTCTTTGCAACTGTACCCTAGAGGATAAGATTTCTTGCCTTCACTGAACAGAGCGAGATTTGAGTGCTAGCACCAAAAGACTTAATAACAGCACAGCTAAAAACAGTGATGCTGATGGGGGCTGGGACTTTTAGACTACTGGTAGGAAGTGTGGCCTCTGACTCGAGATCTCACTAGAAAATATGTTGAATTCCATTGGGGTTAAGGTTTTAAGGAAGGATGATCAAAATAGCTGTGAGGAAGAGAACTGGTAACTGGGCAGTAAGGCCTTCCAGTCCTGCTTAAGTCTAAAATATTTCCTAAAACCTTACCCCACTTGGTTGGTTGGTGGGGGACGTGGAACTTTCCCAAGCCACAGAATTTCATTAGACTGGGAATCTCATAGAAAATTTAGTTTTAAAAGATCTGTTGAATCAATTAGAGACCTCAGATGGGCCTTATCCTATATCTCTTTTTAGATTGTTAAGATGGAGATTTATGCAGACCTGGGCATATAAAGATGAGTTTCCTTTGTAATCAGTTCTCTTTTGGAGGAGAGCAAAGGACAGGGTGAAATTTCTAAAAGAGAGGAGTTTAATAGACTGAATCTATGCTGTTGGCCACCTGAAAATTAGTGTATCTATTACTTTTCTTTGTCCCCAAAAGACCTCTTCCTGGATATAGAAAGAACTGCCAGGTCAGGTCTCATTCACAAAGGATGAGGATGAGGTCCATAAGTCAGACCCCGCTCAGACATTTGGACTTTTATCTTGGGTTTGATTCTTCAAACTCAAGCTTTTGTCAATTCTCTTAGCAATTGAGGAAAATCCTTTCTCGTGCTATCTGATGCAGACAAAAGGCAGGCAGACTAGAAGCATTTTTGGCCTTTCCTTTGTTTAAGCATAAGGAAAAATGAAGATGAGAAGGGAGGGGGGAGTTGAAATGTGGAAATGAGAAGATGTAATCAAAGGGTGGGTTTAGTGAACCCTCGAATGCTGACCAGTATGAGTCAAGAAAGGAAATTCGGATCTGGATGAATTATAAAAGGGCTTTTGTAACTAGCTTAAAAAGTGCTTGTGCCTAACTCTCCTTCACCAGGGCTTAGAGGCCAAGTCACCTGTCAAATAATGACATGAAATAAAAATCTTTTTTTTTTTTCTAAATTCTCTCATGACCAGGTAAAATTTTTGGTATTTCTAACAACTCAAATCTTGCTCGATCAGGTCTTGGGGAAGTCTTCTACATTTCTGTTGTGTAATAAATGAATGAAAAAGCATATTTTTTCACACTTGTATGTGTAATGCATTGTACTATGCAACTGAGGATATAAAAAAAAAGCGAGACAATGCCTGCCTTCAAGGAGCTCACATTAAAACAGAGAGGGATTGTACAGATAGGGAGATCCTAGATGATTCTGGATATAGCCTGGAACAATTGAGTTATGTTCACCGGAACAGCAGGTACCGGTAGTGCGTACCAACAGCCACAGGGAAAGCCCTTGCAGGTAACAAGAAAGTTTTGCCAATGATATTCAGCAATGGATCACATCCTCACATTTCATACACACACACACACACACACACACACACATACACACACAAAACCAACCCCAAACTGTGGAATATAAAGAATATTAGATCCCATTAGTCTTACTGCAAATTGAATATGCAAACACTTTTATTTGGCAGAACAAAATGCCACCTTCCAGTCTCTTTTGTGTCTCCCATTCATTTAAGAAAATTTAAGGTTCTTATGGAGACATAAAAAGAGAAATAACTCTAATCAATAACGCTCTGATCATAAACATCAGATGAAATATAATCGAGGAATATATATCCTTACCAAAGGTAAATATTCTTCTATATGATAGCCTTTTGTGTTTCTTCATTGCCATTCTACTCTCAATCCAAATCTTTCCTTCTTCATGTCAAATATCCCCAATTCCTTCTACTAGATAACCCTAATGGCTTCATTTTCAGTTCCCTCAGCATAGTGGTTGTTTAATTCTATACACACTCCAGGTTTTCAATGTCTTTCTTAAAATACAACTTATAGAATTAGACATAGTACTCTACTTGTGATCTGCCTGGGTTAGGGTACAAAGGAACTGTCAAAGCCTTTATTTTATTCAATAGACTTCTATTAAGACTGACTTAAGATGACAATTAGCCTTTTTGCTTATCAGATCATAATATAAACTCACATCAAATTTACAGTTGAATAAAACTCTCAGATCTTTTTCATGAGAACTAATGTCATTATGGCTTCCTTATCTTGTACATGTACAGTTTTTTTTTTAAATGTTATAGGACTTTACATTTATCCAAATTAAATTTCATTTTCTTAGAACTGGTCTTTCATTTTATCCTGTTGAGATGTTTGTGAATTCTAATTCTGTAAACAAATGGTTTAGTTAAAGCTTCTAGCTCTGTGTCATCTCCAAATTTGAGAAACATGCTACTTATGCCTTCACGCAAGTCACTGATAAAAACATTGAATGGAACAACAGCAAGAATGATTTCTGAGGCGCTCCATGAGAGTTCTTTCTCTAGGGTTATTGACATTCATATATCAATATAATTTTCCTGATGAGAGTTACATTCGACAAATACACACATTTTAATTGTTTCTTAATATTTTTCTTTATACACTTTACATCTGATAATCCCAATTCTTTTACAAGAAGAAAAAAAGGTTTAGAGATAAACAGAATTTCATTTTGTGAAGCTGGTCTTTTGATATCTAGCAATGAATAAGTGACTCTATTTTCTCCCTCATGGATATACAAATTACTGTGTCCTCATCCAGAATTTCTAAAGTCACCTTTAACAAAGTGAATTTTAAAAATAAATTTACCTTCTTTGACTTTCTTTTGCCCAATTTCCTTTTAAGAACTCTATTTGTTTACGATAAGATTCTACTGTTGTTCTGAAATATAATGCAATATTTTGAATTTAATAATAATAAATTCACATTGAATTTATGCACAATAGAAAATACAATACTTGCTCTGAAGAAATTTCTTCCCTTGAGATGCAGAATACAAACTTAAAAAAGTAAAGAATTTGTTGATAACTCAATACAATGATAACTCAACTAACATTTAATAATTGACATTGCATATTTTGAACTGGATGTTCCTCAAGCATCTCAAATTCAGTAGGTTTAGAATAAGACTTATTATCCTTTTCTCAAAACCCATACCTCTTCTTCACCTCCCTTTTGCAGTTAAGGACATTCTCATCCTTCTAGCTGTCTAAATCCCCGACAATGGGGCATCTGTTATATCACTCCCCTTCACACCACATAACTCATTGGCTGCCAGGTATTCGTGATTCTACCTCTAATTAAATCTCACATGTATTTCTTCAAACCACAATTTTCCTTATGGAGGTCCTCATTACTTTTGTAGCACCTCTTACTTCCACTCATTTTTGTTTTCAATTGTGTCTGACTCTTCATGACCCCATTTGGGATTTTCTTGGCAAAGACATTGGAGTGTTTTGCCATTTCTTTGTCCAGCTCATTTTGTAGATAAGGAACTGAGACAAGTCAAGTTTAGTGACTTGTCCAAGGTCATTCAGCTAGAAAGTGTCTGATGCTAGATTTGAAAACAGGAAGATGAGTTTTCCTGACTTCAGACTAGGCCCTCTATCTACTGTATCACCTAGCAATAGCCTTATAATTGGGCTCCCTGACTTGAATCTCTCTCCCCTTTCCAAACTATTCTCCACACAGTTGAGGAAATGATATTCCCAAAGTACAGGTCTAAATACCTCACTCCCCTTCTCAATCAACTCTTGGACTACTTATTAGCTCTACATAAATACAAATTCTTTTATCTGGCTTTTGTAGTTCTTCAAAACCTTTTGAGGCTTTCAAGGCTTATCATAAATGGTTTAGGTGGTTTTATTTAAAATAAGAATCTTTCCAATTTCAAGAACCTGTATTAGTTCTCTATTTTCTTTGATGTCAAGCATAAATTTGCCCCAGAATTCAAGGTCCTCCAATAATTTCTTCATTCTGATTCTCCTAATTTCATTCCTTATTAACTTCCTATTTGTTTAATTTTAAACTTCATTTTGCCTTTATACCTTTTTGTACAATTTTCCTTTGCTATACTTTATCTGCTATAGCTCTCTTCTTTAAGCACCAAAGCACAATAATCAAGATCACAGAAGATTTATCAACCACCGCTACAGTGGAGAGCATAGAACGCAATATTCTAAAAGACAAAAAATACAAGCCTAAGAGTCAAGAGGAACATAAAGAGGTAAATACGAGTGAGTAATCAGAAGAGATGACATAAGGACGAAGCATTTATATTCTAACGTGGAGGTGATCCTGTAGATCCTTCAGGGTCTATAGGTGTTAAGGTTTAGAAGGATGGGGAGTGATGTTATGTTTTGATGATCTTAAAAGAAGAAAAGAAAGAGGAGGGGGAAGGAAAAGACAATGATGTGTGGAAATTTAGCTTATATAATAGAGGTTTGCAAGTAGAAATCTATCTATACAAACAAGAAAGAAGTAGGAGGAGTGGGCATCACCTCAGTTTCACTGGACAAGTCAGTGGAGGGTAGAATACAAATGGTCATAAAAAAGGGAAAGAGCAGGGAACAAAGAGAGGGGAGGGGGAAATAAGAGAGAGGAAGGGCCAATTCAGGGAAAGATCAGTTGTAAGTAAAACAAATTCTGATCTCACGGGTAGAATCAAGAATAGGGATTTAAAAGACAAAAGGGAGAATGGCCTGTGATTGTGGTCTGAGTGTGAGGAAAAGAAGATGGGTATGGGAGTTGAAGTGTATTATATCAAGAATAAAGCACTTGTGCTTAGGTTTTTTGTGTGCTTGCGTAAGGCCTAAAGGAAAGGGGACTAGAAACCAACAGAAATTATTGGAGGACCTTGAGAAAAGTTTCATAAGTTACAATTTTTGTTTTTCCATGTTGGCATGTAGATAGTTACTTTGATAAGTTCCTTATGATTTCTTTTCCATGTTTACCTTCTCATGCTTATTGTATTGGAGTGTCAAATTTTCTTTTGAGTTCTGGTTTTTTCAGCAAGAATGTTTGAAAGTCCACCTTGTCACTGAATGACCATATTTTCTCCTGGATCTATTTTCCAGGTCAGTGGTTTTTTTCAAGGAGATATTTCACATTG
>CM053582.1:361611696-361664968 GCA_028627135.1 Pseudochirops cupreus
CTACATGCAACTGGGAATTAAGATATACAGGCACTGGGGTAGGGAGATCCATCCTGCCCTACCGGAAAGTCAGAGGGGTGATGGGGGAGGACATAGGAGAGAGCAGATTGGGGGAGGGGTTATACAATGGGATGGCTGTTTGGGGGTGCTGGGTGGGGGAAACACGGGAGAAAATTTGTGACTCAAAATCTCATAGAAATGAATGATGTAAACAAGAAAATAAATTAATTCATTAAAAAAAGAAAACAAAAAAAGAATTACTGTTCTGTACATTGTATTTTGTATTTTTATTTTTGTTCTAAGCCGAAACTGTTGTGTTGTGTTTTTTTTTTCATGAGAGGTGGGTGGTTTTGTTTGTCCTTTGTTTTTGAAGAGGACCATGACATCAGGGAAATGATTATATGATTTGCAATTGACTTGGATTTGAGTGAAGGAGGACTGTGCAAGGTCACCAGCTTCACTTTCTCCTCCAGAGCCAACTGGGTCCAGTGGCCAGATATTCATCAGGACGCCTGGAGATGGCCCAGGATGCAATGGGAGACTTTGACCCTTTTAGGCTAAGGCCTTTTGAAGTACCAACCTAGAGTGAGGTAATGCATGTAAGTGAGTCAAGGGATGGCCCCCTAAATTAGAAAAAAAAAAAAGGAAAAAAAGTCAAGCTAGGTGGGGAAGATCCTCAGGGTTGCTGTTCCAAAGAGAAACAATTATCACTGACATTCAGTCTAAGTCAGGAGGGCCCAAAATACAGTCATAAAGTGGAGCTTGGACAGGGCCCTGTTGTGGTCCAATCTGTGAGCTTCAGAGTGAACTGAGGTTTGAGGTTTTGTGAAAGAAAAAGAGAGAAAAAGAGAAGGGGGGGAGAGAGAGAAAGAGAGGGAGAGAGAGGGAGGGGGAGAGAGGGAAAGAGAGAGAGAGGGAGGGAAAGAGGGAGAGAGAGGGAGGGAGAGAGAGGGAAAGAGAGAAAGAGAGAGAGAGAGAGAGAGAGAGAGAGAGAGAGAGAGAGACAGATAGACTGAGAATAGAAGGAGAAGAAATAAAGAAATCTAGCCAGTACTAGCTTGAGTGCTTGACATTGAATGCTCAGCTACCATAGTGATGAGTACCATGGAAACAGACAGACTTTGTTTCTCAGTGGTGTTTTGCTTGCTTTGGGTGGTGAGGGCCGAAGTTCCAATAAAGAATTCATTGGTGTTGTATTATTAGAGGGCACATATTGGCTATAAGCAGACAGGCTTTGAGGGACAGTGGTGCTAAGAATGACAGTGATAAAATTCTCTGGAGAGGAATAAGGAAAGTTCCCGAGGATTCTTGAACAAAATTTTCTTGCAATAGAATAAGCAGACGTAGGCAGAAGCTATGGAAAATTACATGATATTCCAAAGTAGAGCCAGCTTTCATTTCTTCAGTCAGCAAACATTAATTGCAATTCTACTGTATTTGAAGTTCCTTTCTAATGGGAGATACTGGAAAATGGAAATGACGATCATGCAAAAACTGCATTCCATCCCAGTGGTTCAGCTCCCCCACCCACTGTTTATTTACCAATCATAGCAATACAAAGCAAAAAGTTATTGATTTGTGGGGATATTCCCTGAAAATGAACTCAATTCATGTAAGCCCAGAGCTTGGAGGTAATGGGCCATGGGCTACACCAGAACTGGTGGTAATTATAAGCAGTTGTAAAGTTAATAATAATTATTAACTAATTATTAACTAAGTCCTCCTTGACTCTTCCCTTCCCCTCCACCCCACATCCAATTAGTCATTGTGTTCTGTTGATTTTACCTCCAACTCTTGTGTTTGCTCCTTCCTTCTGAATCACATGACCATCAACCCTAGGGCAGGACCTTATCACTTTTCACCTGGACCACTATAATATCCTCCTACATGTAAATAAGTCTCCTTGTTTCTAATTTCTCCCTTTCTCAAACACAGAGGCTAAAACAGTCTCCCCAGTGCACTGATCTGATCATGTCACTCTCTTCCTAAAATAAAATAAACAACTTAATCTGCTTCATATTAACTCTAGAATAAAAATAGGAACACTTTGTCAAAAAAAGTAAGTCCCTCCATAATCTGATACTGACATCTCTCCAACCTTGTTTCACATTACTTCCCATTTTTCCCAAAAGCCATCCCCAATGTCTGGAATGATCAGCCCAGACTAATTCCCTCAAGGCGTGGTTCAGGTCTGTCCTTCTCTATGGAAACTATCCTGCCCAGCTGAATGTGATGTCTTCTTCCTCAATTTTTTTCTAAAGCACTTTATCTGAATCTGTCTTTTTCCTCCCTCCTACGTTGCCTTGTATTTTACTTACCTGTGTCCATGTTGATTACCCACTAGTAGAAAGGAAGTAGGGATTATGTTACAGTCTATTTTTGTCTTTCAATCTAGTACATCAAAAAAATTTTTGCATAGATTAGAAAATTAGGGTGATGGCTTTAGAGCTGTAAGATATCTCAGAGGCCATCTAGTCCTCTCTTCATTTTACAGATGGAGAAACTAATTGATTTGCCCAAGGTCAAACAGGTAATAAAGGTAGAGTCAGGACTCAGACTTAGATCCTCTGATTCCATATTTAACATTCATTCAATACATTCTTCCTATCCTTTAAATTTTCAAAGTTCTTCCACTCTCTCTCACACAAACAAAACACATACAGATGTAAACATACAGTGTGCATATACGTATGTGTGTGTGTGTATAGATAGATGGATAAATAGATTGTTTTTCCTTCACAGTAACCCCATGAGTAAGATAACACTGATCACTGACACTTAGCATAATGTATATTTAAGGAGCCAGACAGAGAAACTAAAAATAAGGAAACATTCAGTATTCCTTCACTCCAATTTGCAGTTTTAGAAAAGGTAGACCACCAGTGTAAGGAAGATAAACTGTTCATATGTGTTAGTTAATTAGAGACATAGGAGAATGAACTTTGATCTTTAAAGATAATGACTTGAAACCAGAAAAGGAGTTTGTGGACCTAAGAACAAGTAGTATACGTGGAACAGACAATACTAGCAGATTTATGGCCTGATAGTCTGGGAAGCATTACTGCTAATCCACAGGTTTTTCTGGAAAATGTATTATACCCTGGTGAAATTAGGGTTGTAAGAGAAGGGAAGAGAAGAGAAGAGAAGCAAGGATGAAGATTAGGAACCAAGAAAAGAGTCTCAGGCCTATTCAGTTGACACCCTTAGGATATTAACTCCAGAGGAAAGAAGGTGGGCAGGAAGTGAGGAGTTTGCAGGATAAGTTTAAACAGCAGCCTAATGCCAATCATTAGGACAACGGTGAATGAAGGATTATGTAGATGGAGACAATTCAGAGGTTTTACTAGTTGCAGAGTTCCATTGCCTTGGAGATTTTAAGAATTTTTTCTTGTAAAGTCAGCTGTACTAGTTAGAGGTCCCATTAGGTGGTTTAGGAGGCTAATAAAATATAGGGAGTTTTGCCTACGTGGCTTCACAAAGATGAATTCCCTTTGCAGGTGGTTCCTGGATGGAGAGGAAAAGAAAGAAGGTGATTCTTTAAAAAGAGATGACTTTGGTGGAATGGATTTATGCACTCTCTAAAGACAATCCCCACTCCCTATGAACAGTTTGCTTCAGTGCAATTAGATCCTGCCTTTTTGGCAAAACCCAAACTAAATGGCATCAGACTTTTGCTGTGAACCTTCTTCACTTGGCCACCATACAGTGCTGAGCAGATCAGCTGGTGAAAGGCAGATAGACCAGCAGATCAGGGTAACGTAACAAGTCTTTAAGGAAATGGTGTTATATACGTATAAATAGGTACTCTAGGGAAGGAGGCATTGTGTCTCCCAACTGCATTAGGCAGGCTGCAGGTGATTATACTATTTCTTATATGGAGCTTTGGGCGTGACTTTTGGAAATAGATTGGATAATGCTTGATGGTTAGAGGCAGAGACAAAATCAATAAACATTTATGAAGGACTTACATATGCCAGGCACTATGTTAAATGCTAGGGATCCAAAGAAAGGCATGAGATAGTTCCTGCTCTCAAGGAATTCACAATTTAATGGATAAAGAACACATCCAAAGAAGGTGACAAGGTAGAGGGGAGAAAAGGGGAGAATATGATGAAGTCCTGAAGCCAAGGTGGGAGATGATCTGGGTTGGTGTGAGTTACAGAGTTGAAAGCTAAGAGAACAGACAGATGGGAAATGATGTGATGAATCTCCTTAAATGCTGGAGGATCTAGGACAGTAAGAGACAGAGACAGAGGAAGAAACTTTGAATATGAGGAATTTAGATAAACATGAGGCTCTAGTATGAATGGATGGAGAATGAAGTCAGAAGAACTATATGCAAGGACTAAATATATGTATATGTGTGTATATATATATATATATATATATATATATATATATATATATATATATATATATATATATATACACACACACACACACACACACACACATATAAATGAAAGGAATAATAAAACAAAACTGAATGGCTACACTTAGCCCTTGGGAAGAAACGAGGAAATGCACCTCTTTCCATTTCTTGGAGAGATGAGGGTAATCGATATGGAATGTTAGACATTGTAGATACTCCTCCTCCTACCCCACCTTGCTACAAAGGAAGGGAGAGTCCACTAGGTAGAGAGTGTGGGATGTAGGAAGGGTATGGTTGTTAATGACTTTAATGGTAAGAAGAAAAAAAACCTAAATAATGCATTGAGAAAATCTTATAAAAAATAAAGGAAAGGAAAGTGAAATAATCGAGCGAGGTAGCACTTAGTAGAAGGTGACGAAAATGATCATTTCACTATGCATCCGTTCATACAGATCTTCCCAGGTTTCTCTAAATTCATCATAGTCATATTTTTTCTAATGCATTAGTATTTCATTATATACATGTACCATAACCTGTTTAACCATGCCCCAGTGAAAGGACGCCCACCTTGTTTTCAGTTATTTGTTAGAACAATAAAAGTACTGTTGTAAGTATTTTATATATGCACGGGTTCTTTTTCTCGGTCTTTGACCTCTCTGCGGGTATATACCTACTAATGGTATCACGGGGTGAAAAAGAAATGAACAGTTTAATGGTCTTTCGAGTCTATTTCCAAATTGATTTCTAGAATGAAAACCTATTCTCATTTCCACCAATCATGCATCAATATGCCTGTCTTTGCACAGCCACTCTAACGCTTCAGTTTAACTCTTGTGTCATCTTTAATAATCTTGTGGGCGTGTGATTAAGTCTCAAAGGTGTTTATTCTTTTTGTCGTTGTTGTTGTTACTGCTGTCTATGGAGTTTTCTTGGCAAAGATATTGGACTGGTTTGCCATTTCCTTCCCCAGTGGCAAATAGAGGTTGGGACTTTCCTAAGGTCACACAGCTAAGGCATTTCTAAGGCTGGATTTGAATTCAGACCTTCTTGACGCCAAGCCCAGTGCTCTATCCATTACGCATTCTAGCTGCTCCTCTTCTTGTTGTATGGAAAACTTTTTTCACATGGCTGTTGATAGCTTACATTTCTTCATTCGAAAACTGTCTCCTCATATTCTTTAACCATTTATTTATTGTGAAATAACTTCTTTTTTTAAACGATCATGTCTATTCCATGTGAATCTTGGCTATCAGAGCGGAAACAGAAGAAAAATGAATGTGATGACGGCAGCAACATAAAGAAAAGCAACTTTGAAAGTTGATCAGAAGTTTGGACCAACACAGCGATCAGTCACGGCTTCAAAAGACTGACCGTGAAACGCCCCACCCACTCTTGGCGCACAGGTAAGGGGCTAGAAGCAGGGAATGAGGCACACGCTTTCAGACGCGGCAAAAGCGGGGAATGATTTTGCTGAACTGCAGGAGCTTCTGGGGCGGGATGGGATCGTGTGTTGTTGAGTCAGTAGCTGGTGTTAGAGATGCAGAAACTAAAGGTGATCAATACAGTATTTAACAATGTGGAGAAGGAGGGAGAGACAAGATGGTGGAGTAAAAGCAGGAACTTTTTTGAGCTCCCACTCCAACCACTTTCAATACCTGTAAAAAAATGACTCTAAACAAATATTAGAGCTACAGAACCCACAAAGTAACAGAGAGAAACAAATCTCCCGCTAAAGGCGGCCCTGCAGGCAGACAGGAAGAGTCTATCACCCTGGGCTGGGAGCTGAGCACAGTCCTGTGTGAGCTGTGCTGGCCCAGCCTCGTGGCCCAGACAGGCCGAAGCAGACTTCAGGAAGGGAACCACTAGCAGCTGTGATGGTTTCCAGACTTCTCAACCCAAAGAGAAAGTAAAAGGTCAATGCGGAACTCTGTTGGAACTGGGTGAGAGAATAGCACGGTCTGGCCTCCGCCCCCAGGGTGCCAGAGGTGGGAGAAGCATGGTGGCTGCAGCCACTGCCCTGTGGCTGCCTCCAGGGCTCCTGGCCTACAGATCATAGGGGGACCAAGCAACCATTCAGAGGGTAATCCCTCTTGCTTTGACCTGCTTGGATCTGGGTCCCAGTCTTGGGTGATGGTCCTGGGATGAAGAACACTAGTGTGCCAGAGCTTGTGGTGGCTGTAGAGAGGGCGCCCTCCTCATAGCTGTGACAATAGCTCTGACAACAGCTGCAAAAACCCAACAATTTGGGACATAGCTCTCTCCACTCTGGAAGCAGAGTTCTACCATGGCAAATAGCTCAAAAGTCAGGTAATTGGCTGGCAAGATGAACAAAAAGAGGAAGCTCAATCAGAACACAGAATCATTTTGGGGGGATAAAAAGGATCAAAACATGGAACCAGAAGAAGACAAAAAAGTCAAAACTCCTGCATCAAAAGTTTCCAAAAAAATATGAACTGGTTGCAGGCCATGAAGGAGCTCAAGAAGGATTTTGAAAATCAAGTAAGAAAAGTACAGGGAAAATTGGGAAGAGAAAGGAGAATGATGCAAGAAAATCATTAAAAGTAAGTCAACAACCTGACTGAAGAAAATAAGACCTTAAAAAATAGACTAACTCAAATGGCAAAAGAGGCCCAAAAAGCCAGTGAGGAGAAGAATGCCTTAAAAAACAGAATTGGCCAGGTGGAAAAGGAATTTCAAAAACACACTAAAGAGAATAATTCCTTCAAAGTTAGATTGGAGCAATTAGAAGCTAATGACTTTATGAGAAATCAAGATACTATAAAAGAGATCCAAACAAATGAAAAAAATAGAAGGCAATGTGAAATACCTCATTGGAAAAACCACTGACTTGGAAAATAGATTCAGGACAAGTAATTTAAAAATTGTTGGACTACCTGAAAGTCATGATCAAAAAAAGAGCCTACATATCATCCTTGAAGAAATTCTCAAGGAAAATTGCCCTGATATTTTAGAGCCAGAGGGCAAAATAGAAACTGAAAGAATTCACTGATCACCTCTCTAAAAAGATCCCCAAAAGAAAACTCCTAAGAATATTATAGCTAAATTCCAGAGTTCCTAGGTCAAGGAGAAAATATTACAAGCTTCCAGGAAGAAACGGTTTGAATATTGTGAAAACACAATCATGTAAACACAGGAACTAGCAGCTTCTACATTAAGGGATTGAGGGGCTTGGAATATGATATTCTGGAGATCAAAGGAGCTAGGATTAAAACCAAGAATCAGCTACCCAGCAAAACTGAGTATAATGCTTCAGGGGAAAATATAGTCATTCAGTGAAACAGAGGACTTTCAAGCATTCTTGATGAAAAAATCAGAGATGAACAGAAAATTTGACTTTTAAATACAAGAAGCAAGAGAAGGATGAGAAGGTAAACAGGAAAAAGAAATCATAAGGAATTTATGAAAGTTGAACTATTTACATTCTTACATGGAAAAATGATAATTGTAACTAATGAGACTTTTTCTCAGTATGATAGTTGAAGGGAATATAAATGTGTGTGTGTGTGTATATATGTGTGTATGTGGTATATATATGTGTATATATATGTATATATACATGTGTGTGTATATATATATATTATATATATGTATACATATATATGTATGTATAGGAGGGTGTATGTGTATATAAATATATATGTGAGTGTGTATGTATGTGTGTACATGTATACATAGACAGAGGGTACAGGATCAGTTGAATATGAAGGGATGTTATCTAAAAAATAAAATTAAGAGATGAGAGAGGGATATATTGGGAGAAGGAGAAAGGAGAGAAAGAATACAGTAAATTATCTCATATGAAAGAGGCAAGAGAAAACTGCTACAATGGAGGGGAAGAGCAGGAAGGTGAAAGGAAATGGGTCAGCCTCACTGTCATTAGATTTGGCTTAAGGAGGGAATAACATACACACTCAATTGAGTATCTTACCCCACAGGAAAGTAGGAGGGAAGGAGATAAGAGGGAGGGATGATAGAAGGGAGGATAGATTGGGAGAAAGGGTAGTTAGAAGCAAATACTTTTGAAAAGGACAGGGTCAAAGGAGAAAATATAATAGGTGTAGGAGGGATAAGATGGAGGGAAATATAGTTAGTCTTTCGCAATATAACTACTATGGAAACATTCTGCTTAACTACACATGTACAACCTATATGGAATTGCCCGTCTTCCCAGTGAGGGTTGGTGAGAAGGGAAGAAGGGAAAGACTCTGGAAACCAAAGCTTTAAAAACAAATGTTAAAAAAATTGTGTGTGTGTGTGTTTTTTTTTTTTACGTGCAACTGGGAAGTGAGATATACAGGCGCTGGGGTGTAGAAATCCATCTTGCCCTACAAGGAAGTTAGGGGAAAGATGAGGGAGGATATAAGAGAGAATAGATTGGGGAAAGGGGTATTCAGTAGGGTTGCCATCTTGTGGTGGAGGTAGGGGAGAGAAGGGGATCTTGTGGTGGAGGTAGGGGAGAGAAGGGGAGAAAATCTGTAACTCACAATCTTGTGGAAATGAATGTTGAAAACTAAAAGTGCATATATAAATGGGGGAAAAATAAAAATATGAAGAAAGCAAACAAGTTTATAAGGAAACAAGTAGGACAGTTTTGTAACCGCCACATAAAATTATATGTGTGTGTGTGTATAATATGTTTATATATATCACATATAATATAGTCATATATATATATAATACATGTATATATGTATAATATACACATGCATTATATATACCATATATACAATATAATAAATCATAGATGACATATAAAATCTAGGCAATTTTATGTATTATTGTATATCTGTATACATATGTATATACATATACATACACACACACACACACACACACACACACACACACACACACACACACATATATATATATAAGTTTCTGTTGTTTCCATCATTTCCAACTTTTCATGACCCCATGAAGTTTTCTTGGCAAAGATATTGGACACATTTTTTCCTTTCCTTCCCCAGTGGCAAATAGAGGTTAAGTGACTTGCCTAAGGGACATGTTTCTCAGGTTGGATTTGAACTCAGATTATCCTGACTCCATGCTATACATGAAAGAATTTCATGAAGTCCTATGCAGTCTCTTTTTATTCTTTTTAAGTTGAAATGTCTTTCTTTGCTGTAGTAACTGGTAAAATGGTGAATGGTAAGACCCTAGTGCCCAGATGCATGTATGCTAAGGTTTAAATGACCCAGAGAATGGGTGTTGCCCCCCTCTCTAGTCACTAGGCACAGAGTTAAATTTCTTGTATCTCTGCCCTTCATTTCTTATTGGTCAACTCAGAAAGTTCTCTGATTTCATTGATCCAAACTACCATTTTGCTTTCTCCCACAGATAATGGAGTAATCTCCTAGTAATGCCATGTCACCCTTTTGTCTAAAACTCTGACTCTGTGAAAGTTTGAATTCTGACTGACTTTGAGCTTTGGATCAAAGGTCACAGCTTATTGAATGTCCAAGACACTAGCCTGTCCCTGGAGCTGGGAAGAGCAAAGGAGAGGAGGGGTGTTGCTCCCTTATGCTGTTTTCCATTGGCGTCTGTCCTCCCCCCCAGTCATAGCTACCATCCCTGTGTGGCGCTGTCACCCTTGGGGAATAGTTCTCTATGATTGTTAGGTTCAGTATAAAATATAAGATAATAATATAAAGTATGTATTATTTAATTAAGCATCAAATATTATATTAAATATAATGTAAACAATATGTTAAGTATGTAGTAAATATATCAACAATATATTAAACAAACAACATATTCTATAGAATATATAATAAATAGATCTGAGCTATTTTAATTAAATCTGTTCTATTTATATTATATATGTATGTATGTATTTAAATATAAATAAAATGTACCTTAAATATAATAAAAATTAAGTATAAAACATAAATTTAAAAATAAACGAAATGAAAATAATAGAATTCCAATGAAAAAGAAATGGAAATTTGCAGAACGTACAGTGTGAATAACTAGTGACTGAATTACTAATAACTTATCGAGAATTCATCATTTAGATCAATCTCTCCCTCAAGACAAAAGTGGGGCACTGGAAAAAGTTCCAGTTCTGGTACCAGAGGACTTGATTTGTACCCCAGCTAGGCTGTTCCCTGTCTGGGTACAGTCTTGGGCTTCTATTTCCTCACCTGAAAAACAAGAGGACTGGACCAGATTGCCTCTGAGCTTCCAACCAATCCCATGACCTTATGAAACGGAAGGTTCTATGCACCTTAAACAAGGAGAGATGAGACTAATATTTTCAGTCCAATCAAAGAGATGTAAATCAGTAAATCAAATGACTTTTTGGGCTCCTGTCAGGAATATCAATGCCAGGTGTATTCTCTGTCATGGTGGCTAAAATCATCATCCTGGGATATTTTTAATGCCAATCTTTAAAAAAAAAAAACCAAAGCAACAACAGAACACTTTGAGATGGAGAAAGATTGCTAGTTCTTCTGGCAGTCTTCCACATGTACCAGCCTGGGGAGACTCAAGTTGCCCTTATCTTTATTTTGATGCTGTGGTTTCTGTTTGACAAAGTGAGTCTAGCTCTCTCTCTTTCTCTGACTTCAGCATTGCCAGTTCTTTTAAATAACTTTGCATAATTTATCTTTTTTTAAATCTTAGAAGAGTGTTTAGATGCCAAAGCACTTGAGAGAGAAAAAGATAATTAATTTGTCTTTTTTAAATGCTATTTATGGGTAGGATTGGGAGTGGGAAAAAAAAAGCTTAAGATCATAAAATGAGCCATATGGCATATTAGGGAATATCTTTGCAAAACCTAAAGTTAGTTTATTACCTTACTTTAAGGGTTTTTATTAGTGGTCATGCTCTTTTACTTCAAGGACACTGCTGTGATTCTCAAATATGAGACTAAGGGCTGCCTCCAAAATTTAGAAGGACTGATTTAAGTACCTTGGGTCCTTAGTTTTCACTTAATCAGAAGAAATACAGTAGATTAAACCTATCATTTTACAGTTTAGCTTTGGCAGCTGGTTCCATATTTTTCATCCTCTTTGTGACAAGGTAAACTAGTCCTGTGCCTTATGTCACTGCTCTCTTCAGTGTCTGTTTTTAAATGTGAGTTGTTCTCTAGTAGTGCATATATGATATGAGGGTCAAGCCCTGAATTTCTTTTATGTCATATACTTCAGCTTACTTCCATTCAATTCAAATCAATAAGCATTTATTAGTACCTATATGTGTCAGGCACTATGCTACACATAACTTGTAAAAAGAAGTTAAACCACATTAATTACTGTTTAAGCTCAAGGTAAGATACTTCTATCAGATGAATCTGCAATAAGCCAATTTGTACCCATTGCCTAATTTTCTAAGGGTACTGAGGAGAAAAGATGCTTTTGATTTTTTTTTAGTGTAAAAAACACCCCTGAAGCATTACCTTTTCTTCAGCTGGTAATTTCCATGCTCTATATACTTTCTGCCTATCCTCCCCTCTTTTCTTTTCCTTCTGGGCTACTCCTGCCCACCTTCCAAAAACATCTTTTCTAATCCAATGACTCACACTCTCCCAGCAAGGAATCTGTGAAAATGGGTGGGCACATCAAAGCACGTAAATGTTGAAACCCATGTCTTGGGAAGCAACTCACAACTCTAGATGTTAGTCCTTGATATTCTTGGTCTCTTCTAGAACAACTTGCTCACTCCAAAGATGTTTCTGTTTTAGCTGCTTCCCTTTTGGACTTCCCTATACCTCTGAGTAAACCCATTCCTCTTCTGCTCTCAAACTTTTAAATCAATGACAACATCTTTTAACCTATAAACTACCTTTAACAGGGTGATGAGCAAGTTAAACTATTATATTGGAAAGCAGTTTGTTTGTTTTTTAAGCCAGTGAACTTCAAAATTCATCAGGTTGGCTCTTTGGGTAAGGTAGACAAAGCTAAACAACTCTTCACTCAACAGGATTCTGTTATTCAATTTATCTTACTCTATTGTCATAGCAAAATACAACTTATAGCAGAACCCCTCAAGTTGGTTTTCTGGGCAATGCAGACAAGTCCAGCCTATCCCTTATTCAACAAGATTCTATATTAACCCCAAAGTGCAAAGGCTCTTCTTAAAGCAAAGCAGCAGAAATCTTGCCTATTCATCTGTTTCTCTCTTTCAAACTAGACAGGGCAGTAGAGAGAAAAATTAGGTACCTCCAAGAGGTTTTTCTCCCTTAACTGTAGATGGTGGTGGAGCGGAGTAGCTCAAAATATAGCAGGGTTCAATTTTCTTTTGGTGAGCTTCTGGGCATCTCCTCCAGCCTCTTCTTCAATCAATCTGCAGAGTAATACCTCTCTTCTAATCAGAAAATTATCTCTGCAGTAGCTAAGGCCTTTCTTTCAACTCATTCTCCTGCTGGCTCTTAACTATTTCTAATGCCTCAGATAATGTGGTCAGTGACTCATTTTCCCCTTACAAGATAAAACTAATGAGATCCATCTTCCTCTCTGATATGAACTCAGCAATCCATTTTTAATTCTCCCATATGGGATGCACAATCTTGTCAGTTAACATCTGCCAGCCTCTAAAAAGTCACATTGAAATGTACTGAAGGACCACAATGCTCTGTAGCTTCAGTCATTACTTTGTTTTCAAACAGGAACTCAGTACATATATCTGATGGCCAATTGTTTATACAGTTCTTCTAACAATCTGGGCCTCTCCACATTTTATCTGAGAAACTGTTTTTTCACAAATGGAATTTATCCATTTTTAAGACACAGAAGTGAGAACAGAGCCAAGATGACAGAGAAAAGGCAGAGACTTGCCTGAGCTCTCCCAAATGTCCTTCTGTACAACTTTAAATAATGCCTCAAAATGAATTCTGGAGCAGCAGAACCCACTGAAGGATTGAGTAAAACAATTTTCCAGCCCAAGACAATGTAAAACATCAGCAGGAAAGGTCTGTCACAGTGGAGTGAGAGTAGAGCACAGGCTGTGCCAATTCAGGCTCACTCCAGTCAGCCAGCAGTAGGCATTGGGGGAGCCTCAGTCAGTGGTGGCAGCAGTTCCTTCCAGAGTTCTCAACCCACAGATGGTAAGGGGGTCAGACAACTGGTCAGGAGATTACAAGGGTCCCTTTGCTGTCACTGGGTACAGGACTTTGCTGCATTACCCATACTCAGATCTGGGTTGCAGACCTTGCTCATGGTTCCAGGGTGAAGGGGAGCACTAGCGTTCCAGAGCTTGTGGCCACTGGGGAGTGGGGTACCCTGGAAAGTTTCTCATAGACCAGGGCACAGGCCAGGAGGATAGTAAATACATCTCTCCTTAGATCATGTCACTTTGGAAGAACTAAAAGCTTACAAAATCCCAGAACTACCTCGGAAAACAGCTGCACAAAGAACCTGAGGCTTGAGACAGTGCATCCCCCACCCCAGGAACAGAGTCCAACTCTAATATAAAGCTAGAAGTCAAGAAAAAGGCTGGAAAATGAGCATTTAACAACCAAAAAAAGATCTTGACCACAGAAAGTTACTCTGGTGACAGCGAAGATCAAAATACAAACTCAGAAGAAGAAAATAAAGTCAGAACTGCTACATCCAGTCTCAAAGAAAAAATTTGAATTGGCCAAAGGCCCCAAGATTCCTGGAAGAGCTTCTAACAATCAAATAAGAGAGATAGATGAAAAATTGGGGAAAGACATGAAAGTGATGAAAGAAAATAATGAAAAAAAAAGAATCAGCAGCTTGGTAAAGGAGGCACAAAAATACTGCAAAAAAAAAAAATAACAGCTTAAAAAACAGAATAGGCCAAATGACTTTAGTACAAAGAATCCAATGAGAGAAGAATGCCTTAAAAAGCAGAATTGCCCAAATGTAAAAAGATGTACAAAAATTTGCTGAAAAAGTAGAATTGGCTAAGTGGAAAAGGAGGTACAAATGCTCACTGAAGAAAATAATTCTACAGAAATTAGAATTGGACAAATGGAACTTAATGACTCCATGAGATGGCAAGAGGCAACAAAACAAAATGAAAAAAGAAAAGAAAAAAATAGAAGAAAATGTGAAATATCTCTTTGGAAAAGCAACTGACCTGGAAAACAGATCCAGGAAATATCATTTAAGAGGACTACTTCAAAACCATGTTCAGAAAAAGAGTTGAGATAGCATCTTTCAAGAAATTATCAAAGAAACTGCCCTGATGTTCTAGAACCAGAAGGTAAAATAGAAATGGAAAGAATCCACCAATCATCTCCTATAAGAGATCCCAAAATGAAAACTCCCAGGAATATTATAACCAAATTCCCGAGCTCCCAGGTCAAGGAGAAAATACTGCAAGCAACCAGAAGAAACAATTCAGATGTTGTGGAGTCACAGTGAGGAGAACACAAGATTTAGCAACTTCTACATTAAAAGATTTGAAGGCTTAGAATATGATATCATAGAGGGCAAAGGAACTGCAATTACAACCAAGAATCACCCATACAGCAAAACTTAGCATAATCCTCCAGAAGAAAAAAAAAATTGATATTTAATGAAACAGAGGACATTCAAACATTTGTGATGAAAAGACCAGAGCTGAACTGAAAATTTGATTTTCAAATACAAGATTCAAGAGATACGTAAAATAGTGATCAGGAAAGAGAAATTGTAAGGCATTCAACATTTAAACTTTTTTATATTTTACATTGTTTACATTCCTACATGGAAAGATGATATTTATAATTCCTAAGATCTTTCTCATTATTAGAACAATTAGAAAGAATATATGTAGTGGGTTTGGGGTATGAGTCAAATATACTGGGATGATCTCTGAAAAAATAAAATTAAGGAATGAGAAAAAGGAAAGTCTTGAGGGAAGGGGGAAGGGAGAGATAGAATGGAGCAAATTATCTCACATAAAATAGGCGCAAAAGAGCTTTTATAGTGGAGGGAAGATGGAGAACATGAGCAGGAGTCCTTGAACCTTATATTCTCATTGGAATTGGCTCAAAGAGGGAATAACTTATATATTCAGTTGTGCATATGAATCTATTTTACCCTGTAGGAAAGTAGGAGGGAGAGAGAATAAGGGAAGGAGGGGGACGATAGAAGGGAGGACATATTGGGGGAGACAGTAGTCAGAAGTAAAACACTTTTGGGGATGGACAGAGTGAAAAAAGAGAATAGGATAATTAGGGGGAAATAGGATGGAAGGAAATACACAATTAGTAATCATAACTTTGAAAAAATTTTACAGCTAGTATCTCTGATAAAGGCCTCATTTCTCAAATATATAAAAAAAATGGAGTCAAATTTGTAAAATTAGAGCCATTCTGCACTTGATAAATGATCAATCAAAGGATATGAACAGACAATTTTTGGACGAAGTCACCAAAGCTATCTATAGTTATATGAAAAATTGCTCCTAATCACTATTGATTACAGCAGCGATTTTCAACCTGTGGGTCACAACCCCTTTGGGGGTCGAACGACCCTTTCACAGGGGTCACCTAAGACCATCAGAAAACACATATTTTGGATGGTTTTAGGAACTGAGACACTGCTCCTCTATCTGTCTCCAGGTGGATCCACCCACATGCAGATATGCCCACATATGTATTAAAGGGTTGTGGCATTAGGAAGGTGGAGAACCACTGGATTAGAGAAATGCAAATTAAAACAACTTTGAGATACCACCCCTCACCTAAACAAATTGACTAATATGACAGAAAAGAAAAATGAAAAATGTTGGAGGTGATGTGGGGAAATTGAGACACCAATATACTGTTGGTAAAATTAGGAATAGATTCAACCATTCCGAAGAACAATTTGGAATCATGCCCCAAAGGTTATAAAACCATGTCTATCACTTGACCCAACAATACTACTACCAAGTCTGTCTCCCAAAGAGATAAAATACAAAAAGAAAAAGGACAAAAAGAAAAAGTACAGAGATATTTATAGCAGGTTCTTTAGTGGTGGCAAAGAATTAGAAATCAAGGGGATGTCCATCAGTTGAGGAATGAATGACCAAGTTACAGTATATGATTGTGATGTGCTCTTATAAGAAATGATGAGTGGTATCAAAGTGAAGAACCAGAAGAACCTTGTGTACAGTAACAGCAATACTGTACGATGATCGACTGGGAATGACTTCGCTGTTTTCAGAAATACAATGATCCAAAACAATTCTGAAGGACTTATGATGAAAAATGCCATACACCTCTTGAGGAAGAACTGATAGAGTTTGAATGCAGATCAAAGTAACTTTTTTAACTTTCTTCATTATTCTTTCTCTTTTTGGTCTGCATTTTTTTCACAACATGACTAATATAGAAATATATTTTACATGACTGCACATGTATAATGTGTATCAAATTGCTTACCTTCTCAATGAAAGGGCAGGGGAGGAAAAGAGAAAGATAATTTGGAATTCAAAATTTTCAAAAATGAATGTTAAAAGTTTTTTTATACATATAATGGCACTAAAAATGTTAAATAAATAAATTTTTAAATGATATAAAAGAAGAAAAAGACACACAAGTTCTTTTTCTGCCACTTTCAGCAACCTAAATGTTCATATGTGAGTGGGCCAGTGCCCTGTATGTGCGTATTCCTCACTAAACTGTCGACTTGTTGAGAGAAAGACTCTCATTGTTGTATATGACTCCCTCATGCCTATATGTATATTTAATATCTATTTATTTGGATTGAATTGAAGATAATTCCATTTTCCTTTCTTGGTTTATATTTGATCATGCCAAATATTGATGTACATTATATAATGCTACAGTAACGTGCATGGAATTTTGAATTTGGGATGAGCATGAACTGAATTTATGATATAACCCAGGGATTTAGAACGTGTAGAAGATTAAAGTGCAGTGAACGGGCACCTCCCCCTGGATCC
This sequence comes from Pseudochirops cupreus, assembly GCA_028627135.1. NCBI lineage: Eukaryota > Metazoa > Chordata > Mammalia > Diprotodontia > Pseudocheiridae > Pseudochirops > Pseudochirops cupreus. The sequence continues at coordinate 361,628,933 of CM053582.1, forward strand.
CTGGGAATACTATTTTTGTTTGCTTATTTTTTTTCCCACTAACTACTTTGCTTTGATTTCCCCCTCTTCTAAAAGCAGTGTGGTCGAAAACATCCTAATTGGTTGAGGGCTCACATTCCTGGATTCCCATTACTTATGCTTTATTTTACATTTGTTTATAGATTCTTAACTTGGTCTCACTGCTTCTTCCCAAGGCAAATGGTTTTTAAAAATATGTATGCTACTGCATTTATCGTGTCTGCATTTACATTAGCCATTTGAATTAACCTGATTGTAACCATCTTAATATAAGCTTCGATCCATAACAAATTATTGCTTCTTCTGCCATTCTTGACCCTAAGTCAAACAGGATAACATCATAAGCTATATTTTGAATGTACACTCTATAAAAGTGGACACTTTAGCCTTGTTTTAATTCTGTTTGAGAGATGTCCATTAAGTACCTAAGCTTTGCCCCACACTGGGCTAAGCACTAGGGAAGATTCAGTCAATATGCCTTAAATACCTACTATGTGCAACATACTGGGCTAGATCCTAAGGAAGATGCAAAGATTAAGTGTTCTACTCTTGAGTAGCCTATACTCTACTAAAAGTAAAAAGGACCCAAAATAACCATAAGTGAAAAAAAAAGCATGATAAGCATCTAAAGGTATTATAAATAAGTGCTGTTCAAAGTTCAGATTAGCAAAGGTCATTTCCTCCTGGTAGAGTGAGGAGACTTCTATGGGGGGGATGAATTTGAGCTGAGGGGGTCTTGAAGAATGCGTTGTTTAGTCAGGGGTATGTTGGAGCCAGCTTTGCCTGTCTCGGTGAACATAGACGACTGTTTACTTTTCATTGTAAGCATTTACATCTCAGAAATCAACTAAGGCTATAAAACTGGGTTTTGTTTATTTGTTATACTAGTCTAGACTTAAGAAAGTGTCAGTAATGCAAATTAAATTTAAAAGTGTGTCTGGGATACATATTTCCCCCCCTGAGATCCAGTTGTCAAACATTGACCAGGATAACTCTGGTTGTATTTGAACAGATTGTTAGCTAAGAATGACAAACATGGGAAATAATGATCAAAGATGCAAGGGTGGGATTTATTGATGGCGTAACAAACAGACTTGCTTGGCTAGAACATTAATGTCATCAATAGCAGGAGGGTGAAGAAGAGCTGGGAGGGGGAAAGTTGGTGTAGAGTGAATGAGTTAAAGCTGGGAAAGTAATCATTTCCCAGTGAAGAATCGAATTATTCTCTTATAGAACAGAAGCAGGCAAGAGCCTTGCCTGTCCTTGGGCACTTAAAGAAATAGGAAGCTTTACCTTTCTTTGGTTTTCCTGATTTGAATTTGCATGCATTTGATAACAACTTGAAGGAAGCCTCTTTAGTGCACCAGAGGTAGAGCTAAAGGTGCATGATTCAGAAGCCACAGATATTTACTCAACAGTAAATAAGCTCCCCAAACACAATGCTTCAGGCTGAGTACTTGCTGTCTTCCAACAGTGTGCTCTTATTTCTGGGCCAAAAGGACGGTGATTCTGCTGATGCCCAAGGGCACACACACTTCAGCCAGCTCCTCTTCTATTGCCATCATCGCCAAATACTGGGATGAAGTCATTATCTGGAAGATTCAGGCCAAAGTCCACATAATTTTTCCTGAATCACAACCCACTGCATTGTTCTAGTATACGCAACTGCTGTCAGCATCCTGGATTCTTTGGAAAACTCTAAGGTTCTATAGGAATTGAAACCATTCCCACAGCTTATTTTTTGTTTGTTTTTGACACCCTCCCAAATTACTTAACAAAAGTAATTTTATCACATATGTCAAAATTGTTTTTTATTCCAAAATAATGTGATATTTCATTTGTTTCCTTTGTTGGAGGAATTTCACCAATCAAAAAGCAAAATGTCTCACTCATGAAACTTAGTCATACTTATTATTTGCTTTGTGATTTCATCCAAATGTTCTGCCCATTTTTTATTCTTCTTGTGATGAGCACACCTTGATTTTTTTAGGGGGTTGAGGAGTTTTTTAGATAGGGAGATAGAGAGAGTGTCCCAAAAGTCTGCATCCAGTTTTAAGTCGTAATAGCATATATAAGGTATAAGAAATATATAAACAAATATATGACACAAGAAACACTATATCTATCTACCTGCGTATCTATCTGCATGTGTACATACACACACCAAGCAGCACTTTCCATATATGCAGCACTCTCCATATATGTTTATACATACATGTATGTATGTGTATGCAGGAGAGAGAGAGAGAGAGAGAGAGCACACTGCGCTTTGAAATGTGAAAGACCTAAGTCCAAGTCTTATCTCTTCAGACAGTTTTCTAAGACTATACGTGTATATACATATGTATTCATATTTGCATGCATACACACATACATATGTAAATACACACATATGTACATGCATACGCATGGGGGTATTACCAAGCAAATCACACTCCCAAGAGAACTCATTTTCGAGAGACTGTGGAGTTAAGATGGACCTGAGAGATGACTTAATGCAGTCCTCTTACTTTACGGATAAGAAGCCTGCAGTCTAGAGAAGGCGTGGGACTTGCCCAGGGGGTGCCTTCTTTGCATATTATAGTCTTAGAAAGTTGCCTAGAGTACCAAGAGTGTAAGTGACTTATTTAACTGGGTTCTCACAGCCAATGCGCACCAAAGGAAGGACGTTGAACCCAGATCTTCTGGTCTCTGAGGCCAGACTGGGGACATTTCCATCCACTCTGCCATCTTGCCTCCCATCCTTTACAATAATGTTTGTTTAAAAAAAAAACCCTACCAAACAAATTAAAAATGGAATATTATGTACAGTGTGCAACCCACAGGGTCCTCACTCTGCGAAGAAGTGGGGAAAGGTAGCTGGCTGTCCCTTATCTCTTTGGGGGTTAAGCTTGTCTATCATAACTCTGTGGAATTTGGCATTGACTATTTTTTGTTGCTGCTGCCTTTTTCCATGTACATTGTTATAACATCAAATTTTATTATTTCTTTTTCTGGCACTTCACTTTGCATTAGTTCATAGAAGACTTTGTGTGCGCGTCTGTATATATCATAAGAATTACTTCTTACACTGTAGTACGATCATAAAATCAGATGTAGAGATGGAAGAGTCAGTCCCTAGAGGCCTTCTAATTCAACTCTCATCGAAGCAAGACAATCCTTTTTATACCTCCCTCTCCCAGCTCTTAGCATGCTGCCTGGAACTCAGTAGGTGCCTAATAAATTCTTGTTGACTAATTGATCCACTATCTCACTCATCACAGTAGTTCTTCCTCTTTTCATTCCTTCTCCATCTTCTCATTGCTCCCCTTCCCTCCACCCTGTCAGCTAAGAACCTTGTTTCATATTTCACTGGAAAAAAATTGAGGTCTTTTACCTAGGACTCTCTCCTTACCTCCTCATCTCACTTCACTCACATGCTTTCCCCCATTATTTCCTTCACGTTGTCTCAAATGAAGAGATGACCCTTCTCTTTAACAAGGCTAATTCCTCTAAATACACATGTGATCCCATTCCATCCCATCCTCTCCAGCAGATTTTGCTTATCTTCAATGTCCTCTTGTTTACTATTTCTGTGCTATGCTGTCTGTAAAAATGCTTGTGCCTCCCTCATCTTAAAAAAAAAAAAAAGGCCTCTTGATCCATCTGTCCTTACCTATCATTCCATCTCTCTCTTCCATTTCCTGGCTAAATTCCTTGAGAAAATTATCTACAGTCATTGCCTCTATTTCTTTTCTTGCCACTTAAAAAAACAAACAAACTACATTCTGACTTCTGATCTCCTTAGTCAACTACTTATGTTTTTGCTTTTTAGATGTTTTTCTTACAAGCAAAATATTGTGGAATTTCTTTTCTTATGCATTATCCCATTCTTATTAGGGTTACATCATTTTCCTCTATTTTTGTCTCTAGTTCTGCTTTAAAAAAATTATAACCAACTTGCTCTCTCTATATTCTGCCCTTATCAACAATTTGGCATAAATTACTTTGTTTCAACCCTATTTCTACTTGCTCTCTTCCTCCTTCTCCTTCATCTACTCACATTTTTCAATTCTCTTACATAGTTTAGGGGATTTATTTAAATTATCACCCTGTGTTCCAAATCACATATTCCAGTTTTAATGGCCAGGTTGTTCCCCTGACCATGTTTCCTCTCATTGGCCATACTGTCTCACCTCTGGGCCCATGAAAATTGTTAAATGTTACCAATATTTGTCTTACACAAATTTTGGATCCCCTTCTTTTTTGCCTTTGGAGGCAGATTAAAACCTGCCTGTGAATTCTTTTCATCATTAGTTTGTTTCCTATATTCAGAAGTTCTAGAAAATTGCACTGTTCTCTGCTTTATTGGTATTCAGGAATTTAGGGTTTGTAATGTTCTTCTGGAAGACCTATGATCTTTAACTTGTCTTTGTGCACCAACTACAAAGTCAATGGCTTTGATTTGTATAGCTGCTATTAGTAGGTGCTTAATAAATTTTAATTATTGAAGGTTCTTTTTTAATGTTGTTGTCATTTGCTTCTCTTTTTCCAGATTTTCATCCACTTCAGTATTTTTGTATTCCAAATTTTCTAGTCTCTCATTTCTTTGGAGAAATTCTCCAGTATGGATTCACTTTTCATAGTCTGCTAATTGAATTTTTAAAAATTTCTGACCTAAAAGCTATAATTTCTGATATGGATACATAGATAGATATGTGCTCATCTCTGGTTTTTTCTCCTACTCCTTTCTTTCCTCTTTTGAACGAACCTGGAATTTTTTTTTATTCAATTCTTTCTTGAGATTCCATAGTATCTGTTCCACAAGGCACTGGTTCACTTTTTTTTTGGTCTTATATTCCTCAGTAAAAGTGCTTTGTACTGTCTTTGACAGTTTGGTAATAATTTTCTTTTTAGTTTTAGAATCTTCTCTATTGATTTGTCTGTTTGTGCTTTAAGTTTTTATTGGATTTTCTTCCTTTTGAAATCTCTGACATTTCAGCCTTTTATTTCCTTGTCACTCACTTTCTTACTCCTCCACTTTTGATAGTATGCATACTGCCAGAGTTGGCCTGTAAAACTACCCTGGCCTCCTCCAGTAGTGGAAGGTTTAGATGTGACTGGCCTCAGGCCTTGCGTTTAGTAGCCTCTGGAGCTACAGGGCTTGCCCTGTCTCTGTTTCAGTCCCCTTTCTTTTAAGCACAGTACAGGCACTGATAGCAACTCCCTGACTTACCTTTTACATTGGCTTTTACTTCTCTGGATGGATTGGATCAGTGTCAAATGCTGTCTGAAAGACTTTTGAGGATAGAGGAAGTGTTCTAGATAGAATCTCTTCAGTCTTGAGAGTCTCTAATGTAGACCCCTCCCCAGACAGAAAGCAGCAGGCTGCCCTCCTCCCCACACATTTCAAGGGTCTTGCTAGAACCAGTGTCTACCAATGCCACTGATTGAAGGTTGTAGAACTAGCATTTAGGATAAAGTGTATAGACCAATTCTCTGCATGCAGCAAGGAGGGATTAGAATGGGTCATGGGCCAGTCAGTGGGTAGGTTTGCATTGTTTTGTGTGCTCCTTCTAGGAGCATAGAGGATGGTGGGGTAAAGATGCTTATTTAGCACTTAAAATATTATTAACATTCTCTGGTGTTATATTTTACCTTGTCAGGGTTTTCTGGGTTTTGTCCTGTGGATTCCGCTATAAGTGGTCTACATCTGGCATATAATTCTTCTTTTGCTGGGGTGGAGGGAGAGAATTGGATGTTAGAAGCATCTGGGGGCAGTGTCCAGTCCAATATCTTGTTAGTCACATGACCTGGAAGTCTACCTCCTCTTGTATTTTAGCAGCTTCTTACTACACAGCTTCATAAATGCTTTTAAAAATTCAACATATTCTTTGGCTCTAGCTGAGTTTACTGGGCTGGAGAATCTATCAAGACCTTGCTGAGTTGAAATGGTTTAACTCCCTCCTTTTAAAATCCTCACTATGCCTCTAGTTTTGTGGTTCTTGTGTGATGACAGAGAAAGCATGTTTTGGGAGATGCTTAACCAGTTTCCCCTCTGTGCAGGTATATTCCTCAAATGCCAGGACTCCTTTTTCTCTATTCCACCTTAATTGATATAATTAATGAGGCAGTAGTGGAATCATATACTTTTTTAACATTCTTCTAACCCATCACACCCCAGAATCCCAAATTTTTGAGTCGTATGACAATGATGCCTTTTAGTAACATTAGTTAGGATCCTATACTCTTAATTTATTTTTTACTATTTCTATTTCTCCATCACCTAAATGCCTCTCAGTATTGTTCCCTCTTCCCCTCCCAGAAAGTCATAGCAAAGAATATTTTTAAAGAAAAAAAGGAAGAGAAAAAATCAGTGAAATACATAATAAGATGAGTATGAAAATAATGCACTGTTCCACATTTGTGGATCACCCACATCTACAAAAGAGTGTATCTTTTCATATCTTCTTCAGGGCTATGCTTGTTCTTTGTAATTCTTCAGCATTCATTTTCAATTGTTTTGCTGTTACATATATATATATATATATATATATATATATATGTATATATGTATGTATATATATGTATACATATATATGGCATTCACATTTTTGTAGTCTTGTGTATTGTTGACCTTGCTTACTTCTTGTATCAGTTCAAATAAGTCTTTCTATATTTCTCTATATTCATCCATCATCTCCATCACTTCTTATGACATAGTAATATTCCATTTCATGTTCAGTCACTCTCCAACTGATGAACATCTACTTCATTTGCAGTTCTTTTCTACTATAAAAGATGCCTCTCTAACTATTCAGGTGTATATGGGAACTTTCTTATTATCAATGGCCCCTTGGGCTATTCTCTCCAAATCTTTCTTTATAGTTCATCACTGTCATTTGCCGCAGAGCCTCTATCATTTTAAGGATACACGATCCAGTTTCATCCTACCATATGCCAAGTTGTTATGGGCACACACTTATGAGCCAAGATAGAAAGCAAGACTACTCTGAGAGGACAAACTTATGGACACTAAATCTAAATCTGGTACAATTACATAAGCAAAAAGCAACTCTGACATTCAAAGAAAGCATGGAGTGGTATCTTAACCAGGAGCTAGGCCCCCATTTTTAGAACCATTAACGCCTCTTAACTTTCCCTGGTCTGATTTTCTTCTGACATGAAGAATAAACAAGCACACATTTTAGGGATTAGTTAGCATTTGGCTCTCGACAAAAAGATATTGTCCTTTTTTTCTGCTTTTTTGCATGCCACACACAGCCATTATTATGCCTGTTTCTAGTCTTCCGGTCATAGATGGCAATAGGAAGAGGAAAAGAAAAAGGTGTTTTCCCCCCTTTTGGACAACCTACAAAGGTGTTTTTCTTAGCAAAGGAAGTAAAAAGTTGGAAATTTGACTCATAAGTGTAATGCTGTCTTCCACCTCTCTTGGCAGTTAGGTGAAATAAATTGATCAAACTTGGACTTATAATATTATCTCTCCTTTACTAGTTCATTACTCCAGTAATTTTCTTCATTGGATGAGAATCTTAAAAGGTTAACTAACAGTCTCTCCCAAGCTAATGTGTTTTCACCTAGAATATCACATTCTTAGGAATTTTTCTACAAATGCCCAAACTTCAGGTTACCCCCGCCACTACCACTCACCCAGTTGCACCCAGACAAACCAGCATCTTACCTATCACCTGGAAAACAACATTCTTTGAACAGAGTAGCTTCTCATCTCTTTTATCCTCAGTGTTTCTCAGTGCCCTCCAGTGAAGAGCACCTGGGCAAGTTGGGAGAGAAATATTCCTTTGTCTTCCTTGAACATCTAGGTCCTAAACATTGAGGCTTTGATCATTGATTCTCATTTACCTGTTGACTTGCTTTTGCATTGATGCCTCATAAAACTCCTGTGCCACCAAGTTAGGTTTTTATCTATTTATGTAAAAATTTTCCTCCCTATAGGTTACAGATTATTTGCAAATCTGCACGTTAGTTCCTCAAGAGGAGGATCTGTTCTTTTCATCTTTACTTAGCACACAGTATGCACTTAAGTTCATTTAATAACTGAATTAATATTCTAGGTTTTAAATATTTAAATATTTTAAATATTGCTTTCAATTTGGTTTCTGAATCTTATTCATTAATATGCTTTCAATGGAGGAAATGGTTTGAGGCAACTTTACACTAAAAACTGATTAAATATTTATTAGTTTGGAATGTATCTTTTCTGTTAGGGCAGGGATTTTCACAGTTTGTAAAGGCTGTATGATCTCTTTTGGGGTCAGGATAAGGACATATCTTGAGATTACATAAATAGAAGTCAAGCTTATTAATTGTTACAGTAGTGATACACACATATACATGCATATAGACACACCTATAGACACACAAACACACATATAGCAATATATTTATTTATTTATTTTGCTTTTTTTTGGAGAGGGGAAAGTAGGACAATTGGAGTTAAGTGACTTGCCCAAGGTCACATGGCTAGTTTTTTGCATTAAGTGTCTGAGGTCGCATTTGACTCAGGTCCTCCTGACTCCAGGGCCCATGCGCCACCCCTATACATTTATAATATTTCCCAAAGATGTGGACATATAAGACACATATGTATTTATATTTTAATACAAATATATGTTCACAAAATAAATTGATTGAATATTTTTAATCACAGAATTTAAAAGGAAGCAGAGGTGGCAGTGCTTCCGATATGGGAGATCTCCCTTTCACTTATCACAATAATAAAGGGTCTACATCAAGTGGAAGAAAATAAAAATATACAAAAAAGCTTGATCTTTTCATTTCTTTTTATTTTTAAAAGAGCTTGGTCTTGATCAATGAATAAGCATTTATCTCCCTGTTACAGCCCAGTCATTGGTCCAATAACGTTGACTGAATGCCCGCCCGATCCAGAGTTCTCTGTTATTTTGTGTCTCTTACTCCAGGCTCTTTGCTCTTCAGTCCTCCAAATGCTCTTATCCTGATTCACTGTGTCTGTGGAAAGTCATTCAATTACTCCCCGATAAGTTACTTTGTATTTATTTTTGATGGCATTTTCTCACGCTCTTTCCCCTGAACAGGATGTAAGCTTCTTGAGGAGAAAGACTGTTTCATTTTTGTCTTTATATCTCCAGTTCCTAATACAGTGCCTAGCCGATATTAGGTATCTAATACATGCCTGTAGGTTGAATTGAGAGCAGTAGCTAACTGCATCTCTGGATGGAATCATCTAATCTCTCTAGGCATTATTTCCTCACATACAAAATTGTGAGTGGATCTTGATGGAGATCTCAGGTCACTTATCTCTAATACTGACTGCCTGATTCAAAACTCTTTTAGTGGACTCTAGTCCTATACCTACAGTCTCTACAGATCTATAATTACATGTTCAACCATCATCTTTAACCCAAATTCAACTTATCTCTCTACTAAAACTTGTTCTTTTTCCTCTGTACTTCATTTCATCAGTGGTACCCATATTTTAAAAATCTTTTTAGCCTAATTTTAACTTAGAAGCATCTTTGGCTCTTAAATAAGAATAGTGACAGTAATCAGTCAGTCAAAAAACATGCATTAAGTACCTACTACGTGCCAAGTACTGTGCTAAGGGCTGGGGACACAAAGAAAAACAAAAGATAGTTCCTGCCTTCAAGGAGCCCACAGTAACCTAGCAAGCAGCAGCAGCAGCAGTTCAAATATATATAGTGCTTTGAGGTATTCAAAGCACTTTACATGAATTATCTCATTTGATTCTCTCTCCTTCGTTCCCTATGTCTAGTGTCACTGAGTGCAAAAAAAGAAACCCGTTCATAGATGGTTACAAGAGTTGATGTGATTCCTCAGTAAAGTGTACCAACTGTTTTCAGGCGATTACATGCTGTCATGAAATGCAAGTCTAGAGCAACAAAAATTCTGTGGCTGTATTACCTTCAGGTATAGCCTTGTCAGTTCTGATTAGGTGAGCTGATCGGGTCCCTATTAGGACGGGTGACCACTCGATACATGACACTATTTTGCTGACTCGAAATTCCTAACTTCTTCCTCTCCCCTGTGGGCGCTTTACAGATCCATTGTAACCCCCCAGGCTAACCCCTCACCCCCTAACCTCACAGTCCCTGGTGTTTTCCTAAATGACTCTGTATTTATTTGTGTATGTTTTGTGTTTATTTACATGTATACACTTTTTCCTGTGCATAATCCTAGGCCTGGAGTGAGCTTCTGGGATGAAAAGGTTTCTGGGGTGTGGCAGAGAAATGTGGAGAGAAATAAAGCCATGTATTAATTTTGTACAAATGTAATATCTCCTACTTATTAGTTTTTACTAGATACCAAAATGTCTATTTCTATTTAGTAATTACTACCTCTGTATACGTTACATGTAAGCTCCTTGAAGGCAGGGACTAATTCCTTTTTGTCTTTCACCGGGACTTAACAGAGTACCTGAAGCATATCGTTCAGTCGTCTCATTCATGGCCAGTTCTTCATGACCCCATGTGGGCTTTTCTTGGCAAAGATACTAGAGTGGCTTGCCACTTCCTTCTCCATTTCATTTCATAGATGAGGAAACTGAGGCAAACAGGGTTAAGTGACTTGCCCAGGGTCACACAGCTAGTAAGTGTCTGAAGCCAGATTTAAATAAGGAAGATGTGTCTTCCTGACTCAGACCTAGCACTCTATCCTCTCCATCACCTAGTCTAGAACACAGAAAGAACTTAATAGATGTTTTGTTAATTGAATAAATCAAGAAATGCATGCTGTACAAAGTTATTCCATGTATATTGGTCTTTTATTTTTATTCAGTTCTAGCATTGTGATACTGAAGCTTTCACTCTTATGCTTGGGGAAAACAAAAAAACCCAACTAATCAAACAATAACAACAAAAAACCCCATTAGTCACAAACTAACTAATCCTTTCATTCTGAAAATTAAAGAAATAAATGTAACCTGAGTATCAGGCATAGGGACTAATCAATGCACATCGGGTGCTTTATAGTGGCTACTGTAGCAGTACTTTCATCACAGAAAACACAATGGTGTACCATCTTGGTTTAATCAAGCATGGGCCACAGAGAACTATGTTTCTATTGAAAGAGTGGATTACTGAAATTCTATTTTGAGATTGTCATTAGAATTTTACTGACTATAGGCGGACCTTGAAAACTTGTTCTCTCTGAAAGGCTATACTCTCAGCATCCCAGGCTCCTCTGGTAGCAAGCTGGAGCCATTTCTTCAGGGCTGTCTCAGAGCAAAGTGGGTCAACTTCTGATTTGCCAATATAATTTTACTAACTCAATAGTTACGGCTCTAGAAACTGACGTACTGGTTCTCTGTGATACCCCCCCCCCCACACGCACATGCACATGCACACACACGCGTGCACGCATACACACACACACGCGCGCACACACACACGCGTGCGCGCACACACACGCACACATACGGAAAGTACTAAGTTGGATTGGGGGAATGGTAAATCATAGGAACTAAAGAAAGAATCAGTTTGTTTAGAGGCAAGCAGCATGGCAGAAAAGGTTTGTCTGTTCCCTATAAGGAGTGCCCTGCTGTCTGACAGTTCAGCAAGATCTGCTGCAGTGTCAGATTAGTATCAGCGTGTATTAATAATCACCTGTTAATATTCAGGGCTAAGGTTGACTATGGGCACTATTTGCTCCTAAGTACATGATACTAGTACTAATATTAAAGTGCTGAGTGCATACTAATGTTATATTCCATATACTTGCAGAATTTCAGTAAAAGTTGGGATGGAAACAATCAGCTAGGTGGCACAGTGGATAGAGTTCTGACCCAGGAGCTGGAAGGATCTGAACTCAAAACTGGCCTCTAACACTAGCTCTGTGACCCTGGGCAAGTCACTTAACCCTGTTTGTCTGAGTTTGCTCATCTGTGAAATGAGCTGAGGAAGGAAATGACAAACCACTCCAGAATCTTTGCCAAGAAAGTCCCAAACAGGGTCATGAAGAGTCAGATGCAGTTAATTGAATAAACAACAACCATTGGTGTTTCTCTTTCCACACCCACTTTCATTTAGGGCTTTCTGACCAACATGAAGCTTCAAATGAACACAGAGCCTGTGACTTCAAGTTGATCGTGCCTTCTAATATACTGTACAGTCTCCTCTATAGCAACAGAGTTAAATGATGATCAGTTACACCCTTTTCCTTTTTCAACTGAATCTCCAAATATTACTGGACTTTCATATACTTTTTTGAAATCCAGTTTATTAAAGAAGCCTTCAACTACTTTTCAGGAGCTGTATAATTTAGAAAATGTTTTATAATAATACATTCGTTGCTTCTGACAGCAATGAATGTTACTGTGATACAAGTGAGGAAACAGTTCTGGTGAGATATCAAATCCTCATCAGGTAATATCGATTAAGCATCCTCAGGCCCAAGGCTCTCTAAGATGTGATACCAAGTCACTCTGGCTCAGTCCTTCTTTAAGATAAGTTTATGTTCTAAGAGGGAAAAAAGATATAGATAAACAAAAGTCATTTAAAAAAATCTATCTTCTTTGTAAACATCATTAATGTTCAATCTTGAGATCTACTTAGGTTGTATTTTTGCCCAGAGTCCATTGCTAGTGTAGGAAATGTGCATCAGGAATGGGAAGGTGGTTAGTTCTTTGAAGATAACTGAAGAGAGGGAAAGAAAGGTCTCATAGGGGTTTGAGAAAGGAACTTATAAAGAACGTCACTGAGGGAATGCTGTTGGTCAAGACAATCCAGGTCTCAACAGAATTGCTTTTTTTTTCCTTGAGTGTTCCTCTATCGAAAGCCAGAGAAGTAAAGACATCTGAGCAAAGTTAAGAGGCAGAGCAAGCTTTCTGTATCCTTTACATCCTTCCCCCCCCCCCCCCAAAGCTTCCTATCCTCTGATGAGGCCTCTTGACTACTCAGGGCACTTCATTGCAAGGACACCTATTGAGATCTGCCTTATAAAACAGTGTTCCATGTAGCAAATCTATCTACATTGCCTTCCTTCTTTTTATACTCACCACACTCTCCTTCTTCACAAGAAAGATGTGCTTGTTTCTTTTGCAGAATCCATTCTATCAGGGCTTATTAGAAAAATCTGATAAACTATTTCACACTGAGACTAATAGATGATAAATTAAGGTGTCATATCCTTCTGTGACAATTGCATTTTACACGAGTACTTCTAATACTACACAATGTTTGATCTCTATTCCTGAAATATCAGGCACCATGACAGTAATTTTTAGGGGGAAGGGAACTTTTGTTTAGTAGGCCTCCTCGAATTACATGATATAGGTCACCACTCTTGGTCTAGAATGGCAAAATCAAATGAAGAAGGAGACAGGAAGAGAGTAGACAAATTAGAAATAATCCAGAATAGACAGATGCTTGAGGTTGAAAGAGAGATCAATAAGGAACCATGAGAACTATGTAAGAGAAGGATAATAGGTTTTAATTAATAGGCATGAAAAATGGGTCACATTGTTTCTTCTTTTCAGGGCTGTCTGTAATGGATAGTCGGGACTTTTAGGTCTCAGTTCAGCTGTCCAGGAATAATTCATTTCTTGGTGATAAGAAGAAGGTCGTTGAGATCAAGGCAGTGCTGGAAATCTGAGCCATTATTCTACCACCAGCTTCAATAAATAGGGGAAATAACATTTTTACTTCTTAATTTAATTTTTATTTGGCTCATTTATTTCTTATAAAAACTACAAAAATATAATCACAGGCATTTTGACATCCCTGTAATATTAAAATGACATTTTTTCCCCTTCAGTTTCCAGAATTTTGTTTACTTCCAAATGATAAACAAACTTTGGTAGTTTACTTTACTAAATCTAATTTTTTTCATATCTTTCTTTGGAAATACAGATTGAACATTGACCACCCTCCTCTGAAGGTTCATTCATTTTGGAATCAGGGAATGTAAGTCCATACTGAGACTTGTCTAAGGAACCCAATATAATTCGGAGCACACAGGACAGATGGTCAACTGCCCAACCTTGATTCAAACTTTGCTTAAATACCAAGCCTAGATACCAGTCAAGTCTCTTCAGAGATTTCACTTCACTCTGGGATGGATATTAATAATTCAGTCTGGGATTCTTGTAGTCAACTATGGTATAAGACACATCCTTGAAAAGCCATGAACTTCTGAAAGGCTCTAGAAGCAAACTGTCCCCCAAGTGGCCTCCCTCACTTGCCCACCCCTAATATCTTGTAACACTAGGCAAACCTAGAACTATACTCCTGACCTTGTAGATGTTGAGGGTAATTTACCTCCATGATCTCTGCATCAAACTGTCAGTATAATCAATTATCAAACTTTTCATCAGTTCAATTAAAAATGCTTATTAAGTGCTTATCTGTACAAGGCACTGTACAAGGGAGTGGGCATACAAGGAAAAAATTAGTCTCTGCCCTCAAGGAGCTTACATTCTGAAGGAAGAATACTTCAAGTATCAGCAGCTGAGGCTTATTGAATGACTATTTCTCTCCTTGCACCATGGTTCACTGTGTATTTATCTTATTTGTACTTGTTTAGCTTTTGAGGTGAAAAAATTATTTTATTTTGATCTAAAATCTGGCACAGTGGAGAGAGTGTCAAGCCTGAAATATTCATCATCCTGACTTCAGATTCGGTCTCAGAAACTTACTAGGTGTGTGAGCCTGGGCAAGTCATTGAGACCTGTTTGCTTCAGTTTCCTAACCTGTAAAATAAGCCGGAGAAGGAAATGGCAAACCACTCCAGTATCTTTGCCAAGAACCCCCCCCAAAGGGTCACAGTTAGATACAACTGAACAATAACAACAAAATCTGAAAAAAAAAATGTTTTTGAAATCTTTCTGTCCCAGGTATATTCAATACTGTTCTTCAATGGGCCAAGAATATTAATGTCATTAGTGAGGTTTTTGCTTCAGATTTATTTTGGTGTTCATTAGGTTTTTTACCCTTTTTTGGGGGGGAGTAGGTTATGAATAGTTTTATTTTAGGTATTCGTGAAGCTTTATAAAACACGACCCAACAAATTATTAAATCAAATTGTAATGTATTGCAACTTAAGCCACAGAAATGACTGGATTTTTTCCTATTCTAAAGAAATTTCTAGACCATTAATATTTAAAGCTATAACTAATCATAGGAAACACCTAGCAGACTCGCTCCCCCACTCTCCCACCTCCTTGCTTTTGATTTCCCTTCCCTCTCATACCAATTCGATTTTGTGCCTTTCCCAGTCAGGATCAGTTAACCATTTCCAGGGTGGAACAAACCTAGGCTGCCCAACAAACGCATTTAATTTGCAAGGCAACTGCATCCTTTCTCATAGGCAACAGCTCCCCAGGGCAATCACATCCCAGTGCTGATTTGCTGCAGTGAAGACTGCAGCATTTACAATATGCCCTCCCCCTTTCCCTGTTCTGCTTACAGCATCAGTCTGTAGCCAGTGCAAGGAAGCAGTGATACTCACTAACCTATTCATGCTTTGGAATGCCTAAGTGCTAGCACTTAGGCTAGTACCCTGACAGAGAGCAACAGAGAGACTTCCTTCGCCACTCCAAGATGCAGGCCAGTGCTGATTCTACCAAGATGGACTGTCTGTGGAGCAACTGGAAATGTCAGGGTATTAAATTTATTCTGGTAATGCATGCCTCCAATGAGAGGGTGAAGCCTGCATGGGAGGATCTCCTCAAGGGTCCCCATCCATTTTGTATTGTTTCACCTGTGGGACGTTTGCATGCTTTTAGAATCAAGAGCTTTTGCCTGGAGCGGTAAATCTGTTTACTTTCACCGCGGAATTGTGTTTGGGTGTCCCCTTTTGTGGTCTGGTTTTCATTTTCGGGTGTGTTTTGTGATGCTTCATCTTTTGCCTGTCCTGAAAGCTCCTTATAGAAACATTGCTCTTTTCCTATCATTTGTTCCCATTCTACCCATCTCTGGTGTTTACAGCTCGCTTCTGACTGACATGCTTTCCCCTGGCAGTGTACTGTACCACATTTATTTCCACTGAGAGAATGAAATCTAGAAGTCCTATTTCAGAGAGTTCTCTAGTGCATCCTTTTAGAGAAGGACACACCCATTCCAAGGTATGTGTTTGTGGTCAAACAAAAGAAACTGGGACTAGGGAATAGCTGTCACTCTTCTGAAAAAGACTGTGGCGTAGATATATATTATTATTCAATTGAACACGACTTTTTTTCAATCTGCAGTGAGGCAAGCATATAGCTTCTATTTGTTAATAAAATACAATGGTGCAAGGAGCATCTGTTGAACAATTAAGGAAAAATCAGTGCACAGTCCTCATTACCCTCTGGCATAATGGATTTTTTTTCTGAACAGTCTATATTAGAACTGGGTGTGGCTACCCTCTAGCTTCCCTTAGATTTCTTTTCAGCCATTTTTATTCAGCCTCACACTTCTCTGCTAACACTCATCCATCCTTTGTTAGAAAACTCTCAGCCTAACCTTGTTCAGGAAAGAGATTGCCAGGAGAAAAGGATTAATTGCAAAAATGCATCTCCTACCGTAATCTTGGGAACTGATCAGATAAAGAGCTTTTAGGATTTGAAAATAGCGGTTTGTGAAGAAGGCATATTTGGCTTAGACTGAATGATTTGTAGCATACATTACCCTCTAACAGCATCTGATTTTAAATAGCTGTCTCTCCTCCCGTTATAACGTTGCAGCGTGAACAGAATAGAAAGTCTTTTTGTCTGTAAAATAATCCCGGGTCCTTTGTATGCTTTCATCTTTAACAAAGAAGAAGTGAACATCAATCTTCAGAATTAAAAACACCGTTACTTTTCTTTTGTGGTGTTGGTTTTTTTTTTTGTTTGTTTGTTTTTTGGTAGTGATCGGCATAAAACCTCAGAATCTTTTTTTAGATTCAGAGGTCCGCATCAGGAAGTCAAGTAACTGCAAAATAAACAGTAAACAGATTTTGATAATAAAACCCCCAGGGGATCAGAGACTCATAGTGACTGCTAAGAGCAAAGGATTTTAGAAAGTGATGCCACCTTTCCCCAGCAACACCTACTCACTGTAGACCTTGGGAGTTTTCATGTAATGCAATTTTAAAAATCGGTCTTACCTATTCATCAAATAAAAAAAAACCAAAACATTCCCAACCGTGCATAGTGTTAAATTCAATCTCATGCTTCCTTTGGACATGTAGGCTCAGTTTTAAGTAGCATTTGGACATCCACTTCTTACTAAGAGTAGGCACTAACCAATAAAGACATTTATTTATATGAATTTCTACACTTGCAGGATCCAGGACATTATTTAGATGTTCAAATACAATTGCACCCCTGATTTTCCCCCAAATGACCTATTTATTAAAAATTAAAAATGAAACAATTCAATCTACCAGATCATTTGTGATGAGAAAAACAAATTTTGAGAAGACCCTATTTGTTCACGTCTATTTATAAATTATAGTTAAATATGTGTGCCTTTTCTAGGGTATTGTTTTCGTTGAGCCATGTGTCTTTAAAAACCTTTAATGAAAAATTATTCTAGTCATCTTAAATATTGTTTATCATAAATTGCAACAAATCCAGTCTCATTTGAAAACTTTATTGATATCATTTTTATTTCTATGTCACCTGTATTTCCAAGTTTTATTTCTCATCTCTCCCTATTCAATCAATCACCTCTTATAACAAAGAATCAGAAAGAGGGAGGAAAAATGAATTCAACAAAACCAACGTGCTAGTCGTGTCTGATAGTATTTGCAATAGTCCACACCTGTAGTTCCCCACCTCTTCAGAGAAGAGAGAATCATTTTCTCAAGTCTGCCTGCCTGTCTGTCTGTCTGTCTGTCTCTCTCTCTCATATCTCCCCCCTCTCCTTTTTCTCCCTATCTCTTTCTTCCCCACCCCACCCCCCTTTTTTCTTATCTCTTCCATGCGGAAGTGCAGGGACCAGTCATGAGCCCAATCCCATTAATAATCACCACCTGCTCCATTTCCATCCTGTGTTACTTTATCCTTCCTTAGACTGTCTTGAGATCTCCAGTTCCCAGGGGCAGACCATATTAATGGCGAGCTTAATGTGCGCACACATTTGGCATAGCCCACTTTAAGCTTAGAACTTCTAAGCTCAAGCAATCAATCTGCCATCCTCTGTCTCTGTGCGCCACAATGCCTGGCTATTTTCATAACTCAAATCCAGGGCCAAGTTTGGTCATTACAGTGATACAACATTCAGTTTTGACAAATCCAGTGTTTTAAAAATTAAAGACCACCCAAAACTCCGAGATATGTAATATTTATGAAGGAAATTATTTCCCTTACCAAAGGAAGAACTTGTCAACTCAACCAAGCCTATTTCCTCATATATATTCTTCCATGTGCTTTACCCCATTATTCATCTTCCCTTTTATCATCATCTAAAGCCATTCTTCTCTTAATTCGTCTAGAAAAGTGAGCTTAAAAATAAATTCATACTATAGGATGTGCATAAGTCATGTGGAAGTATTTCAGATAGTAAATGAAATTTAATAACATTTGTGTATACAATTAAAACGACTACTGACATGTTATTAATAATGTTTGTATTGCTAAGGAAAATAATGATTTGCTTTAACGCAAAGGACAAAGAATTTTAATTTTCTTCATCTCCCAATTTTTTTTAACTCAAATATTTGGTGGAGAAATTAGAATGAATCGACTATTTCACAAGTATTATGATGAAATGTGCCATAGAAATAATACTGTATATGTAATTTATATATATATATATATACATATATATATATACACATACAATCTCAACAAATGTTGGATTTCATGTTTATAATGCATTAGATTTATGTCATGAGAGAGGATGACAAAAGCTATTCTTCCTAGTTATTAGTTTTCTGGAATGGAAAACAGAGGATGAACAAACTCAGATATGAACTACTTCATAGGCATGAAATGGAAGGGGAAAAATTAATGTGGGGCAATCAAGTAATGCAGATATGACTAAGATAGATGACAGTGGTAGGGAGAGGAGAGGCTGTTTTCTCAACAGGCTGTTAAAATATGAATCATCTAGACAAATGGATTGTTGTTGTTGGGTCGTTTTTTAGCTTTAAGACATAGAGCCAAACATTTCAGCTCAGGCCAATTGCAGAGCTCCAAGTAGAGTGAAAAAATCCTAAATCCCATTTCCCTCTTCTAGGTATTTCTTTACGTTGCACTATGTAGGATCAAGTACAGAACTGTGATAATTATGTAACTGAAACCCAAGTCCCACTCTTATAGAAATTGAGTTTAACCAGAATCATTCCAGCACGTGCCCAGTGCTTGTCCTGGAGTCAGGTAGACCTCTGTTAAGATCCTGTTGCAGATACTTACTAGCTGTGTGATCTTGACCTCTTTTAGCCTCAGTTTACTCATCTGCAAATTGGCGGTAATAATAACATCGGCCTCCCAGGGTGGTGAGGTTCAAATGAGATAATCTGCATAAAGTGCTTTGAAAATCTTAAAAGTACTATGTAAATGCTAGCTTATTAGTAGTAGTTGTCTTTGCTCAAATCCCTTAGCTCAAATTTCCTGTCTATGCCCTCTCTAACTAAATGCTACTCCAGTGAAGAAAACATAGAAATGAAAAGTACATTTTCCAAGGGGTGTGGCACAATGGCATTCATTTTTACAAATAAAACATTGTCCCCCAGTGTTTCCTCCTTTCTGAATGGAATGGAATCACTAGAAATTGTGACCAAATATTAGGGCACCCTAGAACACATTTATTTAAGCCATAAGGATAAAAAAAGTCTCTATTTGGCAAACAATTTCTAATAAAATCAAAATCTTTCACTAAAAAAGCCCACAAATATTTAAAGATGAATCTAAAAACTGTCATTGAAACTAACATTTTATGTAGAGGATACATCATTTACAGTGTAAGGATGTGTAAGAAATATTACATTAGTAAGGGAACTTTTGAATACCCACAAGAATATACCATAGGACAACATAAAACTAGTAGTATATCTTGCCTTCTCAGTGGGTGGAGGAGGAGTGGAGGGTGGGAACATATTTGGAACCAAAAATAAAATAACTAAAATTAGTAAAAACAACAACAACAACAACAAAAAACCTGAGAAATATGTTTGCAAACTGAAAATAAATTTGTTATTATGTAGATGGGAAAATGCAATTAAGATAAATAGGTCATTTTCTGACATGAACTGGAATCAGAATTATATGTGTGTATTGCATTTCCTTATCTCTAAAATGGGATAACAAACCTTGCACTATTTATTTTATAGAATTGTTTTAAGGAAAATGCATATAATTGTCAACATATAATAAATATATGCATGCACATACATTTCCAGATACTACAACGTGATGTTATTTTCAGAAGCAAGGCATTAAAAGAAGAAGCTAATACTAATCTTCAGTTTCAGTGGAGTAGGAAACTCCCAGTAAGGAAATCCTTCTCCTACAGTGCAGATTCGCAATTACCTGGCAATTTACAGTCTTCAAGAGTTCCTTGGGGAACTGAGAGATTATGTGAATCACCTAGAGTCAGGTTGCCTGGAGTTCAAATTCATCCTTTGATATACACTTGAACTATCATCCACTGGATAGCAGAATTGATAAATATCTGAAAAGGTTGGAATGGTGGTAAGAAATTTAGTAAGATGATATTTAATTTTTAAAAAGACATTTAATACGACTAATGGAGGTCTAGTGGCTAAAAAGCGGTGTATATAATACAAAACTTCTAAGGGTTTTAGTGGAGATCAGTGGGAAAAGGTCAGTAGGAATCAGCAGTATGATGCATCACCCCCCCAAAAAAGCCAATGTAATTTATTGAATACATTAATAATGATCAGAAAGCTGGTATGGAAGTACAACGGCTTTATCTGCCCTAGAATTCAGTGGACCCATAGCCTTCTAGGTCCTTGGGTGGCCTTTTGACTGAGTCCAAGTTTTACAGAAAAATATATTTTAATAGAATTTGTTCTATGAAGTTTGGATTCAGTCAAATGACTGCACTTAAGGACCTAGAGGGCCACATGTGGCCTTGAGGCCGCAGGTTCCTCACCCCTGCCCTAGTTAGATCCTATTCTTCCATCTCTTAAACAGACCTATCATATCAGGATGGATTAAAAAAAAAATAGTTCAGCCATTCCCTTACTTACTGATAGAGCTCTGGGCTTTTCTCGGTTAACACTAAGAAGATCCAGAATAGAGTTAATCCCAAAGTTGAAAGAACAGATCTACAGCCTCTAACTTGTGGGCCTAGAATATGGTAGATCCTAAGCAGTTTCATCTTTAGCACAATTTAAAGTTTTAACATTAGGACGTTACACATGGTTCTCATTTCTATAGCACTTTCCTTAACAATAATTTTGGGTAGTAGGTAAAGACATTATTATTTCCCTAGAAGTCAGTTATCTAGTCCAACCTTATCATTTTTCACATGGGGAAACTGAGGCCCAGAAAAGTTAAGTAACTTGACTAGAGTTATAAAGATCTAGCATGATGGGTAGAAACAACTGCCTCTGGGTCTCACAAGAGTCCATGACCCACACCCCTTCCTATTATTCTGTACCGAGGTGTGTAATTATGTACCAGGTTCATTGCTGGGGAAGTCCTAACTTTTTGGTAAGGAAAGTAGTCTACCAGTTCTCACATGCATTGACTCATCACTCCTACCCTGATTATTCTGCTTTTAGCTCTAACACAGGGTTTCCTCTCCCCGCAGAAAGGGTCTGGAGTTAAAAAACAACAACAGAAAACAACAAAATACCACCACCAACAAAAGATACATGGTGAACAAATATAATTCAAGTTTGGAACAGATACTTTATTTCAGTGCAAAAAGAGAGGAGGGAAAACCACTAGACAGAATCAAAACAGAGTGAGTAAAAGGAATTAAGTAGCATTGCTACAAGCACAATTATTGGCAGGCTACTGTTTAAGCCTCATTGGGACATGAAGAAGTTTTTAGTAGGTTGTTAATTGGCCATTCCACGTTTCATCTCTGCTGAGCGCAGTCTGCTCAGATGCCAGCTGTGAGCTTCTTTCTGGTGGTTTCTTTCTCCCCATTGCTGCCTCTTCCCTTGGCATCAGCTCATTCTTGCTGTTGCATAATTGATCCCTCCTGGAATAGTGAAACTGTCCAATATAGATACTACCCTCTGCCATCAGCCATTACCATTCCAGGAGATGCCACTGTCATCACCTTGGTGGGAGATGTAGCCACTGTGATGTTTGAAGTTTGCTTAAGGTCTTGTACCAAGAGAGAGAAAATCCAAAGAGAGATGGGTCTATCCTAAGCACAGGCTTTTACCTATGCAATATAGTCATGCTGTACTTATAGGGTACAGGAATCACACTCCAAGTTGACCTCTGAATAGCTCAGAGCCCCATCCTCAAACTGGGGGCAGGAGGAATTCAGAACATCCGTTTTAGTACATCCCTTGAATCCTGGCTTAGCAGCCAAGTAGAGCACTCACCCAATGATGAATCCTGCTTGTTTAGTACCTGACTCCAATACCCCTTTTCCAAGCTTTCACATGGTCATCAGGAATAAGTGAGAGTTTAGTTCTACAAAGAGTCTGGAGAGGACTGAGAAGAGGGTAGCTGAAGAGAACCTACTATGCCAGTAATAAGAGGCATAACTGGGATTGTGCTTCCGATCTCATGATTCTGAATTGAATGCTCACCCCACAGTACCGTGCTGCCATTTTATAAGTGGGGAAACTCTGTTTATGGGTGTGTACGTGTACTATGTGTATTTGTGTCATTGTGATACATGTGCACATAAACATGTGTGTGCATATGTTTATCTGTGCATATCACATGCCCACCTTATATAAACACTGTATATATACATGTACATATGTATGTGTGTCTGTGTCCACACCTGTATGCATATACCACACATGAGTAGGTAAATACACATACATATACATGTATTCATATATCAGTGTGTGGTGTGTATATATATGCATTCTAGACATATGTAAACATATATTATTTTGTGTATATTTGTTTCATTGTAGGCATATACATATACACATATGTGTATGTATGTGTCTTTCTGTGCACATCACATGTCTATCATAAATATACTGTGTATATGTGTGTGTGCATACCTCTATATAAATTATATGTCTGTATCTATGCATGTATACATGTATAATAGCTATATGAATTAGATATGAGTGGGCGCATACACATTATGTATGTTTATATCTGTGTATATTGTATGTCTGTGTAAGTATGCATAACATATATCGATATATTTTTGTGTATATTATATATGATACGATAAATATGTGTATTTCCATGATATATCTGTCTGTATCATTGAACTTTGTAGAGGCAGTGACCCAGACTCAAACTGGGAAGATGTGAGATCAAGTCCTGCCTATGACACATATTATGTGACCCTCAGGGAATCAGTTAGCATCTCAGTGCCTCTTATACTGCCAATTATTTTATCGTCTCACTCTTACTTCCAAATAAGTTAGGGTTATTTTCTGGAGCTCCATAAAAGGGGAGCTGATCAACCTCTTGCCCATTTTCTTTCATACATTTTTTTTTATCCTTAGTATCAAGTACCATGCCCGACACAGCACCAGGCACCATGCCCGACACAGCCCCAAGAGCTTTGCAATTTGGTAACTGACTGAGAGCTAATATTTGTTTGGTACTTTAAGGTTTGCAAAGCATTCAACTAATATCTCATTTAATCCAACTAGATTTAGCAGCAGTTGCACTCACACATTACCTCTTTGCTAGGGATGTTTAGGGAGAGTCTATGTTTGATTCTGGAAATTGCCTTTAACACCAAAGTTAGTGGAAGCCCCACTGCCTTAGCTGCTCCAGCTGTCTCAGCACCCTCCAGAGCAAAAGTGCTAAGGCTAATTGGCCAGCCACAACAACACCAAAGCCAAAATCTTGTTGACAATTCTGTCATCTCAGTTTATTTTTTCTTATACGTCTCTCTACCTTTGTCTAGGGTATAGTCAGAATTCATATTCTCTCTCTTCCTGTTTTTTTTCTCTGTGTCTGTTTCTCCATCTCTGTCTTTATTTTTTATCTCTCTTCTCTCTGTCTGCCCCCCTCCCTCCCTCCCTTCATTTCCCCCCCCCGCCTCTCTCTGTCTCTCTGTCTCTCTCCTCTCTCTGTCTCTCTCTGTCTCTGTCTCTGTCTCTCTGTCTCTGTCTCTCTGTCTCTCTCTGTCTCTCTCTGTCCGTCTCTGTCTCTCTCTCCCTCTCTCTCTTTCACCTCCCTTTCTTTACTGTGGGTCTTCCCTTACTCAAAAAAGGTTTGTTTTCCCAGTTTTTTATGGGAAAAGTCTCAGCTTTTCCCAGTCTCATTCTAGGCTAAAATATATATATATATATATATATATATCCATATCAGTCTGCATTGGTAGCCACTAATTCAATATTAAAAAAAATCAAAATAGCATAGGAATTGAATGCTCAACAGTTTTGAAAACAAAAACTTAGATGCTGGCTGCTTTTCTCCCAGCAGCTGAAAATGGACATTTGGCTTGCCTCTATTGCACCCCTTCCCCCACAGGGCAGAAGAGATCCAGGAACTAAGCTGTTAGGTAATTAAAGGAGAACAGCTGACTTGGGCTAAGTAATTGTTAAAAAGAAAAGGGAAAGCTTAGCATTCCAAACAGGCTGACACAAGTCTCATTCAGCAAAGCCTTCTGCCTTCACCTATCAGCTTCCCCTGTCTCTGACCAGTGCCTCTCAACTGTTTATCTACAACAATTCTACTTAGCCACAGGCAGAGTATCCCAGGGTTGGGAAGGCAGGATGTGGTATACCATTCTGCTCCAGTTTCATTCCCTTTCCTTTCTGTGGGTAGACAAGATGCATCCCAATGAAGTGTCTTTCTTGACATCCTCATTCAAAGTCAAGTTCAATGTCATGGACGCTTGGAAACTCTGGGTAGGGTCTGCTTACCTAACAAAGAGACCTCTTATGGCTCATGTGTCCCTTGTGATACTCTGAAAAGGATGAGCTGAGGGAAGAGTACCACATGAGCATAATCAGCATATCGGACAATGACACTACAGGTATAGATACGGCAAAAGAATAGGGGAAATAAATCGCAGAAGTAAACAGGGTAGTGAAAACTATGAGTAGGATCCTCAGTATCTTGCGTTATTTTTTTTTAATCTCTAAGTAGCTTGACCAATAACAAGAAGAGTAACCTTGAGGCACTGCGGGGTGGGGAGGTTGGTGTTATATGACAATAGAGCCTTTGTTTCCAGGAATTACAAATCTATTTCTAAAATGAAATTTAGCATTTACAGTTTATAAAAAAAAACAAAACAGAAAAATCCTAAAAGAAACAAATCTATTCATGTGCGGCAGCTACAAATCAGGTGTTATAGAATGAATGGTGGCAGTCATAGTTTAGTTGTCTCCTAGCACAGTATCACTGGGCAGGTAGATGGTACAGTGGATAGAGCACTGGGACTGGAATCAGAAAGAACTGAGTTTAAATCCAGCCTCAGACACTTATTAGCTGAGTGATCCTGGGCAAGTCACTTAACACTGCTTGCCTCAGTTTCCTCATCTGTAAAATGAGTTGGAGACATAAATGGAAAATCACTTCAGTATCTTGGCCAAGAAAATCCCAAATGGAATCAAGAAGTGTCAAACATAAAAAATGACTGAACAATGGCAGCACAGTGCCACAGGCAGCTCTCTGTCAAATGGTTGCCTATCTACAGTGATAATATCACTTCCAATAAAATATTCCAAGTGTGGGCCAAGTCCTGTCATCTCACTAAAATATGCTATATTTTGCCTTATGAATAAAACGTGAATTAGAATACCATGATACTAACATGTCATACATATTTGGTCTTTCCACCTCTCTACCCATTTTATACGTTGATATGAGCTTAAGTTCCCAAAATACTGGATCCATTCTAACACAAACATTTATCAAGTTTCTCATGGCAATAATGTTCCCTCTCACCTATTCTAGCTTCAGTCCTTATTGACACTAGTTTGCAGACTCCACAAGAATCCTAAGATCTTAGGATGATTCTAGATTTAAAGCCAAAAAGACCCTTAGAGATCATCTAGTCAACTCCTTTTCACAGAAGAAGAAAATGCAACCAAGAGAATGCAATTAACTTGCTGCATATGGCAGAGGTAGATGGGAGAAGTGAGACTTGAACCCTGACCGTCTTGACACCAAATCCATTTTTCTTTGGTTCTAGACCTTGATTACTTTTCTGAAGTGCTGGTTATGGTGTCCCCACCCCTTCATGGTCTTCAGTTTTCCTGAGATGCTCTAGTCCTTTTTTGCTCTTGGTAGAAAGGAAAAGGCAAAAACAGAGTACTCCAAGGAGCAGATAAGGATCTCTAAGCATGACTTCAGCCTCTGATGGGACGGAAATGGTAATCACTCTTTTGTGCCAGGATCTTCGGAAATTGCTCTTCCAGTCTCTATCCATGAACCATCTCCTTGGGCCCAGAGTAAAACAAGAGTGATCACAAAGACATAAACAGAACAAGCAGGGCACTAGGATGCATTGCATGGTCTTTGTTTGCAGGGCCACCCTGCCTTCTCCCTGCTTAAGTTCTGCCCTTTTGCCAAGTTGTACCCATTCCATCATGAAATTTCCTCTACCTAGCCCACTTCTCTGAAGACCCCATTCCAAGCTACCACATATAGTTAATTCTGTAGGTGTGAGTGTGTCCCATACGAATGCAGTATCTTCAAAGACAAAGGGTAGTATTGCTATTTATGGTTTGCAAAAACCCTTTACCTACATCATCTTATTTGACTTTCACAACAGCTGCCATAAGATCGATACCCACAGGTATTATCCCAAGTAATCAATAGTGTCATTAGTCACTTCGGTGTTTTTAATTCAACCAAGATTTGTGACAGAAGATTATCTTTGGCTTTTATTAAATCAAATTAAGAGGGTAATTATTCATTCTATAAAAGGGTTAATGGGAGAAATAAAATGAACTTTAAATACCAGGCTCCCTAAGTGAATTTAAAATACGCTTCAATCTACCTGGAAAGAAAGAGATGATAAATGAGTAATTTGGGAAACATCATAAGCCTGGCACAGAAGTAGCATATGTTAGTGATGAGGGACTTCAATTATCCAGACATCTGGTGGAGCTTTCCCCATGCCGAAAGGAGAGCAGCTAATAATTTATTTTATTTGCTTTGACAATACTTTTCTCCTTTAAGAGTGGGAGAGGTAAATGAAGGGGAAATGGCAATTCCAGGTCGAGTTTTCACCGAGGAGGAACTAATTGCTAGGGAGGAAATGAGAGGAACCTTATAGGGAAGTAAACATTCCAACTTATAAATGATGACGGAGGAGATAGAGTCTGGTGTGTTTCCTGGATCTGAATCTGTGACATCATTGTTTCAGAGGTTCCTTCTAACATTGTTGATAACAATTCATCCATGCCTGCCCATCCTTGTGACTTTTATCTCAGAGAATCTGCCCATAATGTTCTGGGGCCTTTCTCATCTTCCTTTGGCATCATAAAGATAACAATGAAGACTACAAGGTGATCCCATCCCTCATTCTTGCTTTGTAACCAAGCCATATTCTGGTTTTGTTTATAGAAAGAAAGAATGTTAAGATTTAGAAAATTTGATTCTACTTGGCATCTTTTCATTTATTGGTCATTGAACTGGATCCAACATTTAGAATACCAACAGCTAAGTTCATTGTCATATGCCATCTAAAAGGTATATAATTCTTAGTACTCTCTAATCCCTTTTATGATGCTCTGCCACATCATTAAGAGAGCAGAACATGGGAGGAGAGAGAGCCTACAATATGCCAATCGCTGTACTAAGGGCTTTACAAATACTGTCTCACTCAATACAACAATCCTAGGAGGTAGGTACTCTTCTCATCCCCCTTTGTCAAGTGAGGAAACTGAGACAGGGAGTGATTTTCCCAAGGTCACACAGCAAATAAGTAACAAGGGCAATTTTGAGGGCCACTGCACCAGACCAAAGGCTACTTTGTATTGGTTTTTTTTTTGTTTGGTGGGTTATCCTGGCCAAAGAATTTATCACCTAGTAGCCAGCATCCTGGTATTGAGCCTCTCTTAATTTACCTAGGCTGGCCTCTGTGGCTTGGACATACTCAAAACTTTCCCACCATGATGGAATCTTTTAGAGCTTATACTGCGGTAGAGTGGCCAGAATCCAGTAGTTACCTCTATGGTCTCCAAGGTCCCTTTTAGCACTAACTTTATGAACCTATGAAGTACCCAGCTAGCATTTTGTGAAGTAATCTGACATGTCATAGATAAAGGGTTCAGAGAAAGGATAGGTAAGATGACATGAATTTTAATTCTACACAGGAAGTCATCCAGGATGGATATGAAAAGTGCTCAAGAATGAAACCCTTAATATTGAAAGAGTGATCATCCTAATGAGAATGAAAAAGAAACTTTGTAAAGACTAATATGGATAAACAGGGAACTAATCAAGCAACTCAGACATTAGGGTGGTCATGAGACTTCCACCAGGTCTGAAATGCCCCAAACCCTAATGAGTGGGCCTTTTGTGCCTTCAGGTGCCAAGAAGCTATGCCAATTTGGCTAAATGATACTAGAAATATGTATCAAGGGCCTCAAAATAGGTTGAGATTTTCCCCATCTCTGAGCCAATAAAGTCCCAGATTTGTCAGCTTTTAGGGAAAAGCTAGCATATCTCACGTTACAGGGAATGGGGTGGTGTAGAGAGAAGTGTCTCCAAGTATTTGGAAGGCTGCCAGGTGGAAAAGGGATTGTGATTTTCATTGTTTTGGTTTAGTTTTGCCTTTCTTTGCATCTTTAGCCTTTAGCACACAGCCGGACACAGACACATAGTAGGGGCTCATTGACCGTTGACACTTAGTAGGTGCTCATCAATACTCATTGACTTTTGGTCTCAAAGGACAAAACCAGGAAGGGATAAATGAAAGTTACAAAGAGACAAGATTAGATCTGATTTAAGAAAAAGCTCGCTAACAATTAGAATGATCTCAGAGTGGAATGGATTACTTCAGAGATCATCAGACACAGACTTCAAAAGAAGTCTTCAAGCAATACCTATGACTGGATGACATCTAATCAGATATGATGGAAAGGCAATTCTTGTTCAGGTACCAGTTAGACTAAAGGGTCCCTGTAGTCCTTTCCTCTTCTGAGATTCTGTGATTCTGATTCCAGAAATTAATTTTACAACATTTTAGGCAAAGCTTCTGTTGTGTAGCACAGAATATACCTACTTACAGAAAGTACTATGATGAACAGAATATGATGATGCACTCATTGTTTTGATGAATGTCTTTTTTTTTTAACCTAAATAAGTGGAAAACTGTCGTTAACATTAGATGCTAATTGATGCATACATTGACTGACAATTATTAAATTAATTTTACTTAGTTAATCTTAACCAGTCTGAGCTGTTGTCTGCCATTCTCTTTACTCATTCTATTCTTATTCTCTTCTCTTCATGTATGAAAAATGTGTAGTATTTGGGAGATTTGGTGTTTTTTTTTAATAATGTATATGATTGTTAATAGCAGTCAAGCAGTTAGGCAGAAATACAGTTAAAAACAGAACCTTTTTCCCTTTAGACTTACTAATTATTAATAGCTGCCATATCATTTCATATTTTAAAATTTTAACGCCCGCACAAAAAATAGCTTAAAATGTCATTTGTTTGAAAAGGAATATCATTGATTAGAGGACAAAGTAGTTCTTTACATGTTCCTTCTAGCATTGTGTTTAGGGACAGCATTCTTTCCTGGCTTTTACAAAACAGAGCTTAATAGAATTAATTACCATCCTCTAAGTGGGTGTTATGGGGACATTAACTTGTATTACTTCAATTAAACTTGATTAGATGTAAACCCATTTTCCCAGTTTCCATTGCCTGGATTGACTCATCCTATTTCTGACCAAGATCTTGAACTCAGAAATACCTCTCTTTGTTTATGGCCTAAATTGCTTCCTCACACCTGCTAAGGCTGCCTGTTCTATGCCTTCATTGAGATCTCATCCCTCACTCCCTCACCCTACCCCTAAATTACTATCAGTCCCACTCATCAGTCCACCAACCCATTCATGTCTTGATCTCTAGGATCAGCCATAGCAGCTATTCTTTCACTAGTGTATTTTTTTCCTTACCGTTGTAGCCATTTTGCTAATTCTACCATCCAATATCTTTTTTCCTGTTGTTAAGAAAAAGCCACCAAAATGCCAATTGGGTCCACTACTAATTCATACTACAATTGCTGGAAAGCGAGTTTTTTTTTTCTGTGTCTTATAAACTTCCCCATAAGATTCTTCACAATTCAGTGGAATCCAATTCAGCAAATATTTATTACGTGACTAGCTTTGGGGATGCAAAGAAAACTGGAACAATTCTTGTTTTCAGAGTCCTTGCCATTGTACCATTATGCAACGTATTCAGACAAGGCAATCTGAGAAAGGAGAGCATATTAATAAGGGAATGTGGTAGGTTATCAGGGGTCAATCAGGTCTTAATACAAGAGGTAGCATTAGAATTGGGCCCTGAAGGAAGCTAAGGAGTCCCAGAAATGTGAATGAGGACGAATTCACCACATGAATTCTAGCCACAGGAGCCAGTCGATGCACAAAAATGAGAGCTGAAACACTGAGTTTGAGGAACTGACAGAAAACCACTTTGTCTGGAAATGGAAAATATGTAGGGGAAGGCTTAGTAAATGAAAAATTAGTTTAGAAAAGGGTCTTGGAGCTGGAATGGGGAGAGGAGGGCTTAACATGTCACACTGAGAAATGTAAATTTTATCCTATGGGTATTTCTCCTTCCTTTCATTATCAGACTTTTAAAAAGGATAGTCTATGCTTCATGCCAGTACTGCCCACTCACTCCTCAAACCTTTGGAGCCTAACCCCCACAACTCTTTGGCAACGGCTCTCTCCAAATTCATCAATGAACTCCTGATTGCCAGATCCAATGGCTCTTTCTCATTATGCAGATTTGACACTGTTGAGAACTCCTTTGAATTCTCTGAATTCTCTGTTGTGATTTCATTTTGTTCAGTTTTTATATTGTTTATTTGATTTTCATCCTTTTTTAATCAGACTGATAAAAGGTTAAATAATTTTATTATCTTTTCAAAGAAACAGCCGTTAGTAATATTAGTTATATAGGTCCTTTATTTCTAATTTATTTCTCCTCTAATTTTCAAGATTTCTTATTTTAGGATAATTTGGGATTTATTTGTAGGTTTTCTAATTTTTTACTTGCATATTCAGCTCATTAATCCTTTTTAAAAATTTTGTTAATGTATATTTTAGGGATATAAATTTCTCTCTAAGGACTGCTTTAGCTGCATCTCAGAAATTTTGGTATGTTGTGTAGTCATTTTCATTGTCTTTTACATATTAAATAATTGTTTCTATGATTTTTCCTTTGACTCTGTCATTGTCTGGTATTTTGCTATGAAGTCCCCATTTAGGTCTATGTATTTTGCTTGGGCTCCCTAAATTAATTACTGCTTCTTTTTTGTGTTATGATCTATAAAGGATATGTTTAGCATTTTTGCCTTTTAAAGATATTTATCTGTAATTGCTCTGTGATTTAAAATATAATCTATTTTATCTGGTTATCTCATCTGGTGCTGAGAAATACATATTTTAATGTTATTATTCAGAAGATATAATAAATCTTTTAGCTATAAATTTTCCAAGTTTCTTCACTTCTATATGATCATTTTTGGTTTTGGTTTTGTTTTTAATTTTTCTAGATCTAGGAGAGGAATATTAAAGTCTACTATTATTATTTGTGACTCTTTGCAATTCAGTTGACTCTCATCAATTTAGATGTTATGCCACTTGATGCATTTTTTTTAGATTTATATCAAATCATCATCTATGGTTCCTTTAAGTATAATGTAATTTTCTTATTTGTCTCTACTGATATTGATTTTAAATTATTGTTTAGCATAATAACATAACTGCAACTTCTTTTGTTAAATATTCATCTATGCATAGAAAATTTTGTCCTAGCCTCTCATTTAGATTATACATGTCTTTCTTTTTAATTGTGTTTCTGGTAAACAAGAAATTGGTTGAGTTTTTATTTTATTTTTATTTTACTGGATTGGTTAGTGAATTCACCTTTAAACTGAGAGTTAGGGTCATGTTTCCCTCTATTTGTTTGTTTAACTTTAAAAAAAAAAGATGTTTGTGGTATTTTCCACTTTTAAGTTAATACTTTGTCCTTACAGTTAGTTTTATTGAAACTACATTGAGAAAATTCTGTTCCCACAGGTTTCCTACTCTTTTACCCCACCACCTACTTCCATTCGCCTACCCTTACTCTACTTTTGGTGTTTACTCAAATGATTGATTTTTCTTTCTTTTGTTATTTTAATTATCACTTTCTTCTCTTGTCCCTACTTTCCCCCCTCTCAGATAAGTAGGTAGTTCAAAATCTACCTAGTCTCTTCCACCTCCAACTTTTTATCATGTCGATAAAAATGATCTCTTGATTTTTCAAATTTAAGACTCCATCCTTCTAAATTCTCTACGGCATTTGACATTGTGACTACCTTCTCTACCTTGTTATTCTTTTCTCTCTGGGTTTTTATGATTTCTTATTCAGTTCTCCAACCTATCTGCCTGTTCATTTATCATCCGTGATCCACACCCTAACCATAGGTTTACCTCAAGGCTCTGTCCTTGTTCCCATTCTTTTTCCTCCCTATACTCTCTCAGTGATCTCACTTGTTCCCCATTTGTTCAGTTTTCACCTCTATGCAGATAGCATCCAGATCTATATATCCATCTTTTATTTCTAACTTGAATTGCATTCTCACATTACCAATTTCTTTTGTACATTTCAAATTGGATATCCTATAGAATCCTATATTCAAGATGTCCAAAAAAGAATTCATTCTCTTTGATTGTTTCTACTTTTACGAACATCTCTCATCTCTCTACTAACCCACCCATCACTCCAATGTAAGCCCTTCTTACCTCTGCCCCGGACTGTTGCAATAGCCTCATGTCTGTTCTCTTTTCTCCCTCTTTACCTCTCCAACCCATCCTCAGTATAGCTTCCAAAGGGATATTCCCAAATCTGACCATGTCACCCCAATGCTCAAGAAGCTCCAGTAACTCACTAGATGGTGTTTTACTATATTTATTTACTATTTTTTACTATTATTCACTATATTTACTATTATTACTATTTAGTAATAGCTTTATTATTAATATTGCATCTGGGGTAAATCAATAAATGAACATTTATTAAGTATCTACTCTATGCCAAGCACTGTGTTAAGTGCTGAAAATACAACTCCTTTGGACATTTTAAACCCTTCACAATCTGACTCTGGCCTATTTTTGCAAGACTTTTTACAAACAACTCCCCTTACAAATTTTATTTTCTGGTTAAAGTGACCTATCAATTACTCTTCATACGTGACACTCCATTTTCCATTTCTATGCCTATGCACAGGTTATTCTCCATGACCGGAATTCACTTCTCCCTCTGCGTCTTAGAATCCCTAGTTTCCTCAAAGCTCAGCTAAAGTGCTCCCTCCACATATACATTCTGGATTGCCATCCCAGCTGACAGTGCCTCCTCCTACCCCCCCAATTACTTTGTGTCTGTATCTTGCCTTGTAGCCACTTCTTATAAATACATATACATATACAAAAGTGTATATACTGTACCTACAGAAAAATATATATGCCTAGGTGTATATATACATATAGACACACATATGTATTAATACTTATTTTTATTATTATTTTAAAATTAATTATCATGAAACTATATTATATATACCTATATATATATATATAAATACCTGTATGTGTTTTGTACGTGTACACACATACAAATATCTATATATAGGTATATATGTGTATGTATATCTATCTATCTATCTATCTATATATATATATATACACACACACACATACACACACCTCTGTGTATATATATATATGTGTGTAAAACACACATAAACACACACACACACACACACACACACAAATACCTGTATATTAAGTTCATTTACATGGGCAACCAGAAGTACTGGCTAGCAAGGCAAGCAGAGCAGCCAGTTCAGTTGATGGGGAAAGGAGGGGTGATCCTCAGCCACCTTCAAACATAGTGACTTTCCTTTCAAATCCAGTCTGCCAAAAAGAGATATTTGAAGTTGGAAAATGAAAATTAACAAACCTTGCTCATTGAAGCCCATTCTCTCAGTGGCTTGTGATTCCTCCTTCCCCCCATCAGTAGTAGCTGAATTTCAAATTCATCTGCCCAAATTATACAGATGAATACTGCTATGCTGCTTGGTACCAGCCTCCTTATCAGCCAACCTTTTGTCTCCCTAGGATATAGGTTCTTAATTTTTTATTATTTCATGGATCCCTATACAGGACTGTCTATGGACACCTTCTCAGAACAAATTTAAATACGTGAGATAAAATATGCAGTACGTATTTATAAGATACATATTTACATATGTATTTCCATTTAGATACATAAATACAAGATACGTAGTTAAATGTATTCATCGTTTTCCAAAATTCACAGACCCTTGATTAAGAATGCCTCCCTTAGAGTGAGCAACGTTCTCTCCCTTATCCTCTCTTTCTATACCTAAGCCTTAAATAGAATATACATAGCTTAGCATTTTTGCTGACCAGTGGGATTTTGTAGTAGATAAATGAGATTTAAAGTGAGAGAAATAGATAAAGAATAGGCAAGCCAGCATTCCTGGATAACTGTAAGAAGAGGAAATTGACTTTGCTAGGAAATAAAAAAGATCTCTCCAGAACTCTCACTGCCCTGAGTTGTGGATCCTTCATTTCAATACTCTTTCTATGTTGCAGCAAAGGATCAGTCCAGATCTCCTGATAGACCATCATAACTTAGCTATTGGCATGCTTCCCGCATCCATGCTCAGCTCTCCAGCCCCTCTGTCCTACTTTCCCAGTGTCCCCTTTTGTCTTCTTTTCCTATAACTCCTTTTCCAAAAGAAAAGTTTAAAAGTCTCTAAGTCCCTCTGCCCCAAAGAAAGACTGCACTTATGTACTGACATTTCCCCCTCTCTAATAGAATTCAAACTGCTTTAGGTCAAGGAGAGTTTCATTTTTACTTCAGTATCTCATGGTCTGGACAAATAGTACATGCTTTAGAAATGTTTGTGATTATCCCTTTGCACACATCAGCATCAACACATTGGAGTATGTAATGATGGTATCAAGCACTGGAGTATGTGATAATGACATCAAGCAGACTCAAAATATTGAGTATTACCATCTGCCAAAGACACAATCTGTTAGAGTTGAAGGGAACTTCAGATATTACCTAGTCAAAGGAAACTAAAGCTCAGGATTTGGCACAGCTAATTAGTGCCAGAGCCAACAACAATCTCAATTACCTAAATTCCCAGAATGGTTATCTTTTCATGGTATCTCAGCCTTATAAGCCTGTATTTTGTTTTTAGAAATATTTGCATAGGCAAATGAAATTAAGCAATGGGAGAAGGGACCCTCTAACTGCTGGCTTCCAAATCCAGCTGTATAGATGGAATTGTATGGAACTGGAATCTACTTTTGAGATTTCTCCCTATGTCTAGGTCTTGGCTAGGACTGCGAAGATGTTGCTCCCTGTAAAGCCAAGCATGAGCAGCTTTCCAGAGGATGGCTGCTGTGAACAGCTTCAAGGTTCTAATTACACAGTATAGTGAACTCTATGTATTCAGTAATAAACTAAGACAGAACATTGACAGAAACCAAAGTACAGCATTCACAATGTTACGACATAACATGTTATCACTAAAGAGGTGTAACGATACCGGGATTTGAAGATCTTCCATGCCCCTTGAGCTTGCTGACGTAGCAGGAAGGGGTGGAGCAAGAGAACGCCAGAACCAAGCTAGTCTCCCTGCGGTGCTGACTGGAAGCAGCGTCAGAGGCAGTTGTTGTGGTTGCGAACTCCTTTTGCTTTGAGCAGGGCAGAATCTCTGCTAAGGACTCCTG